>CM060437.1:81732542-82413614 GCA_030545235.1 Helianthus tuberosus
AACCGCGATTCACAGCACGATTTTGAGAAAAAAATTATATTTTGACGTAGATAAAATAAGCACGTCGTAACGATTTACTAAATTTTTTTTATCATATCCTAAAAGTTATAAGCGAAAAAAACATAATAAACTTCAATCGGCTGTATGACAATTCTATTAAAGTTAAGGGTTAGAAATGCAAACAGGTTAAAGATAAAGAATTATTAATGTTCAGGGGTTGTATAACTTCGTTAAAAGTTTAGAAGTAGAAACATAAAAGTACAGATGCAAGTGTAATAAACACATTAAAAGAAAAAAAAACAGTATCCTCGATCCTTGTTGCAATTTGTTGGTAACTAGTTTTTGCCCCGCCCGCGTTGCGGGGCAATAAGCCAAATAGTTCTCTCTCACAACATGTATATCTATACAGAGAGCAAAATCGTTATTATATTTTAAACTGGATATGAAATCATAATTTTAAACTGAGAGCAAAATCACAATTTTGAGATAGGGGGGGAAAACATAATTTTATTTTGAACTGTGGGCAAAAACGTAATTTTGAGCTAAGGGCATAATCGTAATTTTAAGCTAGAGGAAAAAACAACATTTTATTTTTAACTAAGGGCAAAAATGTAATTTTAAATACAGGGCGAAACCGTAATTTTAAACTGGGAACAAAATTAAAAATGAGTTTTTGAACCGAGGGCAAAAGCGTAATTTTAAGCTAAGGCAAAATTATAATTTTATTTTGAGTTGTGGCAAAAACGTAATTTTAAACAAAGGACGAAATCGTAATTTTAAACTGGGAATAAAATTAAATTAAAAATGAGTTAGTACAATAGAGAAGTGACAGGCAGCTAATAATTTTGAGCTAGGGGGTAAAACATAATTTTATTTTGAACTGTGGACAAAAACGTAATTTTGAGCTAAGGGCAAAAGCGTAATTTTGAGCTAGAGAAAAAAACAATATTTTATTTTGAACTGAGGGCAAAAACGTAATTTTAAACGGAAGGCGAATACGTAATTTTAAACTGGGAACAAAATTAAATATGAGTTTTTGACCGAGGGCAAAAGCGTAATTTTGAGCTAGGGGAAAATTATAATTTTATTTTGAGCTGGGGGCGAAAACGTAATTTTAAACGAAGGACGAAACCGTAATTTTAAGCTGGGAATAAAATTAAATTAAAAATGGGTTGGTCCAATAGGGAAGTGCCAGGCAGCTGCCTGACACTATTCCCCTTAGCTTGTAATTGTATATGTAGGTAATGAAATGAAATATATAATAAATTTGTCATTTGGTAGTCTTTTTTTTTCATTTTATATCTACTGTTGGATTGATAAACATTTTAAAAATGAGAACCGAATCTCTTTCATTGGATCTGTTTGATCAAATTTAAACCTATAGCCACGTTCTGAGGCTTTTTGACACAACAAAGGTAAAATAGACTTTTTTTTTCTCTTCGACTGTTATTTTCTCTTTTTTACCATCTACTCCTACTACGAGAGCCACTGAACCTAAATCCGACCCGTAGAGTCAGTGGTGGAGCTTGATCAAAAGTTCCGATGGCGGAGGGGGGAGGGGGAAGTTATGGGACCAAATTATTTTTTCCTATCGCTATGTTTCAAGTTATATGTTCGGGTCGGGTCAAACAACAATAACTCCAAATAACACTACATAATCTTCATTCATTCATATGAGGCGTTCTTAGACATAAAAAGCGCTAAAAATAAAGACCAGATATTTATAAAGATGCGAGATATGTGACAACCCCCATAATTACATGTATCAGTACGATTAATTTATGTTAATTAAAGTGCTTGATGATTGTGCTGAATTACTTGACTGCTTTCTGATTTCTGCGTCATACTTACATGTGCTTGTTAACATACTAGTCTTGTTCAGAAAATTGACAAAATGGTCCTGTATGATTTCCTAAGTGTTGGGAATTAAAAGTGTTACAAAAAAATACGTAAAAAACACTATACGGAATAACTTAGTACTTTAACGAAACGGTATCTAACCGAACAACCGTACATTTCCCGGAACACCGAAATATTGCAAGAAACATTGTTTAATTATTTCTTGGCTAGTTTTGATCCCCGTACACTATAACACCCACTAGATACCAACTAACTAGAACATGTAACTGTATACTTAAACTTGAACTTATATTTACTTACTACCATAAAAAATGTTTCACTTAACCCCCCCCCCCCCCCATGCCCATTTACGATCCAAGGGACCCACCCAAATCACCAACATATCCCACTAGATTTCCTCTAGATTTCATTTGTGATCTTGCTTAATGGAGTGGCCAAAATATTAGAATGAGATCTTATAAGTATGGTTCAAGGGATTGCATATCATTTCATAATCTTACAAGATCACACCATCTTTCTCACTCCCTATCTCTCCCTCTCGGCTCACTTACAACCGCCACCACCACCACCTTATCACCACCATATCATTCCAATTCCAAGCTCATTCAAGTCTAGAAGGTGATACATGGAGTTTGGAGCTTGAAGGTCTTGGAGAATCCTTCTCATTTGCTTTCATCATCCCCTCTTCATCATCTTTTTCACTAGAGATCTTCCTTAGCCTTTGAGCTAGTTGTAACTTCTTGAATTACTCTTGGTTACTTCTATTTTTTTTATGGATATAAGATGTAGTATGATGAAGTACAAGAAACACTAAAAGAACACAAACATAAATCATGAACTTAAAGCTTTACATAAAGATGAAATATGATGAAGTGTTGTTAGTATGATGTTGTTTGGTATATGTTGATACTTGCTTGTTGATTACTAGAAATGTTGTTGTTGATCACTAAGCATGTTAACGGAACAAATAGAACTTGCGTTAGAGCGCTATAAGCTGAAAACAGGAAGCTGTCAAACTGTTACAGCCGCCTTCAGTCGGCTGTAACCAGGTCATAACTTAACGAAAAATTGATTTTCTTGAGTCCATAACGTGTTATTTCGAAATACGATTCTAATGGCACTGTAATCATAATTTTTGGACTTCGTTTGCTATTGAAATTTATAATGGCACTGTAATCACAGCAGCAAAAGCTGCGTTTTTACTGCAGAAAATATGTGTTATGTTTTTCGTCATAACTTGAAATCTGTGTAGAATTAGCTCATGAAATTTATACTGTAGATGACCACTGATGTCGTGGTAATGCTCCATCTGGAATTTCATCAATCGGACTTACGATAAATTTTTAATAAATTATTCCGTGGACTGCAGTTAGAAAGTGATGAATCTGATTGCAGTCAGGTAAATGATTTTTTATAAAATATTGGTAATGAATTGGATCCCGATATTTTTACACAGTAATATTTGGATTGTTTTAAACTTTCTGTAAAAGTTTGGGAATTTTTGGAGTAAGTTAACTATTTTATTAAAATACCCGAAAAAGTTCAGTTTTGGATGTTCAAGCTGAAACAATATAACAAGTGATTTGCAAGTCTAAATGTCGGTTATGTTATCCGATAATGATCTAACGTGTTATATGTCAATGAAAGTGTTATGTGCAATATCGTATGCTTGCTCTTGAGTAGCTATAAGTGGAATGTCTATATGGGCGTGAACTATTAAAGTGAGTGCATGTTATGTGGTAGATGCGTGTAGGAACTTCGTGCTTATTTGAAGTCACTAATAAACTAAGTGGTAATCATACTAGGACGTGATTGACCGACCTTGACTGTTAGCCATTTTTGAGAGTCAAACCGAGCAACCAAAGGTGAGTTCACACTCTTAAGGCATGGGATACCCGGTGGGTTGGGAATGGGATTAAATATCTAAGACGGAACTTGTACTTTCACCACTACTAGACTACTTACCTCTGTCCTCGGATTGGGAAGGACGCCAACGCTAAACCTACGTATTCACTACGTACCTCCGTCCTCGGATTGGGAAGGACGCCAGCGCTAAACCTACGTATTCTTATACGTACCACTGTCCTCGGATTGGGAAGGGCACCAGCGCTAAACCTACGTATTCTTATACGTACCTCTGTCCTCGGATTGGGAAGGGCACCTACGCTAAACCTACGTATTCAATACGTACCTCTGTCTTCGGATTGGGAAGGACACCTATATATACATCTAGTCTAATGGTTTTACAACATGGGGTAGCCCCCACCGTTCATGTTTTGGAAAACAAGGAAAGCTGATTTAACTTGTAGTTGCAAACAAACTCATAGTTCTTGAAAAACTACTTTGTAACGAACACCTACTGTGCACTCGCTCAACTTTGTTGTTGACTTGTTGTTACATGCCTTGTAGGTCGTTAGATGCTTATGGAGCTTGCACGAGGAGGAGGTCGTTGTGGGATATGGATTGTCGAGTCCCATGTTAAACATTTAAACTTATGAACTTATTAAACTTATGTTTTGGTTTCACGTCTTATGCTTCCGCTGTTTAATTTGAACTTGGTTAACTAGTTGTTTGAACACCAATTATATTGTGGTTGATTTTATTTACTTAATTACGTTGTTCAATATGATTGGTGGCTTGATCCTGGTCAAGTCACGCCTCCAAGCGGTGATACTCCGCGTGTGGATTTTGGGGGTGTGACAGATTGGTATCAGAGCCATTAGTTATAGTGAACTTGGTTTTAAAAAGGGAAAAGCTTTTTGACAAAACCAGATTATAACCTGTACAGTGCTCAACGATCCACAACGACGCTTCACTCCACGTGCAAGACTCGACACAATAGGTGGTATGATTTATGTTTATATTGTCTGTTTGATAGTTCACATAGTGCGTTAGTTAACGTGATAACTGCTATTTGAGCCATGTGTGCTTACTCTCTGCTGTCGTCCCACGCTTACGCACTTTCGCGACACTTTTCTCACTCACGTTGCTTCGTTGTGAAGATCATGAGTGGACGTTTGAACTTGACTCAAGCCCAGCTGACGGCTCTAATCAACGAACGAGTGGCTGAGGCACTCGCAGCTGTCCCTGCAGGAGGTATAACCTGCCATTTCGACCTATCCTAGGATGTTTAGATCCTACACTCGCGAACCAACTCTTGTGCTTAACCTTGTCTTTTATTCTCGCGCAATAGGTCAACATGCTCAGCCTCCCGTATGTACGTTCAAAACATTCATGGATTGCCGACCTAGTACTTTCAGCGGCACAGAAGGAGCTGTAGGTCTTCTTAACTAGTTCGAGAAGATTGAGTCTGTTTTTGAGATGTGTGAATGCCCTGAAGCTCGTAGGGTGAAATTTGCTACTGGAACACTCGAAGGTGCTGCGTTAACCTGGTGGAAAGCACAGGTTCAGCTGCTAGGGCTGGCGGTTGCTAATGCCACCCCATGGAATGACTTCAAAGATTTGATTAAGGAAGAGTACTGTAATCGTGACGACATCCACAAGCTAGAGGTGGAATTTTTCAATCTGAAAATGACGGGGTCAGAAATTGAGGCGTATACGAAGAGGTCAAACAAGTTGGCCATCTTGTGTCCTACTATGGTGGACCCTCCCAACAAATGTATTGAGCCGTACCTCAAGGGTCTTGTACCAGAGATTCAGAGTCACGTGACTTCAGCTAACCTGGGTACCATTCAGCAAATCATCCGGTTGGCTCATCGTCTCACTGATCAGGCTGTTGAGCAGAACAAGCTGCCCAAGCGTATTAGCGCTACTACTACTTCTGATGCTCCCAGTGATAACAAGCGCAAGTGGGATGGAAATTTGGGCAAGGGTTCTACTTCAGTTCAGTCTCAGTCCCAGCAGGGAAAGACAGATGAGTACCAGAGCCCCAGTCAGCATTCTTTTGGGAATCATGGTCAAGGTGGATACAGGGGAAATCACCCTAAGTGCAACTGATGTAATTTGCACCATAGCGGGGCGTGCAGCAAGGGTCGTTGTCAGAGATGTAACAAGCCTGGACATGAAGCCAAAGATTGCAGGAGCTCACGTCTTGCGAATCAGAATCGACAACAGCAGCCACAAGCTCCACAGAACCAACGGTAACACCAGCAGGGTAATAAGGGATGTTACCAGTGCAGTGCTGAGGGTCACTTCAAGAGGCGCTGTCCACAGCTGAATCAGAATCAGGATCAGAACAACAAACAAGGAAACGGGAACAACAATGGAGGCAACAACGGGGGTAACAATAATGGCAATGGCGCCCGAGGTCGTGCCTTCGTGATTGGTCAGGGTGATGCTAGGAATGATCCCGACGTTGTGATGGGTAAGTTTCTTCTAGATGATTTCTTTGTTACTGTTTTATTCGATTCGGGTGCCGATACTTGTTATGTGTCCTTAAAAGTTAGTCAAATGCTTAAGCGCACCCCAACACTTTTGACCACCAAACACGTGGTAGAGCTAGCAAACGGTAAAAGCTTAGAGGCCACACACATAGTTAAGGGTTGTAATCTTGTTCTTGCTGATCAGACCTTTTCTATCGACCCCATTCCTATCGTTCTGGGTAGTTTCGACGTTGTTATTGGGATGGATTGGTTATCTCATCAGCAAGCGGAAATTCTTTGCAACGAGAAGATCGTCCGCATCCCTCGTTCTGGTGAAGAACCCCTTGTGATTTGTGGCGATAAGAGTGGTGCCGTTGTGGGCATCATCTCTTTCCTCAAGGCCCAGAAGTGTTTGCGAAAGGGCCACACTGCCATTCTAGCTCTCGTTACTGACGTATCAATGGAAGAGAAAAGAATTGAAGACATTCCTATTGTACGCGATTTTCCTGAGGTATTCCCCGAGGAATTACCTGGTCTTCCGCCTCATCGTCAAGTCGAGTTTCAAATCGAGCTAACTCCTGGGGTAGCACCCATAGCCCGTGCGCCTTATCACTTAGCCCCATCGGAACTAGAGGAATTGTCCACTCAATTGCAAGACCTCTTGGACAAGGGTTTTATTCGACCTAGCTCTTCGCCTTGGGGAGCTCCTGTGTTATTCGTGAAGAAGAAAGACGGTACCTTCAGAATGTGTATTGACTACCGCGAACTCAACAAGGTGACCGTGAAGAATCGTTATCCTCTTCCACGCATTGATGACCTATACGACTAGTTGCAAAGGTCGAGTTTCTATTCCAAGATTGACCTGAGGTCAGGTTACCATCAACTGAGAGTCCGAGACGAGGATATCTCTAAAACAACATTCAGGACTCGTTATGGGCATTACGAGTTTCTGGTTATGCCTTTCGGATTGATGAATGCACCTGCGGTCTTCATGGATCTCATGAACCGAGTGTGCAAACCTTACCTGGATAAGTTTGTCATAGTTTTCATCGACGATATCATGATCTATTCGAAGATTCAGGAAGAACACGAGCAACACTTGAGACTTATTTTGGAACTTCTTCGAACAGAACAGTTGTATGCCAAATTTCCGAAATGTGAGTTCTGGCTTCGCGAAGTCCACTTTCTAGGCCACGTGGTAAACAATGATGGGATTCATGTTGATCCATCCAAGGTAGACTCGATCAAGAACTGGCCTGCACCCCGTATACCAACAGAAATCCGCCAATTCTTGGGTTTGGCAGGATATTACAGACGGTTTATCAAGGATTTCTCAAAGATTGCGCAACCTCTCACTTCACTGACTCAGAAGGGTGTCACCTATCATTGGGGTGATGTACAGGAGTCCGCATTTCAGTACTTAAAAGATAGACTTTGTAGCGTGCCTATCATCTCATTGCTTGAAGGCACAGGTGATTTTGTGGTTTATTGCGACGCTTCCATCTAAGGACTTGGTTGCTTGTTGATGCAACGTGACAAGGTCATTGCCTACGCATCGCGCCAAGTTAAAGTTCATGAAAGGAACTACACTACGCATGACCTGGAATTGGGAGCAGTTGTTTTCGCACTTAAGATATGGAGACATTACCTGTACGGTACCAAGTGCACCATTTACACCGATCACAGGAGTCTCGAGCATATCTTCAAGCAAAAGGAGTTAAACATGCGACAACGCCGATGGGTCGAGCTCTTGAATGATTATGATTTCGCTATCAAATACCATCCGGGCAAAGCCAATGTTGTGGTCGACGCCCTCAATCAAAAGGATACTATACCTAAACGTGTGCGAGTGTTACAACTTACCATCCAATCTAGTCTTCCTACTCAGATACGAGATACTCAGGTCGAAGCATTGAAAGCAGAAAACATCAGGGCTGAGTCCTTACGAGGATCGAGGAAGCGGTTAGAACAAAAGGAAGACGGCGCCTACTATGTAACAGGGCGTATCTGGGTTCCACTCTATGGTAATCTACGTGAGTTTGTGATGGATGAGGCATACAAGTCTCGTTATTCAGTACATCCTGGTTCGGATAAGATGTACCACGATCTCAAGACTAGGTATTGGTGGCCTAGTATGAAAGCCAACATAGCAACCTATGTCAGTAAATGTTTGACTTGTGCGAGAGTCAAGATTGAATATCAGAATCCATCAGGCCTACTCCAACAACTAGAGATCCCGACATGGAAATGAGAGCAAATTTCCTTGGATTTCGTTACTGGTCTGCCTAGATCTCAACGCGGAAATGACACTATTTGGGTGATAATGGATCGATTGACCAAGTCTGCACATTTTCTGGCTACCAAGGAAACAGATAGGTTTTCTACTCTAGCAGACGTCTACTTAAAGGAAGTAGTATCAAGGCACGGAGTGCCAACCTCCATCATTTCTGATCGTGACTCACGTTTTACATCTGAATTGTGGCAAGCTATGCACAAGTCTTTTGTCTCACGTTTAGATATGAGCACCGCTTATCATCCACAGACGGATGGGCAGTCTGAACGTACCATTCAGACCCTTGAAGACATGCTTAGGGCATGTGTGATTGATTTTGGAAACGGCTGGGAACGACATCTACCTCTAGTAGAATTTTCGTATAACAACAGTTACCACACCAGCATCCAGGCCGCTCCGTTCGAGGCATTGTACGGACGGAAGTGCCGATCACCTCTTTGTTGGGCAGAGGTTGGCGACAGTCAAATCACATGCCCCGAACTTGTAGTAGATACAACCGAGAAGATTGCTCAGATACGACAACGAATGGCGGCAGCTCGTGACCGTCAGAAAAGCTACGCTGATAAGCGCAGGAAACCACTCGAGTTCCAGGTTGGGGATCGGGTGCTACTCAAAGTCTCACCTTGGAAAGGTGTAGTTCGTTTTGGCAAACGAGGCAAACTCAATCCGTGTTATGTCGGACTGTTCGAAATCATTGAGAAAATTGGCAAAGTCTCCTACAAGTTGAATCTACCGGCAGAACTCAGCGGAGTTCACAATGTTTTCCATGTGTCGAATCTGAAGAAGTGTCTGTCAGATGAGACCCTCATAGTTCCCTTAAAGGAGCTCACAATCGATGACCAGTTGCGATTCGTCGAGGAACCAGTTGAAATCACAGACCGAGACGTTAAGATTCTCAAGCATACACGAATACCTCTTGTTCGAGTTCGTTGGAACTCCCGTCGTGGCCCAGAGTATACCTGGGAACGAGAAGACCAAATGAAACTCAAGTATCCCCAGTTGTTTAAGAAAAGTGCAACCACTACTGAGGCTGAAGCTACTGCAGAATTTCGGGACGAAATTCCAAACCAACGGGGGGATGATGTGACACCCCAGGAAAACCACGCAACTTAACTAGCTTCCTCAGTAACCACGTGCTAAATTTCGGGACGAAATTTTCTTAACAGGGGAAGAATGTGACAACCCTCATAATTACATGTATTAGTACGATTAATTAATGTTAATTAAAGTGCTTGATGATTGTGCTGAATTACTTGACTGCTTTCTGATTTCTGCGACATACTTACATGTGCTTGTTAACATACTAGTCTTGTATAGAAAATTGACAAAATGGTCCTGTATGCTTTCCTAAGTGTTGGGAATTAAAAGTGTTACAAAAAGATACGTAAAAGACACTATACGGAATAACTTAGTACTTTAACGAAACGGTATCTAACCGAACAACCGGACATTTCCCGGAACACCGAAATATTGCAAGAAACATTGTTTAATTATTTCTTGGCTAGTTATGATCCCCGTACACCATAACACCCACTAGATACCTAATAACTAGAACATGTAACCGTAAACTTAAACTTGAACTATTATTTACTTACTACCATCAAAAATGTTTCACTTAACCCCCCCCCCCCCCCCCATGCCCATTTACGGTCCAAGGGACGCACCCAAATCACCAACATATCCCACTAGATTTCCTCTAGATTTCATTTGTGATCTTGCTTAATGGAGTGGCCAAAATATTAGAATGAGATCTTATAAGTATGGTTCAAGGGATTGCATATCATTTCATAATCTTACAAGATCACACCATCTTCTCACTCTCTATCTCTCCCTCTCGGCTCAGTTACAACCGCCACTACCACCACCTTATCACCACCATATCATTCCAATTCCAAGCTCATTCAAGTCTAGAAGGTGATACATGGAGTTTGGAGCTTGAAGGTCTTGGAGAATCCTTCTCATTTGCTTTCATCATCCCCTCTTCATCATCTTTTTCACTAGAGATCTTCCCTAGCCTTTGAGCTAGTTGTAAGTTCTTGAATTACTCTTGGTTACTTCTATTTTTTATGGATATAAGATATAGTATGATGAAGTACAAGAAACACTAAAAGAACACAAACATAAATCATGAACTTAAAGCTTTACATAAAGATGAAATATGATGAAGTGTTGTTAGTATGATGTTGTTTGGTATATGTTGATGCTTGCTTGTTGATTACTATAAATGTTGTGGTTGATCACTAAGCATGTTAACGGAACAAATAGAACTTGCGTTAGAGCGCTATAAGCTGAAAACAGGAAGCTGTCAAACTGTTACAGCCGCCTTCAGTAGGCTGTAACCGGGTCATAACTTAACGAAAAATTGATTTTCTTGAGTCCATAACGTGTTATTTCGAAATACGGTTCTAATGGCAGTGGAATCATAATTTTTGGACTTCGTTTGCTATTTTTAAAGGGTCGTCTTTTCACAGCAGCAAAAGCTGCGTTTTTACTGCATAAAATATGTGTTATGTTTTTCGTCATAACTTGAAATCTGTATAGAATTAGCTCATGGAATTTATACTATAGATGACCACTGATGTCGTGGTAATGCTCCAACTGGAATTTCATCAATCGGACTTACGGTGAATTTTTAATAAATTATTCCATGGACTGCAGTCAGAAAGTAGTGATAAATCTGATTGCAGTCCGGTAAATGATTTTTTATAAAATATTGGTAATGAATTGGATCCCGATATTTTTACACAGTAATATTTGGATTGTTTAAAACATTCTGTAAAAGTTTAGAAATTTTTGGAGTAAGTTAACTATTTTATTAAAATACCCGAAAACAGTCCAGTTTTGGATGTTCAAGCTGAAACAATATAACATGTGATTTGCATGTCTACATGTCGGTTATGTTATCCGATAATGATCTAATGTGTTATATGTCAATGAAAGTGTTATGTGCAATATCGTATGCTTGTTCTTGAGTAGCTATAAGTGGAATATTTATATGGGCGTGAACTATTAAAGTGAGTGCATGTTATGTGGTAGATGCGTGTAGGAACTTCGTGCTTATTTGAAGTCACTAATAAACTAAGTGGTAATCATACTAGGACGTGATTGACCGACCTTGACTGTTAGCTATTTTTGAGAGTCAAACCGGGCAACCAAAGGTGAGTTCACACTCTTAAGGCATGGGATTCCCGGTGGGTTGGGAATGGGATTAAATAGCTAAGACGGAACTTGTACTTTCACCACTACTAGACTAATTACCTCTGTCCTCGGATTGGGAAGGACGCCAGCGCTAAACCTACGTATTCACTACGTTCCTCCGTCCTCGGATTGGGAAGGACGACATCGCTAAACCTACGTATTCTTATGCGTACCACTGTCCTCGGATTGGGAAGGGCACCGACGCTAAACCTACGTATTCTTATACGTACCTCTATCCTCGGATTGGGAAGGGAACCTACGCTAAACCTACGTATTCAATACGTACCTCTGTCCTCGGATTGGGAAGGACACCTATATATACATCTAGTCTAGTGGTTTTACAACATGGGGTAGCCCCCACCGTTCATGTTTTGGAAAACAAGGAAAGCTGATTTAACTTGTAGTTGCAAACAAACTCGTAGTTCTTGAAAAACTACTTTGTAACGAACACCTACTGTGAACTCGCTCAACTTTGGTGTTGACTTGTTGTTACATGCCTTGTAGGTCGTTAGATGCTTATGGAGCTTGCACGAGGAGGAGGTCGTTGTGGGATATGGACTGTCGAGTCCCATGTTAAACATTTAAACTTATGAACTTATTAAACTTATGTTTTTGTTTCACGTCTTATGCTTCCGCTGTTTAATTTGAACTTGGTTAACTAGTTGTTTGAACACCAATAATATTGTGTGTTTTGTTTTGATATAGAACGTATGTAACACCCAAAAGTGCGTTAAACGAAAATGGGTTCGAGTATACTCACAGTGTGTGTTTAGCTAGTAAACACAAGCTGGATTGGATTGAAGGGAGCGCGTTGAGTTAGCCTGTGCACGTTAACAGAAGCATAGGGCTGAGTAGTTGTAAACAAAATGTCGTACTGGTTAAGTGTTAAACAGTCTGTCCAGACGGACGGTCGTCCGGACGGACGGTCGTCCGGACGTCCGGTCGGACGGTCGTCCGGACGTCCGGTCGGACGGGCGGTCCGGACGACCGTCCGTCCGGACAGACTGTTTAACACTTAACCAGTACGACATTTTGTTTACAACTACTCAGCCCTATGCTTCTGTTAACGTGCACAGGCTAACTCAACGCGCTCCCTTCAATCCAATCCAGCTTGTGTTTACTAGCTAAACACACACTGTGAGTATACTCGTACCCATTTTCGTTTAACGCACTTTTGGGTGTTACATGCGTTCTATATCAAAACACAACACACAATGCAAACACTTTATAAACGCTAACCGCTCTCGCGTACTATACGTTATTTGTTGAATGCTTGTTAGTACTATAGTTTGGACTCAGCACACGTTGTGACTGGGGTTGCTAGGGATCACATTACTTTACTTCACGTGTTAGCTTCGGTGAACATGTGTGCCGCATACTCTACAACGCAGTCTCGTGGTTAGGTTGTATCATTGTTGAATAGTTACATGCTTCGCCCGTTACGTATTACATGTTGTTTATGTGTAAACGCTTTTCGTACTATTATTATGCAAACTTGTGTACTTACCTTTACTTTATGTATTGACTTTTATTTTAACGTATGTTGCAGGTTGATTTGATGGATTTGTTATGCTGAAATCAAGATAGGCAGTCTACAAACTCATCTAATAGAAATCTAGGTTGTCGGACTTGTTTTGTTTAAGAGATGTGACTCTGTGATAACAGTTTGTGGAATGTTTGTTTATTGGTATGGGATAATGAACCTTTTTAAATATTGTCATTTAATAGTTGTTATGTATTCTCTTGAGCAATCTGGTTCGCCTAGTGTCGCGCCCCGATGTTTCCGCCATCGGTTGGGGCGTGACATTACCGGTATTCATGTTGTCTAGATGGTAGCGGTTTGGTTTCTCATATAAAAGAAATTAACCATATTTGACCTAATCGTATAAGACTTTTATCAAATTGTAGATAATAATATTCGGGGGAAAACATAAACGACGTTACTTTACCTAAAAATAAATAAATAAAAATTAAACCGCGATTCACAGCACGATTTTGAGAAAAAATTATATTTTGACGTAGATAAAATAAGCATGTCGTAACGATTTACTAAATTTTTTTTTATCATATCCTAAAAGTTTTAAGCGAAAAAAACATAATAAACTTCAATCGGCTGTATGACAATTCTATTAAAGTTAAGGGTTAGAAATGCAAACAGGTTAAAGATAAAGAATTATTAATGTTCAGGGGTTGTATAACTGCGTTAAAAGTTTAGAAGTAGAAACATAAAAGTACAGATGCAGGTGTAATAAACACATTAAAAGAAAAAAAAAACAGTATCCTCGATCCTTGTTGCAATTTGTTGGTAACTAGTTTTTGCCCCGCCCGTGTTGCGGGGCAATAAGCCAAATATTTCTCTCTCACAACATGTATATCTGTACAGAGAGCAAAATCGTTATTATATTTTAAACTGGAGATGAAATCATAAATTTAAACTGAGAGCAAAATCACAATTTTGAGATAGGGGGGAAAACATAATTTTATTTTGAACTGTGGGCAAAAACGTAATTTTGAGCTAAGGGCATAATCGTAATTTTGAGCTAGAGGAAAAAACAACATTTTATTTTTAACTATGGGCAAAAACGTAATTTTAAACGGAGGACGAAACCGTAATTTTAAACTGGGAACAAAATTAAAAATGAGTTTTTGAACCGAGGGCAAAAGCGTAATTTTAAGCTAAGGCAAAATTATAATTTTATTTTGAGCTGTGGGCAAAAACGTAATTTTAAACAAAGGACGAAATCGTAATTTTAAACTGGGAATAAAATTAAATTAAAAATGAGTTAGTACAATAGGGAAGTGACAGGCAACTAATAATTTTGAGCTAGGGGGGAACATAATTTTATTTTGAACTGTGGACAAAAACGTAGTTTTGAGCTGAGGGCAGAAGCGTAATTTTGAGCTAGAGGGAAAAACAATATTTAATTTTGAACTGAGGGCAAAAACGTAATTTTAAACGGAAGGCGAAAACGTAATTTTAAACTGGGAACAAAATTAAATATGAGTTTTTGAACCAAGGGCAAAAGCGTAATTTTGAGCTAGGGGAAAATTATAATTTTATTTTTAGCTGGGGGCGAAAACGTAATTTTAAACCAAGGACGAAACCGTAATTTTAAGCTGGGAATAAAATTAAATTAAAAATGGGTTGGTCCAATAGGGAAGTGCCAGGCAGCTGCCTGACACTATTCCCCTTAGCTTGTAATTGTATATGCTATGTCTGGCACTATTCCCCTTAGCTTGTAATTGTATATGTAGGTAATGAAATGAAATATATAATAAATTTGTCATTTGGTAGTCTTTTTTTCCATTTTATATCTACTGTTGGATTGATAAACATTTTAAAAATGAGAACCGAATCTCTTTCATTGGATCTGTTTGATCAAATTTAAACCTATAGCAACGTTCTGAGGCTTTTTGACACAACAAAGGTAAAATAGACTTTTTTTTTTCTCTTCGACTGTTATTTTCTCTTTTTTACCATCTACTCCTACTACGAGAGCAATTGAACCTAAATCCGACCCGTAGAGTCAGTGGTGGAGCTTGATCAAAAGTTTCGATGGCGGAGGGGGGAGGGGGAAGTCATGGGACCAAATTATTTTTTCCTATCGCTATGTTTCAAGTTATATGTTCGGGTCGGGTCAAACAACAATAACTCCAAATAAAACTACATAATCTTCATTCATTCAAATGAGGCGTTCTTACACATAAAAAGCACTAAAAAATAAAGACCAGATATTTATAATGATGCGAGATAAATGTTAAGTATCTGGAGGAAGAATTACAACTCATCGCAATGATCTTTATGGTAAATGGTAATTACCTTTAAATTCACTGATAAAGAGACTAAAATAAGGACCAAGAAGTGGTATATAAATAATTCTACGAATATAGCAATCGTACACTATCTCAAAAATTTTGAGTGATTTTTATCTGTTGTTTTAAGCGGCAAACGAAAGGGCATGTGGCCCATGGTATCAAGCTGTTAAAACGATGTATTTTTCACATGGTTAGGATTCAAGTATCATTGTATTCAAATTGTAAGAATAGGTTTAAGGGTGTGTGAGCATGCCGTTTCAAGAAATAGCAAACCTAAGGGTGGATTGGACGGGGCCGAGAGCTTGCAAGCATGCGAGTAACCACCCCGTCCATCATAAAAGCTTTAAGGATATTAAATTAAAATCTTATTAATAAGCAAGTACTTTATGCATATGGTAGTTGTACCATTTGCTTTGGGAGTTTTTCAAAAAAAAATGGATTTTTTCTTTTTAACCCTAAAGTTTCAATCTTTGGCAAGTTAAGTTTAAAGTTTTAATATTTGTTTCCTTTTTAACCCTAAAGTTTTAATTTTTGACAATTTGAGTTTAAAGTTTTAATCTTTGGTAATATTTGTTTCCTTTTAACCCTAAAGTTTTAATCTTTGACAATTTGAGTTTAAAGTTTTAATCTTTGGTAATTTAACCCCCTTAATTAATTTGATTTTTCACTTCTAATTCAAAAGTTTCCATCTTTTGCGATTTAACCACTTTGATTTTTTTTACTTATGTGTTGTAGTCTTGGCTTTGGGGTTTTTTTCAAAGAAAAATGGTTATGCATATGGTTGTTGTAACCTTCGCTTTGGGGGTTTTACAAAAAAAAAATATTTTTTTACTTTTCACCCAAAAGTATTTCATAAATTACTTTTAACCCAAAACTATTTGTATTTTTATACTTTTAACACATAACTTTTTTATCTTTTGCAATCTATCCTCACAATTTTTTTTGCCTTCAACTTTGGTCCCTTATAGTTTTTATTTTCTGCAATTTTTTCTCTTTATGCTTTGTTCTAAATTTTGTGACTTAACACATCGCAACGTGCGTCTTTGGTTTAACGTTTTTACATTTCGTTCTAAATTTTGGGAGTTAACACGATGCAACGTGCGTGCGTGTGTGTGGGTGAACGTTTTTACATTGTCTATTTTTTCCCGTTTGACAGGTTCAACATAACGTGCGCATCCTAAATCGACTTAGTTATAACTAAAGAATTCCCGCCGCATTGCGGCGGGTCGTAATTCTAGTTAATCATATTATACAAACTTATACCACTACTTTTGTTTAAATAGTTAAGGCTACATACTGCCCAATATATCACTACACAAGTAAATCAATATTAATGGGATTAGCATAATGCTTAGTTTTTATAAGATTAAGTGTAAATATAGTAATAGAATCAAATAATTACATTGAAATAAAATATGAAACAAAACCTGCTAAATTGCGTCCCGTTAGTTAAAGTCACTTAACAGTTTCTAGAAATTATTTATTTATTTATTCAAATTTTTAATATTGAAAACATTGTTTGCTTGCACCGTATAATCCATAGCCATAGCCACAAATAACATTATTTCTAACGCAACGTGTCAGAAGAAGTTTAGCATACGGTGCTACTATAAATTATATATATAAATTTATTGTTGACCTAACTTTTCGATCATCAGCATACATATCATGTAGCCGGCAATGCATTATTGAACATATCTTTATTATATGATATGATTGAATGCCAAGAGATTATATCATGTTTGTAGGCCCCATTTGCCATTCTCTTCAAACTTTTTAATTGAGCAAATATGCGACATACAATTACTTAAAAAACAAGATTTTTTTTTTCTTTCTACAAAAATAATAATTAATTATTTATTTATCCATAGGAATTAATGGAAAATGATTTCATCCAACCATCAATATAAATAATGATGTATATGAATGTGACTATATATGTAACTATCAATATACAGATGGATGTATGCAATGACGACCTTATCCACCACAAAATATGAATTGAGTGTTTTTAATTAATCCGTTACCACTCTTCTTTCTTTAAAATATGTTTCCTTTTTATCATAAGAAACAAGGAACCATGAGATCATTCACATGATTTGTAATGGACATCTCAATCTTCTCCCACACATAATAGACATTAGAGAGAGAGAATCCACACAAACCCTACATTTTTGTATATTGACAAAACAATTCAACAAGATAACATGAACCCCATCTCATGCAAGTTGAACCAATTGTGCAACAAGAGGCTAATCATGTGGCTTTGTCACCCTATTGTGAAAACACTTAATTTAGGTTGTAAGATAAATGAAATCGAACGAAGAAAACAAATAACACAAGAACAGTGGCGGATCAGGAACCCATTCGGTTTGGAAAAAAGTAGTGGAAAGCTTGGATGATTTGGGAAAAAATAGTGAGAATTTGTAAGAATCTACCAAAAGAAACCCCCTCGAAACCTTTACATATCTCTGCCCAGTGAGAGTATATCATATTCATGCGAATTGAATGAGAATATTACTTCTTGGCAAAAAAAAAGTTGAACAAAAATAATTTCTAAGATAAAAATTTGCTATGCATAAAAGTTCCTCTATTTGAGAGTGATCACAATTAAGATTGCATGTCATATTTTCACGTCTTTGTAGGTTTCATAATCCAATTTTGTCCTTGATCCTTTTTCTGAATCGTGCTAGATAAGACACAAAGTATTCTAAAAAACAAGACGTACTTTTATATGAAAAAGTAAAGTTAAGATAAACTAGATGATGACAATTATAGAAAGAAATCTTATATAAGTTAAGAAAACTATGAAACCCAAATGAATTGATCTCCTTTTGCCACGTGTTACACATTTTCTGCTGGAACATGTAATAGATTTGACACGTGTAACATGTACTGAAAAAGCATTTTTTTTTTGTAACGGGCCTGCAACATGTACTAAAAAAACACTTTTTGTAACAGATTCAATATCCACCCTTGATTGTTTTGAATGGATGATTATAATTAGATTTTTAGAATTTTTATAACTCACATGGGTTTTCTTTGTATCAACTAGATGATGCTCTTTATATAAAGGTCGATTTATCACAATGATATCGGTGAACCATTGCAAGCCTTCATGATAGAGTACAAGTAAAAGTGGTTCTAAGTGCTGACATATATTAGTTATATATTAGTGAGAACTATAGAAAAACTATAGTTGCCATGTACAACCATTTGGTATTGATGCATATTTTGCTACTATTGAACTAAATTTCACTCATCTTCGGTTACCACTGATGTTCTGTAGCTCCTTTTCTATAGATTGTTAACTTTCAAGATCATTTTTAATAAAACTTTTACACCGATCATGCCAATCTAAAGCATTACTAAGCTAACTAAAATGAAAATTGTCATTTTTCAGCGCAATCCCACTAGGGTTTCTGCCCCTTTGACCCGGTCAAGGACATTGCAGACCCTAGTGGCGGATCTTGCCCGTTGAACGTGTCAGGGCCGAAAGACAACGGACACTAAAAAAAACCCGGGCAAGCCCGGGCCAAACATAGTATATATAAAAAATTTCGATCGAAATGCAGAAAATTAGCACTAAAGCCGAAAAACTTGCCCGGGCCGTGGCCCTGCCACAACCCTTCTAAGAACCGCCCCTGGCAGACCCATCGAGGCGTCAACCCTAACCAAGCCAGTGAGGTGCCCCTTGGAAGCCCCACGGTCTAGAGGCTTCTGCTCTATGGACCATTGAGATTTTTTAGTGTTCGAAATCATTATAATATATTGATTGAGCGTCCACACGTCAATAATCGTATCAATGTGTATAACGATTTATTAATTTGGTCTTTAAGTAAATTTAATTACCCAAAATTGCTTAATAACACTAAAGTCACTAACAATTTTGAACAACTATTGTAGAGCTAAGTTCGTGACATGCGGTTGGTTGTAGAGCTATGTTTAGTCACCAACAGACACTACTACTAAAACCAAAATTTGAGATGAGCTATTAGTGACCACAAAAATCAGTAGTAAACCAATTTGACGGTCATTAAGGCCATGTTTGGATGAACTTATTTTACCTCCTTATAACTTATTGACTTCTTGGAAAAAGATTTTTTGTGAAATGATGTTTGGGTAATAAGGTGAAAATGAGTATTTTTAGGCATTGAAAAGTATAAATGAAAAAGTCACTTGGTTGTGACTTTTCCAAAAAGGAGATAAAGAGGTTAAAAAGTCAATAAGGAGAAATGAAAAAGCTCATCCAAACACGCCCTAATACCCAATTTTGTAGCAGTAAAAGTTCAAGGCACTCAACAATTCAAGAATTTTATTTTTCCGTACTCAGTTACATGTGAATAATGAAATTTATGGGAAGTTGATGTCTGAGGCATAATTTCATCCAGGTACGTAATCTAGTTGTAGGAAAAAAAAACATATGCTAAATACGGTTAGTAGTAAATGTACTTAGGGGCGGTTTGGCAACTTCTAAATTGTTAAGTGTTAAACCAGTAAGAGGTCTGAGATATTAAGTGTTGAACCAGTGAGATGTCTGAACCATTAAGAGCTAGTATAATGCTTAACCGTTCAAAGACAAATATCTGACCAATTCAGATTAGAGGTCTTAACCATTCAAACTCAGTATAATGCTTAACCATTCAGAGGCAAATGTCTGATTCATTCAAGCATCTACCCGCGAAACGAACACTCTGAACCATTAAGTGCTGAACTAGTAAGATACCTAAATCATCAAGAACATTATTAAGAGGTAAACAAAGAGCTAAAGCCTTAGACATCATCAACACGGAGGGACCATCCATAGGGCTCCATCTCAATATTAAGAAAACGGAAGTGTACTAGCCATCTTGTGACGGTCTCAAGGTGCAGGACGGCCTTTTCCCGAGAGGGATAGGTAGACCTGTGAGGGGGGTTAAGCTCCTTGTGGGGGCGGTTAGCCGAGACTCTGCTTTTATTGGGGAATTAGCAGGGCGGCGAGCATCGACAGCGGTTGACCTTATGAAACTCTTGCCCTGCTTACAGGACCCCCAGTGCGAGCTTCTTCTTTTAAGGTCATGCATGGGGGTAGCTAAGTAACTGTTTGGGCTGCGGACCTGCCAACCTCACTTGATGGCAAATGCGGTATCCTGTTTTGACGATGGTCTCCGAAAGGCTATTGAAGACATTGTTGTTTGTGGGGGGGCCTACTTTGGTGAACTTCAGTGGCGTTTGGCATCTTTGCCGATGCGCCTGGGTGGTTTGGGCCTCCTCTCAGCTCGGGATGTTGGAGTTTATGCTTTTGTGGCGTCTAGAGCTCAGTCGTGTGTATTGCAAGACCACATCCTTCGGAACAGTGGGGTTGATAAGCTTGACGTAGACTACCAACATGCCCTCGAGTATTTAAGTGTCTCTCTTCCAGACTTTGACATTGGCGGTTTCTCTAATATGGACACCGCCCCCCCCCCCCAAAGCCACAAAACACTTTGGCGAATGCTCTATTTGAGAAAATCGCTCGGAATCTGGGAGAAACACTTGATCTGTCTCCCCGCCAGAAGGTGGTGATTGAGTGCTTGAAAGGCCCCCAATGCGCAAGACTTTTTGACTGTTATCCCGATCGAGGGGCTGGGGCAATGCATGTCGGCTATTGAGTACAGGGCTATCCTCAAATACCGGTTGATGATCCCTATGTATCAAGAAGACGAAACCTGCCCAATCTGTCGTAAAGCCTGCATGGATAAATACGGGGAGCATGCTGTTCGTTGCAAGGAGCTCCCTGGTTTCAAATACCGGCATGACTGGGTGAGGGATGTTTTGGGGGACATCTTGAGGAGAGCTGGGATTTCTGCCAAGAAGGAGGCCCCTGTGAATTTCCTTACAAACCCCATGGAAGGGAGATCTACATTGAGACCAGCGGACCTGCTCGTCTTTGACTGGGCGGGAGGGAAACATGCTTGTGTAGATCTCACAGGAGTCTCTCCCTTAGCTGGGTTAAGGGAAAATGGGTTTGTAGCAGGACAAGCGGTAAAGAAAGCAGAATCTAAAAAGGTGGACAAACACGCTAAAGCATGTGCTGATAACCAACATGCATTTGTCCCCTTCGCCTTCGACACCTTTGGATCCCTGGATCCAGAAACTATCTGTTTGCTGACTAGGGTCCAACAGGTTGTCCACAGCAGTGGCTCATCAACAGGGGGCAGGGGTTTGTTTTTAATAGGCTAGGGTTTGCTATCCAGAAAGGGGTAGCGGCGCAGCTTGTAGCTCGCTTACCAGTAATATTGATGTAAAGTGCATTTTTTCGAATATATATATATATATGGATTATAATACACTATTAAATTTGATGTTTGGTCAACAAAGAGCTTCTTAGTAGTTTTTGGTGTGTATGATGCGTCCAACTATATACTTTAAACACAACCATTTCTTTTACATTTATAAATAAATTGAACTCTTGATAACATGTTGGGTGAAAGCATATGCTTCTAGAAACCAAATTTAAGTGGTTAAGAATAGTAAGAAATGACGGAGGCATCCGGGAAAGATGATTGGGTTGCAAAAGTTGAAGGAATCACTTGTTGGCATATTTTCCATGACCAAATGATTTTAAGTACCCCATACATGTCGGCTATACATCAGTCATGGCCAAATCATTTCATACTCCTCCCTTCCCCAAAAACACATAAAGATTCCCGAATTTATGTTGACATTCCAAGATTTCAGGTGGGATATTTTTTAAGTAGATAAAAAGTCCAAAAACATCACTAACTAATTCTGTGATTAAAAAACATAATTAATATAACTTTTATAACTAGACGGAACGAGACACTATAACTTTACAATAACTCAATTTTTAATAAGTATTCAGATACTACTTATTACTCTGAATAGAATCCGGTTTTTTTTGTGTTCTCTATTATTTAAAAAGATTTGCGTGTACTCAAATAATAAGTTTATACTTTATTTAAAAACTATTTTATAACCTTGTGTGTTATCGGGTTGAAGAATAAAAACGATATAATTAATAAATCTCTGCATAGTTTTCTTAAAGAATAAAAACAATTCTCGGCTTTTTTACAGGGGCTCTCTTTCGCAACAATAACTCATGAAAGGCCCACAATTTGAAAACCAAGCTACATAATTAGCGCATCCAACCGATGGCGGAAACACCGGAATGAGATGAAAACAAATCGCTCAAAGCATCATAACACTAATTCTGATAATATAATTCAACCAAATTTCATAAATGCTAAAAATGTCATACAAGATTCAAAACATAACCACATTTTATCAAACATAATCAAACAATTTTTTTATTCTAAGGTGTGTTTCTATGTTCACTCTAGCTTGATTATTCGTCCTCTTGTCTATCAACCTGCAACATGTATTAAAATAATGATCAACAATAATGTTAGCGAGTATACAAGTTTTGATACATAGCATAATAAGTATAAAATGTTTAACGTGCTCATATCCAACATGAATAAGGTATACGAGTTACAAATATTCTGGACTAGTGTAAACTATATGTCAAACCCAAGTTTCCAACGCAGTCGTGCCTTCCCTACATTGTCGCAACGAAGAGGGAGTTAACATGTTTTACTTAACAATACCCCAAGACTCACTCGCGGTGCTTTACTCCTATAGCGCTATAATTGTCAAGGTAGGCTAGCAAAGTTAATGAGCATATAGATACAAGTGTACACATAGCATATAAGACTAACAAGTAACACATGTTTTCATTTTTAAATGTGGATAGAGTGTGATTAAAATAAGTTTCAAGTGTTGCGTGTTTTATATAATGTACACGTTGCACCCAAAGTGTTTAAAACGGAAATGAGATCGAGTATACTCACAGTTTTGCATAGAGAATACACGTAAACCGCGAGTGGAGGTGACGAATTCTTGAGATTACGCTGAAATGGTTAAATGAGAATATAAGATTACTGATGTATAAGAGTATAACAACTCTCCCAAAACCATTAAAATACTCCTATACGTCCTAAAATATACCCCGTATACGAAAAATAACCCTAAAATACGTTTATATTACTAAAAATCAATTATAAACAATAATATATGTCGCTCGCGTGGCGCGACCCAGACAACCCCAGACTGTCGCGGGCCGCGACAAGGTGACACAAGGTCGGACCACATTGCGCCACGTGTCCTGTACGTGTTGGGTCTAGTGGGTTGAGTCGACAAAGCTAGGGCCTACACTAGCATTCTCGCGGGCCGCGAAGGCCTTGCCTTCTATCTCTCACGGAGCGCGAGAGAACCATGATCAGACCTATAAAAGGGGTGCTCGACCTCAGTTTTAGTCGTTCAAAATTTTCTTTCCCTCTCTACATATTATAAGCTAAAACTCTCAGGCATTATACCCCTAAAAAGCGAAGCTCTGCCTCGTTGTAAGTATTATAACCCCCGGTTACGTATTAGTTACTATACCCGATTGATCTAGGGCTCCGTAACGCATGTCAGGGCTCTGCCTGACTCAGTCATTGGAGTTCTGTCTCAGGGGTATAGCTAATGTAAATTGGGTTATCTTACTAACATGTGTGCATTGTTTAATTTTAATAGATTATAACCAGGAAGTCATCAGAAAGCAGTAGTATTATCTAAAACAGCAAAGTGAGTATATCTTAATTTTGTAAATTGTTTTTACAAAACCTCAATTATTTTAAAGTATATTTAACAGTGATTGAGTCTATGTATTATACAATTACTGTCGGTATGTTGGGGTTTTGTATACATTACTTGTTACTACACTGTGAGTAGTAGCATGACCACAAGTCAGGATTGACAGTACCGTGGGTGGTAATTGGGTAGATAAAAACATTGTAATCGCTCTCAATACTGTAAAATTATAAAAAGCTTGTTTTGATTAAACTGGGATGCACTCGCCAGTATTTCTTGCTGATAAAACTTTTTAAAACGCGTTTCAGGTAACTTAATGTGAAGCTAATAGAAGCCACCTGGAGAGCACTGAAGGCTTGGAAAAGTGGCAATAAAAGTTAACTAAATAAGAAAGAAGTTTTATTTCAATAAATTAGGGTTTATCCCTATAAACATATTATAATGGAAACTTGGGTTTTTCCCATGTATTTATTATTTATAAAAGTGTGGTGTTTTAACTCTGATAAACTATTTCCTAACTATGGTCCTGATGTTTAATTTCCGCTGCCAAATTAATAGACACCGATACCACCAGCTCTATGTGCTGCTCGCGGCCGCCCGTCCCTCGGGGCAAGGGGTTGGGGGTTGCGACAGGAGGTGGTATCAGTGCTACAGCCACTGGTTTAAGCCACAGAAGTGTTCTGCTGACACCAAGATTTTATCAGTTATGTTAGGAAATAATCTATGTGATTATGTGTATATATGTATATTTTTATTTTATGTTATTTGACAATTTGTTAGTTTACAGTATGAGTGAGCAAGGTACGTCTTACACCTATCGTCACCTAGCTAGTTCTCCCAAGAGTGAAGGAACTTCATCACAGCCTACTCCTTCAGGGTATTCTGCTGACATTGAAGAAAGAATCTTCATCTTTAAGGCACAATCCGAGGAACCATTCCCTTCGAAAAAGAGAGGATGGTTTAGTAGGGGAGCCCATGAGAGGAGAAAGCGGATGAGAAAGTTACAACAACAGAGAGCGTTAGCAGCAGCCAATAGGGAAGTAAATGCCCAAACCCAAGAAGCAGTTAATAGACAGTTGGCAAACTTTCATATTCTAGCCACCACTGCAGCAGATCCAAACCTTGATCAGATAGTTGCCTCACAACCACTGCCAATATTTCCAACCCAACCAACGGAGATAGAACTTAGCCAAGGAAACCAATTACCCATACCAGCATTTGACCCTAACGAGATACCTAGAATCCCAGCATCTAATCCTCTAGCGTATGATCCATGGGAAGATGACCATAGGGGATATCAGGAACTCTATCCACAGGAAGAACCATTACTAAATCCCATAGCATAGTATACCAATCTTAATCCTTTAGATCCGCTTTCGGAATGATGACATGTATTTTCAGAGTGTGTTAAATGACCCGTACCCATATGGAGAGCTTATATACCCTGACCCAGTACCCGCACCACTGCCATCCATGAGTGAAGAGAATGTGCAGGAACTCCGCACCTATGGTGAGGAATTAGTAGAAGAAGAAGAGAGGATAAAACAGATAGGAGAAAAGCTCGTGTGGAAATATGACGAGCGAGAAATGCAGTTCTGGAGAAATAACTCCTAATAATAATAATAATAATAATAATAATAATAAAATATAGATATATAAATGTGTGTAGTTTGAAAAAAAATCAAATCAACTAAAATAGATAACCTAATATCTGGCGATGCATAACTAGTAGTGTGTTTAAATTTCAATCGTAGATTATAATAGATATATATATGAAGAGTACAAGTCGCAATTCTTGACGTTTTTGATCAACTTGTTTGCTTGATTGTTTGCATTAAAATTTATTCTGTGATATTAATACCTGATAAATGTTTATAATCCAGATGGACAACGAAGTAAATCAGGAAAACCAGAATAATGATAATAATGGAAACCAAATAGATAATAGTGCCAGCCAACATATAGCAGCACAAGAAATTATAGACGCTATGCCATATATCATCAAGACTGTTAAAGAAGCAGAAAATAATAAAACTAACAGTGGAAGTAAACGACCACCTACTGTGACAGTCACAGCGTGAATAATGGACCGCTACTCCAATTGCTTATTCTAAAAAGAAGAGGAACCATGTCATATGGTTGTTCTTACAAAGAATTCTGGTCTTGCAAACCAATAGAATTCTCTGGCAATGAGGGAGCCATTTCATCTCTACGTTGGATAGAAAAGACACAAGAAGTCTTAAAAATAAGCAAATGTGCAGATGAAGATAAAATTTTGTTTGCCTCTAATCTTTTCAAAAATGCAGCCTTAGAATGGGAATACTATTCTCCAGTCTATGGGAAGTGACAGAGTTTATAATATGGAATGGATCAACTTTAAGGAAATGGTTGAAAGAAAATTATGTCCTCCCAATGAAAGGAACAGATTGCCAATAGATTCCTAAACCTTAGAATGACTGGAATAGACTGCAGGGGTTACACTACCATATTCTTCGAATATGCTAGAATAGTGCCAACCCTAGGCTCACCAGAACCAGTATTAATCTCCCGTTACATCTGGGGATTAATCAGTGAAATCAGACATGTAGTCAAGGCAGCTAAACCACAAACCATAGAAGAAGCGGTAAAATTAGCCAATACCTTGACTGATGAATTGGTACGTACGCAAGAAGAAAACCAGAGAAAGAACTTAGCCCAAAGACATACCCAAGAATTTCGTCAAGGAAATACCTACCGTAGGAAAAATACAGGTTCTACTTCTCCACCTTACTGTAAGTACTGCAAAAAGAAGCATTCAGGAAGATGTTCAATATACTACAATTTCTGCAAAATGTCTGGACACAAGGAAGAAGACTGCAGGAAGAAACCTAGCAATAAGCTATGCTTCAGCTGTGGAGCAACGGGGCATATCAAACCAAACTGTCCGAAACTAGCTCCAGCAACAAACATCAAAACTACTAAGAATGCCAGAGCATTTGTTCTGACAACTGAAGAAGCCAAGGTGATTTCCGGATGTGATTTCTGGTACGTTTTAGTTAATGATATTTTTGCTAAAGTATTATTTGACTCTGGTGCGAACCAAAGTTTTATTAATACTTCGTTCTACAAACTTCTAAATCAACCATTAACTAAACTTCAACAAGAATGTCTGGTAGAAACGACAAATGGAGAATCCATTAAGATCACTAAAATCTTGTAGGGAGCAATAATAGAAATTTTAAACCATAATTTTATTGCTAACCTTTACCTAATGAATTTGGCTAGATTTTATATCGTATTAGGAATGGATTGGTTAGTATCCAATCATGCCAACATTCTATGTGATCAAAAGTCAATACAAGTAAATTCACCAAAGGGTGAAAAAATCAAAATTAAAGGAGATAAGCCAACTAGGTCTATAAAATTCATCTCTGTGATGAAAACAACAAGCTATGCAAGGAAGGGATCACTAGTGTATATGATTTCCATAATCATTAACACTAAAGGAAAAGGATTAAAAGATATTCCCATAGTATCTCAATTCTCAGATGTTTTCCCAAAAGAGTTACCTGGAGTACTGCCAGATAGAGAAGTTGAATTCAGAATTCACCTACTATCAGGGACAACACCGATCGCCAAGGCACCTTACCGTTTAGCACCAGCGGAAATGCAGGAACTGAAGAAATAATTGGACGAACTTCTGGAGAAAGGTTTCATAAAGCCTAGTTCATCACCATGGGGAGCCCCAACCTTGTTTTTTAAGAAGAAAGATGGATCAATGCGTATGTGCATTGATTACCGAGAATTGAACAAGGTTACGATAAAAAATCATTACCCACTACCGAGAATCGATGACCTGTTCGATCAACTTCAAGGAGATCGATTCTTTTCTAAGATCGATTTACGCTTAAGATATCATCAACTGAAAGTACAGGAAGAGCACATTCCTAAAACTGCTTTCAGAACAAGGTATGGTCATTATGAATTTACAGTCATGCCATTTGGTCTAAGCAATGCCCCAGTCGCATTTATGGACATGATGAATGGAATATGTAAACCATATGGGGATAAATTCATAATTGTCTTTATAGATGATATTCTTATTTACTCTAAGAGTAAAGAAGATCATGTAGAGCATTTGTTTATACTTCTGAATTTGCTAATAAAAGAAAAGCTTTATGCTAAATTTTTGAAATGCGAATTTTGGTTAAAGGAAGTGCAATTCCTTGGACACCTGGTTAATCATGAAGGAATTCATATAGATCCCACAAAGATCGAGGCGCTTACTAAGTGGAAGTCCCTGAATCACCAACGGAAGTAAGAAGTTTTCTTGGACTAGCGGGATATTATAGACGGTTTATCCGAGATTTCTCTAGAATAGCCATTCCATTAACCAAACTGACCTGCAAATCAGTTAAGTTTGAATGGGTATCAAAACCGGAAGAAGCCTTTAAGATTCTTAAGAAAAGATTAACCAACGCACCCATACTCACGTTACCCGAAGGAACTGAAGACTTTATAGTCTATTGTGACGCTTCTAAGTTAGGTTATGGATGTGTATTGATGCAACGTCAAAAGGTTATAGCCTATGCCTCTAGAAAACTTAAGAATCATGAAGAGAATTATACAACCTATGATCTAGAATTAGGAGCCATAATTTTTGCCCTTAAAATTTGGAGACACTATTTGTATGGTAGCAAGTTTACCGTTTTAATCGATCATAAGAGTCTAAGATATGTTTTTGGACAAAAGGAGTTAAATATGAGACAGAGACGCTGGATGGAAATTCTCAGTGATTATGATTGTGATATCCAGTATCATGTAGGAAAGGCTAATGTAGTAGCTGATGCTTTAAGTCGAAAGTAGCATGAAAAGCCAAGACGAGTACGTTCTCTCAATTTAAATCTGCAGATAGATTTAAATGAGCAAATTAGAGAAATGCAGGAAATAGTAATCAAGAACGATACATAAAATTAAAAGGAATGATTAAGGAATTAGAACAAGGAACAGATGGAATTTGGAGATTCCAAATGAAAAGAATCTGGATACCCAAGCAAGGAAACCTACGCCACCGAATTTTAGAAGAAGCCCATAAGTCTAAGTATACGATACACCCTAGTAATGATAAAATGTATCAAAACTTAAGAAAGAATTTCTAGTGGATAGGAATGAAAAAGGATATAGCAACCTATGTTGCCAAGTGTCTAACCTGTTCACAAGTTAAAGCTGACCATTAGAAACCCTCAGGTTTATTACAACAACTAGAAATGCCGATATATAAATGGTAATTGATAACAATGGACTTTGTTACTAAATTACCTAAGACACGAAAAGGTAATGATACAATCTGGGTGATTGTAGACAGATTAACCAAGTCTACTCATTTCTTACCAATGAAGGAAACTTACAGTATGGAACAGTTAGCCAAGCTATATGTAAATGAAATAGTTTCATTACATGGAATTCCTTTATCTATTGTTTCTGATAGAGATAGCCGTTTTACTTCTCATTTTTTGTACTAGTTTCCAAAAAGCAATGGGGACTAAGTTAAAACTAAGCACATCTTATCATCCTCAAACGGACGGACAAAGCGAAAGGACAATTCAGATAATGGAGGATATGCTTAGAGATTGTGTAATTGATTTCGGAGGAAATTGGGACGATCATTTACCATTAATAGAATTTTCCTACAATAACAGCTATCATACCAGTATCAATGCTGCGCCATTTGAAGCACTTTATGGACGAAAGTGCCGAACTCCAGTCTGTTGGACAGAAATTGGAGAAAAACAACTGTCTGGACCAGAGATAGTTCAAGAAACGACGAACAAGATTATTCAAGTCAAGGAAAGACTAAAAGCAACACACGATCGTCAAAAGAATTATGCTGACAACAGGCGAAAACCGTTGGAATGTTGGAATTTCAAGTAGGAGATAAAGTTTTATTAAAAGTTTCTCCATGGAAAGGAGTGGTCAGATTTATAAAAAGGGGAAAGCTAAGCCCCAGGTATGTTGGACCTTTTGAGATTATTAGAAGAATAGGAACAGTAGCTTACCAGCTACAACTGCCAGAGGAAATGGCAGGAATACATGATTATTTCATGTATGTAATCTTGAGAAGTGCTTAGCAGATGAATCCTTAATGGTACATTGGTTTGTGTAAGGTGTGATATGTTTTTATTGATATTTTAAGCCCATTTTATACAATTGTCAAGTTTTAAGTTTATAAAACACGATATTCTACTAACACTAAACACACACTTGGGCAAGTGCACCCATCGTGAGCGTAGTATAGCGTTGGTAAGATACCGAGGTCATCCAAGGACACAAGAGCTTTTAGTACCGGTTTATCCTCAACATCTAATCAATCTAAAATTTTTGAGAAAAGTTTTAAACATGAAAATAAAAACTAAAAATGCAGAAATAAAAATAAAATAAAAACAGATAGACAAGATGAATCACTTGGATCCGACTCGCCTTTTAAGTACCCTTTGATGGTTTTTGCACTTTCGGACTTTTTAAGAGATTATCTTAGTTATAGTAGTAGGCCCCTCTTTTGAAGGTGAAGTTACCCTCATCCCAGTGGTTTGAGTCAACAAGTATACAATCCCAAAGGGTCAGAATATTGAAAGATAATTAATTAAGTTATTAATTCGAAAAGTGGTAGGCCCCTATTTTGAAGGTGACGTTACCCTCGGCTAAGTGGTTTGAGTCAGCAGGGATACAATCCCAAGTAGCCGGTTTAATGTATTTATAGTAGTTTACATATGAGGGGATCAAGCTATTCGTACCCCCGCTATCCAATACCAGTGGGTATTGAAGGAGGTCCTAGTAAGCTTGACCCAGGTCTTTGTAGGATCTATACACTGAACAAGGCAAGAACCTTACTAAGCCATTCCCTTAACCCCCGACCAGGTAGCCAACATATCTCTATATAGACCATAGAGACATGAATGGTGTAAATCTTTTACTTTATATAGACAGTAAAGTAATGCCAAGACATCACGGACAAATGATAAAGAAAATTCACCTTCAACATAAGAAACTAGTTATTAAAGTCATTAATACAAAACCAAATAAAAAGTGCCGAAAGATTAAAAATCAAAAGTAATACATAAAAGACTTGTCTTCGCCAAGTGATGTAAGAGGCTTAGCCAAACATGGCCTTTGATTGGCAAGAACTCTTACTATCAATCTTGGATCCTGAGACTACTACACACTTTAAAGGTGGATGATGGATGATGGTGGTGGGTGTTGGTGGTGTAGTGGTGGTGGAGTGGTGACAAAGTGGGAGAGTAGTGGTTTGCCAAGGGATGCCTTTGAAGTGAGCCAAGCACCCCTATTTATAGCCTGAACAGAGCTCTGGCCATGGCCCCGTGTCCAGCAGGCAAGCCCCCGTGGCCAGCCTTTTCTCTTCCTTCATTAAATGCATGTGTCAGCAGAGGGCTCCACACGGCCCGTGTTCAGCGGGCACGGCCCCGTGGACAGAAGCGTATCTGTACTATCAAGATTTTGCAAGATTCTGTGTATCTTAGCGTTGACCACGTCCCGTGCTGAGCTGGGCACGCTCCCGGGGTGGGCGTAGAAGCTTCCACAGCTTTGTCTTTTCTGCAGGCGCCTGACCACGCCCCCGTGTCCAGTGGTTACGGCCCCGTGGTCAGTCTTCTGTTTCTTTGCTTTTGCTTTGGGGATGCTTCCGAGGGGTCGGGCATGTCATGTTTATTCTTTTTCTTTGTATTTATGTTGGTTTTGGCTGTATATTTGTTCCTTTTGCTCGTTTAAGCTCATTTGGTCCTGTAAATTCAGAAGGAAGACAAAAACACACTTTTTCCAACATTAGTACTAAAAAGGGTTAGTTTTATGCCTCATTTGATGTAATTTATATGTTACATTTTGCACACATCAAATACCCCCGCACTTGAATCTTTGCTTGTCCTCAAGCAAAACTCTTTAATTTTGGATTACACCCTCAAATGGAATAGGTAGAAGAGAAGTTTTGGGCTTGTCTTGAGTGTCGGGAATTCAAGATCTTTATTTGGTTTTATTTTTATTCTATTTACAATCCTATTCATTATGATTTATTTAGAACATTTCATAAGAAAAATTACTTATTTGGGCATAACATGCCTCTTTAAAATTCCATTTATATACAAGTTTACATACCTCACGGGAGATCACTCAACACTCGGTCAAAGATGTATTTTTGTGAAACACTCGAGACCAGCATGGAACTTACTTCTACCATATGTTTGCCAAACAATCAAACCTCCTCCTTTTTAACTATAAACCTTTGTAAATATCAAGAGGACTTTGGGAAAGGGTTAGGTTTGGGCTAAGGGTAGGTGGTTTTGGTTAGTGGGTAGTAAAAATGGCTAAAAGCGTAAAAAGCGTCGGTCGTTGTAAAATTTTTTGTTTTTGTGACTTTTATATAAACTAAGCATATTCAAACAAAGTTTCTTTGAGGAACTTGTTTGTTTATTGCTAGACTTTCATTTTTATAGGAAACGTCACAAGATAACTGCGCTTTTTAGTAAAACAAAGGGTTGAAATGAAATGGGTTTTGAAATGAAAAGGTTTAGGCTCAAAGGGGTTAACTAGGGGGATTTTGGGTAGGTGATAAAAAAAATAAAAAATAATGGTGTTGAAAGGAAAATGCGTTAGTCCTAATGCCTCCATCATTTACTTACTTGGGTTTAAGTTGGTAAGGACCGGGAATGTATCGTCATGGCAAGTTCTAGAGTCGTAAGAACTAAGCGACTATTCACACAAGAAACGAAAAAATGAGCATTTAGTTTAAAGATATATGTTTGTATGCTCAATAAAGGCTCAAAACTCACTTGTTGTGGGAATGCGTATAATGTGATCAAGTATATATAATCAAATTTTAATTAGATTTGTCATGCCTCTTCATAATATTCTTATGTTCGTTCTTTTTATCACGACGCTATTAGTTGTAAATTTGTAAAAATATAACCTTTTTAGAACTTGTTATTCCCAAATTAAACCAAGACAAGTAAAAGAAATGAAAATTTTTGAAAAAAATTGGGGTGATTAGCGATTCCAATAGAGTTTTGTGTAAGGCTTGTTATTAGGACTTGCAAAATTCAAGGTTTTAGCATCCCCCCCACAATTAAATTACACATTGTCCTCAATGTGTCCCAAAAATAAGTTTTTAGGTTGATTGAATGTGTAAAAGGGTAGTGAAAAACAAAATTTTATGTTACTGGGCGTCTGGCCACGGCCCCGTGTTGGTCTGGGCACGGCCCCGAGGTCAGATCATCACTACCAAAATTTAACAGAAGGCTGGGCACGAGGCGTATTCAGTGAGCACGGCCCTGTGTCCAGTTACCTGAACTGGGCAAATTTCTACAGAGCCTGGGCACGGGGCGTGTTGGGCTGAGCACGGCCCCATGCTGAACTTGCTGTAATGCTGGAAAATTGTCGGGAAGCTCTGTTTTTGTGCATGGGGTGTGGTTTTAACGTTCCCTTGGTAACCTCCACCTTTTCGAGTGTGTTTTATTCCTGAAAAGTAAAGCTAAACTAGAAAATATAAAAGTTATACTAAACTAAAAACAACGGATAGTTCCGCGGAATGCCTCCGTGGTGCGCCACGTTTATAAGGGTCCTTGGCTAGACCCTAAGTCAGTCATATGTTACCCGAGCGGGATGTCTCGCATCCCGTGTTGCACCGTCGGAGAGCGTCATCCAAGCTTGAGTCTATGACATCCATCTAGTTGACCGGGTCGTCTTCTACTCTTTTCCCAACCCCGAATTTCATCTCTTTGTCTCCGACCCTCAATGTTAACTTCCCATTACTCATATCCACCATTGCGTAAGCGGTGGCAAGGAATGGTCTTCCTAGAATGAGTGGTACTTCGGTGTCTTCCTCCATGTCGAGTATGACAAAGTCGGCCCGGGAAGACAAAGTCTCCGACTTTGACCAATAAATTTTCGGTGACACCTTGCGGGTATTTGATGGACCTATCGGCGAGTTGTATGCTCATCTTTGTGGGGCTTGTCTTACCTAGCCCGAGTCGGTCAAAAATTGATGCGGGCATGAGATTGATGCTAGCCACAAGGTCGGCTAGTGCATTGCGTACAGGTGATCCCCCAATGGAACAAGGGATGGTGAAGCTTCCGGGGTTGATTTTCTTTTGTGGGAGTTTGTTGAGCAGCACAACGGAGCATTCTTCACTTAAATTGACCAATTGCAATGTTTCAATCTTCCTTTTGTGAGTGAGGAAGTCTCTCATAAATTTTGAATATTACTGCATTTGAGTGAGGACTTTCACAAATGGAAGATTGATATGCAATTGTTTTAGTAAGTTTATGAATTTTGTGAATTGTCCGTCGGTCTTTTGGCGAAGTAACCGTCCAGGGTAGGGCAGCGAGGGGTTCTTGGTAGGCTCGGGATTTGACGGAGGAGTGGTTTCTTTCTGGGTAGGTGGTGAGGTCGAGGTTTGAATGGGCGGATTTTTTTCGGATGGGGGTAGTGGGGCCTCCTCGGGACCTATGGTCCGGTTTCTTAGTGTTATGAGATGTACTTGCACCTTTGGGTTGGTTTCGGTATTGCTAGGTAGTGCGCCTTGTGGGCTCTCGGAGAAATTTTGGGCTAGTTGATTTAGTTGTTTTTCAATCTTTTGAATACTAGCTTGTTGATTTCTAAAGTTCGATTCCATTTGTAGGAATCGATCAGAGTTCCGTTTTTCAGTTTCGGGGATGAGGCGTGAAATGGTGTCTTCAAACCTCTCCCGTCCCCCTTGTTGTTGTTGAGAGAAATTTTGTGACTCATTTCTTGGTTGTTGTTGAAAGTTTGTTCGTTGGTTTTGGTTTTGTTGGTTACTACTATTGCCGGGCTCCCTCCAACCAAGGCTAGGGTTGTCACACCCCAACCGATGGCGGAAACATCGGAGTGAGACGAAATAGATTGCTCGAGACATCATAACACTAAAATTGTGACAAGTATTTAAATAATAATTTAATTCCATTTCTAAAGATTCAATTACAAGGATTTGAAGCAAATACAACAACATGAATAATGAAATACAATACAATAGGAGTACAAATTTTAAAGTGTGTATCTAAGCATCCTACTAGATTCCATGCATCACCAACATCATCGCTAAACCTGCAACATGTTTTAAAAGTGTAGTTCAATACAAAGGTATTGGCGAATACACAAGTTTTAGACTCGTGTCATATGTATAAAAAGTATTTTCAATCCAACATAGCAATTTGGTATACAAGGTCAAACTATCATGCATAACTAAAAGTCAAACCCAAGTGTCCACTAGTATAATAGAATCCCATGATGTAGCAACATCGAGACCGTAAAGTATGAATAATAGCATCCCTCGATATAGCAATATCGAGACCGTAAAGAATATAACTTAACAAAACCCCGTCGGGTGGTGTGCTACTCCTATAGCGCTATAATTGTTAAGGCGGGTTAACAAGTAGTATGAATTCTAGCATAAACTTAAGCATAACAAAGCATGTATAAGGATTGATTGAATAAAGCATGTTTGTGAATCGTGCATTTTAACAAGTAAAACATGTTACACCCCAAGTGTATTAAAAGGAAAATGGGTCAAGTGTACTCACAAAGTTGCATATGCTTTCCGATTATCCAATGTGACGGAGTTGTTGAGATTAGAAGGTTGAGTATGTTCAAGTTGGGCTTTTAAGAGGCGAGTACATTTGGTCTAAGGATGTGGATTTTAAAGTGCATGAAAAGTAAGTATATGAAAAATAATCATCTTATACACATAGCACGTGTTCTTGACACTATTAAAACTCAAAGAGTTTGTAGGATTTCATGTATTAAAGGTCCATTAGAGTCATAACAAGTGTATGGTCATAGATGATGTAACATGTTCTTGACAAATAGCTACTAAGTTATCATCAAGTTTAGTTACTTAGATATATATATATATATATATATATATATATATATAGGGAGAAGATCATGCGAGAACCACCTCTTATTGCGAGAACCGCGAGAACCAATGTGAACACACCAAAAATGCCTAAAAATAGCTAAAAATCACACAAAAATATTTTTTTTGATTTTTTTAATATTTTTTAGGTTAAAATCGCTACTTTTCGAACCAAATAAAAAAAAAAAATTTTTAATTTTTTTTTTGGCTTCGAAAAGTAGCGATTTTAACCTAAAAAATATTAAAAAAATCAAAAAAAATTTTTTGGATTTTTTTAGATTTTTTTAGGTTTTTTGGGGGTTTAGTTTTTAGCATTTTAGCTTGGGGGGGGGGGGGGTGGGGGGGGGGTTTAGGTTTTTGGGGGGTGGGGGAGGGGGGTTTAGGTTTTTTTTTGGGGGGGGGGGGTGGGGTTAGGTTTTTTTTAGCTTGGGGGGGGGGTTTAGGTTTTGGGGGGGGGGGGTTAGGTTTTTTTTTTGGGGGGGGGGGGGGGGTGGGGGGTTTAGGTTTTTGGGTGGGGGGGGTGGGGGTTAGGTTTTTTTAGGTTTTTTTAGCTATTTTAGGTTGTGTTCACATTGGTTCTCAAGGTTCTCACAATAAGGGTGGTTCTCGCATGAGCCCCTCCCTATATATATATATATATGGAATACTTAGATAATATAAAGATTACAAAGTCCTAACGGTCAAGTATGAGGTAGGAGACTAGAATCTCCATTTAGGCACCTCTTTGTGTCATAGAAGTCATGTAGGAGGTAGGAAGAACAAGTTCTTCCATTTAGCACCTCTAAGTGTTCACTACTACACTCGATGTTATGAACATTCAAGGAAGGTCATGAACTTACAATTAAATAATAAATATGAACAACTAATCTATGAGAAATCATCAAGCAAAGTGTGGATTTTCAAGTAGGATAACCCAAGTTAATCCTAAATCACACATTCAGCAAGCTTTGAGCTTGAACATTGCTTGTGGGTTAAACCCTTGAACAAAACAGAAAGTTTGTGAGATTATACCTCTGATTTTGAATGTCTCAACCTTGTTTTTAAGCCTAACTAACCATAGAAGTGGTTATAAGCATAAGGACATAGGTTTGAGATGAGTTAGACTCAAGTTTGAACAAGTTTAGTAAAATTCTTATACAAAATAGAAAAATCAGTCAACTTTGGAGCCTTTTTCCCGGCATTCTAGGCTCTAGTTTTCCAGGGAAAACATCTGGAAACGTAGCTAAGATCAATCTAAAGTAGTAGGAAAAAGAATGGTGTGAATCAGACAAGAAATGAGAAAGTTATGCTTGTTTTTGTAAGAAGGTATGATTCTGCTCAAACTCTTGTTTGACAGCTGATTATGGACAGATTTGAGAGTGTTTTGGACAAGTTATAAAGTGGAAAATGTGAGGATTAGGCTTGGGATTTATAGGGAAGGGTTGTGGTTGAGTTAGGTGGTGTTTAAATGCAAGAAACACACCTTGGACACTAAAAAAAACCACTCTGGCGGGGTACGAGAGAGAACCGGGTGGAGGTCGCGGGGTGCCATAGACCATCAGGTCTTCAATTCAAGTTTCAGAAATGACATTTTGGTCCCTTGAGTTTATATTTTTGGATTTTAGGGTGTTTTAAGGGTTATTTTTGACATTTAAGCAAAGTTTAAGGACAAATAAAGTATGGAGAACATAAACCAAGTATAATTAAGCGTATGAATGTCATGTTTAAGTATCGTATACGATCAAAAGACGTTTTATGCACAAGTTTCACGTATTTGCAAGTTTAACAAATAGTTTCCAAGAATTACGAATAAGCATCAATTGTTTCACGAAATCAAACGTATGAATATGTGTGAAGTATGTATAACATAAATTTAGAGGAATACGAGTTTTATTTATGATCCAAGTCTCGGATTTTACAATGATTACAACAAGAGAAAAATTTCAAGAACACAAGGTTACCAAAAATAGAACTTCAAGCAAGAGTTTCCAAATATAGAAAGTATGAAAACGCAGGGCGTTACAGTCCCCCCTCCTTTAGGAAATTTCTTCCCGAAATTTATTCAAGTGGAAGACTTGGAAATTTTGAAATGTTGGAAAAGTGTGAAATTTTGAAAAGCGGCAAGATAGGTTTGTAAAGGGGTTCGTTTGTCTAAAATAATTTGAGACATAAGCATGAGTGAAACGTGTAGGTAAAATGATTTAAACAAGTTTTGAATAACTAACTTCTGAGGTGTTTCAAAAATGTATCATATTTACGAAGGGGATCTTTGTATTGAAATGGTTTGTCTTCAATGAAAGTGGGGTAGTTTGCGTAGAAAGTTTTAAGGATGGTGTAAAGTCACACATTTGCAAATTTGTTCATTGGGAGGAACGAGAGGATTTGGTATTTTAAATAAAGTGATATCGATCTACTAAGTATGCTCACACGAAAACTAAGAAATAGAGTGATGATTTTGAAGGTAAGGAGATAAGTTAGGATTCGGACGTTTAAACAGACTTGATTGTGAACGAGGTTCGTATGAAAGAAAGAATAATGGAGAATAATGGGAGTATAAAAATAGACGATTGATTTTAATAACGAATGTGAGTTTAAGAATGGCATAAGTATCTGATAGACGAAAGTAGCGTGCTAAGAATGAAGTCTTGTCGTGGATAATCGGATATAACACGTTTGTGAGTTGTTTAAAGTTCGTCCTAGGTCTAAATAGGTCTGCAATGGCACGTTTTATGAAAGTTTGGTAACATGGTGAAAACACATATATATATAGGAAGTACCAGCGGCGTATCCACCATGTTTTGACCACATTACGTCCGTCTCGTATTCGGTGTCATGTTACGTTCCGTGTTTTACCATACACAGTAGTACACTCTATGGTTTTCATATGCCTATCACTATAATCCTGTGTGCACCCCGATTATTTTGATCGTCGCATGATCCGCATAGCTTATACTAGTTGGGTATGAATCAGGGTATACATAATTTTAAAAATTTAGAACGTGTACGCATAAGAATGTAGTATGTAAGCAAGTCCCTGCTTAGGTATGTATGGGACCCACGTAAGCGAATCCCTCAGATTCCGCTCGCGTACGGGTACGAATGTATATATCATGAGTATGAATGAAAGTATGAGCATAAATATAAGTTTAAGTATGATTATTCACGTAAGTATGAGTATAGGCATAAAACATACGAAGTATGAGTATAAGTATAAACATAGAATGTATCGTTATGAGTATGCGTATGAGTGTAGGTACGAATAATAAGGATTATGTATATAGTATATGTTGGGACATAACGAATTTAAGAATATAAAAGCATTCAAAAGGTTGAGTATATAAATACGAACGATATGAATGAAATTGTCGCAACATGTCGACTAAAATGTGTACGATGATATGCATGCATAGTTGTTTAAACGAAACGTTCAGTTTATCGAATCAAAATAGATTGAGTTTGATTGGTGTGACAACTGTGCTCTGTAAATGATGTACGATGTAAAAAAATACCAATTATCAATAAAACGATGTGTTTTGGTGTTAATATTTGTGTATTTGTGTTTGACGATATTTACGATTTGATTCGAGTTCGATTTCAAGCTTTAAATCGCTTTCTGGAAAGTTATACGCAAACTGATGCGTAAATGTAATAAGTTTAACACAACAAAGACTCCGGAATAGTGATATAGGCTTAACATACCTTAAATAACCTTTACATAATTTAGAAATAAGTTTTGGAGGGTTTGGTGTGTCGAAAACAAGTTTATTCGATCGCAGGGACTATTTGTGAAAAACTGCGAAAGTATGCCGATTCGTACTACAACGAATATTCCGAAACATGATCATAAGTTAAACATACCCTAAATATCCTTTACATAGCTTAGAAATAGTCATTGAGGGGTTCGGTATGTGAAAATAAACTTATTTGATCAAGAGGGACTAAAAGCGTCAAAAATTGCATAAGTTTGCATTTACGCGCATATCTTACGTTCTGAACATATCCGGACATCCAAAAATTATTGGAGTCATTAAGATATTTTATTTTAGTGATTGGAATGCAAAAATACCATTCCTCGTAAAATTTGGATCGTTTTTGCGTCCGTTCGAGTTTTCGTCGTAATTAACCGAATAACGCAACCGTACGACCAAACGAACCGACATCCGAGATGCTTTCAAGCATATTTCATGTTCCCTATTCTTTAAATTCATTGTAGAGCCTTGAAATGGGGTTAACGGGGCTTAAACACGTAAAAAATGCATCAAAATCAAAGTTTTAGGCGGGCCGCGAAGGACCACACCTTCTTCTATGCGGGCCGCGACTGATGCACATATCAGAAACATTGAACTTGGCCATTTCAGCTGAATTCAGTGGTTTTAATCCCTGACTTTGAATACAATGGACTTGTTTTGAAGTTCCCCTGGTATTTTAATCTATAGGCACAAGTGTATGGTTAGGATTGAGCTTTGATTCTTGCAAAAACACTTGTCAAGATCTTGTAACTTCAAGTTCTCCTATAAATACCCACTTGTTCATTCTCATTTCTTCACACATTTGATTCAATTCTGCTCTAAGTTGAAGTTTATGCTTCATACCTGAGTGCTTTGAATCAAATTCTTACTTGCTTGGACCTTTTGTAAGCTTCTTTCATGCAATTTATGCTTTTCAAGCATGAAAGTCAAACAGTGTTTGACTTTTTGCTTTGACCACGATTTGGTTAACACAAAGTTCGTTTGAACTTTGCAACGTGAGCGTAATCACGATGGTTATAGTCCCTTGTGAATATACCTACTGATTACCACATTGATTAGTCGAAGTGACGAGTCAAAGTTTCGGTCAAAATACGTATTTATGCGTATTTTGCATCGAAGCTATTTTCGGATATCAAAACCCTTTGTTTTGATATCAAACCTGTTTTCTAACTTAGTTAAACATGTTTTAACATGTTTAACTCATCACTTTTAGTCTAGTGCTTGTATAAGGTCGTAAGTCAAACGGTCTTGACAACCGCTTAGACTTTCGAACCCGACCCGTTTGGTCGATCATTAGGATCCGACCAAACATATTTTGTGACCATAGTTGTATAGGGAAAAACCTTCCGAGGTTATACCTCATGGTCACTTAGTTTAATCAGTTGTATGGTAGGTAGTTTATATGCCTTAGGTAAATGACCAAAATGCCCTTTTCATGCATAATTGATATTTAAGCATATGTAACCTAAATTTTTTCACTTAAACTGAATATGCAACATATTTAAACATGTTAAGGCATATAATACTTGTCATAGGACTAGTTAGACGTCTCGAACGCGCATTTGCGTGAACGACGCGTTAAAGTAGCATAAGCTACCTTAATGGGTCGTAAGGGTCGTAAGCACTTAGGATAGGTTCCGATTTAGAATATAGGCTTTGTTAAACCATATCACATGAGTTCCAATACTCATTTGGTTTATGAGACCTATTCTACCCAATCTTCCGATAATGGTGTAGATTTATTAACTAGCGATCTGATTACTAGATGCTACTTGAATTCCTTGGTTTACTCGAGCGTTGCTAGTTCATTAGATCAAGGTTACTTTGCAATTCAATGTGAGTACATAGTTCCCCTATTTTACTATTTTCAATTGTTTTGGGGTGATTCATATGTGTTAAACGATTTCGATGCTTTAAACGATGATTTAAAAAATGAATACTATGGTTTATATTAAACAAGAACGATTTCGATAATGTGAACGAACTTGTTAGATGTATTTACATAACGAATAACATTCATTAGTTTTGGCCGAACCGACCAGTATTAGGTTATGGTACCATAGGATCTGACAAATCCCGTTATCGGACTCATGGGTACCCATGGTTATGTGTGGGGGTTATGTGGGTAACGACTGAACCTGTCAATTGTTAACTTACCCTTTGGTCGTTTGTTAATACAAGTTGAACGATGGACAAGTTACGAAGGTTCGAATGTTATAAGCGAGACGCCCAAAAGTAGTTTTCACAATTAAAACGAGAACAATTTGAACGATAAAGATTTGAACGATTGAACGATTGAAACCAGTAAACAAATTGAACGATCGGAACTATTTAGACAAGTTAACCGAATTGAACGAACGATTGGTTTTTGGTTGTGTTTAGATAACAGGACGAGGGTAATGTGATAAAAGCATGGTAGATACGCCGCTGTTACTTCTTATATATAAGTGCTTTTATGATATTATATTCCGTGGCGTTATTTAGTTCACTTGGATGAACGAGTTTAAACAATGTCACACAATGAGGTTTACTAAACGATATAAACCATACGAGTTATTTTACGAGAACGAATTAAAATTCGGTTTACTTAAACAAATGTTTTGGGTTAAGATTCATGGTAACAAGAATTTAAAAACTACAACCAACTTATTTTGAGCTGGTTATTTATATTGCAATACCAAACTCTTTTCAAAACAAGGTTATCGATTATCGACTCTTGTAGTCATACGAGGTGTTGCAACATGTAAACGAGCCATGAATCCGACACTCTCACAAAACCTCTGTGCTCGCCGGCTTTTCTTTGCTGACTTTATTTTCGCATATGTTTCAGGTGGTGTTGAATGATGTTGATTGCCACTAGGATGCATGCTCACTTAGGATCGGACGAGGCCTTAGAGACTTAATAACGATGATTGTCGATATGTGAACTTGTTTGTTTTAACTTTAAGACAATGTAAGTGGTTAATATAAAAATAAAACGAAACTTTTTGATCCATGGTTGTGAAATAATAATTCTGTTGCTCCACTCCCCGATGTTTCCGCCGCGGTTTCGTTGTTTTACGCGGTCGGCGTGTGACAGAAGAGTTGGTATCAGAGCCAATGGTTTTAGGGAATTAGGTTATTAGTAATGCTTTGACCTAGAATATAACTTTTCTAGGACCCTAACGTAAGTTTTCTTGCGTTTAGATTTTTAAAACAATACCATCACCTATCTTCAGGTGATAACCACAACAAGAACACAATAACAAATCCGATTTGAAAATCAATCATCTATTCCTAGATGATTTGTTATAAGGTTTTGAACCTTCAAAGTTTTCAAAATCTCATCAAAGTTTGGGTCTTATAATGTGAACACGTGCAATCTGGAAGGGTGGATGCATGTATCCTGAGTTTTCTGTCTAAGGCTAGAGTGTTCGTACAAATCCACACAATCGGACCAGTCACTCTTACCTGGGAACTCTTGGGGTGAGTGTCCACTTATAGGCTAAAGTAGGTCTTCACGATATGTTATATTGACCCATTTACTTTGATTAGTCACTGTGTGTCCTTTGTTTGTTCGAGGTAACGAACGAATGATCGCCTTAGGTTTTGTCGATGTTTTCAATACCTCTTTTGTTTATCCAATTGTCGATCTCACTCGTTTCACATGTTTCCTTGTTCTTTTTAGAAAATGCCTCCTCGACGAGATGCACAACCTCAAACTAACGCTGAAATCGCAGCCCTTGTCGCTCAATAAATGGTTGTTGTAATTCCGAACCTAATAACTCAGATCAATCAAGCGAACAACAACAATAACAACAATGCACAGTGTAATTTTAAAACATTTAATTCGGCTAAACCACTAAAGTTTTCTGGGTCTCAAGGGGCAACCGCGCTCCTACAATGATTCGAGAGTCTCGAAAGTACATTCAGACATGTTCAGTGTCCAAATGAACGAAAGGTTGAATTTACATCCAGTGTTTTTGAGAAGTGTGATCTTACATGGTGGAACGGTGTGATGCGTGATAGGGGTACCGATGTGGCAATGGCACAAACGTGGGAAGAGCTTCGAGCTCTCATGATGAAAGAGTTCTGTCCCCGTCACAAGATAAGGGCTTTGGAACGAGAATTTGACGATCTGAAATAAGATGGGGGAGAACACCGTGCGTATACGGATCGTTATGAGGAGCTGAGTTTGTTGTGTTCTACTATGGTTACCCCGTTGGAAAAAGCAATTGAGAGGTATATCGATGGTTTGCCTGACACTGTGCAAGACATTATAATTGGTAGTAACCCTACCACTGTGCGTCAGGCAATCGAATTAGCTGCAACTCTGACTGAGTCACAAGTCAGAAAACGTAAAGCAAGGGTGACAAAAAGCAGTCAACCGACATTGTTCAAGACAAGGGTAAGGGAAAGAAAAAGGGTGAGTCGTCTAGGAGATCGAGGAAGCGAAAGGCTTCCCAAAACTTTGCTGTCACTGCCCAAAATGCTGAGAACCCACCAGCACAACCTTCTGCAAAGAAATAGTATGCTGGTACCACACCTCACTACAATAGGTGCAATGGTCATCATGTGACCCAACAGGCTTGTAAAAAATGTACCATTTGTGGTAAACTTGGGCACTTGGCCAACATTTTTCGTTTGGGTCAGAATCAAGCTCCAGTTTAGGGAAAAGCTGCTAGATTCCCACCTGGTTCATGTTATAATTGCGGAGAAATGGGTCATTTCCGCAACAATTGTCCAAGGCTTTCGAATCCGAATGTCAACGCGAATGTAAATCCTGCTCATGGATGAGCATACAATTTGAACGCCAACGAGGAACGGGCTGACAACGAGGTTGTAAATGGTACGTTCCTTGTTAACCACCAACCTGCATCTGTTCTTTTCGATTCTGGTGCCGATAGAAGTTTTGTTTCGTTAACACTTGAGCCTTTACTTGCGATGCCTAGAACTAAACTGAAGAAACCCTTATCTGTTGAAGTTGCTACTGGTAAACCTCTTGTACTCGATTATGTGATTCGCGATTGTCAATTGAACCTCGATAACCATCTTTTTCCTATTGACCTCACACCAAAGCAACTTGGGAGTTTCGATATTATCGTAGGGATGGATTGGTTAACTAAACATCATGCTGAGGTGGTTTGTTTTGATAAGATTGTTCGTATTCCTCTTTTGTCTAGGGAAGTTTTAGAAGTTCGTGGCGAGAAACTATCAGGTGGATTGAAACTCATGTCGTGCACTAAAGCCCAAAGCTATTTACGAAAAGGATATGTTGCATTTCTGGCACATGTCACCGAGGAGAAAGGCAAGAATAAGTGTATTCAAGATATTCCGATTGTTCGAGATTATCCAGAGGTGTTTCCTGATGAACTGCTTGGTTTGCCTCCAGTTCGTCAAGTCGAGTTTCATATTGATCTTGTACCTAATGCTAACCCAATTGCGAAAGCGCCTTATCGTCTTGCACCATCTGAGATGCAAGAGTTATCGAAACAGCTTCGAGAATTATCTGACAAAGGATTCGTCCAACTGAGTTATTCACCTTGGGGCGCTCCAGTCCTATTTGTGAAAAAGAAAGATGGATATTTTAGAATGTGTATCGATTACCGTGAGCTTAACAAGCTTACCATCAAGAATCGATATCCCCTACCACAAATCGATGATCTCTTTGATCAGCTGCAAGGTGCTACATGTTTTTCCAAGATCGATCTGCATTCTGGGTATCATCAGCTTCGTGTACTCGAAGAAGATATTCCAAAAACTGCTTTCCGTACGAGATATGGACACTACGAGTTCACTTTCATGCCTTTTGGTTTGACGAATGCCCCAGCTGTCTTTATGGATTTTGTTAGTGCACTATGTCTGTTGACTTCGTCTTGTATCATGTCTTGTAATAGGATAGATGGTTTAAAGCACGAAAATCAAGAAATATATAAGAGAGGTAATTCCGCACGGAATTACAAAGGGTAATTCCACACGGAATTAACAACCCTGTATATATCTTGAATGTGTTGTTCATTTGTAACGGAATTAGAAATTGTACCGAAGTGCTGCCGGTTTGTTTCGAGGTGCTGTAACTCTATCAAATCATTAATAGAGACATATTAAAGTGAATCAAGCTGTTATACTGTCCGTTTCATTGATTCCGCCTTTGATCCGGATATAAAACTCTTCTGATTGACTAGTTCGGGTCATACAACGATCCTACAAATGGTATCAGAGCACAGGAGGAAGAGTTCTTTGTGATTACAGCTGAATTTCTGTCTTCTACACCTTCTTTTTCAAATTGGACAACTTTTAACGGTCAAAATGGTTTGAATTTCACATATCTTATGCGAAACAGTGTTTTAACAAAGCCTTGAAAGTATCAGATCAAAATTCGGCCTAAAAATGACAGAAATGGGTGAAATTGTTAATTCCGCTTGAACGAAGGTTATAATTTCGCTTGAAAATTTGACGTAATTTCGCACGAAATTACTAATTCCGTGTGAAAGAAGTTATTTCGTTTGGGAATCTCGTGTGAAAGGGTAATTTCGCTTGGGAATTTCGTTCGAAGAGACTAATTTCGCTTCAAGTGTTAATTTCGCACCAAAGTAATCTCGTGTGAAGCTTAATTCCGTTTGGAGAGTCTTAATTTCGTTCAAAAGTTGTGATTTCACTTGAAGTCTGATTCCGTTTGAAGACTAATTCCGCACCAAATCTCATTTCGTGTCAAGATCATTTTGCACCAGTCGTGTGTCAGTCTATTTCAAATTGTTTGATATTGATTAAACTGATTGTGTTTGTTTGTTGTCTACAGGTTTACATCATGGCTGAAGAGTTTTTCAACACGTTTTACATCGCGTTTACCTCGGATACAATGGATGTTTCAGAGGTTACACCTAAAGCGATAACTAAAACGATCAAGGACAACATCAAACATGACAACTTTTATGGAACCTATTCAAACCCTCCGAAGCTGGATAACACTGAAGATTATGTATGGTGGAAGGAGAGGTTTGTCAATTGGACGAAGGCATATGCACATGAGAGTTGGTTTTGTTTGAAGTTTGGATATGCTAACCCAACAAATGACAAAGGAGAAGAAATTCTGATTAAAGATTTTTCAGAGGAAGACAAAAAGAAATTTTCATACGAACAGAAGATGATTGCTTTGATTCAGCAATCAGTTCGAGATGACATTTTTTCATTATTAATACATGATGGGTTATCGCAGTCTGTGTGGAAAGCTTTGATGGCAAAAGTTAAGGGGGGTAAACAAATTCAGAAAAACAAAATCGCGTTATTAAAAAAGTAATTTGATTTATTTGATTGTTTAAAAGGAGAGACAGTGAGGCAAATGATTGAGAGGTTTTGCCATTTAAAGATTGAACTTGAAAGATTTAAAATTGTAAAAACTAGAGAAGAAATTGTAGACAAAGTAATTGAAGCGTTACCACGAGCTGATCAGTGGCAAACGTTTGTTTTTATCTTGAAAAATGATGATAAATTTGATACAATTTCTCTTGATGCGTTGTTAGAAAAGATTGAGAGTCATGATCTGGAGCTACAAAAGCAAAACAAGATGAGTGGTTCATCGCATCATCAGAATGTTGGTCTATACTACAAAGGCAATGTACCTTCGGAGAAAGTTGCTAGTTCACCAAAGACAACATTCAGTGGTGAAAAGATGAAAGAACCACAAACAACCTCATCAAGTTACCATTCTGGATATTATTCATCTTCAAAATCAAGTTCTGATGAAACTGAGGAAATTCTGTGCAACATTGCTCTCAAACTGAAGAATTCTCCGTCAATGAGCATCAATGTAGCTAAGCAGCAAATGAGTTTTCTTGCATCTGTTTTGGAATCGTATGAAGGTCTGGTAGCTGGCAAGATTGGAAACTCTGAGTTAACCAAAGAAGACTACGACCAGATTGATCCGGAAGAGATGGAACACATTGACATCCGTTGGTGTTTGGAAAGTTGCATACGCAGAGCTCAAAGATACATGGAGATTACCGGGAAGGAATCTTTAGGTGGTCCGTCAACAAAGCTTGGATTTGACAAATCTAAAGTAACCTGCTTCAGATGTAAGCAAAAAGGTCATTTCAAGAGAGAATGCACTAATTCTGCAGCTGGAGGAAATGAACGTCCTTTCAATGATGACTATTATCGAAAGGCAATCTACCACAGAAGCAAAGAAGAGCCGAAAATGATTGAAGATAAACCCAAGTCAAGAGCTTGTGCAGTCTTTCGTGATGATGAGGGATTTGACTGGAGTCAGATTTGTCCAGAAGAAGATCGTATTGACTATCGATTCAAAATAAGAACAAAGGAAGATACAAAAAAACTTCCTGGTCATTATGCTTTTGTCGCTGAAAGAAAAAAGGAAAACCAAGAAGAAAAAGGCACAGGTGAGATAAAAGAGAAAACTCGAGAAGAGATTTTGAAAGAAAAGACTGAAAGAGAAAGATTCATTGTGGGGTGCAGAATGGAGAAAATGCAGGAAGAGTATGAAATTGCAGTGAGTGACAAAAGATGGGATAAGAAGCAAGAATGTTTTGTCAACAAACAAGGTGAACCGGTTGTTCCCAGAAGTGACATAGTTCACGATGATGTTCTTCTAGTAATTCCTCGATCCGGCGAATATTACTCAAATGTTGCAAAAGACAAAACACATGTAAAAAGGCTGGATAAAATCATCAGAGATGCTATGATAACAAATCTAAGGAAGAGGAATGAAGAACGAATGAAGAAGAATGTTGAAGAGATGGTAAACAATCTGAAGAAAGCTGCTGAAGAGGTTAAAGCAGAAGCAGTTAAAGAAGAAGTGGTGGTGAATATAGAAGTTGTGAAAGAAGCTGTTACTGAAGAACAGCAGGTTGAAGATAAGAAGAAAAATGAAAGTTTTGTTGAAGTAAAGGATGAGAATTTGAAGGTTGTTGGTGATACTGGTAATGTTGGCATTGATTTTGAAGCTGTTGATGAGAAGCAGCAGAAAGAAGTTGATCAGACAGAAACCGAAGAATACACCGAAGTGCCAATCACTGAGGTAAATTCTGATTCTGAAACTCAAATCAAAATCGGTGAACAGTGCAAGAAATGCATGGAAACGTGCAGTGCTTGTATTGATAAAGACGAAAGGTTCAGAACAAGTGATCTTGAGTTTACTAAAATCGAAGAAGTTTTTAAAAGTAAATACAAAGAAATGTTTGAAAATGAAAAAGTTTTGAAAGATAATAATGAAATTTTTTTGGAAAAATGTAAAAAGTTAGAAAAAGAAAATGAAGTTTTGAAAGAAAATGTTTTGAAAAAGACAGAAGAATGTGATCAAAAAGAGAATGCTTTTCAGGAAATGAAAAAGGAATATGATTCAATAAAATTGGCTTATCACATTACAAAAGAATCATATGAAAAAGTAAAAAGTGAAATGAAACTTGTTCAATCAAGATTGAAATATTGTTCTGAAATAACTAATGAGTATAAACGAATGTATGAAATAAAACAACAAGTGGTAAATTCTTATATTGAAGATGTTGCTAAACTTAAGCGTAAGATTGCTGATTTAGAACAGGATAACAACAAATTAAAAAGTTATCATGCGTCGTCATATGTGCTTGAACGTATTTTCAACATAAAACCGGATGGGAAAGATTCTGAGCAAAACACTAAAGGTATTGGCTCAGAGTTTCATCAAGTTCCACCACCGGAAAAGTTTGTGTTTTATGATGATGAAAAGGTCGAAAAAGCTTTCAACATGGTAGATCAATTGCCAGACAACATTGATAAAACCTATTCCAAATCTGATGATTCTCATGATTCAGAGGTGGTAGGTAAAGTCGTTGAAAGTGTGTTGAAAGAAGAGTCGGGTGATACATGTAAGTCTGAATCACAAGATGAAAATGAAGGAAATTTTTATGATGGATATCTGAAAAACACAAAATCCGAGAAAAATTTGAATGATGATTCAAAAGCATTGGTTTATACCATGATTGGATAGGACAAATTATTCTTAGATGTTGTATTCCCGATTCAGAACGTGATTTCAGAAAAGGTTGATAAAGTTTCAAGATGGTTGAGATTGAGAAATCTGAAATTTCAAAGTTTGCTGGAAAAGGTCACAAAACTTTTTATAACAAACCTGGTTACAAAAAGAAGAACATGAAGGCTGGGTTGGGTTATAAGAAGAAACAAGGTTGGAAAAGAAATGAAACTCCGAATTTTCAGACAAAAATGAGTTTTGTTCAAGGAAAATGTTTTGAAGAAGAGGAAAAACTCAAATTTAGACAACAGTCTAATGAAGAGTTTTGTGCTCAAAAGAAAAAGAAACAACCATAGGTCAAAGATGTTTCAAAGAGAACATGTTTCAAGTGTGATCAGATAGGACATCTTGCACGAAAGTGTCCAAATCTGAAACCTGTGGATCTTGACAAAAAGAAGTTTGAAAATGTTGAGAAACAGAAATCTGAGAATGTGAAACAAAGGTCAACCAAATTTGATTCAAAACAAACTTGGAGGCACAACACAAACAAGTTTGTTTCCAACCAAACTTGGAATTCTCACACACCCAGATTCAGAACAACACAAAGTTGGAAAACAACTGTCGATGCTACAAAACCACAAGAGTTTTGGAAACCAAAAGTTGTTGTTCAAAATCAAAAGATTCAAAAAGAGTCACATTTCTACAAACGAGGTACTCCGAAAGGTCAAACATGGAGTGTTAAGAAACAAGTGACTTCAGTGAAAGATGAAAAAGTTGAAGTTAAAGTTGAAAAAGTCTTTGATGACAAAGATTTTCCAAAGTTACATGATGTATATTGTGTTGAAATGCCTAAGGTCAAACAGACCTGGGCTAAATTGTTCAAGTAATCAAGAAGTCTAAATGTGCAGGTGCTCAACAAAATCAAAGATTGTGAGAATGGAAGTTGGAGCAGCCTGACAGAAAAAGGAGAGGAGGCTGCTGTACCCTGGTTTGGTTGAACAGGGAGTTTGTTTGTTTTCTGTACATAAATAAACAATATTTCAAAAACCCTAAAAATTGAAAATTTTGTAAAACCAGAAATATGTTTTTATTTTGTCAAAATATTCAAAAATACAAAAATATGTGTTGATTGAATACGCCGAAACCCTCACGGCTGAACAAACATGATTAATTTCACAAGATTGAAAAACGGTTTTCAAACTGTAAATATCAATGTGTTGTAAATCATGGGGGTATGTTAGATTTTCTGCAAATCAGTACACTTGAAGCAGAAAATGGATGGCGAGACAAAGCTATCAGTGTTGGTTGTCAAATTTTCTTTAAATGATTTTGCATTTTAGGGGGAGTAATATTGTTAGAAAATACAAAAACATTTGAAAATTTGAAAATGACAAAAACATGATAAAAACCTATTGGCAAAAAGACAAAAACATTAAAAATGAAAATGAGTTTTTGTGTAAAAAGAGGAAATGATAGTACATCAGTAGACAGTTACAGTACGCTAAAGAATTGGAAAGTTAAAATGTGTTAAACGATCTCACCGTGGATGTGTCGGTAGATTTTTATACATTTAGTAAACTTTTTCGGGATATAAACCTAAATTCAAACTTGCTTATTTCGTGGGGAACACTACTTGGATATATAGGTAACCCCTGAAATCTCGTTTGAAAGGTTCCTCTTTATGCTTAGTGATATCTGGGGTATTATTCCGGGACTTCTTCCGAATGGAAGTTCTGACCTAGTCCCCGAATAATACTTTTCGTATTGCTTGAAACATAGCGCAGCCCTCAGCAAAAATGATGAAACAATAAAATTGATAATCATTGCTGTTGAAGAAAAGATCCTCTAAAGGGGACACACCAAAATTTGAGTCGTGATCTCTCTGCTGAACGGTAGTTCTGACCTGAGCTCTCACGGTTCTTCGTAATTTATAACCCCTTATAGATATCATCTAGGTATATTCACCTGTAAGACTGAATATTGGGATCTGGATACGGGAGTATATTCAAGAGGTGGGACACATGAATGAGTTTAAGTCTTTAAAACACCTAATTCGTATCCTGAATCAGTTGAAGTTTGTATGAAAATTTAAGAGGATCAGTATATCGACAATCTAAGTGAATTGTTTAATTCTTAATGTGTAACTAAGCTCAACGGTACTTGTGACTTGTCAAAAACTGATATGATCCTCTGACGCATACTCAAAAAAAAATATTGTCTGTAAATATGTTTGTACATATTTCTTTACTGTTTTATATTTAAGAAAATACAAAAAGATTTTTGATTCTGCTTTATTTTCGACAACCGATGTCTGAGAACTGAGTTTCAAAATCTAAGTATGTTGATTGTGTTTCTGAAAATAAAACAAGTTCATTAATTTGAAACTTGAATTTTTAACAAAAATAAAAAACAGTTTGTGATATTTCCAAGGTCATTAGTTTGGACTTGGAAGATAAACTATGAGGGATTTGGATGCTTATATCGTCAAAAAGGCCAGGTTTTCGATTCTGAAACTGCCAATATTCATAAAATGTGTTAGTTTGGAAAGATTGAGTGAGCCAGGTTACAATTCCTGGAAAATTGAAAGTTTTAAATGCTGTTACTTATAAACGTATGAGTGATTGCAGAGGAAATTCCAGACTACGATCCTGACAGCAGAGTCTAAGGGGAGTCTGAAGACAAGCTTGAAGCAAGGGGGAGTTTGTAGATGGAAAGTTAGGTGTCGATCCCTAAAAGCACGGAAGCTTGACGAAAGAGGGAGCCTGAAGAAAGAGAGAGCCAGAGTTAGAAGAGAAAGATTGATAGGATGCTTACAGTGTTAGACAATTTGGAAAGCCCAAAAGACTGATCAAGACTGAAGATGTGTCGTGCTAAAGATTACACACTGAAGACTTCGTCAACATCCAAGGGGGAGTCTGTTAGTGCACTATGTCTGTTGACTTCGTCTTGTATCATGTCTTGTAATAGGATAGATGGTTTAAAGCACGAAAATCAAGAAATATATAAGAGAGGTAATTCCGCACGGAATTACAAAGGGTAATTCCGCACGAAATTAACTTGTTAATTTTGCACGGAATTAACTCCTGGTAATTCCACACGGAATTAACACCCCTATATATATCTTGAATGTGTTGTTCATTTGTAACGGAATTAGAAATTGTACCGAAGTGTTGCCGGTTTGTTTCGAGGTGCTGTAACTCTATCAAATCATTAATAGAGACATATTAAAGTGAATCAAGCTGTTATACTGTCCGTTTCATTGATTCCGCCTTTGATCCGGATATAAAACTCTTCTGATTGACTAGTTCGGGTCATACAACGATCCTACAGATTTAATGAATAGGGTTTGTAAACCTTATTTAGACAAGGTCATTATTGTATTCATTGACGATATACTCATTTATTCGAAGTCTCGAGCCGATCACGAACAGCATCTTCGTCTAACGATGGAACTTCTGAAGAAAGAACAACTTTTTGCTAAATTCTCCATGTGCGAATTCTGGCTTAAAGAAGTTCAATTTTTGGGTCACATTGTTAACAAACAGGGTATTCATGTGGATCCTTCCAAAATAGCTTCTATTAAGGATTGGAATACACCTATGACACCTACAGAAGTTCGTTCTTTTCTTAGACTTGCTGGTTATTATCGACGATTTATTTCGAACTTCTCGAAGATTGTGGTTCCTCTCACTACTTTGACTCAAAAGAATAAGCCTTTTGAGTGGGGACCTAAACAAGAAGAAGCTTTTCAAACATTGAAACGAAAACTCTGTGATGCTCCTGTTTTATCTTTGCCCAAAGGAAACGATGATTTTGTTGTCTATTGTGATGCGTCGAATCTAGGCCTTGGTTGTGTTCTTATGCAACAAGGCAAAGTTATAGCTTATGCGTCAAGATAACTGAAGGTCACGAGAGGAGCACTACACCACTCATGATCTCGAGTTGGGAGCTGTGGTTTTTGCACTTAAAATCTGGAGACACTATCTTTATGGCACGAAATGTGTGGTTTTCACAGACCACAAAAGTCTCTAGCACATTCTCAATCAGAAGGAGCTGAACATGAGGCAACGACGTTGGGTTGAGCTATTGAACGATTACGATTGTGAAATTCGCTACCATCCTGGTAAGGCGAATGTTGTAGCCGATGCGCTAAGCCGAAAGGAACGAGCTAAGCTTCATTTTGTTCACACTCTATCCGATATCCAATCACATGTCCTTCAAGCACAACGATCATCTGTAACCAAAGGCTTATTGAAATATGAGCTACCACTTCAACTTGAGCTTAAACTCGAAACGAAAGACGATGGGTTACTTTATTTCAAGAATCGTTTGTGGATTCCGAAACAAGACGATCTTCGCACTTTAGTAATGAACGAATCTCACAAGTCTCGATATTCTATCCATCCTGGTGCTGACAAAATGTACAAGGATCTTCGTACTCAGTACTGGTGGCCTGGTATGAAAAAGGATGTTGCCTTGTATATGTCGAAATGCCTAACTTGTCTCAAAGTTAAGGCTGAACATCAACGACCATCTGGTTTGCTTGTACAACTAGAGATACCGGTATGGAAGTGGGAGAACATTGCGATGGATCTCATCACTAAGTTACCACGTACATCTAGAGGTCACGATGCTATTTGGGTAGTTATCGATCGACTAACGAAGTCAACTCACTTTATACCAATTCGCGATGATCTATCTGCTGATAAACTTGCTAAGATTTATGTTGATGAGATTGTATCTCGTCATGGTGTTCCTTTAGATATCATATCTGATCGTGATGCTCGATTTTCATCTCATTTTTGGAAGACCATGCAACTGCTATGGGGACCCAACTAAATCTAAGCACTGCTTATCATCCCTAAACGGATGGACAATCTGAGAGGACGATACAAACATTGGAGGATATGCTTAGAGCATGCGTGATAGACTTTGGTGGTAATTGGGATTCTCATATATCGTTGATCGAGTTCTCTTATAACAATAGTTATCATGCTAGCATTAATATGGCACCGTTCGAAACTTTATACGGTCGAAAATGTCGTTCACCTGTTTGTTGGAATGAGATTGGCGTAGCTCAGCTTACTGGACCTGAGCTCATTCTGGAAACAACAGACAAAATCAAGAAAATTCCTGATAATCTTCTGATAGCTAGAAGCCGTCAAAAGAGCTATGCGGATATGTGACGCAAGCCCTTGGAATTTCAACTCGGAGACCGTGTCCTACTCAAGGTATCCCCTTGGAAGGGAGTGGTGAGATTTGGAAAGAAAGGAAAACTTGCACCACGATATGTTGGATCATTTAAGATTGTCGAAAGAATCGGAAAGGTTGCCTATCGATTAGAGCTATCTCCTGAACTTGGGAATATTCACCCAACACTCCACGTGTCCAATTTACGAAAGTGTTTAGCCGATACTGATCTTCATATTCCACTCGACTAAATTCAAGTTGATGAAACGATGCACTTTGTTGAGAAACCTGTGGAGATAATGGACCGTGCAATCAAACAGTTGAAGAATAAATGAATACGATTAGTCAAAGTTCGCTGGGAATCCAAACATTGCCCAGAGTTTACTTGGGAACATGAGGACCAAATGAAATCGAAATATCCACATTTGTTTTCATAAGTTTCCTCTAGTTAAAAATTTCGGGACGAAATTTTCTAAAGTAGGGGAGACTGTGACAACTGTGCTCTATAAACGATGTATGATGTAAAACAATATCAATTATAAATAAAACGATGTGTTTTGGTATTAATATTTGTGTATTTGTGTTTGACGATTTTTACGATTTGATTCGAGTTCGATTTCAAGCTTTAAATCGCTTTCTAGAAAGGTATACCCAAACTGATGTGTAAACGTAATCAGTTTAAGCAAAAAACACTCCGGAATAGTGATATAGGCTTAAAATACCATAAATAACTTTTACATAACTTAGAAATAAGTTTTGGAGGGTTTGGTGTGTCGAAAACAAGTTTATTCGATCGCAGGGGCTATTTGTGAAAAACTGCGAAAGTATGCCGATTCGTACTACAACGAATATTCCGAAACATGATCATAAGTTAAACATACCCTAAATATCCTTTACATAGCTTAGAAATAGGCTTTGAGGGGTTCGGTATGTGAAAATAAACTTATTTGATCAACAGGGACTAAAAGCGTCAAAAATTGCATAAGTTTGCATTTACGCGCATAACTTACGTTCTGAACATATCCGGACATCCAAAAATTTTTGGAGTCATTAAAATATTTTATTTTAGTGATTGGAATGCAAAAACACCATTCGTCGTAAAATTTGGATCGTTTTTTGCGTCCGTTCGAGTTTTCGTCGTAATTAACCGAATAACGCAACCGTACGACCAAACGAACTGACATCCGAGATGCTTTCAAGCATATTTCATGTTCCCTATTCTTTAAATTCATTGTAGAGCCTTGAAATGGGGTTAACGGGGCTTAAATACGTAAAAAAATGCATCAAAATCAAAGTTTTAGGCTTGCAGGGGCCAAAACTGACAATTTCTGAAAGTGTCTAGGTGGGCCGCGAAGGACCACACCTTCTTCTATGCGGGCCACGACTGATGCATAGATCAGAAACATTGAACTTGGCCATTTCAGCTGAATTCAGTGGTTTTAATCCCTGATTTTTAATACAATGGACTTGTTTTGATGTTCCCCTGGTATTGTAATCTATGGGCACAAGTGTATGGTTAGGATTGAGCTTTGATTCTTGCAAAAACACTTGTCAAGATATTGTAACTTCAAGTTCCCCTATAAATACCCACTTTTTCATTTTCATTTCTTCACACATTTGATTCAGTTCTGCTCTAAGTTGAAGTTTATGCTTCATACCTGAGTGTTTTCAATCAAATTCTTCCTTGCTTGGACCTTTTGTAAGCTTCTTTCATGCTATTTATGCTTTTCAAGCATGAAAGTCAAACATTGTTTGACTTTCTGCTTTGACCACGATTTGGTCAACACAAAGTTCGTTTGAACTTTGCAACGTGAGCGTAATCACGATGGTTATAGTCCCTTGTGACTATACCTACTGATTACCACGTTGATTAATCGAAGTGACGAGTCAAAGTTTCGGTCAAAATACGTATTTATGCGTATTTTGCATCGAAGCTATTTTCGGATATCAAAACCTTTTGTTTTGATATCAAGCCTGTTTTCTAATTTAGTTAAACATGTTTTAACCTGTTAAACTCGTCACTTTTAGTCTAGTGCTTGTATAGAGTCGTAAGTCAAGCGGTCTTGACAACTGCTTAGACTTTCGAACCCGACCCGTTTGGTCGATCATTAGGATTCGACCAAACATATTTTGTGACAATAGTTGTATAGGGAATAACCTTCCGAGGTTATACCTTATGGTCACTTAGTTTAACCAGTTGTATGATAGGTAGTTTATATGCATTAGGTAAATGACCAAAATGCCCTTTTCATGCATAATTGATATTTAAGCATATGTAACCTAAATTTTGTCACTTAAACTGATTATGCAATATATTTAAACATGTTAGGTCATATAATACTTGTCATAGGACTAGTTAGACGTCTCGAACGCGCATTTGCGCGAACGACGCGTTAAAGTAGCATAAGCTACCTTAATGGGTCATAACGGGTCGTAAGCACTTAGGATAGATTCCAATTTAGAATGTAGGCTTTGTTAAACCATATCACATGAGTTCCAATACTCATTTGGTTTACGAGACATCATTCTACCCGATCTTTCGATATAGGTGTCGAGTTATTAACTAGCGATCCGATTACTAGGTGCTACTTGAATTCCTTGGTTTACTCGAGTGTTGCTAGTTCATTGGATCAAGGTTACTTTGCAATTCAATGTGAGTACATAGTTCCCCTATTTTACTATTTTCAATTGTTTTGGGGTGATTCATATGTGTTAAACGATTTCGATGCTTTAAACGATGATTTCAAAAACGAATACTATGGTTTATATTAAACAAAAACGATTTCGATAATGTGAACGAACTTGTTGGACGTATTTACATAATGAATAACATTTATTAGTTTTGGCCGAACCGACCAGTATTAGGTTATGGTACCATAGGATCTGATAAATCCCGTTATTAGACTGCACCCATGGTTATGTGTGGGGGTTATGTGGGTAACGACTGAACCTGTTAGTTGTTAACTTACCCTTTGGTGGTTTGTTAATACGAGTTGAACGATGGACGAGTTACGAAGGTTTGAATGTTATACGCGAGACGCCCAAAAGTAGTTTTCACAATTAAAACGAGAACGATTTGAACGATTGAACGATTTTTGAACGATTGAAACAAATAAACAAATTGAACGATCGGAACTATTTAGACAAGTTAAACGAATTGAACGAACGATTGGTTTTTGGTTAGTGTTTAGATAACGGGACGGGGGTAATGTGATAAAAGCATGGTAGATACGCCGCTGATACTTCTTATATATAAGTGCTTTTATCATATTATATTCCGTGGCGTTATTTAGTTCACTTGGATGAACAATTTTAAACGATGTCACACGAAGAGGTTTACTAAACGATATAAACCATCCGAGTTATTTTACGAGAACGAATTACAATTCGGTTTACTTAAACAAATGTTTTGGGTTAAGATTCATGGTAACAAGATTTTATAAACTACAACCAACTTATTTTGAGCTGGTTATTTATATTGCAACACCAAACTCTTTTCAAAACAAGGTTATCGATTATCGACTCTTGTAGTCATATGAGGTATTGCAACATGTAAATGAGCCATGAATCCGACACTCTCATAAAACCTATGTGCTCGCCGACATTTCTTTGCTGAGTTTATTTTCGCATATGTTTCAGGTGGTGTTGAATGATGTTGATTACCACTAGGATGCATGCTCAATTAGGACCGGACGAGGCCTTAGTGACTTAATAACGATGATAGTCGATATGTGAACTTGTTTTTTTAACTTTAAGACAATGTAAATGGTTAATATATAAATAAAACGAAACTTTTTGATCCATGGTTGTGAAACAATAAATCTGTTGCTCCACTCCCCGACGTTTCCGCCGCGGTTTCATTGTTTTTACGCGGTCGGGGTGTGACAATTGGGAAGGTAGAATATAGTTTGTAAATGTAAGAGGATATAAAGTACTCATTGGTTAAGCATAATGTATTTTGTAATGAATGGAAATGCTACTTTTGTTTTAAAAGAGTTTACGTAATCCGAAGATGGTCGGTCCCCTTGAAGTCTTCTTGCCCACGTGTTTTGAAAATCGGTGTAGGAAAAGGTTTTCGAAAAAGGTAAGTTCGTTTCATTTGCATCAAAACAAGAAATTTTGAATTTAGGAGGTTCTTGTGAAAATGTTGATCCTTAGAAAAAAAGGAATTTAGCAAAAGGACTTAGTGTTCATTGTAAAGGGTTTTGACAAATGATTCGTTGATGTTGAAAAGAGTCCTTGGTAAAACGATCTTATAATATCTATAAGATCTTATAAGTAATTGAGAAAGGTTGATTTGATTTCGATTAAGAATGGAAGTCTCTAGTATGATGATATAATGTGAGGTGTTTTAGTGATTAAGTCGAATATGAAGTTCATGGGAAAGAGATTCATTGGACCGATTAAATTGATAGGTAGCATTTTGTATGGTTTTGAAATTCGGGTAATAAAACGTTTTAAGACATAATTTAGAATCTCGTGTATATGAGTTAAGTGAAAATAGATTGTAGAATAAGAAGTACGTTTGATAAAACAATGTATTTTGAAATTGGTATAGGTAGGTATTTTGATAAATGATAAATGATTTAGGTATAAGACATGATCGGATTTGCATAATAGGATATTTTGAGGTAAAGTTTTGGTAACGATCACCTAGGTAAGGGAATAACCCCTAACTCGTCGGTAAGGTTGTTTTAAGAAAGGAGTGGAGTTAATCATCAAGGGAAGGAAATCACTCCAATCTCGATGATATGTCTCCATTTTGGTGTTACAAAGAGTGTAAACAAAATTGAGTGGCGTTTTGAAATCATGCATTTGTATAGATGTATGAAAAATTTATTAGTATATCGTGTGTGTGAGAAGAAAATATCAAAAGTAAGTTTGAATTCGAAAGATTGCATCGTACAAGATAAATAATAGAAACCCATGTATGATTAGAAATTTGGATGGTTCCAAAACGGAACTTTGACTAACCAAAGTGGTCGAAAAGTCTTTCGAATTTGAGGAGCATGCTTTGGCCTATTAGGTGAAACACTCTCGCCGACAAGTCGGTTAACTGTACTTACCTTTCCGGTTACTACATGTCCCAAATCAATCGAAGTTTCAAGACTTTGTGGGATTTATGAAAAAAATTCCAGGATTGGAACTAGTCGACAAGATGCGGGTCTCACCCCTAACTTGACGATTTCGTATCCTAATGAAATACAATACAATAGGAGTACAAAATTTTAAAGTGTGTATCTAAGCATCCTACTAGATTCCATGCATCACCAACATCATCGCTAAACCTGCAACATGTTTTAAAAGTGTAGTTCAATACAAAGGTATTGGCGAATACCCAAGTTTTAGACTCGTGTCATATGTATAAAAAGTATTTTCAATGCAACATAGCAATTTGGTATACAAGGTCAAACTATCATGCATAACTAAAAGTCAAACCCAAGTGTCCACTAGTATAATAGCATCCCTCGGTGTAGCAACATCATGACCGTAAAGTATGAATAATAGCATCCCTCGATATAGCAATACCGAGACCGTAAAGAATATAACTTAACAAAACCCCGTCGGGTGGTGTGCTACTCCTATAGCGCTATAATTGTTAAGGCGGGTTAACAAGTAGTATGAATTCTAGCATAAACTTAAGCATAACAAAGCATGTATAAGGATTGATTGAATAAAGCATGTTTGTGAATCGTGCATTTTAACAAGTAAAACATGTTACACCCCAAGTGTATTAAAAGGAAAATGGGTCAAGTGTACTCACAAAGTTGCATATGCTTTCCGATTATCCAATGTGACGGAGTTGTTGAGATTAGAAGGTTGAGTATGTTCGAGTTGGGATTTTAAGAGGCGAGTGCATTTGGTCTAAGGATGTGGAGTTTAAAGTGCATGAAAAGTAAGTATATGAAAAGTAATCATCTTATACACATAGCACGTGTTCTTGACACTATTAAAACTCAAAGAGTTTGTAGGATTTCATGGATTAAAGGTCCATTAGAGTCATAACAAGTGTATGGTCATAGATGATGTAACATGTTCTTGACAAATAGCTACTAAGTTATCACCAAGCTTAGTTACTTAGATATATATATATATATATATGGAATACGTAGACCAGTGGGTATTGAAGGAGGTCCTAGTAAGCTTGACCCAGGTCCTTGTAGGATCTATACACTGAACAAGGCAAGAACCTTACTAAACCATTCCCTTAACCCCCGACCAGGTAGCCAACATATCTCTATATAGATCGTAGAGACATGAATGGTGTAAATCTTTTACTTTATATAGACAGTAAAGTAATGTCAAGACACCACGGACAAATGATAAAGAAAATTCACCTTAAACATAAGAAACTAGTTATTAAAGTCATTAACATAAAACCAAATAAAAAGTGCCGAAAGATTAAAAATGAAAAGTAATACATCAAAGACTTGTCTTCACCAAGTGATGTAAGAGGCTTAGCCAAACATGGCCTTTGATTGGCAAGAACTCTTATTGTCAATCTTGGATCTCGAGACTACTACACACTCTAAAGGTGGATGATGGATGATGGTGGTTGGTGTTAGTGGTGTAGTATTGGTGGAGTGGTGGCAAAGTGGGAGAGTATTGGTTTTCCAAGGGATGCCTTTGAAGTGAGCCAAGCACCTCTATTTATAGCCTGGACAGAGTTTTGGCCACGACCCTGTGTCTAGCAGGTACGCCCTCGTTGCCTGCCTTTTCTCTTCCTTCATTAAATGCATGTGTCAGCAGAGGGCTCCACACGGCCCGTGTTCAGCGGGCACGACCCCATGGGCAGAAGCGTATCTGTACTATCAAGATTTTGCAAGATTCTGTGTATCTTAGCGTTGAGCATGCCCCGTGCTGAGCTGGGCACACCCCCGTGGTGGGCGTAGAAGCTTCCACAGCTTTGTCTTTTCTGCAGGCACTTGACCACGCCCCCGTGTCCAGTGGGCACGACCCCGTGGTCAGCCTTCGGTTTCTTTGTTTTTGCTTTGGGGATGCTTCCGAGGGGTCGGGCATGTCATGTTTATTCCTTTTCTTTGTATTTATGCTTCCTTTTGCTTGTTTAAGCTCATTTAGTCCTGTAAATTCAAAAGGAAAACAAACCACACTTTTTCCAACATTAGTACTAATAAAGGGTTAGTTTTATGCCTCATTTGATGTAATTTATATGTTACATTTTGCACACATCATACCTCCTAAGGACATAGAGGTAAAAGTGAAATGGGATTCCAAGAGAGGACCAGAGATTAGTTCTAGTCAAAGTGAAATGGGATTCCAAGAGAGGACCAGAATACACTTGGGAGTTCGAGTCAGAGATGCGAAGGAAATATCCACACCTGTTCCAGTAGACCTCGAGGATGAGATCTAAAACAAGGTGGGGAGGATATAACAACTCTCCCAAAACTATTAAAATACTCCTATACGTCCTAAAATATACCCCGTATACGAAAAATAACCCTAAAATACCTTTATATTAATAAAAATCAACTAAACACAAAAATATATGTCGATCGAGGGACGTGACCCAGACAACCCCAGACTGTCACGGGCCACGACAAGGTGACACAAGGCCGGACCACATTGCGCCACATGTCCTGTACGTGTTGGGTCTAGTGGGTTGAGTCGACAAAGCTAGGGCCTACCCTAGCATTTTTGCGGGCCGCGAAGGCCTTGCCTTCTATCTCTCGTGGGGCGCGAGAGAACCATGATCAGACCTATAAAAGGGGTGCTCAACATCAGTTTCAGTCGTTCAAAATTTTCTTTCCATCTCTACATATTATAAGCTAAAACTCTCGGGTATTATACCCCTAAAAAAGCGAAGCTCTGCCTCGTTGTAAGTATTATAACCCTCGGTTACATATTAGTTACTATACCCGATTGATCTAGGGCACCGTAACGCATGTCAAGGCTGCGCCTGACTCAGTCATTGGAGTTCTGTCTCGGGGGTATAGCTAAAGTAAATTGGGTTATCTTACTAACACGTGTGCATTGTTTAATTTTAATAGATTATAACAAGGAAGTCATCAGAAAGCAGTAGTATTATCTAAAACAACAAAGTGAGTACATCTTATTTTTGTAAATTGTTTTTACAAAACCTCAATTATTTTAAAGTATATTTAACAGTGCTTGAGTCTATGTATTCTACAATTACTGTCGGTATGTTGGGGTTTTGTATACATTACTTGTTACTACACTGTGAGTAGTAGCATGACCACAAGTCAGGATTGACAGTACCGTGGGTGGTAATTGGGTAGATAAAAACATTGTAATAGCTCTCAATACTGTAAAATTATAAAAGCTTGTTTTGATTAAACTGGGATGCACTCGCCAGTATTTCTTGCTGATAAAACTTTTTAAAACGCGTTTCAGGTAACTTAATGTGAAGCTAATAGAAGCCAGCTGGAGAGCACTGAAGGCTTGGAAAAGTGGCTATAAAAGTTACCTAAATAAGAAAGAAGTTTTATTTCAATAAATTAGGGTTTATCCCTATAAACATATATTGTAATGGAAACTTGGATTTTTTCCATGTATTTATTATTTATAAAAGTGCGGTGTTTTAACTCCTATAAACTATTTCCTAACTACGGTCCTGATGTTTAATTTCCGCTGCCAAATTAATAAACACCGATACCACCAGCTCTGTGTGCTGTTCGCGGCCGCCCGTCCCTCGGGGCAAGGAGTCGGGGGTTGCGACTAAGTGTGTTGGATCAGATTTTCGAAATACGTGAAATAAAACAAGTTAGAACAAAGAACAGTCCCTTCGTACGAACGGGCATAGTCCCTTCGTACGAACGGAAGTTTCTGTTCAGTACGAACCGGCTGTTTAAGCATGATTCGAATTTGTTTGATTTGTTAAACAGTAAGGTCAATGATTGTAAACAATAAATAAAATGGTCGGGTGTAAAAAACGGAAGTTAAACCAGAAGTGAATCAATTTGGTTTGGTTAACAATGTGGCTTCGTACGAAGGCACTCCCTTTTTACGAAGGCACTGTGTTCGTTATAAAAATCATAGTTTTTAGCTGATTTGGCTGAAAACGTTGAAGTATTCGTTGAATTCATATAATTCAGTAGACAAACATTGAAATGGTAACAGATGAATGTGTGAACAAGGTTGAAATTAAAACAGAAATTATGGACTGGAGTCCCTTCGTACGAACGGGCATAGTCCCTTTGTACGAAGGCACTGTTCTTGGTTTTGAAAAGTTTTAGTTTATATTTTTGATTGAAACTGTTGTAGTAAACATTTAATCTGTTAAATAAACCTTAAGTCAGTAAATAAAACACTTAATCGTGACAAACAAGTGTGAAATCAGAGTTGAAATCGAAACACAAAACATGTATCGAAGTCCCTTCGTACAAAACGGGCATAGCCCCTTCGTATGGAGGCACTGTTCTTGATGAAAATTCATGTTTGATCCATCGAAACATATCATTTCTTGATGGAAAACCCTAATGCAGGCCCTTAACTATGAATTGAGTTAGGGTCTGATGGGTTCCCGATTCCATCAAGATTATGTAATAATTGCAACGAGAATTTAATTAAGTTCTAAAATTTTATGAACTTTGATCTATTCTCGTATAAGTGATGCTCCACAACAGTTTGCCTAGGCCAAAACGAGTGGAAACCATCTTCGAGATGTTTAGGATCAAAGGTTCTTGAGCAAAATTACAAGAGTTTGTGTTTAGAAATGAAAGAAAATGTAATCGAAATGAAGAAGGAGAAAATCTTACAAAGCTTCGGATCACAACAGCAATTCAAGAGTGTTTACAAGTGAAAATGGCGAGTTGGAGTGAAGACCTAAGGCCTCTATTTATAGATTATGGGGTACACTAGGGTTTCCAAGATTTTTGCCCAATCCCCCTTCGTACGAAGCCACCCCTTTGTACGATGCTACTCCCTTCGTATGAAGGGTCTGGTTTTGAATATTTTATTTTCCAATTTGATTATTTTATATGTTTTAATCAGTTTAATGAGTATCAAGCATCAATATAATATAGAATCAAGATTTAAGCATAATATAGTGTCAAAAAACACGAATTTTGAGTAAAAGTTTACACATAAGTCTAACATGAATAACATGAACTTGATAAAAATACTTGCGTTTTAATTATGATCAATGGTCTCAGAATACAAATTGAAACAAATAGAATACAACAAGAGTACAAGTGTCTAAAAAAGGAAAGTACAACAAGACTTGCTATAATAAGGAAGGTACAAAAATGCGAAGCGTTACAGTCTCCCCTACTTTAGGAGATTTCGTCCTCGAAATCTTAAGAGGAAGACTGAACGAAGAGTTGTGGATACTTGGTCTTAATCTCGCTCTTAAGTTCCCAAGTGAATTCGGTGCCACGCTTTCCTTCCCAACGAACCTTGACTATGGGAATTTTGTTGCGCCTTAGTTGTTTGGTACCTCGATCCATGATTTTGACCGGTTTCTCCATGAAATGGAGAGTCTAGTTTATTTGCAAGTCGTCAACAGGAACTTGAAGTCCCTCATCAGCTAGACACTTCTTGAGGTTTGAGACATGAAATGTTGGATGCACGTTGTTGAGTTCTTGAGGTAAACCGAGTCGATAAGCCACCTTGCCAATCCTCTCGAGTATCTTAAAATGACCAACATAGCGAGAGGAAAGTTTCCCCTTTTTACGAAAACGTATCACTCCTTTCCAAGGAGACACTTTGAGTAAAACGTGATCACCAACATTGAACTCTAAAGGCTTGTGTCTCTTGTTGGCATAGCTCTTTTGTCTGATTCTAGTCTTGAGGAGGTTGTCGCGGATTTGAAGGATCTTATTCGAGCAAGGGAGACATTTTGAGACATAAGTGGCAATGTCCTTCTTCATACCAGGCCACCAATAGGCTGTAAGGTAATGGTACATCTTATCAGCACCAGGATGAATAGAATATCGAGACTTGTGTGCCTCGTTCATTATGAGCTCACGAAGATTGTCGCGATTTGGCACCCAAATGCGATCGAGGTAGTACTGAAGTCCATCTGATTTTGTCTCGAGTTGGTCTATAGAAGCACCTCGTATTTCGACGAGTAGACTTCCTTCATTGGCTGACGAAAATTGAGCTTCACGAATGCAAGTGTGAAGATCACTAGAGATTTGAAAACAAGGAACGCTACTAACATGAGATTTATGACTGAGAGCGTCGGCCACGACATTCGCCTTGCCAGTATGGTAGCGAATTTCGCAGTCGTAGTCGTTAAGCAATTACACCCAATGATGTTGACGCATGTTTAGCTCTTTTTGGTTAAAGATGTATTGTTGGCTCTTATGGTCAGTGAAAACCACACACTTTGTACCATATAGGTAGTGTCGCCAAATCTTTAACGCAAAAACAACTGCGCCAAGCTCGAGATCGTGGGTAGTGTAGTTTTTCTCATGTATTTTGAGCTGTCGAGAGGTATAAGCGATGACCTTGTCTCTTTGCATGAGGACACAACCAAGACCAGGTTCGAGGCATCGTAGTATACCACGAAATCATCATTCCCATCAGGGAGAGCAAGTATAAGAGCATTGAAAATCAAGTCCTTAATAGTTTGAAAGGATTCCTCTTGTTCAGGGCCCCAAACAAAAAGTTTATCTTTCTGAGTCAATATGGTGAGGGGAACAATGATTTTTGAAAAGTTTGAGATGAATCAACGGTAGTATCCCGCCAATCCTAGGAAAGAACGAACCTCTGATGCGGATTTAGACACGATCCAATTCTTCACTGATTCGATTTTGGAAGGGTCAACATGAATTCATTTTTCACTAATAACGTCTCCAAGGAATTGAACTTCTTTGATCCAGAATTCGCACTTGGAAAACTTTGCGTATAAGCGTTCACCACGCAAAAGTTCGAGAATAAGGCGTAAATGACGTTCATGATCAGCTGGAGTTTTCAAATAAATGAGGATATCATCAATAAAAATGATTACAAAACGATCTAAGTAAGGTTTACAAACACGATTCATTAGATCCATGAAAACGACAGGTGCGTTGGTCAAGCCAAAAGGCATAACCACGAACTCATAGTGGCCATAATAAGTGCAAAAAGCGGTTTTGGGGATGTCCTCTTCGAGAACACAAAGCTGATGATAACCAGATCGAAGATCGATCTTGGAAAAGCAAGTTGTGCCTTGAAGTTGGCCAAAGAGATCATCGATGCGAGGAAGAGGATAATGATTTTTGACAGTGAGTTTGTTAAGCTCACGATAATTGTTGCACATGCGAAACGAACCATCCTTCTTCTTGATGAAAAGCACAGGAGTACCCCAAGGTGAGGTACTTGGGCGTATGAAGCCTTTATTGAGGAGTTCTTGGAGTTGACTTGACAACTCCTGCATCTCAGAGGGTGCAAGACGTTTAGGAGCTTTAGTAACAGGAGTTGAACCAGTGATGAGATCAATACGAAAATCAATAGATCTAGATGGAGGAGGACCAGGTAGATCTTCAGGAAAGACGTCAGGGAAATCACACACAACTAGAACATCACTTACGCTCTTTCCCTTGCCCTTTTCTTCCACAACGTGGGCTAAAAATGAAAAGTACTGTTTACGTAAGTACTTGTTCGCTTATGTGCATGACATGAGCTTTAGTCCTTGACGCGTGTTAGGTGTATATGTAGGTTTAAGTATATTTTAAGCCCTTTTACACTTTCTTTAGCCAAGTTTTAAATTTATAAAACACGATATTTACTAACACTAAACACACATATGGGCAAGTGCACCCATCGTGAGCGTAGTATAGTGTTGGTAAGATACCGAGGTCGTCCAATGACACAAGAGCTTTTAGTACCGGTTTATCCTCAACGTCTAATCAAATCAAGAGTTTAGAAAAATGTTTTAAACTAAGAAAATAAAAACTAACTAAAATGCTGAAAAATAAAAATAAAAATAAAAACAGATAGACAAGATGAATCGCTTGGCTCCGACTCGTGTTTAGTGTAACCTTTGATTTTTTTCGCACTTTTGCACTATTTAAGAGATTATCTTAGTTATTGTAGTAGGCCCCTCTTTTGGAGGTGACGTTACCCTCAACCCAGTAGTTTGAGTCAGCAAGGATACAATCCTAAAGGGTCGGATTATTGAAAGATAATTAATTAAGTTATTAATGCATATTGTGGTAGGCCCCTCTTTTGAAGGCGATGTTACCCTCGGCTAAGTAGTCTGAGTCAGCAGGGATACAGTCTTAAGTAACCGGGTTAAAATATTAATATTAGTTTAACTTATGAGGGGGTCAAAGAGTTTGGACCCCCGCCATCCAATACCGTTAAGTATTGAAGGAGGTCCTACTAAATTTGACCCAGGTCCTTTGCAGGATCTATACACTGAACAATGGCAAGACTCTTACCAAACCGTTCCCTTAACCCCCGACCAGGTAGCCAACATAACTCCATATAGACCGTGGAGATATGAATGGTGAAAATCTTTTATTTTATATAGACAGTAAAATAATGCCAAGACACCACGGACAAACGATAAGGAAGAATCACCTTCAACATAAGAAACTAGTTATTAAAGTCATTAATACATAACCAATTAAAAAAGTGCGAAAAGATTAAAAATAAAAAGTATTACACTAGACACTTTGTCTTCACCAAGTGATGTAAGAGACTTAGGCAAACATGGCCTTGATTGTCAAGAACTCTTACGATCAATCTTGGATCCCGAGATAACTCACACACTCTATGATTGACAATGGATGATGGTGGTGGATGATGGTGTTATGGTGGTGGTGGGTGGTGGGTGAAGTGTGAGAGAGGTGGTGTGCCAAGGGATGGTTTGAGCTTGAGCCAAGCACTCCTATTTATAGGCTGAACAGAAGCTCGGGCACGGCCCCGTGTCCAGTGGGCACGGCCCCATGTCCACATCCTTCTCTTTCTTCATTAATTGCTCTTGTCTTTATTAGTTGACCACGGCCCCGTGTCCGCTGGGCATGACCCCGTGTGCAGAAGCGTATCTGTACTATCAAGATTTGCCTAGATTCTACGAATCTTATAGTTGACCACGACCCCGTGTCCGCTGAGCACGGCCCCGTGGTGGGCGATGGAAGCTTCTACAACTTTGTCTTTTATGCTGACACTTGGGCACGCCCCCGTGCTCACTGAGCACAGGGCGTGTTCAGCCTTCTGCTCTCTTGTTTTGCTTGGGAAGATGCTTTCGGGGAGGTCGGGCATGCCACGTTTGTTCCTTTTCTTGTATTTATGTTAGATTTAGCTGCCTTTTTGCTTCTTTTGTTAATTTAAGCTCATTTAATCCTGAAAATACAAAAGGAAGACAAAAACACACTTTTTCCAACATTAGTACTAAAAAGGGGTTAGTTTTATGCCACAATTGATGTAATTTATATGTTGCATTTTGCACACATCAAATACCCCCACACTTGAATCTTTGCTTGTCCTCAATCAAAACTCTTTATAATATGGCTTTACACTCCCAAATGGAATTGGTAGAAAAGAAGGTTTTTTTTTTTTTTTTGGGCTTGTCATAGAGTGTCGGGATTTCCAAGATTCTTTATTTAGTTTTATTTTTATTTATTTACAATCCTATTTGTCATGATTTATTTAAAACTTTTCATAAGATAAATTACTTATTAGGGCATAACATGCCTCTTTAAAATTCTATTTGTATACCAGTTCACATACCTCACGGGGGGATCACTCAACACTCGGCCGAAGATTTATTTTAGTGAATCACTCGAGAGCGGCATGGAGCTTACTCCTACCATAGGCTTGCCAAGCAATCAATCCTCCCCCTTTTTAACTTTATACCTTTGTAAATATCAAGAGGTCTTTTTGGGTGAAGGGTTAGGCTTGGGTTAAAGGTAGGTGGTTGGGTTAGTGGTTAGTGGTTAGTAGAAAAGGGCGAAAAAGCGTAAAAAGCATCGGTTTTCGTAAGACTTTCTTTTTTTTTAACTTTTTTATTTTTATGAAGCCATAATTCCAAACAAAGTTATTTTTGATAAACTTGCTTGTTTATATCTTTTTGCTTCATCATCAACACATTTTTTTTTTGAAAGTCATATGAAAAACCGAACTTGTTACTAAAACAAAGGGTTAAAAATGAAAAGGTTTTGGTGGGTGAAAGGGTGTTTGGTTTGGGTTAAGAAATGAAAAGGTTTAGGCTCAAAGGGGTTAACTAGGGGGATTTTGGGTAGGTGGTAAAAAAAAAGAAAATAATGGTGTAGAAATAAAAAAGGTTAGTCCTAATGCCTCTATCATATACTTACTCGGGTTTAAGTTGGTAAGGACTGGGAATGTATCGTCGTGGCAAGTTCTAGAGTTGTAAGAACCAAGCGGCTATTCACACAAGAAACGAAAAATGAGCGTTTAATTTAAAGATATATATTTGTATTCTCAATAAAGGCTCAAAACTCACTTTTGTGGGAATGGGTTTTTTTATGTGATCAAGTATATATAATCAAATTTTAACTAAGCTTGTCATGCCTTTTCATAATTTTCTTATGTTGGTTCTTTTTATCACGACGCTATCGGTTGTAAATTCGTAAAAATATAACCTTTTTAGAATTTTGAAATTCCCAAATTAAACCTCGACAAGTAAAAAAATTGAAAATTTTTGAAAAAATTTGGGGTGATTCGCGGTTCCAATAGAGTTTTGTGTAAGGCTTGTTATTAGGACTTACAAGATTCAAGGTTTTAGCATCCCCCCACACTTAAATTACACAATGTGTCCCAAAAATAAGTTTTTAGGTTGATTGAATGTGTAAAAGGTGTGAATTAAGCAAAAATTTGTGTTACTGGGCGCTGGACACGGCCCCGTGTTGTCCGGGCATGGCCCCGTGTTCAAGTGCCAGTAACAAAAATTAAACAAAAGAAACAGAAGCCTGGACATGGGGGCATGTTGGGTGAACACGGCCCGTGTCCAGTTACCTGAACTGGGTCTTTTCTGCAGACTGTGCAGCACGGGGCCGTGTTGGGCGGACACGGCCCGTGCTGAGCTTACTGTTAATGAAGAAAATCGTCGGATGGCCCTGTTTTCCTGCATGGGGTGCTGGTTCAAGTTTTGTAGGATCGTGTTTCGACCCGAATGAGTCATTCAGAAGAGCTCTCGTACGTTTCAGAGGCGGAAACTAAGAAACGAACTTGAAAACAGCTTGAAATACACTTTAAATCTCTTGTATATTCAATTAACAATGTTTACAATCAGAGAATAAACCGGCAGCACCTCGGTATCAAATCTTGAATCGTTACAAATGATGAACGTTTGAAGCCTATTTATAGAGAAGGACCTGGCCGTTTGAAACTAACATGACATCTTCAAACGGTCACCTTCAAACGGTCATGACAAGTTCAAACGGACATGACAAGTTCAAACGGTCATGCCTTTTCAAACGACCAACTCAAACTAAAACACATTCTGATTTTGTATATCTTTGTCTTTTGTGATGTTGCACATTTATGATGTCATCTCTATGATGTCATCATCAATAATGATGACCTCATGCTTGTTCAAAACCGCAATGCAACCCAGACTCGATATAAGACGAAGTCGACAGATGAATGCACTAACAAGTTTTCCCTTGTATCCTTTGCCATCTCGAGTGTGTTTTATTCCTGAAAATTAAAACTAAACTAGAAACATAAAAATTAATCTAAATTAAACTAAGGATAGTTCCACGGAATGCCTCCGTGGTGCGCCACATTTATAAGGGTCCTTGGCTAGACCCAAAGCCTGGTCATATGTCACTCAAGTGGGATGTTTCGCATCCCATGTTACACCGTCGGAGAGCGTCATCCAAGCTTGAGTCTATGACCTTCATGTAGTCGACCGGGTCTTCGTCTTCTACTCTCTTTCCAACTCCAAACTTCACTTCCTCGTCCCCAAACTTCAACGTTAGTGTTCCGTCATTCATATCCACCACTGCTTGAGCGGTGGCTAGAAATGGCCTCTCGAGGATGAGAGGGACATCGACGTCTTCTTCCATGTCTAGGATGACAAAGTCGGTCGGGAAAACGAAATTGTCAACTTTGACCAATAGATTTTCAGCGACACCTTGTGGAAATTTGACGGATCTGTCGGCGAGTTGTATGCTCATCTTTGTAGGGCTCGTTGTTCCTAGGCCGAGTCGTTTGAACATCGATGTGGGCATGAGGTTAATGCTAGCCCCAAGATCGGCTAATGCATTACGAACGGGTGATTCCCCAATCGAGCAAGGAATGGTGAAGCATTCTTCGCCTAAGTTAACTAATTGCAATGATTCAATTTTCCTTTTATGAGTGAGGAAGTCCCTCATAAATTTTTCATATTTAGGCATTTGGGTAAGGACCTCAATAAAAGGAATATTAACATGCAATTGTTTTAGTAAATTTTCGAACTTTGCGAATTGCTCATCGGTCTGATGACGATTTAACCAACCGGGGTACGGAACCGGAGGAGTCTTGGTGGGCTCTTGATTTGGTGGAGAAGCCTTTTCTGGTTGGGGCGCGGGTGAAGTCGTGGGTTGGCTGGATTGGCTTCTTTCATCTGTCGGTAATGGAGTCTCCTCGGGACCCACGGTTCGGTTACTCAATGTGATGAGATGTACTTGCGCTTTTGGGTTGGTTTCGGTATTGCTTGGTAACGCGCCTTGTGGTCTCTCGGAGAAATTTTGAGCTACTTGATTTAATTGTTTTTCAATGTTTTGAATGCTAGCTTGTTGATTTCTAAAATTCGATTCCAATTGCTGAAATCGATCCGAGTTTTTCTTTTCGGTGTCGGAGATGAGGCGAGATACATTATCTTCAAGCCTTTCTCATCCACCTTGTTGTTGAGAAAAGTTTTGTGGTTGTTGAAAGTTAGTTCGTTGGTTTTGTTGGTTACTACTATTGCCGGGATCTCTCCAACCAAGGTTTGGGTGGTTACGCCATCCTTGGTTGTAGTTACCCGTTGGAGGACCCGACGGCCTAGGTCTATTATCGATGTAGTTTACCATTTCTGTTTGATCGTCTACTTCTTTCATACAACTCCAATTTTCATGTGGTCCACCACACCCTTCACAAGCCATAACCGAGGCCGCTTTTGCCATTTCTAACTTTTTGATTTTTGAAGAGAGGGCCTCGATTTGGGCTTGTATAGAAGTACTTTCATCAACCTTATGGGCGCCCATGGCAATAGATTTATTACCTCGGGGAGTGTGCCACTGAAAATTGGTTTGAGCAATTTCCTCAATTTGATTATATATTTCATTTGGGCGACGATTACCTAGAAGTCCCCCGGAGCTAGAATCAAGTGTTTGTCTTGTGTGTGGTAACAATCCATTGTAGAAAGTGGATACTTGTTGCCATACCGCAAGACCATGGTGAGGACACTTTCTTAGTAGCTCCTTGAACCTTTCCCAAGTTTCATATAAGGATTCCCCATCCTCTTGTGAATATGTGTTAATTTCAGTCATTAATTTAGCTGTTTTAGCTGGAGGGAAATACTTATATAGAAATTTTTGGGCTAGTTCATCCCAGGTGTTTACCGAGCCAACTGGGAGGGTGTTGAGCCAAGCCTTAGCTCGGTCTTTTAGTGAAAATGGAAACATTCGAAGGCGGATGGCATCGTTTGATGCTCCATTGATCCGAAAGGTATCACATATTTCTAAGAAATTAGTAATATGTAGATGGGGATCCTCGTCCGCAAGCCCATGGAAAGTTGCGGAGTTTTGAAGCATTTGTATCAAATGCGGACGAAGTTCGAAGTTATTGGCTTCGACATTCGGTGCATTGATAGCGGTGCCGAGATTACCTACAGTGGGTCGTAGGTAATCCATGAGGGTACGTTGGTCCGCCATTGGAAGTGGCTCCCCCGAAACTTTCTCTTGGTTTTTAGCTTTAAGTCTTTTTCTGAGAAAGCGTTCGGGTTCTTCTAGAGGTTCTTTTATGTCTCTACTAGAAATGGAGCTCATGCACTATGTAGGAAGTTCAAATGTGGCGCCTGGGTTCTAAGTCCTGCAACAAAAACAGAAAAGAACGTTGGTCAGAAGGTTCACCACGGCCCCGTGTTCAGCGAACACGGCCAGTGGTCGGAGATACAGTGATTGTTTTCCGGATCCCTGTTACTGGGAGTTGGGCACGGCCCCGTGTTGCACCGACACGGCCCCGTGTTCAGTTCTCTATAACTCGGAAAATAAAAACTGCTAGTAACAAGGCTGGGCACGGCCCGTGTCCGACCAGGCACGGCCCGTGCTGAGCTCTGCAGAAGCTGAAAAACTAAGAAAAATCTAAAAAAAAATAGAAAAATAAGAAAAACGATTAGGCCGCTGATTCCTAACTTTCTTAAAATCCTTGTGTCCCCGGCAGCGGCGCCAAAAACTTGACGCGTGTTAGGTGTATATGTAGGTTTAAGTATATTTTAAGCCCTTTTACACTTTCTTTAGCCAAATTTTAAATTTATAAAACACGATATTTACTAACACTAAACACACATATGGGCAAGTGCACCCATCATGAGCGTAGTATAGTGTTGGTAAGATACCGAGGTCGTCCAAGGACACAAGAGCTTTTAGTACCGGTTTATCCTCAACGTCTAATCAAATCAAGAGTTTAGAAAAATGTTTTAAACTAAGAAAATAAAAACTAACTAAAATGCTGAAAAATAAAAATAAAAATAAAAATAAAAATAAAAATAAAAACAGATAGACAAGATGAATCGCTTGGCTCCGACTCGTGTTTAGTGTAACCTTTGATTTTTTTCGCACTTTTGCACTATTTAAGAGATTATCTTAGTTATTGTAGTAGGCCCCTCTTTTGGAGGTGACGTTACCCTCAACCCAGTAGTTTGAGTCAGCAAGGATACAATCCTAAAGGGTCGGATTATTGAAAGATAATTAATTAAGTTATTAATGCATATTGTGGTAGGCCCCTCTTTTGAAGGCGACGTTACCCTCGGCTAAGTAGTCTGAGTCAGCAGGGATACAGTCTTAAGTAACCGGGTTAAAATATTAATAGTAGTTTAACTTATGAGGGGGTCAAAGAGTTTGGACCCCCGCCATCCAATACCGTTAAGTATTGAAGGAGGTCCTACTAAATTTGACCCAGGTCCTTTGCAGGATCTATACACTAAACAATGGCAAGACTCTTACCAAACCGTTCCCTTAACCCCCGACCAGGTAGCCAACATACCTCCATATAGACCGTGGAGATATGAATGGTGAAAATCTTTTATTTTATATAGACAGTAAAATAATGCCAAGACACCACGGACAAACGATAAGGAAGAATCACCTTCAACATAAGAAACTTGTTATTAAAGTCATTAATACATAACCAATTAAAAAAGTGCGAAAAGATTAAAAATAAAAAGTATTACACTAGACACTTTGTCTTCACCAAGTGATGTAAGAGACTTAGGCAAACATGGCCTTGATTGTCAAGAACTCTTACGATCAATCTTGGATCCCGAGACGACTCACACACTCTATGATGGACAATGGATGATGGTGGTGGATGATGGTGTTATGGTGGTGGTGGGTGGTGGGTGAAGTGTGAGAGAGGTGGTGTGCCAAGGGATGGTTTGAGCTTGAGCCAAGCACTCCTATTTATAGGCTGAACAGAAGCTCGGGCACGGCCCCGTGTCCAGTGGGCACGGCCCCGTGTCCACATCCTTCTCTTTCTTCATTAATTGCTCTTGTCTTTATTAGTTGACCACGGCCCCGTGTCTGCTGGTCACGACCCCGTGTGCAGAAGCGTATCTGTACTATCAAGATTTGCCTAGATTCTACGAATCTTATAGTTGACCACGACCCCGTGTCCGCTGAGCACGGCCTCATGGTGGGCGATGGAAGCTTCTACAACTTTGTCTTTTATGCTGACAGTTGGGCACGCCCCCGTGCTCACTGAGCACGGGGCGTGTTCAGCCTTCTGCTCTCTTGTTTTGCTTGGGAAGATGCTTTCGGGGAGGTCGGGCATGCCACGTTTGTTCCTTTTCTTGTATTTATGTTAGATTTAGCTTCCTTTTTGCTTCTTTTATTAATTTGAGCTCATTTAATCCTGAAAATACAAAAGGAAGACAAAAACACACTTTTTCCAACATTAGTACTAAAAAGGGGTTAGTTTTATGCCACAATTGATGTAATTTATATGTTGCATTTTGCACACATCAGTCCTCTAGAAGGTCGGTCTCCATAGACGTGCAAAGGGTCACCAGGTGGAAGAGGCAAACGAACATACTTCTTGTTAGGGGAGGATTTTCTAACAATTAGTGATCCTTACTTGTTATCCTAATTAATGATCCTTACTTCTGTGACAGATAGTGATCCTCAGAAGAGCTTCAGGATCAGGATCATGGATCACCTTAAGGATCCTCATACTAACGATTGTTTATTTATGTTTCGTATTATTTCGCAGGAGTAACAAGCTTGACTTGGTCTTGGCAACGTTACTATGGAATATTCCACGGGTATTTCGCACACGTTTGACTGGAAATGGACGTTGTGGAGAACGTGGGAGCTTGGCACAAAAGTCGGATAGTTTGTTATTGTAGTTAACTTCTATTTTTAAAAGGGGTGACGAGCTAGAATTAGAACACTTAGTCATTTTCAGCTACACACACTCTCATATAATCGCACTCTTGAAGCTCTCGACGAACACTTATTAGTTTTCACTCACTTTTACACATTTCACGATAGTGATCCTTGTACCTAGCTCGTTACTATCCGAAGTTGTAAACATTTGTTGATTTATTTGAGCTTGGTGATCGGTAGTTTCCATCACCCGGGGTTTTTTGTGCCGGAGATCAACTTTGATCAAGGGCTTTTTCCCCGTATAAATCCTTGTGTCGTTTGTGCAATTTACATGGAAGTGATCCTTGTCATTGTTCTACATTTAAAGCATCATTTCCCGTAACAAAGAGTTTGGTTGCATTATCCTTATCAGATTTTTTGACCAAAACAGTTTGGCGCCCACCGTGGGGCAATTGGTGCTTCATTCCTAAGAAGTTTTTCTGTTGGTGATCGTTCCAGTTCATTACATACAAATACATGGCTTCATCATTGAAGAATACCTCTACTGCAATGTCTGCGGTCAATTCATCTCAGGGCATTCCACCTTTGCCTCCACCACCTTCTGGACCTCAGAAAAATGCCGAGAAGAAACCAACTCCCATTTTCTCCAAACCTCCAACTTCTTCTGCTTCTTACACTCCCACTACTAGTGACATGTTTACTTTGATTTTGTAGATGAAGGATCATATACAGCAACAAGATAAGACCAATGAAAGGATTCTCAAAGAAATCGGAGATCTCAAGAAACAGAAGAAAACGGCAGAGAATCATTCCCCACTGATGCCCAGATCTTTGAATTTTGATACTCCGGTGATTACTTCTCAGCCATCAGTGGTTCCAAATGTTCAATATGTGGGTGGACCAAAAGGAGTGCACTACGGAACAACAACAGTGACTCAGGCATCGGGTTCCTATTTCCAGCCAGCAGGATCCTATCCTCAGCATATGGGATCCTTCATGAATTCAGGAGGATACTCAGGAGCGCAGCAGATTCAAGGATCTTCCTTAGTTCCAGGATCGTTCCAGGTTCAAGGATCCTCCTTCATTCCAGGATCATCCCAGGTTCAGGGATCCTCCATTCTTCCAGGATCATCCCAGGTTCAAGGATCCTCCTTTGTTCCAGGATCATCCCAGGTTCAAGGATCCTCCTTTGTTCCAGGATCATCCCAGGTTCAAGGATCCTCCTTTGTTCCAAGATCATCCCAGGTTCAAGGATCCTCCCTTGTTCCAGGATCGTCCCAGTTTCAGGGATCCTTCCAGATGCCAGGATCCTTGAGGAGTTTGCAAACAGGAAGTTCAGATGTCCATCAGGGAGATTTTATTCCAATGCAGACCAATGCTTCTACTGGTCCTTCGATCATTCCAGAGCCCCAACAATATGGATTAACATCCATTCTTCCTAATTTGAACCCAATGGGAGGTAACACTTTTAATAATTCTTATACTACTAACCATGGCCTTATGCAGGATCCAGGTATCAATCATGCCATGGCCAGAGAATTGCAAAAGTTGAAGGATATGATATCAAGTGTTCCAGGAGTGGTCAAACCTATCCCAGAGATTGCAGATGGGAGCCACAAGATATCTCGTTTTGCACCACCGATCTGTGATGCTGAGATACCCAAGAGGTTCCATGTTCCAACTATGAAGCTGTATGATGGTTCGACGGATCCTGAAGAACACATAGCACAATACAGGGAGAGGATGGAGATCAACCCAATCCCAGAAAGGTTAAAGGAAGCATGCCTGTGCAAGGGATTCGGATCCACTCTTACTGGATCAGCTCTCAAATGGCTGCTAAGTCTTCCCCCTTACTCTATTACCTCATTTGCTAATCTAGTTAACCTATTTAATAATCAGTTTTCTTGTAGTAGAAAATTTGAACGATTAACTAGTGATCTATATAGGATAACCCAGGGTCATAATGAATCATTAAGGGATTACATTACCAAATTCAGTAAAGAATCCTTAGACATTCCCAACTTGGATATAGCCACGGCTGTTGAGGCCTTTAAAATGGGATTGCTTAGGGATTCATTGTTCTATGATGATCTTGTTATGACACCATGCCGGAACTTAGATGAGGTAAGAACCCGGGCACTTAGGTTCATTCGGCTAGAGGATGACAAGAGGATCCAGGAGAGGTTAGCAGGATCCTCAAAGCAAGATAAGCAAGGATCTTCATTCAGGAACAACAAGTTCAGATCCTACAACAGATCTGATAACCAGAATGTGCATGCTGTTGATCAGGAAGAGGATGATGAGGATTATCCTCCAATTTCTGAATATTGTTTTTCTGTTGATAACAATGAACTAATCCTTACGATGCAGAATCTAGGTGATAAAGCCAGATGGCCAAGAAAGAATGACAGACCAGCTGCAACCAAAGATAAATCAAAGTGGTGTGCATACCATGAAGATTTTGGGCATCTCACAGAAGAATGCATTGCACTGAGAAAGGAAATTGGATACTTATTAAGCAAGGGGCATCTAAAAGAATTGTTGGGAAGAAAAAAGTCAAGGACTCAGGATCCTGAAAGGATCCCTGAGAAGGCTCTAGCCCCTCCAGCAGATGCACAAGTAATAAACTTTATTTCTGGAGGATCAGACATTTGTGGCACATCCTTCTCAGCATCTAAGAGGCATGCAAAGGAAACTAAAATGGATAAAGGAGAAAGACCCGTTCGAACATCAAGTGTCTCCGAAGGAAAAGTCATAACCTTTGATGAGGATGATCGTGTTGATATCCAGGATCCTCATCATGATGGTTTAGTTATTACTCTTTTCATTTCTAACCATTTTGTCCGCAGGATCCTAATAGACGGAGGAAGCTTAGTGAACATTATCCAGCTTGATGTTCTGAAGAAGATGGGTATTACTGAATCCGACATCATACCAAGATCCTCCGTGCTCGTGGGATTTAGTGGCGAAACTAAGAATACCCTGGGGGACATTAAACTCCCAATATACATCGAAGGCCTACACTCTTATCAAAAATTTTGTGTTATTGACTGTTTATCTTGTTGTAATGTTATCCTTGGCAGGCCCTGGATACACGATATGAAGGCAGTCCCATCTACTTACCATCAATGTGTGAAGCTCCCTAGTCCTTGGGGAATAGTCAAGATTGATAGTGATCAGCAGGAGGCTAAGAATTGCTATACTTCATCGATGAAACCAGCCTCAAAGTCAAGGGAGCAATAGCAATCAAAGTATCCTCCAAGGGATGTCTTGGAGGCAAGAGAGCAGGATGTGGTAGAAATCCTCATGGATCCTCATGATCCTGAATCCAAAATCTATATCGGATCAGGGATCCTTGGCGAAATGAAAGAAGACCTTGTATCCTTCCTCAAAAGGAGAAAGACTACCTTTGCATGGAAACATGAAGATATGACAGGTATATCTAAAGATGTAATCACTCACAAACTTGGCATTGATAGGTCCTTCAAACCAATCCATCAATGGAGAAGGAAATTTGCACCAGAAAGAAATGCCATCATCCAGGAAGAGGTAGAGAAATTGCTCCGGGCAGGTATGATTAGAGAGGTCAAGTATCCAAGATGGTTAGCCAATGTGGTTGTTGTTCAAAAGAAAAATGGAAAGTGGAGGGTATGTGTCGATTTCACAGATTTAAATAAGGCATGTCCCAAGGATCCTTTCCCATTACCCCACATTGACTCCATGGTGGATGCAACTGCGGGTCATGAACTGTTAACTTTTATGGATGCTTCTTCTGGATTTCAACAAATCCAAATGGAACCATCCGACCAAGAGGATACAGCCTTCATGACTCCAACTGGTTATGCCGTTCGGACAAAGAAATGCAGGTGCAACTTATCAAAGGCTAGTGAATATGATGTTCAAGGATCAGATTGGACAAACTATGGAGGTTTACATAGACGATATGGTGGTAAAATCAATAAAGGCTGAGGATCACCTAAGAGACTTGGAGGAAGCATTCGATATCCTTGATAAATATAATATGAAGCTTAATCCTTCAAAATATCACTTTGGTGTTAAAGCAGGTAAATTCTTAGGATATATGGTAACTAAGAGAGGCATTGAAGCTAGCCCGGAACAAATTAAAGCAATAGTGAACATCAAATCTCCGGCCAATGCTAAGGATGTTCAAAGGCTAACAGGCAGGATAGCAGCTTTGAACAGATTTATATCCAAATCCTCAGAGAAGTGCAAAGAATTCTATGATATCCTAAGGAAGAACAAGAAATTTGAGTGGACGGAGAAGCATGAAAATGCCTTAAGAGCTCTAAAAGATTACCTATCCTCAGCCCCGGCCTTGATGAAACCAGAAAAAGGCGATGTGCTATCCTTGTATCTTGCAGTATCCTCAAAAGCAGTAAGTGCGGTCCTTGTTAAGGATTCTGAAGGTACACAACATCCTGTCTATTATGTAAGTAAAAGTTTACTTGATGCCGAATCCAGGTATTCACATCTTGAAAAGCTTATTCTTGCATTAATTATGGCATCCACTAAGTTGAGACATTATTTTGAAACTCATGTTATTGTTGTTAAAACTAATTTCCCAATTAAGAATGTCCTCAGGAAACCAGAGATGTCAGGAAGGATGGCTAAGTGGGCAGTGAAGCTAAGTGCATATGATATAAGATATGAGCCTAGGACAGCCATCAAATCCCAAGCATTAGCTGACTTTATGGCTGATTTCAGTAGTGATTTACAAAAAGAAGCTGAGTTAGAAGTCCAGCAGCTAGAGGAGACCAAGGATCCTTGGATACTTTATACTGATGGATCCTCAAATGTCAAAGGCACAGGGCTTGGAATACTACTAAAATCGCCTCAGGGGGACATAATACCCCACTCTATAGCTTGTGAGTTCCAAACCACTAACAATGAGGCTGAATATGAAGCCTTAATTGCTGGTTTGCAAATTGCTAAGCATATGGGGATCAGGTATCTTGAGGTACATGTAGATTCAATGTTAATTACAAACCACTTTAATGGATCCTATGCTGTTAAAGGTGAAAAGCTAACCAAATATTTAGAGATAGTCAAAGAATTGGCACTCTCCTTTATTTCCTTTAGTTTGACACAGGTACCAAGGGAAGAAAATACAGAAGCTGATGCATTAGCTAACTTAGGATCATCCTTGAAGATCCCGGAGGATATCAAGATCCTTATTATCCATATCCTGGCCCCGGCTATCGAGGATCATGTGGCTATGGAGATAGGAAAGAATTCTGCAATTATCCCTAGTGAGGATACTCAATCCCATTCAGGATCAGGATCATGGATCTCACCAATCATGAGATACTTACAACATGGAGAGATTCCTACAGGAGAAAACCCTAGGGCTTTCAAAATTAAGGTATCTCAATTCACAATTTTAAATAATATGTTGTATAGACGATCTCTTGCAGGACCATACTTGAGATGCATTGAGGATCTTGAAATCCAAGAAGTTTTAAAAGACTTCCATGAAGGAGATTGTGGAAACCACACTGGGGGCAGGGCATTATTCTCAAGGATCCTGAGGACAGGATACTACTGGCCAACCATGAAAAGAGATGCTGTGGAGTATGCTAAGAGATGTGATCCTTGTCAGAGACACAGCAATATCCTTCATCAACCAGCTGAATTATTGCATCCTATATCCTCCTCTTGGCCATTTATGAGATGGGGTATGGATATAGTTGGTAAGCTCCCTAAGGCACCTGGTGGAAAAGTATTCATGCTTGCTATGACTGATTACTTCTCCAAGTGGATAGAGGCTGAAGCTTTTGCCCAAGTCAGAGAAAAGGAAGTTATATCCTTCATTAAAAGAAATATTATAACCAGATTTGGAATTCCTTCTGAAATTATATGTGATAATGGTTCCGAATTTATTGGGGGCAGAACCACTAACTTTTGTGACAGCTGGGGGATTAAGATGATAACATCAACACCAGTCCACCCACAAGCTAATGGTCAAGCAGAATCATCCAACAAGATCATCATCAACAATTTGAAGAAGAAGCTTGGATCCAAGAAAGGGAAATGGGCAGAAGAACTACCTTATGTGCTTTGGGCTGATAGGACAACCCCTAAGAATGCTACTGGTCAAACGCCATTCTCTTTGGTATTTGGGGCAGAATCAGTGATCCCAACAGAAATGGTGGTTCCAACTGCTAGAACAAGTACCCGTGATCCTGAGGAAAATGATGAGAACTTGGCTCAAGACCTGGATACTATTGAAGAAATCAGGGATTTGGCTAGGATAAGGATGGCCAGTTATCAACAAAGAATGGCTGGTGCTTACAATAAAAATGTCAGGATCAGGAAGTTTCAAGTTGGAGATATGGTACTAAGGAAAGCATTTCAGAATACCACCAATCCTGCTGATGGAAAGTTGGCACCAAAATGGGAAGGTCCTTATTTGATTGAAGCTGAAGCAGGAAAGGGGGCATATAGATTGTTAACCATGGAAGGTGATTTGCTACCAAGAGCTTGGAATGTTGTCCACTTGAAGAAATATTTCATGTGAGCAGGATCCTCATGGCACAGATGATCCTTACGTTAGAGGTATCCTTAAAGGATCCTTAAAGAATCGGTGATCCTTACTTTGGTAATATCCTAATCTTGAACTATTTCATTTCTTTATTTTCTCACATAAGGATAAGGATCATGTATCCTTTATCCATCTCTCACATGATTTTAAGTTTTGAAAGTTCAGGAATCCTTAGCAAAGTATTGGTTATCTGCAGAAGCAATCTGTCCTTTGGGTTTAACCCCAGTTATTTGGGCTTGACCCCAGTCCCGCCTGTAGCGCATGATGATCCTGGTATAGTTCAAGGCAGCGGGACCAGTACTCGCTTTAGGGGCTGATAATTCCATTGTACTGGCTATACCTAGGATCCTACGTATAATGGTAGACGTACCATACATCCGTTCCTAAGGTTTCTAACGTTTTCACGTTAGCTAAGGTTTTGACATTTTCATGTCACTAAGTTTGGATAGTCGCCAGTTAGGGCCATACTCCAGTTTACATACGATCCTTGGGCTTGTCCCCAGTTATCCTTGGGCTTGTCCCCAGTTGCTAACTCTTATCTTATATTGTCTTAGTCCCAAGTTATGCTCTATTTCAGGTCCTTGAAGATAAGCAACTAGGGATCCTTGATCCTTACTTCTCTCTAAGGCTTATCTTATAGTTATCCTTGTTATGGTTAGGATCCTAACTTGGATCCTCAGGTATGATCCTTAACTATTTTTAATTCTATTCATTGTTTATTTGAATAACCCTTAAAATTTGACAACTAGACTTGTGATCCTTAAAATATATTGCTTTTTGGGATTCTTTAACTATAGGATATTTGATCATGGATCATGTCCTAAATATTTTCAATTTGACTTATTCAAAACTGTTTATTCAGTAAGTGTGCATCAAAACAAAGGAGAATTAAAGAAACAAAAAGGATATCAACACAAGATAAGCGACAAAAGATTAAGGTTTTATTTATTAACAAAAGACTAACCCTTAAAAGGTTGTCAAAATCACCTACCCCGAGCATCTACCAGCAAAACGTGGCCCGTCCGCTGGGGTAGGTAAAGGTTGTCCATGATAATAAGTTCAAAAGTAGTGCAGGAATATAAAGGCGGCAGGATCACAATGGCTTCATCCCCCAAACAGAGGATCCCTCCACCATTAGCAATCCTACCTATTGTCCAAAGGATCATACATGATCCTTAATCCTAAAAACTATTGTTCAGTACAAACCATTAAATTGTTCAACATCACAACCACAAAAAACTACTACCAAGTTTAAAAATTGGGCTCCGGCTGCGTCTAAGAATGTCCATCATCGCCCAATTGTGCAGCCTACACCTTTGCTGCATCCTCTTCCCCTCCAGCTGCGGTATCCTTCACCAGATCCTTCCCACTACCTCCAGCCTCGATCGCCAAAACCTCCTCAGCCTCCTCATCATCCTCAAGATCAGCCAACCTTGCTTTCCAGCCCTCAACATCCCAGCTGCTTCTGTCGAAGTTAGGATCTTGAGCTTCCTGGGCCATCTTTAATTTTGTCTGATACATTGTGATGGCAGCAGAGACCTTAGCATTTTCTATGAGATCATGCTTCTCATAGTCAATGTCGATCAGGATTTTAGCTGTTTGAGTCTTGGCATCTTTAAGGGCTTTTTCAAGGTCAGCGATCTTAAGATCCTTGAGCACTGCAACCTGTTGGAGGTCAGCAATCTTCTTATCCAGCTCCTCAACACTCCCCACGTAATCTTCAATCTCAGCAAATTTCTGCAAAGAAAAGGACAAAGCAGTTCAAGATCAGGTGATCCTCATACGAGTAGGATACCTAGGAAGAATTGGTGATCCTTACCTCATTGAAGTATTCAAGGAACTGGTGGCGGATCAGTGGTAGGCCTTGAAGGTCCTCAGTGTCAGAAGTTTTCCTCTTCTTGCCACCCTTTCCTTTAGTGGGTGCCTTGGGAATGGAGATGCTAGGACTGGTAGTGGCCCTCTTCTTCCTGGATCGAACAACATCAAGGTCAGCCGTGTTGAACTGGGATACAGGCTTGGCAGATTTTCCGGCACCTACACATTCAAAGCAAGATAAGTGTCCTAATCCTATTTCAATTTAATTATTTATTTTAATATTCAAACTATGCAAAAAGCAGGATACTTACTTGACATGGTGATGGAACCTGAGGATACTTCTTGTGAGTCTTGGGTGTCTATCTTGAATGTCCTTATTTCAGGATCAAGCTTCCAAAAAGCAGCAAGCCTATCCTTGGTTGCGGGTGTTGCGATGATGTGCGAAACAGAAATAGCTGCATAACACAAGACAAAAAGGGGTTAGTGATCCTTATACAAAAACAAGACTACCGGGTGATCCTTCTCAGGATCCTCTGGCCTACCATGGGTGGACCATGTCCTTGGTAGATCATTTCCGTTTGGAATGGTATCCCACCTGACAAAGAAGAAGCGACGTTTCCAATTTGTGTCATTCTTGGTGACTTTAAGAAGGGGGTGTTCTCCGCCGGGTTTTCGTTTGAACAAATAACGATGAGAACCAAAGGTAGTAAGATCATACATCTGTGTCAGCTCTGACATTCCTAAATCAATGCCTTCCTGCTCGATGATCCTCTCTAGGGTATACAAAACCCTCCAAATCATCGGCATGGCTTGGATGTAAGAGATGCCGGTAAGGGAAAAGAAGGATTGTGTAAATTCTGGGAAAGGATAGGTGTATCCTATGGCGAATGGAGTAACTGGAAAGGCAACCCATGTTTCTGAAACATAGTCACTCAGAATAGTAAGATCGAAGGGTTTGAAAAAGGCACTCGTCGGAAAGCAGTGACGAATCTTGTCTATTTGAGCATCGTTAAAGCAACACCTCTCATGTATCGAGTCTTTGATGATCCTTTGACTCTTCAAGGGACTATCCTTCTGGTGATCCTTGGCGGGGGAGGACCGGAGCATCATTCTTGAAGAGATGATAGAAAGAAAGAAAAACAGAGTAAGAGAAGGAAGAAGATGAAGAGAGAATACCTGTTTATCTTCGGAATGCAGTTATAAAGGGAGTCTCTCTGAAATTTTAAATGCAACCGATCCTATCTATATCTCCTATTTATAATCATGATTTTGCAGGGTTGTCACTTCTGTGACGTCATGGTTGCAACGGATAGTTCTACAATAACGGCTATATTTACGATAGTTAGTTGCGGATAAGATCAGGAAAATATAATTCGCTCATTTAACATATCACTCCTTATATTTTGGGGGCAATTGTTAGGGGAGGATTTTCTAACAATTAGTGATCCTTACTTGTTATCCTAATTAATGATCCTTACTTCTGTGACAGATAGTGATCCTCAGAAGAGCTTCAGGATCAGGATCATGGATCACCTTAAGGATCCTCATACTAATGATTTTTTATTTATGTTTCGTATTATTTCGCAGGAGTAACAAGCTTGACTTGGTCTTGGCAACGTTACTATGGAATATTCCACGGGTATTTCGCACACGTTTGACTGGAAATGGACGTTGTGGAGAACGTGGGAGCTTGGCACAAAAGTCGGATAGTTTGTTATTGTAGTTAACTTCTATTTTTAAAAGGGGTGACGAGCTAGAATTAGAACACTTAGTCATTTTCAGCTACACACACTCTCATATAATCGCACTCTTGAAGCTCTCGACGAACACTTATTAGTTTTCACTCACTTTTACACATTTCACGATAGTGATCCTTGTACCTAGCTCGTTACTATCCGAAGTTGTAAACATTTGTTGATTTATTTGAGCTTGGTGATCGGTAGTTTCCATCACCCGGGGTTTTTTGTGCCAGAGATCAACTCTTGATCAAGGGCTTTTTCCCCGTATAAATCCTTGTGTCATTTGTGCAATTTACATGGAAGTGATCCTTGTCATTGTTCTACATTTAAAGCATCATTCCCCGTAACAAAGAGTTTGGTTGCATTATCCTCATCAGATTTTTTGACCAAAACACTTCTCATGGCAAGCAATTTCAGCATGGTTCTTACGAAGCTAATCCATGCCTACTATGATATCGAAACTACCCAATCGCATAGGTATAAGATCGATAAGAAAAACATGATCATTAAGAGTAAGAAAACAATCACGAAGAACAGAGTCGACTGAGATAGACTTGCCATTGGCAACTTCGATTGAAAATGACTTAGGTAGCTTAGAGTCTATACAATTTAACAAAGATTCAAATTTAACAGACATAAAGCTTTTGTCTGCACCAGTATCAAATAGTATAGAAGCATAAAGGTTGTTAACAAGGAACGTACCATTAACGACTTCATTGTCGCTCTGAGCCTGTTTAGCGTTGATGTTGAATGTTCGTCCTCGTGGAGCTTGCTGCTGTTGTTGCTCTTGATTCAGTTGAGGACACTGAGGACGAAGATGCGTAGTATCCCCACATTTGTAGTAGGCTCGTGCATTGTTGGCTTGTTTAGGGTTTTGGGGAGCTTGCTGAACTTGACTGGTGTGGCGGCAATAAGGGGCTGTGTGACCAAAACGGTTGCATGAAGTGCAATGGCAACAAGTAGAGTTGGCAGGGAGATGATAATGGCAAGTGTCACACTTGGGATGAACCCCAGTGTATGGCTTCTTGGTGTTTTCTGGTGTAGCAACATTTGGGTTTGCAGCAGGTAAAATCGCATTGCAGCTTAGGTTTTGAAACTTTCGTTTCTTGCCCTTGCTACCACTTGATTAAGCGGTATTTGGTTGGTTGTTTTGGTGGAAGTAGGTGTGGAAACTTGTTTATCACGAATGCGGTTGTTGTTTAGGCTAGCTGCAAGGCGATAGACTTATTCGATGGTGTCGAGCTATGCTGCTTCAATGGTGTCACGCATGCCAGAGGGTAAACCATGAATATACTTCCTGCTCATACGGTCAGGAGTGGACACCAAATGTGGTACAATAAAGCTGAGTTGCTTGAAACGGGTAGTGTAGGTCAGATTATCATCACCAACTTGTTTAAGATGCCAAAACTCGTCCTCGAGCTTTTGTTGCTCGTGAGCAGGACAGAACTCAAGCATCATTAATTCCATAACCTCAGCCTACGGTAACGCATAAGCTTCTTCATTGGAGTGGATATTTCTTTCACTGTTCCACCATTCCAAGGCTCTAGCTTAGAAGACCCCAGTAGCGCTGCGAGTTTTGAGATTCTCAATACACTCGCTATTGATGAAAGTAACCTCAATGCTATCGAACCGTTCAAGCATAGCGGTCACCCCTTCATTACCACCGAAAGGCTTAGGGTTGCAGGCGGCAAAGTGCTTGTAGTTAAAAGACACATGCTTAGGTTGGACAAAGTAAAGTGGTTGGTTTTAGTAATTGTAAGTTTTTTCTATCTGTTTGGTAATTATGTCATAAAAACATACAAAACAATAATATGGGAATAGAAACTCATATGATACAGGATAAGAAAAAAAAACTTCAATTATTTAAGTCGGCCGTCCAAATATGTTATGATTGCCAAAAAGCATTTCAAAACTAACAAAAAAGTTCCTAAAAAACAAATTGTATGGGTCCATGGATCATTTGTAACCTAAATATCAAGGATATGTCACTTTGTATAGATGTTCCTTCAAAACCATCAACATGTTAACAAATGACATGTTAAAAGAGTGTGCTAAGATTTATTTAAGTATCTATGAACTTAGACAAAGGGTATTCTATAAAATAGAAGACATTTGTAAAGATAAATGAGCACGAGTCTCTCATTTGAAAAAAGTTCATCTTATTGGGTGGATTGAGATTTTTACTTTAGTATATACTTGTGCAAGAAGTATTTCGTTAATTTTGCTCATAGATAATGTTCTTTCAACACCATTAACCTGTTGTCACAAGTAGCAATATTTAATACACAAATATTCGATAAAACAGATAAAATAAATTAATAAGAAAACAAACACATCACTCAAAGTTAGTTGAAGAAATCTAAATTTTCAGTTCTGAGTTTAAAATTGCAATATGACACTACAAAATCAATGAAACCTTTATAAATATACTTACATGATAATTTATCAACTTGAGTGAGCTTTAAAACCTAGCATTGTTAACCTAACATGTACAAAGATGAACAAATACAACAAAATCAATTCCTAATCATTAATACATCAAATTGAAGAACAAATATGCATAAATTCTAACAATGCCAGTATAGAACCAAATTAGATTTCAAATTAGCCCTATCAAGAAATAGCTAATCTGCATTTTGTTTAACAATGTCATCAACAATAAGCATTTGATTCAAGAGATGAAACTATACGAAATCATACTAGAAACTTTAATTGAGATCCTATAGGTTGGCTTAATCCATCAACAATCCTTAGAGTGAAGTTGTAATGCTTTGCATTTCATACTTTCCGTATTTATAAAGTATAATCCTATTTTTTTAAAACTTTTATTCTCTATTTAATCGTATTTCAACACCATTAATCTTGTAATTCGAGAATTGATCATAATGAAATTTGTTCTTTATAGTTATTAGTTATACAAACAATCAGTCATTTAAATACGTGTTTCAATACTCTTTATACGTGAAAATACTTATACATGCATTCACGACACTCAAATTATGGTTGCATACATGTTACATACTTGAATATGTGCTATAAATGGAAGTTATGGCTTAAAATAATAAGAATATCAAAGTTCAGGGGCCAAAATGTAATAAATCAAACTTGGGGCTGATAAAGTAAGACGCCACGGGGCGCGATACCCTAAGCCATATCTATCGCGGTCCATGAAACCCCTTAATCTGTAGAATGTTGTTCTCCTTTCACGGATTGGCCATCTTTTCCCACCTCTTTCTTCCCTAATCACCTTTAAACCTCATTAAACTGTCAACCCTAATCCACCACTATATAAACATGCTTCCTACCTCCCATTTCTACTTTCCCAAGTCACTTAGACTCTTAAAATGCTCTCAATTCAGCTGGAAATACAAGTTGTGGCAGATTATTCTAAGTGCTAAAGTGAGCACTTTTCTCACTTTTTATAATCTTTTCTTCATCTTTTCTTCCATTACAAAGCTTGGAACACCTCTAGGAGTGTATCCACAAGTTTACCATTGTAAACTAAGGTGGAACATCACCATTTTGAGGTCCAAACTTTCTGTTTTGGAATATTATCTTGTTAACTTTATAGAACTTATGATTTCTTATGCAATCTTGTACCTACGTTGCTTCTAATCAATTCTATAGTTAGTGAGCTTGTCTATGGTTGATTCTTATGAGTTTAGAGGTGCAAACACCCTCTAAACTTTCTATTTTGATAGGGTTTAAGACAACGAACAAGTTTTGGGGTCATACAAGTTTACCATAATTCATATGTCAAGACTTGTGTTTGATGCAAGTGTGAACCTTGGAAGCTTTGATCATCCTAACTTGTTCCACACCTCACTTGATGTTTTATTTTGCTAATCCAAGTAGCTTGCTAGTCTTAAAGTAACATAACCCTATCTAACCTCCAACACTTAGTTAACTCTTTCCATGTTGGGATGGCTCACCCGGGTTAATCTTACTTGATTACTTGAAGACATATTAGTTTAGTTGTATATTTCCTTTTCATTCATGACCATCTGAATCATCCTTGTGATGATTTGTGCATTGGTGAATCATACAATGAGGTTAATCCTCCATGCTTGGCTTACATGACAATCTATAATACTCTTGATGGACTTAGCTTAGGATTACTATATATATATATATACAAACATGGCCGAACTCATGATGGTAATCGGTTTATGATTATTTTTCATAAACTTAGGCTACTTTATCTATGATTCTAAGTCTCTCGTTGTTGATTCTAATGGGCAAACTAGGACCAATGAAATCACATACAACTTAGTGTCAAAACGATTATTTAGACTAGCTATAATTTTATGCATACATACTTTTGTACTTGGATTCTAAATCCCGAATCCAACCACTCCATAAACGTCATATAACCATATACCTTAGATTCCCCATTCTCAAACAACTCGTCACACACGGATAATCGGAAAGCTTTTGCAAAATTGTGAGTATACATGACCTTTTTTTACTTTTTAAACTTTTGGGTGCAATATGTTTATACTATTAAACACACGCAATCACTTATACCTTACGCTTAATTCAAAAACAAACAATCCAACATACATGCTTTGTCACACCCCTTTCTGCGGTGGAAGCACGAGGTGTGATCATGAAAGGTTCTCATTGCATACGAAGAGTAAACATGCTACATGCTCGTAAAATAACATCAAATACCATAATTTGAAAACCTAAGTTTAGCGTTTACATCGCTAAGTCGCATAAAACATTGTCTTAAAAAGTTTACAACTTTATTTAAAGATAAACAATAGCGACATCCACAAGCATAAGCGAGACCGCGCGCACATCCATCCTAGTTACCTGAAATACATGTGAGTTTTGGAAAAACGTCAACATAAAGTTGGTGTGAATTCATGCAGTTTTGTATTTCACGTTTGTATACTTTGTATGAAAACATAGTTTGTGAATAAATCAAGTTTTCATATATAAGTCCAGTTTCATGTGTACACCACGTACTCATGTATAATTCAATTTCTTCTTGAGTACCCCACGTACTCAAGTATAATTCAATCTTTTCTTGAGTACCCCACGTACTCAAGTATTCATCAATTTTTAGTATGGTATGACTTTTATGTAAATAAAGTATTCATGTAAGTTTCAGGATTGTTAATGGGTTGCAAAGCCATTAACATGTGACACGACATAGGAAGTCACCAAACCTAAGGCATTTAATTGGTATATTCTGAGACACAAAAGCACTACTCGATTCTCGCCCTCACCGAGAGTGTGGCTGCCAGGCACCCGTTAGATCTAACCTTTTGTTCTGCGGTCTAGGTATATTGTTGATTAATGGTGCTTATGTACCCTATTCGTGACACTATTTCTCATAACGCATCCTACTTGGTTCTCGTCCTCACCAAGCGCGTTTCTTGTTATCAATTCTCATAACGCATCCTACTTGGTTCTCGTCCTCACCAAGCGCGTTTCTTATTATCATTTCTCATAACGCATCCTACTTGGTTCTCGTCCTCACCAAGTGCGTTTCTTATTATCTTATATTTCGTCACACTTGGTTCTCGTTCTCACCAAGTGTACTTCTTGTATTCTTATATTTCATCACACTTGATTCTCGTTCTCACCAAGTGTGCTTCTTATATTTATATCATACCAATTATAAATATTGTACATTTGTACATGTATTTCATCCCCGAAGTTATAAAAACTGAAAACAGTTAAAGAAAAGGGGGAGCATGAACTCACAACTTTGCGTTCCTGTGCGTCGTAAACTTCACCGGATTTGCTTAATTAACGTCGTAACCTATACGCGTTTTCTTAACGTTAGTCACTAGACTTGCGTCGCACAAGTACAGTCACTCTCTTTTGTGTATAATTTCTTGTGTTAAAAATATTTTATATTTTTAACTAAATATCTTACTTATATTTTATATTATTTTCTCTAAAATTAATATAAGTATCTCGTGTTTTGCACTTTGCACCCGAATTATGTATCTTGTATGTTGTATGTGTATTTTTATGTTTATACTCCTCATGAGTATTTAGTGTATTTTAAGTCTTAATACACTAGCACGTATAACACATACTATATACCCTTAGCACACAAGTTGGTGATCAAATAATATATATTTTTCTCTCAAAAATATATATACTTAATATCCATTTTTATTTTTGAAGAAATCCTCATTTCTAATCACCAAAAATTAGGGAAACCTTGGTAATATTTTTAAGCACATTTTTAGGGAATGAGTTTCTTAAAAACTTATATTTTCTAAGTGTCAAAATTTATAAAAATTTTGACAGAGTTTCCCCTAAAAATGGAGGTTTCCCATGTTTTCAAAACATGTGTTTATTTTCTTTTAAATCGTTAACAATCATCAACAACAATTATCAACAATACTCATCAACAATAATCACTAATTTCTCCATTTCATGAACTTGAATATTTACAAAAATGTGTAGTAACTTACTAGCACATTTAGTAAGTCTTGTTATCTTTAAAAGTATGATTAGTTCCTTAAAAACTTTATTTTTAAAGAATACGAAGTTTCACAACTTCTAGTCAAGATTCACAAAATATTTCTTTGTTGAGCTTCCTTGATAAACAAGTGTTTACACACTTGTTTATCTACTAAAAATGCTTTTAGCTCGGATGAGATCCGGGTTTTAACAAAACTAATATTTTTGCTTGGTTCTTCCGAAAAACCACTTGTAGATCTTTAGATCTACTAGTTTAGAATCTTATTTTACAAGAAAAATTATATTTACACAAGTTCATGTTTCATGAGTGGAAGGATTCACCATTTTTTTTCACTAACACACTACTAGTTCATGTTCTCGAACATAATCTAGTATGGTTAGATGATGATCCATCCCACTTCTAGTAACAAACAACATCAAATAATCATAACTAGACAAGTTTCACAAGATTTACACAACTAGTTCCCTTTTATCCAACATATTCATCTTACTTTCAAGACTTTAAGTTATGTTCTTTAGTGTTCATAATTTTTAACCATTAAATCACCTACTAACCACCAAAAACATGAACAAGATGAAGATTTGAAGCACTTACTACTAGCACAAGGCTAGGGAAGTTCAAGAGTGCAAATGAGGTGGATAAAAGCAAATGGTGAAGGTCCTTCAAGATCCGCTTGCACCGAGCTTCGTTAGTGACCTTCTTACACCTTAATATCACCTTGGAATACTTGGAAAGTTGCTAGAAAAATTGATGATGTTCTTAGGGGTGTTGGCCGTAGCTTTAAAGGAGGGAGGAGAAGAATTTTGTTGAATGTTGAAGGTGATGGGTAGTGTGAAGGTCTAGTGGGTTCTTATAAATAAAAAAAAATTAGGCCATTATCCAAAAGACCACATGTTCCCTAAAGTGCTAACATGGTCAAGTCATATCCCAAGGAGATATTTTGGGAAGATTTAACAAAATTTTGGTGGGGTTACTACTTGTAACCGTCCACAAGTATGGGTGGGGGGTATTAGATTAGTTTTGAACTATGTTGGCTAATTACTAGTTAAATCTCAAGTGTAAGTTATGTTTCTAGTTAGTTGATGTTTTTATGAGGCGTTATGGTGCTCGGGGACCATAACTAGCTCAGAAAAATAAAGACAATGCTTCTAGCATTATTTTAGTGTTCCGGGTAAAGTCCGGTTGTTTGGTTAGATACCGATTCGTTAAAGTGCTAAATCACACTTTTTAGTGTCTTTTAAGTACCTTTTTGTACCCTTTCGATTCCCGACACTTAGGGAAGTATTCTAGATAATAAAACGTAATTTCTGCATAATATTTATATGTTTAAATGCTGATTTATTGCTGAATTATACAAAATTCTGCACATAAAGTGCGTTTTGGGTGCTTTTTAGTGCTTATTTTTTTGCTTCCGTAAGGTATATATGTAAACCCTTGTACGTATTTTTGGGTTTTAATGTATTCTTGTCGTTGGACCTACACCTAGGCTCCACTTTTATTGTCTGACTGCTTTCTGCAGTTCTGTTGACACAGTGTGTCTTACCGGTGAGTTTACTCGTATTTTTTTTTTGATGCAACGCTCTCGTTTATGCATAAAGCAATATTTTTGTAGTATACAATGTGCATGAATTCACTTGTTTAGCATGTAATCAGACATTGCTGACAATTAAGCACATAATTGCAGTCATTAAGCAATGATTAAAGTGTACGGAAATTACCGTTTTGGTGCCAGTTGTCACATGCTTGATACATTATACTTGAGTTCGTATACATTGGAACATTCTTATGTGATAAACTTGTCATTAACTTCGTATGAGCCTCCCCTTTAACATGTATAGCTCTATAGGAATAACGCACCGCTCGTAGTCTTGTGGTCATGTTAAGTCTTTTAAACTTGCGGTAATCAGAGGATTGACTTGTATATCGCATGCCAGTTATATGTTAATTCTTGATAACAATTTTGTCATGTGGATTGTTCAAACTTATATATATATATATATATATATATATATATATATATGCTAGTACACAAACTTGTATGCTCGCCAATACTTTTGTATTGAACTATACTTTAAAACATATTGCAGGATTTTGATGAGGATGATGAAGCTCGAAATCTAGTAGGATGCCTAGAAACGCACCTTAAACTTTATATACTTGTTGTATTTTATTTTGTTTCAAACTTGTTGTAATTCTACTTTCAAACGATGTACTTGATGTTATCAATGAAATGACATTTTTTTATTAAATACTTGTCACATTTAGTGTTTTGAAGTCTCCAGCAATCTCGTTCATCTCACTCCGATGTTTCCGCCATTGGTTGGGGTGTGATAGAAGTTATGGTAGCTGATAAAAAGATAGATTTATAAATTCATTATGTCTAACAACATTCACTCGTATGTTATAATTTGGAGTTTCTCTCATTTGATAAAAAATAGTATCCCATAAAACATTATTGCAGATATCGATAGGTGACCATGGTTTATCAAACAATCATACCACCATGTTGACCAAGCATAAAACATTAAAAAAGGAAAATGACATATGTTAAATAATCTTTAAAGGACTTTTAAATCAATCCTCCAACTCACTGACTTTACTCATGACGAACATATCAAACCATATTCAAGAATTAACAGGAGACATCCGCAAATATCTAAATATAGATACATATATTAGCAACAACTAACATACATGTTTGTTCTTCTTATACTAGTTGCACATTGCGATCACGCTACTGGTCAAACCTTGGCCCAAATTACCGTGTTTCAAAAGAGTTCACATGGAAATATAGAACTAAAATATGTCTTCAAACATATAGCTAAGAAAGTAAGAAACTAATTGTAACATTCTGTATTTTTCATCCTTTTTTCATTTTATTTTAATTTGTATTATATCTTCAATTTTGTAATTCAAGACTTGATTATAATGGAAATCATATTTTATATAATTTGCCAAATTATTCATGCATGGCACGTAAACATTCATAAATACGCATTTTTATCCAATACCGAGCCATACATCGAGTTTATATTTTCTTCGGAATGTTAATCATATGTGTTTTATTATTATACATGCTTACACACACCTTAAAACCCTAAAAAAACATGCTTAAGTGTGTGTTTTGAAGCACCAAATAACCAACTAAACAACCACAAGGATCAAAAATGAAATTTCACTTCTCCTAACTCCCAACTAACTCATTTAAAACCCCAACCACTTATCCCACTTATAAATACCAACTCCGATTACCTTCTAAATACTTTCACCACTTCTGAATCACTCTCAAACACTCTCTATGTTCAAGAATTCCAACTTTGGGTAAAAAGTTCTAAGACCAAAAAGTGAGTTTTAACTTGCTTTCTTCTTGTTTTTCTTTCTTATTTTTCTTCCCTACACTTTGAAAGCCTCTAGGAGTATTACCACTTGCTTACCAAGGTAAACAAGTATGGTAAACCACCATTTTTGAGGTCCACGTTAGGATTTTTAGCAAACTTTTATACGTGTCTTTCTTTTACTTTATTTCTTGGAACTTTAGCATACAAAACCAAGTCACCAACAAGCTCTATATTGAGGGACTTGTGTTAAGGTTTATTTCAAGAAAACATGAGGTTTGTATGCCTCCTTTTATGTTCTTTTAAGTCTCTAAGTAATCTCCAAGTTACAAAGTGAGTGAAACTACACCAAGTCTCTAATCACGCAATGTTTGAAACACTCGTCTAGTTATACCTCACTTGGTTACTTAGCCAAATTAGATAGTATACTTATGTATTTCATACCTGTATTCGTGACCATCTAAATCATCCATGTTGGTGATTTTGTGAAATGGTGAAACTCTTGAGGTTAGTAGATTACCCTACCTCTAATGCATGACTAATCCTTGACAATAAACATAATAATACATATATGAAATTTATCTCCAAAACCAATCCATGATAACAACCAACTCATGGTTGAATATTATGTGTTAAGGTGGAGAATATCCAAAGTCCTGGATTCCTTATCTTGGACTTCTAATGGGTGATAGGACTCATGAAAAACACAAACTAAAAATAGTGTCCAAATAAATGTCTAAGACAGGATATGTTTTATGTAATTTCATACTAGTAAATTCTGTTTACTTTGAAATCTCCAAATCTTGATACTCATACACATTTGTTTACCTTTTCAGGGTAACTTTGGTGATTCAGTTCTTCAGATACCGTTTACTCGCATTTTTGTGGAAAATTTTCGCCAACCGTGAGTTTATACTAGACCATTTTTTACGTTTCAAACATTATTTGGGTTGCAACATGTATCTATACTACACACATATACAATCAAACTTATAAAAACACTAAATCCTTAAACATGCTTACTTGTTATGCTACTTGTTTATACATACTAGGACAAATCTTATGCATGTTATCTATCATTAACTTAAAAAAGGCTCCCTTAACATGTATAGCATTATATAAGTAGCACACCACCCCGTTTGTTGGGTCATTGTTAAGTATTCAATCTTTACGGTCTTATTCACTTCGGTGATAAAGTTACGCTTGTGGAAACTTTAGGTTGATATTTAGTCTTCCATGCTAGTATGATTTTATGACTTAGTATACAATTAACATGTGGAATTGAGATTTTATTCATACTTATGCTATGTAGACAAATTAGTATGCTCACCGACATAATTTTTGTTGACAGATATTTTATACATGTTGTAGAAAATATTTGATGATGATTTCGCAAATATGGTAGATTTAGATACTCACCTAGTTTTAATTTATGTGTTTTAATATTGTTAGTTTTGAAATTCCAATTGGCCTACTTTCCATTTTCATGAACAATTTAATGTTTGATTTAGTAAAATTAAATGAAATTTTAATTTTAATTTATCGTCACAAATTCAGTGTTATGTTATATTTGAGCATTTTTTTTAAGTCTCGCCTCGATGTTTTCTGCCATCGGTTGGGGTGTGACATTAATTGCATATTTAAATAAAGAAATTTGAAAAAAATAATACTAATGGCATAAATAGTTTTATCTCTACTTAACAAAAAATGTGCCAACAACCCATTTTGTTTCTATATTAACTTTACATATTTATCTAGTTAATATAACAAAAAGTAAAAAAAAAAGGTGTATTTACTCTATAATCCAGTTTAGATCAAACTTTTGTTCAACAACTTGAACAAACAAACCAGGCAAAGGCTACTTTTGGCTCAGCACTTTCCATTGACATGAAACCTCTTCATCATAGATCTCAAACCCATTACGAATTTGGGCAACCTTCTTATTTGTGGGCATTCGTGCATATTGTTTTCTTTTAAACTCAATTAACCACCAATTTCATCATTAAGACAATGAAGATTAACTCATTGAAAGATCAATATATTCCAACCATACAAGATGTGTTATCCCAATTGAAAGCGTTTTTAGCTTCCGACAAGCGTAGAGTCTCAAGATTTTTAAAATACCAGCTTACCAAAATAGAACATGACTCCTTCAAGACTTTCACAGTTGGTTATAGTTGGGCTCCTTAGGCATACAAGATGCTAAATCAATCTATCCAAGAAATATGGATTGTTATTGAAAGGTTATTTTTCTTATGATATTTGACATGCTAATTATAAATAGTAATCCCTGCATATCAGTATTTCATCTTCTGCTTCATAAATTGATATGCGAAAAATGCAACATATAAATTATATCAAATAAGGTATAAAATCAACCCTTTTATGTACTAATGTTAGAAAAAGTGTGTTTCTTTGTATAATTTTGATTTTTCGGGATTAAAAGAGCTTAAATGTACAAAAGGAACAAATTAACGACAAAAACCAACATAAATACAAAAGAAGAGAAGTTGACACATCATACCAACACTTCGAGTTTCACCCCAAGACCAAAAACAACAAATCAGAAAATAAGCACGGGGCAGTGCCACCAAGGCATGGGGTCATGCCCCACTCCAGAGTCCATGAAGAAAAGACAAACAGAAGCAGACAAGAGACACGAGGTCGTGTCCCATGGACACGGGCCGTGGTCAACTCCCAGATATGCAAAATCTTCTATAGTACAACAAGTACAAGACCACAGGGTTGTGCCTCTGACACACGGGGCCGTGTGTGCATACGAACTGACACAGCTCATTAAATGAAGACATAGAAGAAGAATAAGACACAGGGCAGTGTGAAAGGCCTGTTTCCATCTATAAATAGGGGTGCTTAGTTCAATTGCAATCAATCCCTTGGCAAACCACTTCTCTCACACCTGCCACCACTCCACCACTACAATACCACCATCATCCGCCACATTCCTCCATCATCCATCCTTAGAGTGTGTGTAGTAGTCTTGGGATCCAAGATTGATTGTAAGAGTTTATGTCAAACAAAGGCAATGCTTGGCTAATCTCTTACATCACTTGGTGAAGACAAGTCTTTTAAGTATTACTTTTGATTTCCAAGCTTTGGTTAACTTTTTAATTGTGTTTGTATTAATGACTTTAATAACTAGTTTTTTATATTGAAAGTGACATTTATTCTATCATCTCTTCATGTTTTGTTGATTCACTCGTTCGTGTCTTTGCGGTCTATATAAATCACGTTAACTGCCTGTAAGAGGGTTAGAAGGGTGGTTGGGTAAAGTTTTTGTCTCGTTCAGTGTATAGATCCTGCGAGGACTTGATTCAAGCTTATTAGGACTTCTCTTGACGCAGATAGCATCAAATCGGGAGAAGTAAGAACGACTTGAATCCCTTATAAATAAATTACTATTAAAACTTTAGACCGGCCTTGAGGGACTGTATCCCTACTGACTCAGACCAATATGGCTGAGGGTAGCGTTGCCTCCAAAAGAGGGACATACCGCATTTTGCATTAATAACTTACTTAATTATCTTTCAATATTCCGGCCTTGCGGGACTATATCTCTGCTGACTCAGACCAATATGCCCGATGGTAGCTTTGCCTCCAAAAGAGGGACATGCCACTATAACTAAGATAATCTCTTAAAAACCCAAAGTGCGGAAATCATCAAAGGATACGTAAAAGATGAGTCGGAACCAAGTGATTCTACCTTTTTTATTGTTTCTTTTTATCATTTTAGTTTCTTTTTTTAATTACTAAACATCTTTTCCTCAAAATTTGGTTAGATTATACGTTGACGATATTACGGTATTAAAAGCTCTTGTGTCCTTAGACGACCTCAGTATCTTACCATCACTATACTACGCCAACCATGGGTGCACTTGCCATAGCGTGTTGTAGAGAGTGATTTTGTTATATCGTGTTTTATAAATTTAAAGCTTGATAAACGAGTAAAAGTGCTTAAAACAAACTAAAAATTATACCCACCTTACACCACATCATAAATAAACATAGAAAATTAGCAAAGCACATAGCACCGCGGGTCAATGGGTTAAAGGTAATCTGAACTGTATCTTAATGCATCAAACTTATTTGATCAATCAAAAGTCATATTTGGTACCATTATCGTTATATAAATTTGGGAAAATTCTATATTTTGTTTTGAGCTGACCTATTGCCCAATTTTCTTGTATAATATTCTTTGATATTACCTCTGAAACCTGCTTTCCCTCTTTCAAACTTGAAAGTTGGAGGAAATCTGATAAGGGGTTCTGGCATTCTCTGAAAAACTCTTAGGCTTTCATTTCGGCCATTAGCTGGTCCTTTGTCTTAGCCAATCAAACTTCCTTGGCAAAAAAAAGTCACACGCTTCATCATTACTTATTCCAAAAAGGCGGTAATTAAGTCACCACATAAAATATCCATATCAGATTCCTTTCATTAGGATTGATAACCACAGGCTGTTGAAATAGAAAAACAATTTTATAACCTAAAAGCACAAACAACTTACAATTTACACATACATATGCACATATTTAGATATATACTTTTGTTCTATACTTGCAAAATAGGACAAAGCATATTGGCAGTTGAGGAGACGTCAGATGACAACATGAGGGGAAACCATGGCAAACCAAAAACACCCAAAATAAATATGTGGACAAAACAAGAGAGAAGTTGATGCATTATTGATCGATTAAGTAAAAAAAGAAAATCAAGTAATTGTAAGATTAAATATATATTATTTTATATTTAATCTAGTAGCCATTATAATCATTTACATTATATCAATCAAAATATATAACAACCTATTAGATAATTAGTTGGTAACTGTTGATGGGCCTAATTACCCTTAATAACTAATTAGGGTTTCCTCTTGGGTGCATATATAAGGAGACTTATGTAGAGGTTCTAAGGTTAGACACATAACCTAATTACTCATAACATCAAATCGCCTCCTCTCCTATAGCTTATTACCCTTTATCGGTTTTTCATCATCACCATCATTAGATTGCACCCTAAGGAGGAACCAAATCAAGCTGACAATCAATGTCAAACACTATTGCTACGTCTCCATCTGGATTCTCTGTTGGCCTGTACTGATGCAATCAAAGGTATGTTTTCACGTTTTCCATTATGTCTAAACAGAACTGATCAACATGTGGTATCAGAGCTAATGTTGATTAGTCAGTTTTGTTTTCGTATCCATTATTCTGGATTTGAAATCATGAAAACAGAAATTTTGAATAACTTCATAATCATAACCGCCAGTTTCGAGTCATGACCCGAAATCATTGTTTTCGGAGAAGAATGTTAAATCAATGACACTCTTCTCCCTCCTCTTGTATTCCTTGCAAGTCATGATAAGGACTTTGACTGCTCCCACTGACCTTAGAAATCTTCAGGAACTCAGCATACTTAGGGTCAATATTTAACGACCAACAAATTCTAATAGAGAAACAAGTTAATGACGTTAGTCGTTGTAGTTTCTCTTGTTGAGGATTATGTTAGTTTAGGTAAGAAAACTAAGTGTGCCTACAATTAAGCAACAATGAAACTTTTGTAAGTGTAGCTTTATATTTTAAGGAGACAAGTTATGATAGAATAATGTCATAATGACACGAAATCATAATAGTTCAAATCAACAAATCCGAAATCTGTTTTAGAAGCCTTAATTTTCAGGTTTCGGGCTCCAGAATTATTATTTTATTTTTTAGGGTTCATCATGTGCTCTTGCGAAAATTCGAAAATTCCTTTATGTTTTGGAATGTAATTAGGATTATTGAGTGTTTTTCCTGTTTTGATCCAATTTTATCATCTAAGTTTATTCGAAAACTGTTAATTGGTAATCAGATAAAATTTTCGAAATATTTTGATAAATTAGATCATCACTAAAACAGGAAACCATATATCAAAATCCCTAAGAATTCGAATTTTCAGTTATGTTTTCACAACAACAGCTGTAACGGGGTTTCCGAGATCACTTTTAACGACCCGAGACCAAGATCTCGACTCGAGACCACAAGGTCTCGACTCGAAATCATAAGTGTTCTCAAATCCTTACGACTCGAGAAAACGATTTCGACTCGAGACCATAAGGTTTCGACTCGAGACCACTAAGGTTTTGACTAAGGGCTTCAATCTTCACAACTCGAGACCATGGTTGTGACTCGAGACCTCATTATGGATTCGAGATCTCATAAAACACAGTAGTCGAGACCATGATTACGACTCGAGACACTGAGGCTGCGACTCGAGACCTTAATGAGTCGAGACCTCATAATGTTACATGATGAGTCGAGACTGGACTCGAGATCTCACTCGAGACCTCATAACTAAGTCGAGATCTCACTCGAGACCTCATAACTAAGTCAAGATCTCATAACTGAGTCGAGATCTCATAACTGAGTCGGGACCTCACTCGAGACCTAAGACTAACTCGAAATCTCAACCTCATTACTTTAGGCTGTTTAATGTGATAATTAAATGATTGGTTTTGTAAATACTTAGTTAATTAATCAGGATCAAATAATGTTTTACAAAACCAAAATAGCTTAACTTGAATGAGCTTCTGATGTATCACTTCTGGCCAAAGCTGATTTGATGCATCTATTTATTGTTCAAGTATTACGAAGCTATGTTGAGTATGCATTACAAACGTGAATGTCTTAATTTCTGGCCAAAGCTGATTTAATTCATTCATGTCTAGCATACTTAACAAGTGCATAACTAAAGTGATTGTCTCATTTCTGGCCAAATCTGATTTGTCACGATTACTTTGCACACATGCTTAAATAATTACACTTCTGGCCAAAGCTGATTTGTCTTCGCTTAAGTAGAACTTTAAATCAGTCTATTATTTTGATGTTAGTAATAGACATATCACAACCTCTTCACATAATGATCCTTATATCGATGATCCTTCATTAATTTTATGATCATTTCGTCTGCCTTATTTTTTAGTACCCATAATTTTACTCACTGTAATTTTCTTCTATAAATCAATATCTCATCCACTCTAATTCTTAAACCTAAAATGTTTTGCTTTATTTAAAGTTTCTATAAGAATTAGCTCTTAAATTAAATCATTGATTATCTCTTAAGACACGATAATCCTATTGCTCTCTTCTGATAAAGCACTACAGAAGAAAAGTAGAGCATGATGATTAGGATAAATAGAACATGATATCTCTTATGATAATCAAGAACTCTCTAACATAAGTGTTGTCACTAAAGTTATTCCAGATTAAGTCTTTCCTAAAACTAATCTATTATATATGGAATAATCACAAGAATTCCTAAGATGCATGCCTTCATTTAAAATTCTAAACTATAAGGTTAAGTGGTATATGTGAATACATTATAATGTATAATACCATGACCCATAAAGTTAAGGGCTTACGCATGGAAATAAGTACATTTTTCCAGTACATTAAATACTAAGATTTTCACTTGTACAAGTTGATGCATTATAAATCAACTATAACACTCAAAAGTACCAAAGTATAATGAGTGTGTTGATAAGCAACATATGTACATAGAAATAATTGTTTGAAACTGGAAAATAAGATGTTGTTCACCTTCAAGGGAAAATCTCACTACATGATTATATCATTAGACTAGGCATAAGCAACGAGACTATCATTATTCAGAAGAACAGTTGGATAAATTAATTAGGTAGTCACTTATTAATGATATTTAAGTCTACTAATTTTAATATTCCAATTAACACATCATTAGTTGACTCTAGTCCCATACGTTTCCTTACTAGAACTAAACAAATAACTAACATGAGAGTTAGTGACAAAATTAAAAGTTAAGGCTATAAGAACCATAATAAGCAGTCTTCTAACAAAGCTTTTCGATACCTTACAAATTCTGAAGATTAATCAGAATACAGTATCATTACTTAGGCTATGTTATGAAGGTTGTGAGGTTCGCATAGTCAGCATAAAGTCACACTTACCTTAAACTCTCATCTTATTTGTTCTCAATATCTGGATAGAAACATTATTAAGATGGAACTAGATGATACCTTACACTATCACAACTTTTGTTATCATGCAAATGAGAATTTGACAAATGGAAAATGAGACCTATAAATTTCATCCATTATAACCGAAATTCATGAGAAATCATGACATGGTTAATGAGGATGATTTTCATCTAATCTCATTCTAAGTGATTTTAAATCATGAAGTTAAAGCCCTAAAATATGACTTGGCTTAAGGAATAAGTATGTGTCCATCATAAGTCATTCATTGACATTCGTTGAATTTATTCCAAATGGAATATTCAGACACAATTCATTTATCAATTAAAGACTATCTACTTGTATCTACATTTTGTCGCATGTGGCCCACAATATTAAAAGAAATCTATTTCATATATATACTTAATAAGATTTCTATTAAATGTCTCTAAGTTTCTTATGATATCTGGACATTAAAGAAATCAAATAAAGTCTAACATATATATGATAGGTTCCCACGTCACGTACCTCATTGAAACTTCTCTTGTAGCATTCTAGAGATATTAAAGATCAGTGGGAGCATTAAGTGTCTTAATAATAACTTGCAATGGTTGCAAGAGGTGGGGGAGTGAAAACTTTATATTACTTCAATTTACACCTCTTGTACAAGACACTGCTCCATTATGACACTATTCTATCATAACTTGTCTCCTTAAAATATAAAGCTACACTTACAAAAGTTTCATTGTTGCTTAATTGTGGGCACACTTAGTTTTCTTACCTAAACTAACATAATCCTCAACAAGAGAAACTACAACGACTAACGTCATTAACTTATTTCTCTATTAGAATTTGTTGGTCGTTAAATATTGACCCTAAGCATGCTGAGTTCCTAAAGATTTCTAAGGTCAGTGGGAGCAATCAAAGTCCTTATCATGACTTGCAAGTAATACAAGAGGCGGGGGGAAGAGTGTCATTAAATTTCACTCCGAATTTAACTCCAATTACACCTCTTGTACACCATACTGCACCAACTCTTATAAACTTAGAATCCTGAAAATGATAGCAACCTAACCAAGAGCTAATCCATAAAACTGAAACTTCTAATAAAACCCAATAATCAACTCAGGAGGTCATCTAGGTTTAAAAACCTACTAACTTTGATGATTACATAACCTCCTAACTGAAGTTGAAATGGATTTGGAAAAGTTTACTGATCCAATCTCTTCTAATTAAGCCATTAGTGTTAATCAATCTTCTGAATGGAATAAAACTGATTTTATGTGTTCATATAACGTTTGGGATTTGATTGAATTACCTAAGAGTGTTCATAACTAAACCAAATCCTGATATAAGCGTTAAGACACGAAGAAGCATGATTGATTATCAAAGGTTGTACTCAGGAAGAGATAAATTATAAAAGATTTCTTTGGGGATCATCACTTTCTAGTAGCTTATAATAGTTTAAAGCTACATTAGATGAACATTAAAAACAATTTTCCCTAATAATTGGCTGACACATTTACATGTTCATAAAACAACCTGAAAGTTCCAAACTGAAAGTTAAAGAACACTTTATTTGTAAGCCAATAAAATCCATGTATGGGTTAATGCAAACATCATAATGTGATGAAATCTTAACGTAATTATTTTCATCAAGAATCAAGTGGATTAATGTACCTACCTCAAAATGAGTGGGAGCAACTAAAATAAACTTGTCTATATAGATGACATTCTTTTGACAAGTATATGTTACATTAGTGAAAGCATTGTTAACACAAACTTTGATATAATAGATCTCAGAGATATCTCTTATGTAATAGATATCATAACATACCGAGATAGACCCAATGGGACATTAATTTCGTTCCTTAAGTCTAACCTTAAATGGGTCCTTACGCATGTAACAAACTATACTGCTCTCCTTTAGAGGATAATATGATAAATGAGATTATTTCCTTACGCTTCATTAATTAGAAGCCTTATGTAAGTTCAAGTCTATAATAGTTTAGATATTACTCACATTGATATGTCTAGATTAACGTGAAGCATTTAATGGAGTATTACAATATCTTTAAAAGAAACGAGAGGCTACAATTTGAAGAAGAAGTGAGAATTCAAACCGGTTGATTACTTTAACTTTGTAATATTCAAAGATGACAAAATGTAATTTCGGGTATATCTTTATGTCAGCAGACAAAACCTATCATATGGAGGAGTCATAATAAACTGATAATAACAACCTAAGTTATAACGACATAATATAGTCACTAAATGTTGTTGGAAATTTAGCTGTGGACTCATAAGTATTAACTCCATATAATTAATGTTTTGAAGACTTAGTGTGATAAAGTCAGCTACCATGACTCCTTGAACAGTTACAGTTCAAGAGGTGTTGCATTAAATTTCGATACGCAATTAATTATTCGTTTATGAACGAATTGAGGAAACTAAGTTTTGTATCGAATACATTCATGATATGCTTAAGGATCCTATAACTGAAGGGCTATTACCCATAAGTCTTACTAAGAGAGCTCATAAACGGGTATTAATTAATGGTCGTGCGCAATTGCATATCATACTATGAATGACTAACTATTAGTTAATTTTCCTCATCAGTTTGATTTTGTATGTCTCTAAGAATATGTCAAGCCGGCATAATGGCATATAGACAAATAAAATTACAAATCAAACAAAGGGCTTATGCGTATTTTGATCATCACGATTAGGTTTTAAATTAAGGCTATAGTATGATTAATGGGGGTCCTGAGTCGCATAATGATTCAACGGCTGTATTTCTCTGCTATAGTACTTGTTTAAGGCTAAAATGAGTGTTAACTCCTGATCAGGCTTATCTAATACTCATAGTAAATGATTACTCGGCTAAGTGGGAGAATGTAAGATTAAATATATATTATTTTATATTTAATCTAGTAGCCATTATAATCATTTACATTATATCGATCAAAATATATAACAACCTATTAGATAATTAGTTGGTAATTGTTGATGGGCCTAATTACCCTTATTAACTAATTAGGGTTTCCTCTTGGGTGCATATATAAGGAGACTTATGTAGAGGTTCTAAGGTTAGACACATAACATAATTACTCATAACATCAAATCGCCTCCTCTCCTATAGCTGATTACCCTTTATCGGTTTTTCATCATCACCATCATTAGATTGCACCCTAAGGAGGAACCAGATCAAGCTGACAATCAGTGTCAAACACTATTGCTACGTCTCCATCTGGATCCTCTGCTGGCCTGTACTGATGCAATCAAAGGTATGTTTTCATGTTTTCCATTATGTTTAAACAGAACTGATCAATAGTAATGACTACATATACCTTGAGCGATTGTTATGCCAATTGTACCGAGTCACCGAGGTGAAAACAATTGAATAGAACTGCAAGAGTACATATTATAGTCTTACATAACAGATATAATTGATTCTAATTATACAATAGTAGCGGTGACCACAAATCATGAGCGAGATAAGCGGGAGTTGTAAGAAATTGACATGTTTATAACTAAACAAAACTATATCAGAAGCCTTAAATCAAACACATCGATGTTAATATATATAAAAACGCTCTAATATCCGGCGAAGAATCCATAACTAAAGATGATCGACGATAATATCAAGTTGTAAAAGCCCAGACATTGTTTCTAGAGTTTACAAAGCAATCGATCTATTCCAAGTTTAAATCTAATGTATCTAGAGACTTCATACAAAACTTTAATCACCCGGATACTAAATCAACTAAATCGGTTTAAAAGTTTCACATTATTTATATAAAATTTAGAAAATCAAAAGTTTGATTCACAATGGCAACTATAGAAATCCATTCGAAATCTGATTCCAAGTTTTTGTTAGAAATTATTAAATGGTTCAAAAGCACCGGATCTGTTTCAATTTAAACAAATTATAGAAGATCGATGAACCTAATCCCAAATTAACCACATTGTAATAAAACTCAACACAATCAATTGAGAGATATGAGGAAGAACTTACATGAAGGGGCACGGATAAAGCAATATCTAATTAGATTCTTGCTTCTTAAACATATCTCTCATAATATAGAAAATCACTGAACCCTCATTCACAAGGATGTTACTTTCCTTCGCTAAATTGATAGAGTGTTGCGAATTCTAAAAGAATTCATCAATGTGACTACAATGCCCCAAGTATTTTGTTGTGTATTGTTCAAAATTGTATCTTTCAAGTCAACTCCACGAGAATCAAGAATCTAATTAAGGTTGTCTTTTTTCCAATCGTTAGATCCAGCCGAGTCTAACGGAAACCAAACTGAATCCTTCAACCAATATCGTAAGAAACATAATTAAATGAAATCATAATGGAGTTGATGTGAACTATAATTGTAATGAAATTGAAGAATGAAATAGAAAACTAAATCAAGAAAATGAGAAAAATGAAAAACCAAAATCTTAACCAAAATCGTAACTAAATATGAGTAAATTACATGAACCTGAAAGTGGCGGATCTAGGATTCACGCCAAGCCGTAACGTTTTATAAATAAGCCGTAACGAAATCGAAAAAACATCAAATTTTTCCAAAATTTACACTAAAAATGTCAAATTTTTCCGAGCCAAGCCGTAGCGGAGGCTACCCCCGGTATACACTAGGTCCGCCCCTGGTACTGATAAAATCAGATAAACTAGTTCTAGAATCGACTTGAATCAGGTGAACCAGTTTTCAAATCTACTTCCACTGTTCCAAAATCAGTTGGACCAGCTGAATCGAACAAGAAATAAGCTACCATGATGATGAAATTGATGGTGGTAGTCTTCAGTGGATTACCATCGGTTGGAGATGAAGTGGTGATGCCGAAATTGGATGAACACGTGGAAAAGCACTTACTCCTTGGAGTTCAAAACCTAGACTTGGGTTTGATATTTGAGTGCACAGTATGATTTCTATGAGGAATTGGGTTTCTGTAAGTAGATGTGGTATACCGTTGTAGGGTGGGAGTTGGGATGAAGCATCAACCACGGGAAAGAGGCGATGAAGAAACAATTAAAGCTAAACTGATGACGCGAGATCTCCTCTATTCACGTGTTTGAATAAACTGATGGGTTTCAAAATTTTAATCTTCTTCTAAGCGCGCATTTTTCTTCGTATTGATTCAATCAGATAAATAAGAGTAAGTATTGACCTTTAACCCTTCTTCGTTTGTATATGTGTAATAACGAGTTGATGTTAACCCGCGCGTTGCGGCGGGATGTTGATTATGTAAAACATTTATTTCAAAAAGGAAATCAACTTAATATGTACATAAGAAAACGTAGTACTTATACATTATCACATCCAAAAAATATTGTATATATCCATTCATCTTGGTCTTTCAAATTCATTCGATTATACCAAACATGTTAATCAAATGGTTTGGATCCGGTTTAGTTTTCGATTTAGCATGCCTTTCTTATGTACTAATGAACAATATAAAAATATCAACTTTTGGGATGTATTTGGTTTTGGATATGATAAGTATAGTTGATGTAAAGCTCAAACACTAAACGAAATATATACCAAATCCATAATTCCTCATATTTTATCTTTTTCTTTTTAATTTAAACATTGAGCCTAATTCACAGCTAGCTACCCCATGAAAAGCAACCTGGGATCTTTAAGATACAAAATTAATATATAATAAGCATTTAAACATGTGATTGATCTTTACGCTGAAGCATTATATTGAAGTATTTAAACCAAAGAAATCTTGTGTTCAAAGGAGAAATAATAGAAGATAAATATGAAGTGAGAGTTGTTGAGCAAAGAACACATAATTTGTATATATAAAAGATGGCAACTAAAATATAAAGGCTAGGAGGTCAAAACCCACATTCTAGATTGTTTTTTTTTTTCTACTGGTTAACCATGTAAACGGTAACCCAAAATATTCAATGATGTTTTAAAATTTTCAAACTGACCAACGAAAACCAACCGCGAAATCAAACCATGATTCCTTAAACCGCTTTTGAAATTAACACATGACTTAGATAATTGGTTATACGAAAACCAATGGGTTTAGCCATTAGAAGCAATGTATAGATATAGAAGATGTGCCATACAATAACAATCAAAACTCTAGGAAGTTAATCACATGATCTGGTCCATTTCGATATTGAGAACCAAGGTTTATTGATTATGGAAATTCAGAACCAATGTGCCAAATACAAAATTTGCATATGCAAATTTCTGAGAAACCCAAAACATGCACCCCAAATGCAATGAAATTATCTAAAAAACAACACACATGAAATGTGGGACTCATATGTACATTTAGAAAAAAAAAAAAACCCAAATGTAAAAAAATTTAAATTTTCATTTGTTGAACACACAACAAATCGTTTATTTAATTATTTATCAACATGAGAACATATATACATCTTCGTAGACGCATATTTCATTAAGTATCTTCATAATCTTTTCAAACTCTTGATATAATCATGTATTTTTCATAGATCAGACATGATTCGAATAACCGTAACTTCTATGACAAAACACATATGATTACAATTAACAAATTAAGCGACTCGAATCCTAATTTCAATATAACGTAACGGTAACTTCTTCAAAGTATTCATGCTTCTGAACGGCCATCTTTTCTATAATGAAACGCAAACGATCACAAATTAACAGGATCAGACTGTAAGAAAAATGGGTTGATGAACTTTAATGAGAAACGATACTATATGATCCGATTGAATGAATGTGAAATAGGGATTGATGAACTTTAATGAAAAACTATTGATCATAGATTAGATTTTTTTGTGAAAGATGGAAAAACCCATTCGTATCATTTTCCTGTTAATCAGTCCTTCAACATAGTCTCCTTTTTCTAATAAAAAAAATTGTATTCCACTCATAACTTTCCAAAACCCCAACTTTACAAACCTCCATGTTAATCAGTTACAGCCTAATTCTCCTCAACAAACTCTCTATGCAACGACAATTCACCACCATCTTCATCGCACTTCCCCTTCATCAACCACCGCGTTATTGCTTCTGCATACCCTGCCGGTGCCAAAATTCTAATAAAACATTGTGGTCACGTGAAGTCCACGCTTGGAGAACCTTCGCGAGTGATCGGAGATCGTCGTTGGTCCACAGTGGAAGACGTTCACACGCCGGTTCCACCGTAACAAACATTACATTCCACAATTGAACAAATTTGTCATGTACGATCTTTTAAGTTCCACAACCGATAAGAGTCACGACGGTTTCTAATAGAGAGGCATAGGTGGAAGCAGTTATTTGATGCGGTTACTTTTTGAATGTACAGGACACGATGTTTAAACCAAAAGGTATGACCTAAGTTGGTTTTTGTATTGTATAGATAATGGGTTATAACATGTGAATTAAGAGCTATAAACCTTTTAAAATTAAGTTCTCTCTCCAATCTCTGTTATATAATAGTCTCCGATCTCTATTACATAATTGTGTGTGTGTGTATATATAATATATTCTTAAGAAGGGACACTCAAAGAAAAATGTTGGTTCATAATCAAATTTAATAACCATCAAACATGGTTATTCAATGTATAAAAAAGAAAGTATACATACCATGAAATTAAGAGTGCGTAAAGAGGAAAATGAAAGACAACGTGGATGTAAGAAAATTATTAGACTGTGGGTATGGTGGGGCTTGGGTTGGGAGCATGAGTTGACACGTGAAGTTCGAGCCCCCCCCCACCGGTGAGTGACGTGTCCGTGGGGTATAGCGGGGCTTGGGTTGGGGCGTGGCTTGGCAGTTTATAAAAAAAAAAAAAAAAATTCAAACACCCCGCTATGACATGGCCAACAAAACGATTAGGAGTCCGCCACATATGATCGCTAGCCCGCCACACGCCCGGCTTCAAACTCCCGCCCAATTGGACACGCCCAAACCCAAACCCACCCGGAGTGGTGGCTTGGGCGTTTATCTCCAACCCACGCTCCAACCCAAGCCACATACCCCATAGTCTTATCTAAATTAATAAATCTAGGGTTTGCATTATGTAACGGAGCTCGATTTTAACAAACAAAAAAAAATCAGGTACTTAAACCTTTATTGGCACATTTAGTTTTTGGTAACAGGTAAGTAGATAAAACTTCCTAATTTTTTTAATGAGTAAATTACAAGTTTTGTCCTTTATGTTTACATCAAATTGCAGGCGCTGTCCCTTAGCGCAAAAGTTGACAGGCGGTGTCCTTTATGTTGCCAAATCTTGCAAGTTTTGTCCTTTAGGCCAAACCCAGTTAGATTTTTTAGTTAAATCTAGTCAAGTGCAAGGCACATGAGGGTGTTCTTGTCATTTTATATTACCAGGGACTATTGAGTAAATAAATTATAACTAAGGGACTTTTGTATAAATATAAAAAAATAAAAACCTTTAACCCCTCTCTCTCTCTCTCTCTCTCTCTCTCTCTCTGTAAACTCATCTCTCTCACAAATCACAATCAACATCTTCCAATCTTCAAACATCTCAGATTTTTAGGTCAATTAAACAATGTCAGGACGCGGAAAGGGAGGAAAAGGGTTAGGAAAGGGCGGAGCAAAGCGTCACAGGAAGGTTCTCCGAGACAACATTCAGGGGATTACGAAGCCAGCGATTCGGAGACTGGCACGTAGAGGCGGAGTGAAGCGGATCAGTGGGTTTATATACGAAGAGACACGTGGAGTGTTGAAGATATTTCTAGAGAATGTTATTAGAGATGCGGTTACCTACACCGAACATGCCAGGAGGAAGACGGTTACTGCTATGGATGTGGTTTATGCGTTGAAGAGGCAAGGAAGGACTTTGTACGGATTTGGTGGTTAGGGTTTGGGATTTTGGGAAAAGTCTTACTATTAAGAAAGAAAAGGGTTTAGGGTTTGTTTGGGTTTATTGTGTTAATTTTTCTGGTGGGAAATGTTTTGTTGATATTTGGGTGTTAATGTTCTTGATGGAAGCTGCAAGATTTTCTTGAATCAGCTAGTCCAGTGATTCATATTTTGTTATACCCTTTTTGGGATTAAAATCCAGCCCTCTGTTTTGATTTATCATATGATTTTTGAAATATATTTTGTTTTGTTTTGGGGTTTTGATCTGCACAAGTTTATGGGCAGAATCTGGTACTTGTTTTATGGGCAAATTTGGTCTGATTGTATGGTGGTTGTAGATGATGAAAGGTGGTAGTGGTGGCGGTGAAGGGTGGTGGTGGTGGTGGAGGATGGTGGTGATAAGTGGTTCCTAATTTCAGAAATATGTATATATATATATATATATATATATATATGGTTATAAAAATAATATCTTAAATTATTTTGTTTTATTTTTACATAATAGCCCCTTGATATAATTTATCTTACACAATAACCCCTTGAATGCTGAAATTACAATAGCGCCCTCATGTGCCTTGCACATGACTAGATTTAACTAAAAAATCTAACTGGGTTTGGCCTAAAGGACAAAACTTGCAAGATTTGGCAACATAAAGGACACCGCCTGTCAACTTTTTTGGCTAAAGGACATCGCCTGAAATTTGATGTAAAGATAAAGGACAAAACTTGTAATTTACTCTTTTTTAAAAGAGTAAAATGTAAAACTTGTTCCTAAGGTTTGGATGTTTTTGCCAAATCCATCTAAAATATTTTTTTTCTCAACTGTACCACTCAAATTTTACAAAAGTTACAAGATACATTCATTTCTCTAACACCGTTAAGAACTAATGTTAAATGAGTGGTATTTTGGATGGATCTATCAAAAGTGTCCAAACCTTGAAGACGATTTTGACAGTTTACTCTTTTAAATGCTTTTCTAATTTTTTATTAACATTTTCTTATGATTCATGCTTCAATTTTATTTTCTGTAAATAATATTTTGGAATTTCTTTACTAATTTTTTTTTAAATCAATAATATATATATATATATATAGAGAGAGAGAGAGAGGGGGGGGGGGTGGGGTTCTATAGTGAACACTAGTGTATTTGAGAACTAAGTGAACAAATCCTGGCCATTGATCTATACACGTGTATGGCCAGGATTTCATCATTAAATTGTAAAATACACTAGTGTATTTCAACATCAAATCCTGGCCATTGATCTACACACGTGTATGGCCATGATTAGTTCACTCAGTTCGCAAGCTACACTAGTGTTCACTTTTGAACCTAATCCTATATATATATATATATATATATATAGGGGATTGCTAGAATGAGAACCACCACGAGTTATGAGAACCACGAGAACCGCGCCCCGCGGGTGGCCGTCGGCGACGAAATTTTTTTTACACCTAGATCCGTATATTTTAGCGGGGGGTTTAAATTTTCGGTTCAAACGGCGCGCCCGAGGGGGTAGTTTTTTACGCCCAAAGTTTGGGTTTTTTTAATTTTTCTTTTTTTTTTTACCAAACTTTGGGCGTAAAAAACTACCCCCTCGGGCGCGCCGTTTGAACCGAAAATTTAAACCCCCCGCTAAAATATACGGATCTAGGTGTAAAAAAAATTTCGTCGCCGACGGCCACCCGCGGGGCGCGGTTCTCGTGGTTCTCATAACTCGTGGTGGTTCTCATTCTAGCGGCTCCCTATATATATATATATATATGTATATATTATGTTAAAGTTAAACAATAACGAGTTTGGGGTTTACTTAATCGACCAATGCGTGCTAAGACTGTGAAAAAGATTAGGTATGTCGTATATACGTGCATTATTTTACATAACATGATTTTAAAACACGACGGAAACACGATAGCACCGGTACACATTCAGGATCCTCCAGCCGAGCCCGTTTTCGATGATACTATTTTTAACATGCTCATTGATGAAAATACACATTGGAGACTAAAACATGATATCGTGGAACATCTTGGAGGACTAGATCTACCCCACCTGTTGACGGATTCCGACAACGGGTAGTGAAATTAGTTTTAGTTTTATGTTTTTTCCTAGTTTTAAAATGTCTTTTTTTATTTTAGTATGATTTTATTTATTTTAATTTAATGTAATGTAATGTCTTTTTTTTTTGTAATTAAATTACTTGCGTTGCTATGTGGCATGAGCTCAAAGGTGATGTTACTATTCATTAGGTTTTCGATGATACTATTTTTAACAAGCTCATTGATGAAGATACGCATTAGAGACTAAAACATGATATCGTGGAACATCTTAGAGGACTAGATCTACCCCACCTGTTGACGGATTCTGACAACGGGTAGTGAAATTAGTTTTAGTTTTATGTTTTATGTTTTTTCCTAGTTTTAAAATGTCTTTTTTTATTTTAGTATAATTTTATTTATTTTAATTTAATGTAATGTAATGTATTTTTTTGTAATTAAATTACTTGCGTTGCAATGTGGCATGAGCTCAAAAGTGATGTTACTATTCATTAGGTTTCATTTTTAATATGTTGTGTTGTGTTATGTTATTATATACTATTCATTAGGTTCGATTTTAGGTTTTATTTTTAATTTAATAATTAATAATATGCTACTATTCATTAGGTTTGTGTTTTTAATATATAGGTAATAGGTAATTTTCTTCAAAGAGTTGACATTTAACTTATATATTTTTATATAAGGATGTTTTTAGAAACTCGACTTATCATGTCCATCAAAATTTTTTCAATTGCTTAAAAGTATTTTTTTTTATCTTTATTAAATACCACTCAGGTTACAATCGTTTGTGCAAGGTAAATGCAAAATATTAATAGAGCCAAACTAACAAGATTTGTTTTCATTTAGTTGTTAATAAATTTTACATCTTCGAAGAAATTTATAATATGAATATGAAAAACAATGCCATTTATTAGAAAAGGATAAATTATGATCCTTTGTAACAATGCCATTTAATAAAAACTATAGTTACATGATAAAAAAAACATTAAAAAGAGTAAATTGTCAAAATCGTCATTGAGACTTGGGCACTTTATCCCTCATTTCTCGTTAGGTTTTAATGATGTTAGAGTAATTGATGGATCTAGTAACTTTTGTGAAATTGAGTTGTCCATTTGAGGGGAAAAAAATTTTTACGGGCAATACTGCCGTAACTTTAAGGACGATTTTGATAGCTATTGTTTGTAAAAGCATATTATATTTATTTTGATATTTTTTACCACGTAAAACTCAAATTCTAGAAATAAAACATGTTTATTGATCTTTTTGGATCATATATGTTTAAGGTCCGGACTAGACAACCGGTTTCCATAACTTTATTTAACAATTATTTGCGAAAGATATATAAAAACCCCTGTATTTTTACAAAGGAACCAGCATGTGTGAGATTCAAACATTAGGTCCAGTTTTCTATCTATCCCCCACCATAGCCCAAGTGGTTAGGCCGGCTTCTTCCCTTTGGGAGGTCGCCGGTTCGACTCCATCTTGCGGCATATGGTGCGGGGACGTCCCAATGATGGGTCGTCTCCTTCCGAGGTATGGAGCGGTCTTGAGGGCAACCCGGTTTTACCCAACTGTTACCCCAGCAACTCGTGTGGGGGCAGCATGGTTTTCAGGCGTAAGTCAGCTCGCGCGCCGGCCGGGGCCCGATCGAACATCGCGTTCGGAGATGCGGGGTTGACGGGGAATGTCCTTGACATGTCCCCGGAGACCAATCGGTCTTGTACAGAAAGTCTCCTTCCAAAAAAAAGGTCCAGTTTTCTATCAAATCTTAAATTATATTTGATTGACATGACACATCTTCTATTTTATACTTGTGTTATATCAGTTATCATTGTAGCCACTAATTGATTATTTTAATCGTATATTAAATCTTTATATTTTGTTTGAGTAAAACGGTCTCTGAGTTTATGAAACCTTTTGTATCTGAGTCCTCGAGGTTTTATTTTTGTCGCAATTTAGTTAATGACTCTCACCACTGCTACATAAATTACAATTTAGTGATTCTAAAAACTGTCGCAAAATAGTGATTGCTAGAATCTGTTGCAAAATTTTTGTGGTCCTGATTGCAAAACAGATTATCAATATAGACTTTTGCAACCGAAAATTCGTTTGTATAGCTGTTAGCGATTTTGGGTACAACAAATATTTACTTTCTAAAAGGCATGAGGCATTAGAAGTAACACGTCCATTGGTCAGAATATATAAATATTATCAGTTGATGAGTAAGTTGCATTTTACATAAATCATAGATTAATTAAGCTTAATAAAAGAAATCAGTGAACATAGATTAAAAAACAAGATGAAGAAGACATTCAAATTAATGGAATCTTGGTTCCGAAGTGGCTGGATTGGGCCGGTTTCCTCTTGAGGTCTCCGGTTCGATCCCCGGCTGCGGCATTTCGGGGGTGGGTCGTCCCAATGATAGAGTGTATCCTACCGAGGCATGGTGCGGTCTTGAGGGCAACCCGGTTTTACCCAGCTGTTACCCCAGCGAGTCTCTCGTGTGGGGGCAGTATGGTTCAGCTTGCGCGCCGGCCGGGGCCCGATCGAACATCGCGTCCGGAAGAGCGGGGCTGACGGGGGAATGTCTTTGACATGACCCGGGAGACCTGATCGGTCCTGTACAGTCTCCTTAAAAAAAGAGTGTGCCTATTGGCACACCAAACCCTAGGAAAATTAGGGTTTATCTACGCTGCGTATTGGTCAATACGCAGCGTATAGGGTTACCCTTATACGCTGCGTATTGACCAATACGGAGCGTAGATAGACCATAGATCTCAGTGCCAGATTACCAATCATTGCACAGAAAACAATGTCCCATACGCTGCGTATTGGTCAATACGCAGCATATATAAAACTGATGCAAATTTGGTGTCATTTTGGTAGGTTTGAAGTGTTAAGTTTTTGCCAGGTTTGTATATGCTGCGTATTGAGCAATACGAAGCGTATACCCAGGGACCTTTTTAGTAAATTTAGGAAACTTCAGGGACCATATTTGTCAGTTTTCAAAAACTTAGGGACCTTTTTGTAATTTTTCGAAAAACCAGGGACCTTTTTGTAAATTTTCGAAAAACCAGGGACCATTTGTGTAAATTTACGAAATCTCAAGGACCAGTTTTGTAAATATATAAAAAAAGGGGAAAAAGGGGGTCTTCATTTAAGAACCGGCCCTTGCAAGACTCGAACTCATGACCTCTCGTTTAGAACCGCAACGCCTTAACCAGTTTATCCTCTGTCCAGAGCTGTTAGATTATGAAACTTAATTCTTATATGTAGTAGCTATCCTATACGCTGCGTATTGACCTATACGCAGCGTATATGAACACTTATATACGCTGCGTATAGGTCAATACGCAGCGTAGACGAACACTTATATATGCTGCGTATAGGTCAATACGCAGCGTATATAACCTTCTGAATTTTATTTGCACACAGAACCTGTTAAATAACCTGCGTATTCCAGAACCTGTTAAATAACCTGATATATTCCAAAACCATATCGATACAACAAAACATGTTATATAACCTGCCATAATTTTATATGTACACCACAATATAAAAGTTTGTGCATACATAACAAAATGATATATACAAGAGTTTGATATATACAATAAAAGTTTGTGAATACATAACAAAATGATAAAATACTACTACTGCTGCTCCTGCTGCTGCTCCTGCTGCTGCTCCTGCTGCTGCTGCTGATGCTGATCCCATTCCGCATCCGTAATGAAGGGTAGTGGAGGTAACCCGTCATGCTGTCGCTGCTGCTGCAGCGCCGCAGCCACCCACTCCAACAGATAATTGTTTCTTTCATGTAACCGAAGTTGCCGCTGATATGATGGGTCAGCACCGGGCCAAACATGGCGTGGGAACTGAGGCGCCCCTGGTGGTCCACGCGGCGGTGGTGGCTGCGGAATGACGACGGCCGGCTCATACGGCTGCGGCGGCTCCGGATCTTGCGGGGGATAATACGGAGGGAACTCCGCCGGCAGCTGTTCAGGCTGATATTGCGTGCCGTCCTTCTTCTTAAACCGCTTCCCGTCTGGGAAGTCTTTGGTAACGTGCATTCCGGATATAACATTCTTCCCCATCCGCTTCGGCTGTGCCGGCGGACCTACATTGTCGCGGTCAGTCTCCGGATGATAGCCCAACGCAAGGGCTATCCTAGTCACGTAGGCTCCGCCGAATAACAATCCGCGCTCCTGTCGATGATGCGCGGAGGCGAAGTATTGCGCCAACCCGTGGGCGAGAGCGCACGGCCTCTTGTATAAGAGGCAATATAAGAAAAATAAATCGCCACTGGTGCACCACTCCTTGCTTTTGTTTCGAGCAGTGATCGAAGTGGAAATCATTTTGTGTAAATACCTGCACAAAAGGAAACCAGTCAGTAAATAATAATCAGACGACATCGACTAAGATCGTCGTTAAATAATATTTTTTTATTATTTAGTCGACGTCGTCCGTAAGGCGCGTACGGGCCTAACGAGCGTCGAAACTAAGTCCGTCGTTAAAATATATATTTTTTTTATTGTTTAGTCGAAGTCGAACCGTAAGGCGCGTAGGTCTCTAACGAGCGTCGAAACGGAGATCGTCGTTAAAGTATAAAACTTCGATCTTAGTTTCGACGCTCGTTAGGGACCTACGCGCCTTACGGTTCGACTTCGACTAAACAATAAAAAAATATATATTTTAACGACGGACTTAGTTTCAACGCTCGTTAGGCCCGTACGCGCCTTACGGACGACGTCGACTAAATAATAAAAAAATATTATTTAGTCGACGTCGTCCGTAAGGCGCGTACGGGCCTAACGAGCGTCGAGGCCCGTACGCGCCTTACGGACGACGTCGACTAAATAATAAAAAAATATTATTTAGTCGACGTCGTCCGTAAGGCGCGTACGGGCCTAACGAGCGTCGAAACTAAGTCCGTCGTTAAAATATATATTTTTTTTATTGTTTAGTCGAAGTCGAACCGTAAGGCGCGTAGGTCTCTAACGAGCGTCGAAACGGAGATCGTCGTTAAAGTATAAAACTTCGATCTTAGTTTCGACGCTCGTTAGGGACCTACGCGCCGTACGGTTCGACTTCGACTAAACAATAAAAAAAATATTTATTTTAACGACGGACTTAGTTTCGACGCTCGTTAGGCCCGTACGCGCCTTACGGACGACGTCGACTAAATAATAAAAAAATATTATTTAGTCGACGTCGTCCGTAAGGCGCGTACGGGCCTAACGAGCGTCGAGGCCCGTACGCGCCTTACGGACGACGTCGACTAAATAATAAAAAAATATTATTTAGTCGACGTCGTCCGTAAGGCGCGTACGGGCCTAACGAGCGTCGAAACTAAGTCCGTCTTATATTTTAACGACGGACTTAGTTTCGACGCTCGTTAGCGCGTACGGGCCTAACGAGCGTCGAAACTAAGTCCGTCGTTAAAATATATATTTTTTTTATTGTTTAGTCGAAGTCGAACCGTAAGGCGCGTAGGTCTCTAACGAGCGTCGAAACGGAGATCGTCGTTAAAGTATAAAACTTCGATCTTAGTTTCGACGCTCGTTAGGGACCTACGCGCCTTACGGTTCGACTTCGACTAAACAATAAAAAAAATATTTATTTTAACGACGGACTTAGTTTCGACGCTCGTTAGGCCCGTACGCGCCTTACGGACGACGTCGACTAAATAATAAAAAAATATTATTTAGTCGACGTCGTCCGTAAGGCTTGTGATTTCCTAACGAGCGTCGAGGCCCGTACGCGCCTTACGGACGACGTCGACTAAATAATAAAAAAATATTATTTAGTCGACGTCGTCCGTAAGGCGCGTACGGGCCTAACGAGCGTCTTATGGACGACGTCGACTAAATAATATTTTTTTATTATTTAGTCGACGTCGTCCGTAAGGCGCGTACGGGCCTAACGAGCGTCGAGGCCCGTACGCGCCTTACGGACGACGTCGACTAAATAATAAAAAAATATTATTTAGTCGACGTCGTCCGTAAGGCGCGTACGGGCCTAACGAGCGTCGAAACTAAGTCCGTCTTATATTTTAACGACGGGCTTAGTTTCGACGCTCGTTAGCGCGTACGGGCCTAACGAGCGTCGAAACTAAGTCCGTCGTTAAAATATATATTTTTTTTATTGTTTAGTCGAAGTCGAACCGTAAGGCGCGTAGGTCTCTAACGAGCGTCGGAGATCGTCGTTAAAGTATAAAACTTCGATCTCCGTATCGACGCTCGTTAGAGACCTACGCGCCTTACGGTTCGACTTCGACTAGATAATAAAAAAAATATATATTCTAACGACGAACTTAGTTTCGACGCTCGTTAGGCCCGTACGCGCCTTACGGACGACGTCGACTAAATAATAAAAAAATATTATTTAGTCGACGTCGTCCGTAAGGCGCGTACGGGCCTAACGAGCGTCGAAACTAAGTCCGTCTTATATTTTAACGATGGACTTAGTTTCGACGCTCGTTAGGCCCGTACGCGCCTTACGGACGACGTCGACTAAATAATTAAAAAAATTATGTTTAAAAAAATAAATCTGTTAAAAAAACAGTTTTCTGTTTAAAAAACTAAGATCGTCAAAAAACAGTTTTAACGACGTTCTCAGTTTCGACGCTCGTTAGGACCGTACGCGCGTTACGAGCGTCAAAACTAAGATCGTCAAAAAAAATCTGTTTAAAAAAATATTCTGTTTAAAAAAAAAAATTCTGCTTAAAAAAATCTGTTAAAAAAATTCTGTTTAAAAACAGTTTTCTGTTTAAAAAAAAAATTCTGCTTAAAAACAGTTTTCTGTTTAGAAAAAAAAAACAGCGTGGGTTTAAAAAATCTGTTAACTAACGTACCTGTGAAGTGGATCCTTAATCGTCGTAACCCTCCCCTTGGATTGATGGTGGTCCCACTGACCCATGTCCGCGATCAGAGCCCAAAACCCTAAAAGCGTGGGTTTATCAACAATTACCAACCCCTGTTTACACGAATGTTTATTAAACGTTAAATTAATATTAAATCTTAAATTTTATATATTAAAATAATAATAATAACAATACAAAATTTGTGTTAAACATACCGTCCTATATAGATCCGTAGCGATCTCAGCCTCCGTATACAAACCGCTATGCACCGCAAAGTCTGCAAGTGACATAGAACGCGCCTGGCCAGCCATGCGAAACGAAACCTCGGCCGGCTGCGCGGGGTCCACAGCCTCATTTGGCCGACGAGGATGAAACTCGAACGACGACAGGAACTCGATCAGTATCTCCCTGTAGCTCGGCGTAAACGCTAGCTCAAACAGTCGATCCCACGGTGAATCACGGGGAACAAACTCCCGCGCCCAATCTTCCGCCCCGAGCTCCCGGAGGGTTTTCCAAGAAACCGCAAAATGGGCACCGACGTGCATCTTCCGAAGCTTGTCGCAACGGAGAGCAGCGTCGGACTCCGGAGGAAACTCCAAATACGGGTGATTCAGGAGAGGATCCGCCGGTGGACGCTTCTGCTTTTGCGGCTGCTCCGGATTAATTTCTTCTATTTCCATTTCAGCATCCATCTTTCTCGTCCTGAAAACCAAAAAATTTTAGATTGGGTTCACTTTTCTAAATGTTCCAATTTCATATGTTCGAACATAAAAAAAATCGGGTCGGTTCGACGGTTCGAGTCGGGTAAGGTTCATCACATAATAAAATAAGATACAATAATGGGTCAAAGCACATCAGAGACTCTAATTTCTTGCCTTACAACGACTCAAAATCAATAAAAATTCACTAACAAAATCAAATCAAATAAGGAATCTGATTTGCAGATCTGTAAAACAGATTCTGCAGTGCGGCTAAATAATAAACAGATCCGTAAAATGAAACGAATCTGATTTGCAGATCTGTAAAACAGATTCTGCAGTGCGGCTAAATAATCGGACTGATTCTTCACTCTGCAGTGCGGCTAAATATCGGACTGATTCTGCAGTGCGGCTAAATAATAAACAAATGAAACGAATCTGATTTGCAGATCCGTAAAACAGATTATATCGGCTAAAACAGATCCGATTCTGCAGTGCACGGACCTGTTCTGCACGTTTGTTTAATTTTTTTTTAAAACAGATCGTAAAACAGATTATGTCGACTGATTTCCAGATCCGTAAAACAGATTATATCGGCTAACAGATCTGATTCTGCAGTGCACAGACCTGTTCTGCACGTTTTTTTATTTTTTTTAAAACAGATCCGTAAAACAGATTATGTCGACTGTTCTGACTTCCTGGTTTTCAGCACCAGTTACGCGCGATCATGCCTCAGTTTACGTATGTTAAAATGCCGGTTACACTTTCGGAGCCGGTTACATGTACCAGGATCGGGAAACGCACGTCTAGCGCCACGTTACTAGGCCCCAGCACGCACTTAACCTACCGCTCTGCGTGTAACGGCATCGGTTACACGCGTTCAGGTGTCAATTACGCGTGCCGCGTCTGTTACACGCTTTTACTGCGGTTATGCGTACCAGAGCTTGGACACGCGGTAGGCGCTTAACGCAGTGCTCGACACGAAACCGACTTTGCACGAGTAACTGACGCCAGTTACGCACACGCCCTTGGTTACGCGTGTTTAGTGCCAGTTACTTGTAATTAACATCACAAGATACTAGATAACATTCCTAATTCAGAAAATCTGCTCGAACGAAACTAACTACGAAAGAATTCACTATTCAGCAATCAATTCTTTCAAGCCTAAAACATATCTAAAACCCCTAGTAACGACGTTTCAATAGTCTGTATGAAGATTTCCCTCTAAACAGTCCATATATAAAAGTATCAGACTGAGACTACTCATGAATTTATCAATTAACTGAACAAAAAAAGCAAATTTTTTTAATAAAAAACAAACATGAAAGAATTCACTATTCAGCAATCAATTCTTTCAATCTAAACCCTAGGTTTCACAACTAATTCGAAATAGATATTCACCAAAAATTAAGCAATTAACTTACATAAAAGAATTCAGCAGAATTGGAGTATGTACACTGTAATTACCAGTTAAAAGCAAACCCTAATCACTAACCAAACCCTAACTTACCTAAAAAAACATCTAATTTACGGATAAAATACAAAAAAAAATCATAATTACTTGAATAGGTTGACCAAATACCTGTTTTATACTTCGAATTCGGGTCGTATACGGTCGAATAAGCCTGGTCGCCTCTCTTCTTTGTGCGTTTTTGTGCGTATTAAGATTTGGGGAAGAACAGAGCTGCGTAGGTATTTCACTGAATTAAATCAGTACCTCTACGCAGCGTATAGATCCCTACGGAGCGTATTAGAATAATCAGTTTACCATTTTACCCTTCTGTTTTGGGGCAATACGAGGCTGACTATAAGGGTAAAAACGTCATTTAGAACGCCAAATAAGCTGCGTATGGAACTCTACGGTGCCTTGTACTATTATTATTATTATTATTATTATTATTGTTATTATTATTATTAATATTATTATTATTATTATTAATATTATTATTATTATTATTGTTGTTATTATTATTATTAATATTATTATTATTATTAATATTATTATTATTATTATTGTTATTATTATTATTATTAATATTATTATTATTATTGTTATTATTAATATTATTATTATTATTATTAATATTATTATTATTAATATTATTATTATTATTATTATTGTTATTATTATTATTGTTATTATTATTATTATTATTATTATTATTATTATTATTATTATTCTCCTGAAACTTAAATATGCTGCGTAGAGACCCATACGTAGCATAGACAAAGTTTGTAAAATGACGTTTTTACCCTTACAATTAGCCTCGTATTGCCCCAAACACAAGGGCAAAATAGTAGTTTAACATGTATAGGTTTTGAAATTTTGGTTTGGGGGGAAATTGTCCGCCTTTTACATACGCAGCGTATGGATCCATACGCTGCCTTTATCGATGCTCATTTTACTGTTTTACCCTTGTGTTTGAGCCAATACGAAGCCAAAAACAGGGGCTTTTTTGTCCTTTGCACTACATATGCTGCGTAGGGATCCCTACGCAGCGTATATAAAGTTCCACTTTTTTTTTTGTTTTGTGTTTTCCTTTGATAAATAATACAAAAATATGAATAAATTATAAAAATTGAAAATGATACAAACTTTATAAATTAAAAAAATTCTACAATTCACAAAAATACAAGTTTCCGGTTAATCTTCGATTTCATTTATACTCGGTTCTCTGTCTTTGTCTGCGTTAGGATTGATTAACTTGTAGTAGTGCTGTAACCGCGGTCTATACATTTCTTCCCACCGTTCCGCAGCTATTGATCGATGTGTCGACCACAACGGGGTCACTAAAGGCATGGGGTAGTCTCCTTCCAACTTAGCATGTATGAAGTGTCCCCCGTCAACATGTACGAGCGTTATCGCTTGAGGTCGTGGATCTAGTGGGGCATCCCTTAATGGGAAGATGGTAGTGCTCCATTCGATGCTTAGCACGTGGACGACAATATTATACCTTTGCGCTACGAGAAGCCCTACTTGGGGCATTTCCATCCAGTGACTTGGACCGCACGCTTTCAATGAATTCCATCCGATGCTCTTACGTATTCGTTCAAAGTCTCCTTTGTTATATGTTTCGAATACATGCTTCCAACGCGCCTCGTTATGGCCAATCTCCAGTTGTAAATCTCTTCGAATATTGGGCCATGCGTGTTCCAGAAAACCTAATCCGACAGCCACAGACCTGTACCCACAATGACCGTCTGGGATCACATCTTGTATACGCGATATGTAAGAGTGAAACTCTGAGGGAATTTGATCCTTAAACCTCTCAATGCTTAACAAGTGCTCGTCCCCCTTCATTAATGGAAAACCGTTATCATCCCGCGTCTCCTTCTTTTTATAACTCGTTGAACTGTTTCGTTGCGTTTTAGGTTTTTCAGACTTTCTAACCGAACCAGTTCCACGAGAGCCCTCTGACGGTACGTATGAGCTGTGTCGGGGTAAATCGTACCTATGTTTGGGGGAAGCGGTATATACGTTGCTGTCCTCGCCATAGGAGCTGTGTCTCGCAGCTTCGTCTAACCTCGCAGCTTCATCTAGCCTTTCTTGTACTTTCTTTAATGTAGGCCGACCGCGAGTATTTTGCTGGACGATCGGTGGTTTCTTGGTTGACGATTTCGGGTTGAAGACCGCTTTTATCTTTGAAAGCAAACTCTTTTGCTGAACGGGGGACTGCGCCTCTAAATGTTGCCGCACATTATTTAGCTCTGCTACAACATCGACCTCCTCGTCTACCAGTTTACACGGGAGCAAGTCAAGCTTACGCCAGAATACATCTATGTCGTCGAGTTGTATAATACGCCCTGCACAGTTAAGTTAATACGGTGTGAGAAACAGCTAAATCGTACAAAATAACAAAAGGTTTGTAGTTTTAATATTTTTTACCTGTCTGTTTGTAGTTTTCCAGCCTACAAGCACACGGCAATCCATTGCTGAGCCACATATGGCAACCACATGATGCGTTAAGTTTCCGCAACACCTCCATCTTCCTCAGTAGCTCTTTTTCCAGCAAATCAAGTGCTTCATGGGAAACCTTTCCACGTAGGTTGTCCAACATTCGTTTTCTGTGGTGGTTCATCGTTTTTTCGATGCTCTCAGTGAAACTTTTTTTGTATTTCATCGTACTGAGTTTCAACTATATCAATGACGCATCTTGCTATTCGCTCCAATGAACTCCCGCGCGTAATGTATCTTTTTAAATTTGCGTGCTGGCTCTCAACTCTGTTGGTGGTGCGCTGACCAAAGTTGCGACACTTATCGGTCCACGCATAAACGAACATTTCTTTATAGTCTTTGAGCCAGTTTTCGTAGAGGTAATCATAGACACCTGCAAAAATAAAATAATGAAATGTAAAATCGTATGTAAAATATAATAGATTGGGTGAGTCGTTTGTTGAAGGAACACTTACTTTCTCGGTTGGCAACCACGAGTCGGTTATACATTTTCTCCAAGTTGTACTTGTACATGGGCTCTGATGAAGATTCGCACAATCTATTCCAGTACGACATAAATTTCCCCCAATCTTCTTTATCGAACCCTTTCTTGCAATTTCTAGCTATATTTTGTTGGATGTGAAAGTGGCATAGAAGCCTGGTTGCGTTCGGGAATACTTTAGAACACGCTTTAATTAGGGCAAGCTCCCTATCCGTGACTATCACACGCGGCATCATACATTCATGCAATATTGACTTGATCCGCTCAAGCACCCACACGTAGTTACCCCTTCGTTCTTTACAAATAACGGCATGTGCTATACAAAAAGACTTCGCGGTCGACGTCATACCCACAACCTGGACAAATGGCATGTTGTAGAGGTTTGTTTTGTAGGTCGCGTCGATCAACATCACGTGCGGGAATGCACGCCACATAGTGATTGAATAAGGATGAACAAAGAAAATCTCTGTTACGACATCTGTTTTGGGTTCCTGTCGGGTGTCGTAAATGAATCGGTGGTCGTGCAGCAGGCTTTCCAGTGCCTGAATAGGATTCTTTCCGTCCGCTATTGTCGCTCTAATTTTTTGTACCGCATTTTGCACGTCTTTCTGAACGTGCAGGCTGTCGGGGAACTGCTTTCTTAGGGTTTGAAATATGATACGTGGCTCCATGTTTTGAGCAGTTAGCTGCTCCACTAGCTTGTATTCGGCTTTAGTAAATCTTCGCACAAAAGCGTGGCCCAACAGACTCGTCGTAGGTTCATGGTTATGGTTCGCACAGTCCACTTTTAACTCCCACGTGTCATTCGTCACGTCCCGGATGGCGAGTAATGAAAATGGGCAACCGATTTTTTTGCTACCTGCTTTCCTAACTGTTGCTTTACTACGGTGCTCACCACTACGGTCGCACACAAGCCATACCATCCCAGTAGTACCGCCAAAATTTTTTGATCGGCGGGTAACAATTACGTAACCATACTTCTTTCCCGTTTCTTGTACCCAATTCTTCAAATCAGTTAGAGACATGAAACACTAAAAAAAAGTTACGTTAATAACAATAATAACAATAATAATAATAATAACAATAATAACAATAATAACAATAATAACAATAATAATAATAACAATAAAAATAATAACAATAATAATAATAATAACAATAATAACAATAATAATAATAATAACAATAATAACAATAATAACAATAATAACAATAATAACAATAATAATAATAACAATAATAACAATAATAACAATAATAATATTAACAATAATAACAATAATAATAATAATAACAATAATAATAATAATAACAATAATAATGTGATACCTCATTTATTTATTTGAAACGGATTGCCCGGGGTAGATGGTTCATAAAGTGATGTATCGTATCCACTGTATCCACCTTCACCCACGTATCCACTGTAACCACCTTCACCCCCATATCTATCGTATCCACTGTATCCACCTTCACCCACGTATCCACTGTAACCACCTTCACCCCCATATCTATCGTATCCACTGTAACCACCCTCACCCCCGTATCCACTGTAACCACCTTCACCCCCGTATCCACCCTCACCCCCGTATCCACTGTAACCACCTTCACCCCCATATCTACCGTATCCACTGTAACCACCTTCACCCCCGTATCCACCTTCATCCCCGTATACCCCGTAACCCGGATACGATTGTTGCGTCGGGTAATATGTTTCATCAACAGGTGCATTCTCAGCACCGTATCCACTTTGTTGCACGTACGGAGATTCATACCTGTATCCGTAATCTGGATACACTTGATGCGCCGGGTAATTTGGTTCATCAACAGGTGGAGTGGGAGTCTTGTTCAAGTCTGGCAACTGTGTTTTTTGATCAACGGGGACTCCAGACACAACCTCCTCCTCCTCCTTGGCAGCATTTGCTCCCCATGTGTCGTTAGAATAGCGCTTACCGAAATAATTATCGGTCCAAAATGATGACATTTTAACCAGATTGAACAAAAAACATAACAAATGATGTGTAAATTGCTTACTGAAGAAGAAGATGAAAAAGAAAGCAGTAGGCAGTGAATTCGAATTGTGAACAGATGGATAAATAGACTTTCACGTGACAGTTCAATAGGCAGCGTATTGCCCTCTACTCCCCGTATTACTTTATTCACGTGCCTGGACAACATCGTATCGATGTCAAATCAGTCTGACATACGATGCGTATTGACCACTACGCAGCGTATAGGGTTACATCTATACGATGCGTATTGATCACTACGGACCCTATGTCAGACTGATTTGACCATGGTACTAGGTTTGACTGTCTGGTTGTGTCCCTACCATTAACATACGCTGCGTATTGATCAATACGCAGCGTATAACCTAACTAGTGTATATATATAATTAAGTTTCATATTCTAACAGCTCTGGACAGAGGATAAACTGGTTAAGACGTTGCGGTTCTAAACGGGAGGTCATGGGTTCGAGTCATGCAAGGGCCGGTTCTTAAATGAAGACCCCCTTTTACCTCTTTTTTGATATTTTTACAAAAATGGTCCCTGAGATTTCGTAAATTTATACAAATGGTCCCTGGTTTTTCGAAAACTGACAAAAAAGGTCCCTAAAGTTTCGAAAACTGACAAATATGGTCCCTGAAGTTTCATAAATTTACAAAAATGGTCCCTGTTTATAAGCTACGTATTGCTCAATACGCAGCTTATATAAACCTGGGAAAAAAATTACACTTCAAACCTACCTAAATGACCCCAAATTTGCATCAGTTTTATATACGCTGCGTATTGACCAATACGCAGCGTATAGCTACTTTGTTTTCTGTGCAATGATTGGTAATCAGGCACTGAGATCTATGGTCTATATACGCTGCGTATTGGCCAATACGCAGCATATAGGGTTAACCCTATACGCTGCGTATTGGTCAATACGCAGCGTATATAAACCCTAAGTGTGCAGATAGGCAAAGCGAGTGTCTAGATAGTGAGAGCCTAAAAAAAATGCTTAAATAATAGAAGTCGTGGAGTATCATATATGGTACCAACTATTTTTTTATTTTTTTCTATCAACCCTTTTATTAGCATTAAACTTTTAACTCGAAAATTCTGTACACATTTTTCTGGTGCTTCAAAATATATACTTTCGATATTTTCTGCATAATTCTATTTGTTAATTAACTCGTTTATATTTTTTATTTCTTCAAGAAATAGCATATATTAGTATTATTATTATTATTATTTAAACTAGATTTCCAGGTGAAAAAACCAAAAAGTAAAAAATTATATTCGTTGCTTGTTAAATCAAATGAGTAAACTTGAAGTTTGCTTTGATTCTTGATTGTTATTGCTCAAAAAGGTCAACCTATGTATAGTAAGAACTATCAAATTATTATACCTTTTTCCCATCTTTTCATTTTATTCATTTATTATTTTCTTGACCAAAGTAATTCCACTACATGTATCATATTCCATTTTCAACATACTCAATCATCTCATTTTTAAGCAGCCTCATAGCTTTCCTCACCCCCACCCCCAACCCCTAACAATTATTTTCCTTCATAATATCTTCATTAAATTCCTCTTCTTCATAGTTCATATACACACACAACCATCTTCAATATTCTATAACAAATCAATTATCAAATGGAGTTTGATACTGTTTGTGGCACAGGACTTACCTTAGGACTAAGCCTTAATTCATCACCATCCATGGTCAATCTAAACACGATGGATTCCACCAAGCAGCCGTGTTTCGAGCCATCGTTAACGTTAGGTCTTTCCGGAAGCCACGGTGACCAAAACGGGCGTGTGGCGACCAAAGTTGGTGGTGATATAGGTATGTTGTATCGACAGGATAGCGCTGTAATCAGCGGTGGAGGCTCGTCGTTTTCAAACAAGAGTTCGAAGAGGGAACGAGAGGTTGGGAGCCAAGAATCGGAGAGAGTTTCGAATGATAATAACTATTCGAGAGTGATGAGTGCTACAAGTGTTGATGATGGTGAAGATGATGATGATTGTGCTAATGGAAGGAAGAAACTCAGGCTTACCAAACCACAGTCTGCTCTTCTTGAACAAGCCTTTAAACATCACAGTTCTTTAAACCCTGTATGTATAAGCACTCTCTTTTTATATACACACACACAAACACATACAACACCCTATAGGTTTAGATAATTTACTTTAATATTGCAAGCTAATGATTATTAATGTTGAATATTAGCAGAAACAAAAGCAAGAACTAGCAAGGGAACTAAAGCTTAGGCCCAGGCAAGTTGAAGTTTGGTTCCAAAATAGAAGAGCCAGGTATATATATTACTCCACGAGTTTTGTAATCTTAGTTATTTTCAAGATTATTCATGCTTATAATTTGAATTTAGAAGTTTTTAATTTTTTTGGTTAATTACTCCACGAATTTTGTAATTTTAGTTATTTTCAAGATTATTCATGTTTATAATTTGAATTTAGAAGTTTTTAACAATTTATTTAGAAAACTTTTTTTGATTAATTACTCCACGAGTTTTGTAATTTTAGCTATTTAGAAGATTACGAGTTTTGTAATTTTAGTTATTTTCAAGATTATTCATGTTTATAATTTGAATTTAGAAGTATTTAATAATTTATTTAGAAAACTTACTTTGATTAATTACTCCACAAGTTTTGTAATTTTAGTTATTTTCAAGATTATTCATGTTTATAATTTGAATTTAGAAGTTTTTAACAATTTACTTAGAAAACTATTTTTGGTTAATTACTCCACGAGTTTTGTAATTTTAGTTTAGAATCCTTTTGATTCTACATAAACAAGCTTCCACATATTTTAATAATTTCAACAGGGTAGTCTACACATTTTGTTCCAGCAAAAAAAATCTTGATATCACTGCTAGAAAAAAGCAATTTACGACTGAAAAACGGTCGCAAAATTAGCAAACAATTTACGACTAAAATCATTAAGGCTGTAAAATTTAGTAACCCACTCATATTTGATTGCAAAACGGTTGAAATATTTTTTTAATTTTTAAGTTTCGATCACATAACTGTAAAAGATAATTATTCAAAACTGTGGTTTGCTAATAATGTATATAGAGACAGGAACTAGGGAGATAAGACTTTTCTGATAGTAGATGATCCCCGAAAAGTATTTTGTTTCTTTTACTAATCACTAGTACAATTATTTTATGCACTTTGTCTAATTTTACTACAGAAAAGAAAGCTAATGGATTATGAGTTAATTGGTGGTATTAGAAGGTTTTGTTCATATATATATGCTCACTTTTACTTATGTTTTCCTTTATGATTAATTCCCGTAAAGATTAACGCATATCAATCACTTATTTAGTGAATATTAGTAACTTTATATGAAAGTTTTTGATGATGTAATATAGGTTTATTAAATTTGAATTTATTTATTTATATTAATTTAAAATTTTACTCATATTTTATTGACGTGTTAATGTGTTATCCGTGTTTCTATTGTTTTATTTGTCTTCATTCTCTTTATAGAAAAAACCTTTTCAATAAAAGAAAAGTAAGAAGAAACATGCCATGATGAATGAGGTTGCAACAACAGACCAAAATATTAACGTGGGCTCTTTTGGTCTCCACTTGATTGAAATATATAACCACAATTATTCCAAACACTATTGCTACCTTTCAACATACGCCATCAATCATTAATTCTTGAATATATTAATCAAATAGTTAGGTTCAAGCATACGTAATTTAATTACATTAGATAAAAATATATATTTCTAATACATGGTTTTTTTAACTTAAGGACGAAACTGAAGCAAACGGAGATGAACTTTGAACACTTGAAGAAATGTTGTGAGAAACTAACGGATGAGAACCGGAGACTTCAAAAAGAACTTCAAGAACTCAAGGCCTTAAAGTCGTCTCAACCATTTTACATGCAGTTACCGGCAGCCACTCTCACCATGTGTCCATCGTGTGAAAGGATCGGAGACACCAAATCTGCCCTTGTGAAGAACCCTTTTACTATGGGTGCCAAACCACACTTCTTCAATTCCTTCACTAATCCATCTGCAGCCTTTTAATTAAATTTTAATCAGATTTCGTTTGTGGTTATTGAGTAATTATATATATAACGATAAAAAAGAAAAATAGTAGTTGAATCACCAAGGCGCCACCCTACCTTTTTAGAGTCAAGGGGCTGATGGCTTTGAGTTGATTTGTGCCTCCATTGGAGGCGTATGTGATCTATATGACGTCTAGGTGGAAGAGAGAGAAAACAACTAATCAAGATTCAAGACAGCAAAGGAGGAAAGGAAAGGAGAAAAAACGAAAAAAAGAGAGAAGAGAAAAAATGATGAATTGAGACGTCCGAATTCATTCAACTTTGTATATGCTTTTACTATAATTAAGTTATTACGAAAACATTATCTTCTTGTGTTGTGATTAAAAGACTAACTCAATGAAATAAATATGTGATCTATTATTGTGTCTTTCTGTCCTACGGCAAGTTCGTATAATATGGCATCTAACAGCATTCATACCATATCTTAAAATAAATACAAACTAGGGAAATTTAATTTTTGACTCTCTGTGTTTTAGTGGTTTTAACCATTTAAGTCTAAAATTAAAATATTAAACGCCCCGATTCCCTACAACCATTTTTCTTAACTATTTCAGTCCAAATTTCTAACACCATCCATCAAGTCTGTTAATTACAAGGGTAATTTAGTCATTTACACACAAAGTACAAGTCTTATATGAACATAAGTACAAGGAACATGTCTTTAATGCATAAAGCTTTAATATACAACATATATATATATATAGAGAGAGAGAGAGAGCCGCTAGAATGAGAACCACCACGAGTTATGAGAACCGCGAGAACCGCGACCCGCGGGTGGCCGTTGACCACGAAATTTTTTTTACGACTAGATGTGTATATTTTAACACCATACGTAAAGTTTGGGTTCAAACGGCGCGCCCGAGGGGGTAGTTTTTTACGCCCAAAGTTTGGTTAAAAAAAAAAGAAAAATTAAAAAAAATAAAAAAACCCAAACTTTGGGCGTAAAAAACTACCCCCTCGGGCGCGCCGTTTGAACCCAAACTTTACGTATGGTGTTAAAATATACACATCTAGTCGTAAAAAAAATTTCGTGGTCAACGGCCACCCGCGGGTCGCGCTTCTCGCGGTTCTCATAACTCGTGGTGGTTCTCATTCTAGCGGCCCCTATATATATATATATATATATATATATATATATATATATATATATATATATATATATATATATATATATATAGGGTAGGGTTCCAGCGTGAACAACCTCCCCAGCGTGAACTGCGTGAACTGATCTGGACCATTGATTTCCTTTTTAGTTGTTAAGGGTATGATTGTAATTATATTAAAAATTAGATTTAAATCATTATTTTAATAATTGAATTAAGTTACATCTTTCCTATTTTAAATTCATTATCCACAATATCTTTTATTTCATTTTTATTTTTTCAGATTTCACCACCAGAATTCCGATTATGATTTTTAAGATCCACGTAACCTTAATATTTCAACGGTGTACACATGTGTACTTGGATATGAATTGAACAGTATACATGTGTACTCATCATGGTACATATGTGTAATTAGCTACATAAGACATACATATAAACAAAACCTGTATAACTAGTTTATATTAAGCAAATAACAAGTTACATAATGTTTGCCAAAAAAAAAAAACATACATATACAAGTTCCAGTTTCGTGAAAACAATAAATGCAACATAATCGGAAAAATAAAAAAGACATAGTCTTTTACAACTATTCGCCGCGTTCTATGCCGAATCATCCTTATCGGCCAAGCAAACAAACAAACGTGAATCATCCTTCACGTTTGAACCTAATCCTATATATATATATATATATATATATATATATATATATATATAGGATCAGGTTCAAGAGTGAACGCTAGTGTAGCTTGCGAACTGAGTGAACTAATCCTGGCCATACACGTGTGTAGATCAATGGTCAGGATTTGATGTTGAAATACACTAGTGTATTTTACGATTTGATGATGAGATCCTGACCATACACGTGTGTAGATCAATGGCCAGGATTTGTTCACTCAGTTCACAAATACACTAGTGTTCACTCTAGAACCTCACCATATATATATATATATATATATATATATAGGGAGGGGCTCATGCGAGAACCACTCTTATTGTGAGAACCAATGTGAACACAACCTAAAATAGCTAAAAAACCCTAAAAAAACCTAAACCCCCCACCCCCCCCCCCCACCCAAAAAAAACCTAACCCCCCCCCCCCCCCCCCCAAAAACCTAAACCCCCTACCCCCCCCCCCCCAAGCTAAAAAAAACCTAAAAAAAACCTAACCCCACCCCCCTCCCCCACCCCCCAAAAACCTAAACCCCCCCCCCACCCCCCCCCCCCCCAAGCTAAAATGCTAAAAACTAAACCCCCAAAAAACCTAAAAAAATCTAAAAAAATTCAAAAAAAATCCAAAAATTTTTTTTTGATTTTTTTAATATTTTTTAGGTTAAAATCGCTACTTTTCGAATCAAAAAAAAAAAAAAAAAATTTTTGTTAAAAAAAAAAAATTAAAAAAAAAAAAAATTTTTTTTTTTTTTGGGTTCGAAAAGTAGCGATTTTAACCTAAAAAATATTAAAAAAAATCAAAAAAAAAATTTTTGTGTGATTTTTAGCTATTTTTAGGCATTTTTGGTGTGTTCACATTGGTTCTCGCGGTTCTCGCAATAAGAGGTGGTTCTCGCATGATCTTCTCCCTATATATATATATATATATATAACACCAGCACACACATAGCACACTCTCTCTCTTTATATATACACCACCGAACCGCCATCATCTCCACCATTGCCCCATCATCATCCCCACCAAAATCACGCTCCAGATCAAGAAACCCTCCACCACTGTCTCACCTCCACCACCAGTGTCGCCCCACTGCCACCACCATCCCACTATCGCCACCTCCGAACACCCACCACCACCGTCTCACCCCCAACTGCCGAGATCTGGTGTCGCCCCACTGTCACCACCATCCCACTACCGCTACCTCTTAACACCCACCGCCACCATCTCACCCCACTGCCGAGATCCCTCCACCACCACCAACCCTTTAACTTTCTCTCTCTAAACGAAAGTGGTGGTGGTGGTGGTGGTTGTGCGGATGTGGTTGTGCGGTGGTGGAGGTGGTGATGGTTATATTGTGGTGGTGGTGGTTTGTTGAGAGAGAAAGATAAGTAAGAGAGAGAAAGAAATTAGGTAGAGAGAGAGTGTGTGGAATCTGTAGAAATGTAGAGAGAGATATGTTGTATATATGCAATAATAATTTTAATAATAATTTTTTTTAAATATAGGGGTAATTTGGTCATAAAACAAAAGTTAACAGAATAATTCTAATAGTGTTAGAAATTTGGACTCAAATGGTTAAGAAAAGTAGCAGTAGGGACTCAGGGCGTTAAAAATTTTGATTTTGGACTCAAGTGGTTTTTCCTACAAATTATAAAATATGGGCTTATATAGCTTTTAATATAACCAGTGTAAAGATGCTTAAGAAGAATGTAATAAACATTTATTTTAAGCGGGGTCGGGGCGCCTCGTGAAGAACCAACCATCACGCGTTATTGGACGTGATACACTGCCGCCACCATCAAAGTTCACGCATGAAATGTATAACTCGTGGGCACCATGACGCGTTGATTTGAATGTTATGTTACCGTTTTGAATGATGTTACCGTTGAGAAAAAAAATATTAAACACTATATATAGATACCATCCACACAAATATATATTTCACCCACACAAATACATAAATTTATACCACTTTCTTGCATAATTTAAAAAATGGAATTTCCAACCGATTCCTTTACGCTAGACATCGATAGCTCTTCGTCTCCCGATAATGACACGCTTGAATTTTTCGAGAAGGCGTATAACGAACTTGAAGGTTCGAGCCGCCCAAAGAAGAAAATGGTAGATCGTGATCTTATACATGCCAACGAAGTGTTAATGAAGAATTATTTTGTGGAGAATCCGGTCTACAATGCCGAAACGTTTAGATCGTTTTCGTTTACCAAAAGATTTATTTTTAAAGATTGTAGGAGACATCGAAGCAAGCGAAGAATGGTTTCATGAACGTTACGACGGGATGGGCAAACAAAGTTCCACGCCAATACAAAAATTCACATCCGTTATTCGCCAACTAGCGACAGGTGACCTTCCCGATCAATTTGATGAATACTTAGCTAAGTCAGACAGAACTTCACGTGAATGTTTGCAATTCTTTTGTAACGCGATCATTAAATTGTATGCCAAAGAGTTTCTACGTAAACCGACGAGACACGACATCGCATATATTTACGCTGGGCATGAGGCTATATGACATTTTCCATGGATGCTTGGTAGCATCGATTGTACACATATCGAATGGAGAAATTGTCCAATAGAGTTGCGAGAGCGTATGTTAGGGTGACGATAAAAGACTAACCATGTTTGGCATTCATATTTTGGTGAGGTCGAATGATTTATGGTTTTGGCATTCATATTTTAGTGTTCCTGGTTCAAACAACCAAATCAATATTTTGTACACATCGTCGTTGCTTCAAAGCGTAACAGATGGTACCACACCCTCCTGTCCATTTTTTGTTAACATAAGATATTACAGATGAGGCTATCTTCTTGTGGATAGTATCTACCCATCATGGTTTGTTTTTGTGAAAGCTCCTTCATTTCCTGTCGAGGTTAAAGAAAAGACGTTCAAGAAGTTGCAAGAATCGGCAAGAAAAGATGTTGAGAGGGCTTTTGGTATTTTAAAGGGTTGATGGGGCATACTAAACCGACCGGTTCGTTCAATGAATAAAAAACAATCCATAGCATAGTATATGCATGTATCATATTCCACAATATGCTAATAAAAGAAGATGGATGTGCAATATCTCCAGATTGGGTGCCGGATCCTCCTACACAAGTTTCCGTACCCAAAAATGTCCAACAAGACTTGCGTAATGAAGAACTTCACTTTCGGTTGAGATATGATTTAACTGAACTTGTAGGTTCTTTAGGTTTAGAATTTCCGGATTCGGGCGAGGAGTAGGTTTTCTTTATGTATCTTATTATTTTTATATGTCTTTTTAAGTTGTAACCTAAATTATGTCTAGAAATATTGTTTTTTTATTTAAATGAAATTATTATTGTTAATTTATAATTTAAAAAAAAAAACCATCACTAGTGATGGGCACCCCTAGTAAAATCCATCACCAGTGAAGGAATCAAGCTCAATGACGTGACCGGCAATGATTGGGTGTGGTGAGTGATGAAAAGTGGAGCACCCCTACCCTTAAATAGAATACCATTCAATTAATGTTCTAGACAATACATAGGGTTGTAAATGAATCGAACAAATACGAATAGGGCCATGTTCGTGTTCGTTCGTTTAAGGATATGTAAGTCCCAAAAATCGGATCAAACAACGATATCAAACGATCACCAAGGATGGGTGGAATCCAAACTTGATGATCTTCAAGAAATCAAGAACAAGAAAGATGAAGATTTGAAGAATTGTTGATTCAAATGCTTAAACTTGCATACAATTAGAATTGTCTAATACAAGTTTCAAAACAAGGAGAACCAACCCTTAAACCCCTAACCATCATTTACTATTTATAGTAAGGGGTTTCCCCCAAAACCCTAGGCCCATTATCCCAAAGCCCACTCAAATACCCACCTTCTAGAAACATGGTCCATTAGCCTATAATTCCTACTAATCCATAATCCTATAGGGCCTAACAATCTCCCCCTGTTAGACCATTTTGAGACCGTCGGTACTTGAGTCACTTAGGGTCTAAAACGCTAAACAAGAATGAAGAACGATCAAGTACGCAACGGTCTAGGGGGAATATTGTTAGACCATTTGAGACCGTTGGTACTTGTTTTAGATGATTATAGATTGTTTTGGTTAAGTTTATTAGGCTTTAGGAAGTCTAGGAGCTAAATTTGAAATATTTAGTATCTAGCAAATCTGACTTGGTGTAATTAAGATGCCAGCATAATTATAATTATGCTGGCAAGTCAGACTCTATATAAGCTAATGTATTGTTGCCCTAGTCAAGATTTTGGCAAGTTTCTTTGGTGAATACTCTAGTGTTGTGATTTTCTTGTTATTTCTTGTGCTTAATCCGATTTCCAGGAGCTTGTTAACGTTTATTTCAGTTGGGAATTCATACAACACTTGTTGTTAATCATCAAACCAAGATCTTCATCTTCATCTTTTGATTTTTCTTAACTTTCTTAAGGTTCAAACACCTAATCAATAGGTGTTTTGGACTTAAACAATCAACCACTGTGATCCGGATTGATATTGGGATATACAATTTGGTATCAGAGCCTTAGTGCTCTTGATTGTTGTGTTCTTGTTAAGATTCTTCAAGTTTTGAAGGTTTTTCAAAAGTTTCAAGTTTTTCAAATTTATGGGCTTAAAATGGATTGATTTGGTGTGTTTAATTGATAGGTTGTTGTTAATCATTGATTAGGGAGTCATTTTAGACATTTTGATGCAAAGAAACATGGTTTTTGAGTCGTTTTTGGGCGATTAGAGGGTTTTAGTTCGTGTTAAACCCTCTGGTCAGCGTAGATAAACTTGAATACAGCGGATTTATTTTGAATATAGCGAAATTATTTTGAAGTCAGCGGACTTAATTTGAAGTTAGCGGAATTAATTTTGAAGTCAGCGGAATTAATTTTGAATACAACGGAATTAATTTTGAAGTCAGCGGAATTATTTTGAATACAGCGGAATTATTTTGAATGCAGCGGAATTATTTTGAATACAGCGGAATTATTTTGAATACAGCAAATTTAGTTTGAATACATCAAATTTAGTTTGAATACAACAAATTTAACTTGAATATCGCATAATTAACAATTTCGCCGATCAAACACAAGCGAAATTGTTAATTACCGGCGAAATAGCGTCATTGACCCTGTAGCGAATTTATCGAAGGCGACTTCGAGGACAGTGATAAAGAACCATAGCGTTTTTATCACGGTGATCAGCGAAATTAGCCAAAACTAACGTGTTTGTTGTATGTTCCAGCGAAATTAGCTATTTTCGCTTGTGCAGGATTCTCACCCCGTCCGGCGAAATTATCTCATCAGCGAAGATATCGGCGTAGTCTTCTGTGTCCTTGTGTTTCTAGATAGTTCTTCGGCGAAATTAATCACGTTTCCGGCGAAATTGCTCTTCATCCAGCAAATCAGCGAAATTAGTGTCTGTTCAGCAAAAGTTTGTCAAAAACCAATCAAAATGTCTTTGAATCAATTGAACCCAATCGCTCAAGCTGAACTTGAGATAGGAACTTCTACAAGACCACCAAAACTGAAAGGATCGGCTGATTTTAGTACTTGGAAGAATCGCATCAAATCATTCTTTGGATACACTGACTACAACCAATGGATTTCCGTCACCATTGGACCCCATGTACCAACGGTGGTTCGAGGAGACGTGATAGTTGCTAACACCGACCCCACCACCTACACTGATGAAGACAAAGCCCTAATCCAACGCGACCGTCGTGTACATGTTGCCTTAACCATGGCTTTGTCAACTGATGACTGTAACATGTTTGAAAAATACAGAACTGCAAATGAACTCTGGCTCGCTTTGATCGAATATTACGAGGGAAACGAAGAGCTGATTGAGAGCAAAAGAATCATGGTGCAGAAGCAATACGACATGTTTTGTGGAATTCGTGGAGAAAGCCTTTCTGATCATATCAGTCGCTTTCGGAATTTGATGACCAAGATGAAGAAGGCAGGAAATCCTATCACTAATCGTGCTGCCATAAAGAAACTTTTGGACTCGCTTCCAAAGGAATGGAGCCTACAGTGCATGATGATCAAGAAGGATTTCCTCAATAATCCAAATCCTGTCACTCTGTCAGACTTAATTAACACTCTAAGAGCTTTTGAAATGGAAGTCAACAAACGAGAAATGAACATTGCTGGCTACACTCCAAAGACCAATCAAACTTCTGCTGGAATGAAGAATGTGGCATTCCTTGCTTCAGGTGGCATCAGTCAACAAGCTCCACAACCTAGTGAGAAGACTGTCACAGTTGGTGATACACAAGCGTTGAAAGTGTCTACTGAAAACGTGGCACTTTTCAACATGTTTCTAAGTAGCTATGAAGCTTTAATGTCAGGAGAGCTCAAGAAGGAAATGTTCACTACTGAAGACATGTATCAAGTTGATCCAGATGACATGGAGGAAATGGATTTGAAATGGCAGATGGCTATGATCACTCTAAGGTTGAAGAAATTTCAGGACAAGACCGGGAAGCGTTTGGGTCTTGGAAAAGCTGGTTTTGACAAGTCTAAACTGAGGTGTTACAACTGCAAGAATCTTGGTCACTTTAAGCGTGAGTGCCACTTGTTGAAGGAAGGAAACATTGAAGCCACTCCTGCTGTAAAGCAAATCACTATCGAAGAAAACAAAAACAACGCATCTCCTGGCACACCAAAAGCTTTAGTTGTTGAAGATTATGATTGGAGTGAAGAAATTGCTGAAGCCAAGGAACAAGTCAACAAAGCTCTTATGGCAAAGATCTCAAGCGGGTCCGCATCAAAGCAGTTTGAGAAACCAACAGCTGGAATTCCAAAAGGTGACAACATTGCTGACAAGGGTCTGAAAAGCATTCTCACCTCCCCGGAGCCTGAGAAAGAAAAGAATTCTGAAGAGGCTAAGGAGCATGGTCCTAAGGAGGCATCTGACCAGAAGAAAGACAAAGAAAAAGTCTCAGCTGCAGCAATGAAAACAGAATCTTCGAAAGAAAAAGCTGACAAAGACTTGGTAAACAGTATTCCACATAGCTTTAAAGTAAAGCTATGCACACCAGCATGCGTTGATGTCGTGGCACATTACAAGTCTCTAAATCTAGAATTTGAGAGACAAAAAGACAAAGCTTTAAAATTTAACAAAGAGCTTAAACAGAACGAGGCCGCATATCAGAGAAAGTTGAATTCAACTTTAGCTGAAATGCAAACTCTAAAAGAATTTGTGTTTAGAAAAGATTTTATCATTAACGATCTCACAGATAGACTAGAAAAAGCTTTGAACGAAAAGAATAAATTGCAAATTATCATAGACAAATGGAATGTCAGTCAAAAGGCCTTTACTGACATCAAAAACTGCCAACGACCGACGTACGTAAAAGATGGGATCGGGTATAAGGATAGGCAAGGAAATGAAAGAAAACTTTTCTTTCCACCACATAGCAAAAACTATGTGCCTATGCCAACTCCTCATCCCGATAATGATTTCATTGATGAAAAGGCCTCTATAGAACAAAATGATTCTTTTAAAAACGAAACAACCGCTAATATTCCTAAAAGTAATGCAGATCCAATTGTGTGTAAAGAAGATGTGTGCGATGAGGATGGAGACTGCGGCGGTTCAAAAATAGGAATAGGCTATTCAGGCGACAGTTATTCCACTATTAACTGGTTCGCCTGGAACTGTGATAAGAGAAACAATATTCGGGATGACTGTAATGGCCATGTGCCTAAATTTAAGTCTTTGGATGACTGTAAGGGCCATGTGCCTACATTTTAGACCTTTGATCGTGAACATGTGATGTCTAAATGTCATGATTTAAATTCTGCATTTTGTGATGTTAAAAATGTGTGTGAACCTCCTATATTTTTGCCAGAATTGAAACAGAATAGTTTTGGAAAATTCCTCACCGAAGGAATTCCAGAATTTATTCCATCTCGAACAGGTAAAACAGATTCAGAAAAGGAAGTCACTGAAGAAAGCAGCGAAGAATATTCAAACATTTCAGCCTCAGAAATGGAAGAAGAAACTTCAAGTTCTGACGAAGATCAAGAATCAGAAAATTCAGGTGAAGATCAAAGTGAAGATCAAAGCTCCGAAGATTCAAGTGAAGAAATTACAGACGAGACAAATGAAGATCAAAGCTCAGAAAATTCAAGTAAAGATCAAGTATCAGAAATTTCATCAGACCCCGACAATGATGGAGACTGTTCAGAAGATGAAAGCGGCATAGATAAGAAAATGAAGAAAGTCAAAAGTTCAAGCTGCAAGGATTCATCATCATCAGACAACATCTCATGCAGCTCGAGACTTTCATCACATACTTTATCCTCTAACACATCAACCTCCAAAAGTAAAAGAGCTAATTGCAAAAGATGTTTTCGTTGTGGTCATTTAGGACACACTACGAAACATTGCAAAAGCAAGAAATTTCCTGAACCTGAACATAATTTTGCCAAAAGTTTCACAGAGCAGTTTGATAATCTTAAGAAAATAGTCAAAAACTTAGTTAACTCAAATTGTTTCTGGAAACGAAAATAAGATATCATGATTCAAAATCATGATAGATTAAAATTGAAGCAAGTATGGGTTCCGAAAACTAGCTAACTTTTGTTTCTTGTTTATTGTTGTATACAAGAATAAAATTTCTTCGGGTGGTGATGGAGCTCATTCGACACATGATGGATATTGAAGGGGCTTCTCAAAGACTGCAGACTCGTCAATGGTGAATTTATATCGCTTACCGGTGCTGAAAAAAGAGGAGAGCTAGCTGAACTTGGACGAAATCACTCTAAGAAGATATTCACTGTGCTCCAATTTAGTGCTAAAATCCTATGAGAGCATCACAAATTCAGCTCCTCACAACAAAGAGCTGACATCCCCACAGAAGTCTTCGATAAAGACTCGTTGCAACCAGTTGGTAACCTAGTTAGAAATCGTTAATTTCCTTGAGTGGAAATGAATTTAGCCGTTTATCATTGTTTATACATACTCTATCGTTTAAGTGTTTGTTAAAAAAAAACAAGTATCTTAAAACGTTGCCCAACAAAAAGATTTTCTAGTCTTTAAAATTTCATTTTCGGGCAATGGTCTTACGAAAATAAAAATTTTAGGGGGGATATTCCAGAAAATCAAAAATTAGATGCTTGTGTCTGACTCCTGTCAGAAGAAATGATAGAAAATTGCTAACACTTTGTCATTTCTTGCAAAACAGAAAACAAAAAGAAATCGGGGTACCAAGCAACGACGTGTCGGTAGATTCAGCAACACCGACGAGTAAACAGCTGTTAGAGAGCAAAACATAACGTATACACAAGGATTCTGGCTTTTCTCAGGCATTACGCATCACAGTGGGTAACACGTTGCGGCATATGGCTTAATGGTCTAAAATCTTGCGTTGATAGATTGCCAAAGTCTGCGATCTCGGGTCTTTATATTGGTGTTTCATTCTTGGATATCATAGTCGTTCTTCTGCTGCATCCAGATACATGCTGACCTAGACGCTATGATATCTTTTCTTAATAAGTGCCTTAAAAAAACAAAAAAACAAAAAAAAAGGCCAAACCCTTTCATAATAAGTGCCAAATTTGGCCAAAACTTTTGATGGATTAGTTTGGTCTCTCTGCTGTACGGGTCAGTAGACCAAACTATCTGTCTCAGCCCTCGGTAGTTCTCGGGATCTCTGCTGTACGAAAGTACTGACCTGATATCCGCTCTATCGTTGAAGAGAATGAAACCAATATACTCACCTGTTATGAGGAACCTTTGCTCATACCTTGATCGCGGGGGTATGTCCTGATGTGGGACTCACGGGCGTAATGATTCTATTCTCAATAGCTTGTGTGGGGGCCATAGAAGTCTTGTCAATATTACAAATACATGATAAAAGCGCTCTCCGAAGGCATGTTGAAGGAAGGATGCATGGATTTAAGTGGACAAACATACTGGCAGTTTTTCTTGTGCCTTGATTCACTAATAATAATAATATATATAAGAAATTGACAAGTGTTGGCAATATGATCTTTTGCAGGAAAGTCGACGAGTGTTTTAATAAAAAAAAGAGGGGGAATCTCCCAATCTTTGAAATGAATATCTAAGTCCAAATTGCCTAAGTTTTAAGTGTTTAAGCGGACAAAATGGGCACATTTTTCGAGAAAGTTTGAAATTTGCATCTGACCGGCGTAATTATCTAAATGTCAGGAATATGTAGTGTTCTTAGCTGCATATTTGACTGCGCCTTTGTAAATATTTTTATTTCTTTCATTACTACTTCTATCCTTTGTAAATATAGCATTATAGCATTATCTAACCTTCTCATTTTGCAATCCAGATCTCACTTAGCTCGTTTGTGTGTTTCAGAATACAAGAACTGTTAGAAACGAGATCAATAGAAACGGGATGGTGCAGGATTGAAGATATATTCTGCATATGATCTCTTTGAAGTCTCTCACACTGAAACAAAGAACATGATATTGAAGAAGATCCCTGACAGGTTACAAAAAGCAGAGACAAGCAAAAGAAAAGGCGGGGTGATTCGGTACTACAAGCTGATCTTGAGATGTAAACTTTACCCGCGTAGGGATACTTGTGAGTTGTGAAAAAGGTGAGAGAAAGATAGACTGAGATAATGGAGATCTTATTCAAAATTGAAGTACAAAAGGAGCGTGACGAGGCTAGAAAGAAGAAAGAAACTGAAAAACCAGCTGATCGTCATTCACCTGCTCCAAAAGACAAGGATCTTTCATCTGAATCGGAGGTTTGAGAGATTCAATCTTCGACATCATCCACATACAATGTCAGAATGGAGGACGCAAGTGAAGCTGATAACAAGCAAACTCCATCACATCACAACATGGGAAAAGACGCTGCAAATCCTGAAACCAGAGTCAAAGAATGAAGACGCTCAAGTACGCAACGGTCTAGGGGGAATATTGTTAGACCATTTTGAGACCGTCGGTACTTGAGTCGCTTAGGGTCTAAAACGCTAAACAAGAATGAAGAACGATCAAGTACGCAACGGTCTAGGGGGAATATTGTTAGACCATTTGAGACCGTTGGTACTTGTTTTAAATGATTATAGATTGTTTTGGTTAAGTTTATTAGGCTTTAGGAAGTCTAGGGGCTAAATTTGAAATATTTAGTATCTAGTGTAAGGCCATATAATGGTGTAGGTTTACGCCTATCTTTATCAAACACAAATATAGGCTATTGGGCTTAGCCTTGTAGTGGGTTAGATAGTAATGGAATAAGCCATGTGGGCTAATTAGTGATTTGGGATTGTTTGGTTAGTAATATTGTGCATGTGGGCCTGGCCCAGTCTGTAACTAGGTCTCCCTATGTAACTATAAATAGGGTGAACCTAGTTCATTATTAGGTTAGACATTTTTGTGAGGTTCTTCATAATTTTCGATTTCTTGGTAGGTGTACCAGACGGTTCTCTAGAAAGCGTGTGCACTTTGGTTTATTCAATCATTCAAGTTCTTGTTCTTATCACTTTTCTCAGTATTCCGCGCTTTGATTAGTGATTTTGATATCCGGTTGTTGTTTTGGGACTTACAATTGGTATCAGAGCCTAAGAAGTCTTTCGAAAGGCTCGGTTCGTTGGATATAAATCGAAGAACACGAAGAACGGGTTGAAGATTTGAAGAACAGTTTAAAAAATTAGTGTTTTGATATGTTTTGATAAAATAGTCAAAGTGTTTGCTTGTTTTTCGAAGGTTATTGGTAGAAATAAATCAAAGAGATTGAATTTCAAATCAACTCCTTGATATTCGGGATTTTATTAGTCAACATCTTCTCATAACTTGTGCGATTAGTTATCTCCTCGTCATCAATAGCAAACATCTTGTGCGATCCAAAAATTCAATTGTGCAACTGCATTTCAAACTTGTGCGATTCCAAAGTCAAAGTGTTTCCTTATTATCTTCAATATTGTGCGATTACAAAAGTCTTCTTGTGCGATCCATAGATCTTGTGCGACTACTAATCTTGTGCGATCAGAACGTGTTGTGCGACCGAACCATCTCCGACAATCTTTCATTTTTGCTCATCGCCATCTTCGTTACGCCAACCATCATCACCTGCAACTTCCGACGATCACAGCTCGGCTCCGTTCATCACCACCATTCGAAAACTTCCGAAACAAGATCATCTTCAACGTTCATCTCCTCTGCAACTTCTGTTCGAAACATAACTTCCCGAAAAACCGATTCCATTTCCGCTCACCGCAATCTCCATTCATCACTGTTATTTCGACATAAAGCAATTGTCCGTTCATCATCGCTCAAACCTGCAACATCACCATCTTCTCCGGTCATCACTCCGAACATCTTTGTCTTTCACCCCTCACTCCGGGGACCACCATCGTTCCGCATAACCCGACAATCTTTATATCTCCATCGCACACCTCGCCGTCGATCACTTTCACCACCATAGCACCATTCTCCGACCACCCTTTTCATCACCGGAAAACACTACCTTCGTTCATTACCTCTGTGTAGCGACCTTTAGTTTTGTGTTTCTGGTTTTTGTTCAGTTGTTCAGACGAAGAAGACGATCTTGGCGGCATTTGTTTTTCAAGGGAATTTAGGGTTTTGGATGTTCTGGCTTATTGAAGAAGAAGACGGGTTGTGACTTACGTAACATTAAAAATTTTATGGTTTTTTTGTTTTATAATAATTATAATATTAATAATAATAATAATCAATCATTAATTATAATATTAATTAGTTTTTAATAAAAAAATCATATATATTTAATTAAAAAAAAGGTTTTATTTTAGTATATATAAAAAGGGGTGGTTTATTAATTAAAATTTAATAAAAAAGGGGGTTCGTTATTATTTGATAAGTTTTGACAGGTTTGGAGGCGCGGTACAGAAAGTTGATTCGTGCGTGTGTTAAAGGGTTTCTGTTAAGCGAACACATTTTCGGGGGATCACAGTTAAAAATCTTAAAAATGTCTTCTAAGAGAGAGGTGCTTGAGCAGGAACTTCAAGGATTCAGATACTCATATGGTGAAACTATAGAAGCACTTACAGGCCGGTTTACTGAACTGCTCTCTGAGATGGAGAAGGTAGAGATGGTGGTGTCTACTTACATGAGCAACACAAAGCTTCTGGATGCTATAAAAATGATTCCAGATCAGGCAAACTGTAGTTAGTTTAGAAATGTTAATCAGATCATTGTGACAACCGACTGCTACTGTTACAAAATGAAGTCGGATGAGCTGATCTCACTCATCAAGTCATATGACAATGCTGACAAGCAGTCCACTCAAGGTAGTCAAATTCACGACTTCACTCCCATTCCCACTGAGGTATGTGTAGATGATGTTTGTTGTACTTTAAAATGTAAAGAGAAGGTAAAAGGGTTTAAAGAACAGGCCCAATCGCTTTCTATGCAACTTCAATGTACCAAATCCAGTAGCTACGAAGTTCAAAAGAAACTGGATGGGTATAAGGAAATGGTAGTGGCTAAAAAACGTGACATTCGAAAGTTGCATAAAGCCAAGGGTTTGCATGTACCAGCATGGGAGAAAACTATGAATATCGCTTGCTATCTATCAGATCCTCCAAAGGGATTCGAGACGTACAAATCTTTGATGGTGGGGTTAAATACTTGCAGACTGGCACACTCTCTTCGGCAGAATCCAGTCATTCGTGAAGACTGGATCAAAGATTTCTGGGAGAATTCAACGGCAAAGAAAGGTGACTCAGTGATCAAGTCAAAGGTTCGGGGTACAGAAGTTTCGATCAGTGAACAAGACATACGAGATGTGTTGCAATTCGGAGATGTAGCTAATGATCTGATAGAGTATTCGAAGGAGAAGGTTATGGACGTTTTGATCAAAATGAGCTACGAGGGAGCGATTCCTCCTCCCACAATCAAGAAGTTGTTGCATCCATACTGGAGACTTCTTGCTCATATCTATCTAGTGTGCATAAGTGGAAATAAGAGTGGTCTTGATAAATTGACGTTGAAGCAAACTTCTGCAATGGTTTCAGTAGTTGAAGGGTGGAAGTACAACTACTCGAAAAGTGTGTTTGACGATATGTTTGTAAATGTGAAGACATTGAATAAGAAATACTGGTACAAGTTTCCATGATTTATTCAGATGATATTGGAAAAGAAGTATCCTAAGTTGCCAGTCACTGTGAAAACCTATGATGCAAAGATGATGAATCATTCGGTGTTTACATGGATAAATCAGAAGTCTAGAGATAACGTTGAGGTTAAGTGTGAGAACAAGCGAGCATTAACAAAAATTTGGAATTTTTGCTGAGATTCAAGAAGCAGCACCAACTCAGATCAATGCTATTGTGGCTGAGGAGCATGATGTAGAGATAATTGAACCTCCTATTGGTGCTCAAGAGCCAATTGAGAACGTAGATTTGACTGGTATTGAAAGTGAAGAAGATGTTGGAGATGACAGGATGATTAAAGATGAAGAAGAAGAGGAATATATTGATGAAAGTGAAACAGAGACAGAGATAATGGATGAAGGCCTTATTGCAGAAACTGAAGAGATCAGTGAACCAGGTCACGTGAGCCCTCCTCATGATGAACCTGTGTCTACAACTGAAACTACCATTGTTGATCATTCTTTAGAAGAATCTACCGCTGATCTTCCTCCTAGGAAACGTAGTAGAAGGGATCCTAGGATCAGCGGTGAGTTAAATGTTCAAACAACCTCAGAGACAACTAACCCCATTGGTGACACACAGCCCAGAGTTAACTACATTCCCACCGAGTTGAGCCAGTCAATAATTGATTTTATGACCAATGATAGAGCTGCCATGTACGTACCTGTTCCTAAACCAGGTGAAGGTTCAAGTAGTGGTCCATCAGGTGCGGATGTTGTTAAAGCTGCTGAATTGCTACAAGCTGCAGTTGCTCAAGCTGAAGCGGCAGCTAAATCAAAACAAGTTGAAACTCCCGAGACGGCGGCTAATGCTGAAAGTTCGGATAGTGAGGGATTATTTGAAGAAAATGAAACAACAATCCTGATGCGGAGGATTTCTACTCTTGAAGAAGACAAGATTTTCAAAGATGCTCAGATTGCCAGTCTAATGGAAGAGTTGGTGGTTAAGAATCAGAAGATCAATGAATTGGAGACTAATCTGGGAGAGCTTAGTGCTGTAGTAATGGATATAAAGCAGAAACTGCAAGGAAAATTTCCTAAAGAATTTGCTGATCCTCCAAAAGAGTCCACTGCTGAAGAGAGAGAGCAGCAGAGGAAAGAGCACGAAGATGCTATGAACAGGTATTATGAAAGCACTCCTCGTACTGTGAATCAGAAACCAAGAAAGAAGATGGTGGTTATGAGAAATGTAGGAGCTGAACGGAACTTACAGTTTGGTGATCAACCTGATCGATATGTAATCACTGTTGAAAAGAGCAAAAAGGGCAATAGATCGGGTATTAAAAGTTGGGCATACAACGATGAGAAAGGAATGTTTATCGTACTGAGAAATAATAATGAAGTGGAGTATTACGAAAATTCTGCAGATTTCAACTCCTGGACTGCAGTTGATTTGAGAGAATTGAGCAATGCCGGATTTCATGATCAGGTCAAGAATCCTAATTGCAAAATTGGAGTAAATTTCTACAACAGATTGCAGCAACAGGCTAGAGTAAATTTCAGTGATATGAAATTAGCTGAGTCTACTATTGAAGAAGATGCCGAGGTGTTAGATCCTGCAACAGGAAAGCCTTACAAGACTGTGAAGTGGCCTGCAACTAAACAGGCGAATACAGTGCCACTGCTAAAGGAACTTCCTGATGATTCTCTGAAAAAATTTCAATTTTGGGTGTATGATCCAATTTCTAGTCAAGCAGTGATTGTGTGTGATGATGCAGAGTACAGGTTCATTGATACTAGAGATTTGATGTGTTTTGGTGAAAAGGACATTAATCTCTTAGCAAAATCACAAATTCAGAGTGATCCTCAGTACGAGGTGTGTGCCAAGAGTTGGACTGGAGCTGTGGCCAAGATTATAAGTTTCAAGTTGTGGTTAGGGCAACGTTCGAGAGTTGAGACACAGCTGTTTGGTCCGTATGTGGGAAGGAATATACCGATTTTGCCTGAATTGCAAAGGAAACAAAAAGAACAAGCTAGGAAGCAGAAAAGAAAGCAGCAGTGATTATGAAGACGCCAAGTCAACACAAACCTAGGGGGATATTGTAAGGGTATAAACTAGTATAGGTTTGCGTCTGTCTTGGTTTATTATAGTTGTTTTGGGTTCGAACTGTGTAGTGGGCTTGTTTGATTGTTTTGATGTCTATGGGGTATGGGCTTGGCCCAGTGTAAAAGGATCTCCTAAGCAGGTATAAATAGGAGAGTCCTTAGTCATTTTAGGTTGTTGATTCACTAGCAAACTTTGTGCCCTTTGTGCGTTTTGAGTACTAGACGATTCTAGGAATCGTGTGCTCTTGTTCTTGAATCAATATACTTTGTGTTTCAATCTTCGACATCTTACTTGTATTTCCGCTACTTGTTTGGTGTTTGATATTCGATTGTATTGTTCCTGGACTTACAATTGGTATCAGAGCCTAAGTAGTCTCACGAAGGCTCGGTGGATCGGATATCTTGAAGATTGAAGGCTGTTTTGCTGCTGATTGTGTTCAAGATCAACAAGAAAGGTCTGTTTTACTGGTTCATCTTGATTATATGTCACAGATTTGTTTTTGTCGACTGTTGGTTGGGTCATTGAGATTTCGAGTTATCTAGTTTTCTTGCTGAAAATCTGCTTATTTGCTTCTGAATATCGACCCAAGTTCTAGCACAAATACTGTTTTTTTAAAGTGATTTTTCTGTCAGTTCAAAATCAAAGTTAGACAACCGTAAAACAAAAGGGCTGATTTAATCTGAAAAATAGATTTGGTTTGGGTTAAATTTTTGAGAAAATCAATTGATCTGAATCTAAAAAAATTGAACTTTGATTATAAAATTTTAGATTTAAATCTTTGGCTTGCTGAAATTGAAAGATTTCTTTAGCATATAAATAAATTTTGACCGAAAATTTTGTTGAAGATTTTAAAATATCTGGGTTTTTTTGTGCTTCGTATTCATCAACTATTCATCAGAATTCTTGAGAATTTTTGTTTTTGATTTTTTTTTTGTGCAAGTTGACTGTGTTTGCAGATAGTTTGGAAAGTTGTTGCAGGAAATTTTGAAAAGATTCAAAATTAAATTCAGCAGATCTTTCGGAGTTTTAGTTGAATATTGGGAATATTATCTTTCCAAATTCAGCTTGTACGACTGAAGAGCTTGTACGATTGGTGTCTTGGGCCCTCAAAGCACTGAGGCCCAACTATACTTCTTGTGCGATCAGTTTTGGATTGTGCGATTAAAGTTGTTTGGGCTATTAAGGATACAGGCCCAACATTTAACACTTGTGCGATTGAAGACGTCTTGTGCGATTGAGAAGATATTGTGCGCTCCACTGTTGATATTGAACTGGTGTCCGTGATCTTGTGCGACTGAACTTCTTGTGCGATTGGACCTCTTGTGCGACGTAAAAGGCTTATATCATAATAACTTGTGCGTTTGGAAAAAGGTTCATTTGAAGGGATTCTTGTACGATTCATCTTGTGCGACCGAGATTGAACCTGTTCACGTGGAATCAACTATTTGAACTCGTGAATTGTTTAGATTGAATTTTGAATTTTTTTAGAACCAACTGAATTATTGTTTGAATTGTACTATAATCATTAGTAATAGTCTTTTGATTTTTATATTTATTATTACGTGTTACTCATACATTCAACTGTTTTTTCAGAAATGGCTCAAACTAATCAATTGGGATTGACTAAAATTGCTGCTATTAACCAGGACCTAGATAACATCATTGGAACTAACAATAGGGTTCCCAGGCTCATTTCTGGGGGATTCTTTTCTGAATGGAAGTTCAGGTTCATTCAGTATATGAGGATCAAGGATCCAAAGGCGTGGAGGTCTATCTGCAACGGACCTATTGCAATCACCTATGTTGTGAACGATGCTGATGGAACAACTTCTCCTAAGCCTGAGTCTGCGTTTACTGATGAGGAACGTGAAAAATGTGATAATGACAACAAAGCTCTTGCAATGCTGCACTCTGCTCTTGCACCAGAAGTAAGCATTAGAGTTCGTGACTGCACATCTGGTAAGGAAACGTGGGATGCTTTGCTGGCTCTCTATGAGGGAAATGAAGAAATGAAAGAAAGTCGAAGAGAAATGCTTACCCAAAGGTTTAACTTGTTCAATCACTTCCCAGGGGAATCATTAGAAAATCAAATCCAGAGATTTGTTGCCTTAGTCAGTGATATGAAAACTCATGATATCAGCCTTGAAAAAAATGTCATTAACAAGAAATTGCTCAATGCTCTTCCAAGAAATTGAGATACAAATGTGACTCTCATCAAAAGGACCAGGGACTTAGCTAGAATGACTCTCTCTGAGCTGATTTCTTTTCTAAAGTCCTATGAAATGGATGACAAACAAAGGCTCTACAACCATGCTGCAAGTTACAACAACGCAGGTGTGTTGACCAATAGCGCCTTGATGTCTCAGCAAGGAATGAGTTCACTTACAGGGCCTTCTACTATGCCTCTTCCTGTTAATCTTGGAACGTATGTAAACCAATCGGGCTACTTTCCCGCTGCTACTCAACATGTTAACCAAACTTCGTCTGCTGCTCAACCCACTAATCCATCTGCTCTCACACCCACACAGTTTCTTTCAAACATTACCACTGCTTTTGCTGCAACAAACTCCTCAGTCGCTACATCAAAGGATTTCGAACAAGCTATGGCTTTCATGACAGGGGTCATGAACTGTTATCATGCCTTTATTGCTGGAAGAGTAAAGAACAACATTGACTCTGCTGAACTGTTGGAAGTCCATCCTGATGATGTTGAAGAGATGGATATTACTTGGCAAATGGCCATGGCAGTGTTTCGTGCCAGAAACTTCGTGAAGAAAACTGGAAAGGGTACTTGGGACAAGATTGATGGTGAGATTGGCTGGAATAAGGCAAGGCTTCGGTGTTACAACTGCCATGAGCCTAGGCATTATGCTAGAGAGTGCAAATAGCCAAAGAGGGAAAGAACTGATCCAAATGTCACTGTCACTGTTAGTTCAGCAGCTCGACCAGCTCCAAATGTTGTTTCAACTTCAAACATTACTGTTACTCGTCCCACTCAAGGTTCAGCCTCAAACACTGTTGCTAGAACTCAAGTTGTTGAACCAATTGGAGCTACTGGAAATGCATTGGTGATTCAGGAAGGAGGGGGGTTTGACTGGAGTCAACAGATGAACGATCTGCAGATTACCACAGACACCTTGTACCAACAGAATCAAGCTCTCGTGGCAGAAGTGAAAGAAGATGCTGATTCGGCTGCTGAAGATGCTGAGGAAATGATTTATCATGCTCTCATGGCTCAAATGAATGACTACACTCCTTCTGAGGCTGAGGTATGTGTAGATGATGTTTGTTGTACTGAAAAATGTCGAAAGAAAGTAAAAGGTTTTAAGGAACAGGCTCAATCGCTTTCTATGCAACTTCAACTTACCAAATCCAATACCTACGAAGTTAAAAAGAAACTGGATGGGTATAAGGAAATGGTAGAGGCTCAAAAACGTGATATTCGACAGTTGCATAGTGATCTAAGCGAGGCGAACTGTCGATATCTCCACTTCAAGGAGCTATCTGAAAAATTAACTGTTGAATTAAACGACTTAAAATCGACTTTCAAAAATACAAAATTCAATTTTAAAAAGTTTGATGTTTCAAGTGAAAAAGTCGAAAAGATGATTAATCAACAGTTAAAATATAGCAAAAAGGAAGTCAGGAATAAAGGATTGGGATTTGTATGCATACCTCCACCATACAATCACAATTACACCTCACTTCCCATGACTAAAGAGGAGATAGATAATCTGCCTGAAATGGAATATGGGAAGCCCGGGGATAGAAAGGTAGAGCCTGTTGAATCTAGGAAAGTAAAGATCACAAGGCCTGATAAAACTGAGATCACTTTAGAAAAACAGGCCTTCAAGAAAACTTTTGTGAAACCTGCTGAAGTTTCAAACCACACTGAGACTTTAAATTTTGAGAAAAATGTAAGTGTTGATAAACATTTTCAAGTATTGGAAAAGGAAGAGTCATGTGAGTCACAACAATCTTTTGAAAATAAATCAGCAACACAAGAGCCTGAGGTAAGAGCGCCTAGAGTTAATGTAGACAACATTGAGTTTGCCATGTTAAGAGGTTTGACTGAGTTTGTGAAAGAATTCAATAGGAGCAAACAAAGTGAATCTGCTCCGTCATGTAACACATCTTGCGACACTTCTGAGACATCCACTTCTGAGAAATCAGAAATGGGCGAATCACCTAGTGTCAACAGTGCATCACCTGAGGAAGCAGAGGCATCTCAAACTGAATCATCAGCTTCATCTGATTCAACCAGTGACTCCTATGAAAAGACTGACTATGATAATTCAGAGTCAGTTGCTTCAGTGGAATCAACAAATGAATCATCTGAAACAGTTAATTCAAATTCGATCAAAGAAGAATCAGAATCGACTTCAGGAGCTTCTGTTGAGTCTAATGGTAAAACGACTACAGAAGCCCCTGCTGCTCTTTCGAATGACAATGATTCTGAAACTACTGAACAAACGGTGTCACTTGAGAATGAAAATGTTACTATGGCTTCGCCTGACACCGTTTGTGAACAAGTGAACATTACTGATGCTTCTACTTCATGTGCAGATGAGGTAGTAGTAGAGGATTGGGTTGAGGAGGATGACATCGTTTGTCAAAAGGCTGACGATGTTTGTTCTAAAACATCAAATTTGTCTGCTGATGCTCCCCCATATGTGAGAAAGGCTATTTCTGAGCCAGCTTTGAGAGGCCCTTCAAACAAATATGTGCCTCCAAAGCCAACAGTTAGGAATGAAAATGCTAAATCCACTAACTGTTCTAACTGTTGTAAACATAAACATAAGAAGCAGGGGATAAAGGTTGAAAAATCTGCAAACAAATCATCCAACAAGCTTTATAACTCATACTTAGCATCAGTTGGATCCAATGGATCGGGATATGCTCCTTATGTAAAGAAGCAAACCTGCTACAACTGCGGCATACCCGGTCACATTGCAAGGAACTGCACACATCGTCCCTATGTGCCATACTATACACAACATCAGAGGGTTACACCAAAGGACGGATCTTATTCAAAGCCGATGAAGGTTGAAAAACCTAAGGCAATGATGAATAAGCATCCCCAGGTTAAACCATCTGATGGGGACTGGAATGCTGCCAGAGCTAAACGAAAACAAGCTTTGAAACCTAAACAAGTTTTGAAAAACAAAAGGGTTGAAAAGCAAACTGTTTTGCCAAAGGCACCTAAGAAATTAGAGAAGCCTAAACAAATTTGGAAGGCAAAACATAATGCAGCAACATCACCAGTCCTTGAATCAAAAGGGGGCATGTGCTTTCGAGAAGTGTCTTACGTTGATGCTTCAGGAATACCCAGGACCACGATGGCCTGGGTACCAATGTCTTACTAATCTCCTTACTTTTCAGGGACAACCAAGGAGGAGCTGTTGACAATCCCTGGATGTTGATAGTGGTTGTTCCCGATACATAATGGTTAACATCTCACTGTTGCAAAAAGGTATATTCTTTTACAGTTGATATGTTTCGTTTGAGGAGATAAGAGAAGTAAGTAAGACAGGATCAGCAAAAAGGTACAAAATCTAATTTTCATGTTCGAATTTTGATATTGATTAGTCTAATGATGGAACGGTTAAACAAAAATAACAAAAATATTTTCATTTTCTTTTGTGTTTCTCGTTGTACATACGTTTTCGTTGTCAGGTAAATTTGCGCATAAGATTTATGCACAAATTTAGGGGGATATCTTGGGATATCTGTAAAAAAAAAATCAAAAATACAAAAACATTTAAAAAACAGAAAAATCAAAAATATTTTGTTGCATAAATGGGAAATGAAATAATTTCATTATGTGGATTAAGGCTGACTCACGTAAGACCAATATTGAAACGGTCCGACTCTAGAGCGATATGTTGGTAGGCTTTATCCTGATGGCTAGATTCTTTGACTGGTTCTGTGTAGAACACTAATATTACTCTATGACCTCAGGAAAGAACGTCACCTGGAATTAGGAGATGGCTATTTGAATGCGTGTGTGACGTCCCGATACACACAATTTCGTTCTAGTTCTGAAATCTTTTCTGTCCAACTCGTGTATCTCCTCTGTTTTGCGTGAGCAAAGACCTGGAGGTGCTAGGCAACGTCAGCTTCTGCTGCATCCAGATACATGCTGACCTAGCTGTACGTTGTCGCGCTATAGATCAAATACACCCGAAAGAGGCCCTCTAGTGCCCAAAAGAAACCCGAAAAAAAAACCTATATCAAACTGAGAAAACTCATTTGATCTGTATATTATATCCATCTCTGCAAATGATCTATTCTTTTCTCTTCTCAATCCAGTCCCAGTCAAGATTTCAGAATCCTAGAACGGGCTTGTGAAATATGTGGTAGGGAAACTGCATGTATGATAGTGTGTTCTGATTAAAAATTCCGGGATTTGATCGTGATTGAATTGAGTGTTCATATAATATAAAATAAAACATGATAAATCAGTTGCAGACCGTCACTTGAAAAAGGCCTAGGGAGATAAGTTTAAGTGGACAAATATACTGGCAATCGCTCGGATCACCCAAAGTAAATTAGTGTTGATAAGTGTAGTCTGGCCCGAAACACTATGATTTGATCCCATTGCAAATTGTAATTGTATATTAGTTTCTTTGTTTATTTGTGTTTTAGTTTATATTGATAGTTTTTATAAAATCAAAAATTCAAAAATAGAGTGCTTATTTGTTTTATTAGAAAATTTAACCGTTCTTGAAGATTTGATTGATCATCATAATTTTAAAGAAATTTGAATTGTAAAATCCGAGTACAAATACTTGGATGTACCGAGTGTTCATGTGGTACTTTCCTCTGTTGCACAAAATTGTTTGCTTATGAATTTCTGAGTATGTGCAGAATTTAATGTTAAATCAAGAAACAGGGGTTATTGAAGATTGAGATGCTGTTGGTTGTTGACAAAGCTTGAAGCATCAGAATAGCAAGATGTACCTGAGTCAGAGGAACCAGATACAAGTCATCATCTGACAGTGATAGTACATGTAAAGAAGTACCTGTGAACCTGCTTGAAAGAGAAGACATTGACAAAGAAAAGAGTTGCTGAGAATCCTCTGCTTGTATTCTTTTCAACAAGATTTTCAAGCAAAGCTGATCATGATAAGAAGAACAAAGAGCCCAAGTTTTAGAATGAAGACATGAAGTATCTTCCCACAGAAACATAATGAAGACAACAGTTTGATAAAGACAGCATAAACCTAGGGGGATATTGTAAGGCCATATAATGGTGTAGGTTTACGCCTATCTTTATCAAACACAAATATAGGCTATTGGGCTTAGCCTTGTAGTGGGTTAGATAGTAATGGAATAAGCCATGTGGGCTAATTAGTGATTTGGGCTTGTTTGGTTAGTAATATTGTGCATGTGGGCCTGGCCCAGTCTGTAACTAGGTCTCCCTATGTAACTATAAATAGGGTGAACCTAGTTCATTATTAGGATAGACATTTTTGTGAGGTTCTTCATAATTTTCGATTTCTTGGTGGGTGTACCAGACGGTTCTCTAGAAACCGTGTGCACTTTGGTTTATTCAATTATTCAAGTTCTTGTTCTTATCACTTTTCTCAGTATTCCGCGCTTTGATTAGTGATTTTGATATCCGGTTGTTGTTTTGGGACTTACATCTAGCAAATCTGACTTGGTGTAATTAAGATGCCAGCATAATTATAATTATGCTGGCAAGTCAGACTCTATATAGGCTAATGTATTGTTGCCCTAGTCAAGGTTTTGGCTAGTTTCTTTGGTGAAAACTCTAGTGTTGTGATTTTCTTGTTATTTCTTGTGCTTAATCCGATTTCCAGGAGCTTGTTAACGTTTATATCAGTTGGGAATTCATACAACACTTGTTGTTAATCATCAAACCAAGATCTTCATCTTCATCTTTTGATTTTTCTTAACTTTCTTAAGGTTCAAACACCTAATCAATAGGTGTTTTGGACTTAAACAATCAACCACTGTGATCCGCATTGATATTGGGATATACACCCCCTAGGTTTACTAGATTAGTTGCTAAATCCGACCAAAGGACCACAAGGCTCGGAGCTGGATCAGCAAACACATGATTCTTGATTACAGTCTTGAACTTCTTTTCCAGCTTAACTTTCAATAAATATCAGCATACCCACATCACTTTGTAGTTGTTCGATCGCCTGATCTTTGCTTGATATTTGAGCCTTCAAAGATGAGATCGGTGATTCTTTCAGGGCAGCATCTTCTTCCAACACAATCACTATTCTTTGCATCTTCGCTACACCAACAGCCATATCATCATCACTATCTATTTCTTCAATAAATTTCATTTTGTTGGCTGCAAAGCGCATGGCTGCTTCATCATGCTCAGAGAGACCGGCACCACTGGAACTTTCTACATCGAACCTGATGCCGCTTGAGCTTTCTGGTTGCGAGTGAGTTGTGTCAGGCAGATCGAAATCGAAATCGAAATTAGAATCAAAATCAAGTTCTTGTGTGCTTGTTTCTTGAGTAGCAAGACTGATTTGTGGATCGGTGGGCATAGTAGGTTCTGATTCTGAGCTTGGGTCTGTAGAATGATTATCAGGAGTTGTTTCGGTTCTTCGTTTCTTGTTGGATGCTTGTTCAGCATCATCTGTCGAATCATCTTCAATACGAACTTCTATTTCAGGATTAGGTACAGAAGGAGGGTTTCCGACACTATTCTTCAAAGATTCAATCAGGGCTTGAAGGTTTTTCAGCAGTAATTAACGTTGATTCTCTAACGGGTTCCTTAGCTTTCTCAGAGACAATCACTTTAACATCACTATCTTCGTCAGATTCTTCTTCGTCTGAATCTAGAACTTCTGTTTCTCTCTCATCTTTAGCAGCAACATTCATGAGTTGCTCGTCATGTTCTTCGACAACTGTGGCATTCAAAGGCTTTGGTTTGAAAAGTATAGGAACCTTGAAACCTCGTAATTCGAATAAGTGGCCCGAGAAGATAATGAGAGGTTCCGAAATACTTAGGAGATGGGAATAGTCAGAAATGTGACTCGAATGAGAAATGGTTAACAATTTCTAGTGTTTCGGATTGGGCCTGAGATCAAACGGCCAAGCCCCAACTCGGAATAATGGTCCGAATTACATTCGAGAGCAATGGGCCGGATCTGATTCGTTTTATCCGAAACAGTGGGCCGCAATCCGAAACAGTGGGCCAGACTATTAATTTAATGTTTTGCCTTTTTAGGCCAGAAAACATCTTTCTCAAAATCAACGTTCCAACCAACCGAGCAACCTTTTTGAATATAGACATAAGAAAAATAATAATAACAAAATAAAATAATAATAAAGTAATAGTAGAGGGGTAATATAGGGAGAAACTGCCAAGGGATCAAATCGTTTTCAAGCTGATTAAGGATCATTTTTTAGCATATGCTTATTTGGATTGGTCCACGCAATTGTTGATATACTTGTCCTCTTAAATCCAACGCTCAACCTTCAACTTTCAACCTTGTGATATGCTTAGGGTAAAATTATACTATGACATCCGTGTGTCCCATTCCAGGCATACCCCCGCGATCAAGGTAAGCACAACCGTTCATCGTAGCAGGTGAGTATACTGAGTCCATTCTTTTGTTTTAACAACGGCAGACTTTCTGGTGAACAGGTCAGTACTTTCGTACAACAGAGTGACCAGAGAAGTCTGACGAGGGCTGGGATGATACCTTTAACGGTATGAATTTGGCTTTTATAAGCGCAAGGAATCTTCTTTATGAGATTTTCTTCTGTTTATGGTTTTGGCCTTCTTTGCGGCTCTTTTTCAAGATATCCTGATTGTGCCTAGTTCTGCATATAATCTGGATGTAATAGAAGGACAGTCCTGATATCCCGGATGACTTATCAGTATAAAGACCCGAAAGCTCAGATGTTGGCTATCTATCAACACAGGACTTAAGACCATGAAATCATACGTCGTTGGTATGTTACCCACCCGATGTCCAGTCCGTTAGGTTTATATCACCTGGTATCTCTTTACTTTTTGAGCGTTTGACCTATCAACACATCGCAGTGGATCCTATCCTTTTCAGCTTCGAAACCTTACATGTGTTAATCAAATTCTTTAGCACGAAAATTTATCTCACTTCCCAGCAACCATTTCTCCCCCTCAAACAATGCGTATGTACATATATGTTTTTTAATAATGCATATGTACATATATGTCCCTCTCCCAACTAAATTTGTGCATCACACTTTACGTGCAAATTTACTTACTTATTTACCCTAGTATAGAAACCCGTTTTTTTTTTCTTTTTTTCTTTTTTTTTTGTCGTCGCTCAGTCGGTGAAAACGCATCATTTTCAAAAGATCCACAAGCACATTGAATCTCGAGATGCTGACAGGTTTTTGTAAAAAGATCCGCTGAATTAGCATCACTGTGGATCGGTTTAAGTTTAATCAATCCTCTTTCATAGCAATCTCGAATAAAGTGCACCTTGATATCAATGTGCTTGGTTTTAAAGTGAAAGACAGGGTTTTGATAATCTGGATAACGTTATCATCATCAAAATAAGTAGTAGAGTTTAGAAAAGTCAAACCGTAGTCCTTGAGCTGGTGTTGTATCTAAAGAACCTGAGAGCAGCAAGCAGCAGATGCTGCAACGCACTTTGCTTTCGCTGCAAATGTGAGCTGCTTCTTCTTGCACTACCAAGAGATGAGACTGTCCCCCAAGAATTGGCATCCAGCCGATATACACTTAATATCCATGTCCATCTTTGAATCTGCAAGAACATCGTGAACATATTTTCCTTGATAAATCAAGAATCCTTGACTGTTTTGACGAACTTGATAGCCTAGAAACATTATCACTTCTCCCAACGAGCTCATTTCGAACTTCTTTCTCATCATCAGAAAATACGAATGGCCTCCAGATGTGCCACCGATGCATATACCTCATCATGATCCAGACCTTCAACTTGTTCGAAACCTTGAACTGCCAATCGTACCTTGTTCCTCATGATCACGCCAGGATCATCCAGTTTGTTTCTGAATACCCTACGCGTTCCAATAGCACGTTTTCTTTTGGTGAAGAGAACCTCCATCCCTTTGTCGCATATCATAGATATGCTCAAAAGGTTGTGCTTCAGATCAGGGACATAATTGACGTATGAGAAGATGAGAACTCCGTATTTGACAGGGCCCTTTATTCTTCTAGTTCCCCTCCCGTGAAGTTGACTAATCCACCGTCGAATATATTTTTTTGTTATTCACCTAGCATATGTCTTCTGTCATGTGTCTGGAACAACTACTATCGATAAACCAAAGTCTAAAGATAGCCCTACATAGCCGTTTCTTCACAATTAGCGGAATTAATTAGAAACTGGAATCCAGACCATTGTTGACCTGAGTTGACCATCACTATTGGTGTATGATACCTCACGAAAAATCATACAACTTTTGGTAGAATTTGAGGTTTGAGGTGAAGATGTGGATGTTGACGGTTATGAACAGTGAGACTGGGATCCAGCAAGAACTAGGGGCTTCCAACTCTTAGAGTCAGTTTTGTTGTTTGAAATATTTTTCTTTATAGATGAGACTCTTGACTCCATTTGCTGGCTTTGGAACCCATTTGTGTTTGAAAACCTTTGATGGTTCCTTTTTGCTAGATTCCAGTATCCATCAGAAGGCTTGACTTTATGAGGTCGATTTCTGTCTGATAGATGATGCATAGCCTTCTGATGATGTGTGTTACCGGAGTAGTAGGGACGATTAAAACAATTTCTAGCTATGTGCCCCGGAATTCCACAATTAAAACAGGTTCTTCTCTTTGAGAAAAAGACATTCAGTTCTGCTTATATTATTCTAGGAAACTGATCAAGTCCTTTGTTTTCCTTTGATGCTGATTGCTTGTATGTACGTTTGGTCTTGGAAGAACCCTGCTTACAGTTATCAGCACAAGAGTGAGTATCGACAACTTTACCCTTTAGTTTAGGTTCAGTTTGCTTGAGAGACGGGTTTTCCTTTTGAGTCTTCTTTTTGCGTGGTTTTCTGTTTTTACGTGACCGTCTTTTCTTTAAAGGAGCAGATTCAGTAGACTTTTGCTTCATTTGAAACACTTTCTTCATAATCTAATCCTTTGGGATCGAGAGTTGAATCATCTATTGAATTGACTTCCACAGATTCCTTTCCCTCAGAAACTATGTTCTTAGGAGTTTCTGCAGAATTGATTTCCACAGATATCTCTTCTTCAGTTTCATGAGTTGAATCAACTGTTGAATTGATTTCCGTGGATCCCTTTTCTTCAGGCTCCAAGATCTCATGAGTTTCCTCAGAATTGGTTTCTATGAATATCTCTTCTTCAGCTTCATCAACCTCTGAGTTTCTGACATCAACTGAATCTGGTTTCTCAGACGAGGAGCAATCTATTTTTGAAACTGTTTGGCTCTCTCCGGGCATTGCACTACTTGAATCTGAGTGTTTGTCACATTCATAATTTTCAGAAGCGCTATGCCTATTATCTGATGTACCAGATTCTACAACTTGAATGTCAGGTTCATCAGATGATCCCTGATCATGAGTTTCTAATGTATCAGCTAGGCACACTAGAATAGTTGTCTGAATCACCATAACAGATTTCTGAGTCACTTGAAATAGGTGTTTCAAGTTCATCAGTCAATACATCAGATTTCCCTGTTAAAACATTATCACCACGATCATAATCTAAAACCACAACACTTGAATCATCAGTTTTAATAGGAATACCCCGACTCTCAGCATACCAAGACATAACATAGTTCCAAGCGTAATGATCACGTTTGGCAGCATTTGAATCATCAGCAACGTTTGAATGTGGTTCATCCTCCACTTTAGACCTCTCTTCAACTGTCACTGATTCTGCATATGAACTAAAATAGTTAATATTATCTACAAAATCAGAATCAGAACTTGTCATAATTTTTTGGGGCTCCTCAGTTGACATTTTTACTGGTTCTGTTTCATTTTTCGTTTCAGTTCCTTGTTCAGATTCAGCAGATTCATTTGAGCAATTTCCATTTTCATTTTTGACAAAACTCATGGGCTTTTGAAAATCAGTGGGTCTGGCATACATCAGTTATAAAGGCTCCCATGGAACATAATCACTTGGTTTACCATAAACCATTTTATCATAATTTTCTATTTCTTGCTCAGTAGTGGAAAATCTTGAGTAATTTTGATTATATAGCGGTGGAACCTGCTTGTAGCCCAAAACCTTACCCTTATTGTCTTTGAAAGCAAGCTGCACATTGCATAGATTACGAACAGTGTCACTGGAAGTATCAAAATTCTTTATGTTCAACCCGTTTTGTTTGTACTTCCCAGTAACAAGTTCCAGCTCAGCTCTCACAAAGTCGCATTCTAAGGTCTTTACTGTGAGTCTGTGTTTATAGTCGTGAACCCAACATTGCTATTGATTCACATCTCTATGAAGCTGAGCTATATCCTTCTTAAGTGCATCAATCTTTTCATAGAGAATTTTATTATTATCTCAAAGACTGATGTACTTTCCCATGGCACTGTTGTAATCCGTGATCAATGCAGAATTTTGTGATCTCAGAAGAGCAACTCTCTTTCTACAGTGTTCATAACATAAAAGGGAGTTTAACGTTTCTGAAAGTGATTTCGGTTCTTCAATTTGGGCCTAGGGTGCTGGTTTGGCCACTTCATCGGGATGAGATCCTGTTGATTGTTGGGCCTTCATATTGTGACAACCGGTGATTTACGGCTCTTAATTACGTGATTAACAGGCGATTAACACGACAATAAACAATGTTTACGACGCAAATTAACTTAATTAGGCATTTGGAGTGCCTGAGAACGTCTATATGACTTTACAGTGCGCGAACGGTGATTCACAGAGAAACCTGCTGAACATTACGCGACAACGAACTGATACCGTACAAGATATTGACAACGCCGACAAATATTAAATTTTACGATATATTCTAGCTTCATTTTAACAATCGAAGTTGAAACCGGATCGAAAAACGGTTAAAAATGATACACGAAGCATTTTACGCAACCGACGACTAAACGCGACGAACAACGGCAACCGACCCTAATTTATGTGTTTTGATACTAACATTATGTTTTACGACGTTACGAAGTGTTTGGGTTGCGACAACGGGTCTCGTAGGAATTACGGGCCACTTACACATGAGACGGGCTTGTGGGCCCTGGGCCCAAGCCCAAAAACCCACAAGCCTAAACCCGCACCTAATATAGTAAATCTATACCAAAACCGATACTAGATCTCGAAAGATCTCTACAAGATTTACTACAATCTTACAAAATCTATTAAAATCTTACCAAATCTAAGCAAAATATTTTGTGCAAGGTCTCAAGATTTGCAAAATCTCAACATATCTATATATATGGCCTTATACCTTGTAATTTTCATTCACAAACAAACACTGATACAAAACTTTTCCCTCATTTCCTTCTCTCAGTTTCATATACAAACACAGAGGAATCAATTTCCTCACAAACAAAAACCATACACAGAAAAATCAATTGAAGAGCTGATCCATCTGACCTCCCTCTCGATTTCCCTCTCACCTCCCTCTCGATTTCCCTCTCACCTTACATAAAATCCGGTCACCGGATTCTAGATCCAGCCGACGTTTACAGGTAAGATACCCCCCCTTCTTCTTCGCCTCGACGGACTGACCACCACCACCACCGTTATCGGGTGGTGGTGAGCGACGGCTGAAGACAGAGACGAGATGGAGAGAGAGACCGTGGAGAGAGAGGGCATCAGAGACAGGGCGGCGCCGCCGCTCACGGCGGTGGTGGCAGAGGCGGTGACGGTGGTTGGTTCCGACAGATTCTCGGTAAATACCCCCCCCCCATTTCTCGTAACTCCTGGACTTGAAGATGATGTTGCTGGGTCGACGATGATGATGAAGATGATGATGCTCATGTTCGGGTGATGATTTTGTTCTCGAGTCAGACATCGGGAGTCTCGGGTCGGATATCGAGTTCCGGGTTAGCCGCGGTTCGGGTATGGTTCAGCGAGCTCGGGTTCAACAGGGTTCGTTTTTGGGTTCGGGTCGAATCGGTCAACCCGAGTCGACTCGGTCAAACGCAGGTCAACAGTGAGTTGACTCGGTCAACTCAGCTCAATCGACGTATCGGCACACGAAGAATGGTAAAGATAACGACGCGTCTATAATTTTGATAACTATATTTAACGATTATTTTATTTCCGTGAACGAGCTCGAACCATTTCGTTACAATTTAGTTTATATTTTGAAATGGTTGACGAAATATATATGATTACATCGCGTTGATTACATTGTTGAATTTTGGAAAATAGCGACAACTTGTGTTGTCGGGGCGTCCAAAAACAGAGGAAAGTCTGCCCGTTTTTCGAGAAAAATCTGTAAAACGATTCGCATTTTAATATCAAAATATAGCCGATCAACTACAAACGCTTTTTATAAAAGTAAAAACAAGAGTATAACTTTCGACAACAACTTACAACTTACGAGAACAACGATATGGAAATTATTTCGACAACAAAAATAAATATAGTTATTATTATATTTATTTCAAACGAACTCGAATCCTTTTATAAATAAATATAGTATATATATTTATTTCAAATATCACGAGACACGATTTCGTCTTATAAAATAAATATAGTTTTTATATTTATTTTAGATATCGTACAACACGAATTCGATTTATAAAACGAATATAATTTATACATATATTTCAAATGTCAAACAACATGAATTCGTTTTTACAAAAATAAATATAGTTTGTATATTTATTAAACAATACGAATTCTTTTATAAAAATAAATATAGTTTTATATTTATTTTAAACTTCAAGCGACTCGTACTCGTTTACAAAAATAGAGTATATATTTATTTCAACATCGAACGACTCGATGATACTTCTATAAAATAAATATAACTTTTTATATTTATTTCAAACGCCTAAACGGCGTACTATATATCAACATACGACCTCTCAAAAACGAGCTAACAAGTATAACTTCTTCGCTTCTTTTAAATTGATAATTTACCGTCAAATCGTTCGGTCAACGATTCGGTAGAGCACGATGACACGTAGTTTAGTTACTGCGTTTATTTAGAAACTTATTAGATATTCCATGTTAGGAATATTGTAGAACGCACGCTAGCAAGTTAAGTCTTGGAAACGACATCACGAAGTCGTAATTAGCTAGCTTTGCACAAGAATATTCAGGTGAGTTCATAACCCCACCTTTTTACGGTTTTACATTTTTCTAAATGTTTTTGGGGTGGAAAGACATGCACTTTTTGCAAAGCATACAAGAAATACATATTTCTAAACCATTTTACAAGCAAGTTTTAACTGACACAAATGGTTTACGAAAAGCTTATGTTTTATACCGGTTTTCAAACAAGCGTATTTTTTTGAAATATGCATACACACGAATTCTAGTTTTCTAAACTACGGGAAAATACATGAGAATTGATACTTGATATAATGAGAATTGATACTTGATATAATGAATACAAGAACTGAGAATTGATACTTGATATGATGAATACATAAACAAGAAGCACTCTTGGTGATCACTAGTACCAAGTATGATGCGATTTGAGGAATGATACGAGAAATCGTGTCACGAATAGGGTACCATAAGCACAATTAATCGTGTACATACTTAGACCGCAGAACAAAAGGTTCGATCTAACGGGTGTCAGGGCAGCCCCACTCTTGGTGACAACTAGTACCAAGTAGTGTTTTTGTGTCTCAGTCGTGAATCGACTACTAGAAAAATGCCTATGGTTTGGTGACTTCCTATGTCGTGTCACATGTTAATGGCCTTGCAACCCATTAACAACATGATACATACAAGAATACTTGATTTATACAAGAATACATGATACATACAAGAATACTTGATTTATACAAGAAAACATGATACATACAAGAATACTTGATTTATACAAGATGCATACTATGTTTTCATACAAAGTTTCCATATGACTGGACAAGAAAATGATTTTAAATTCGTTTTCTCAACAATACTTCAAAAACCGGTTACTCAAAAAGATTTATTTCAAATCTTTTACAAACAAACTATGAACTCGCTCAACTTCATGTTGACTTTTTCGCATGTTTCTTTCTCAGGTTGCATTTCTAAGACAAGGCACGGTTGGAATAGGAGAACCATCTGGAGTCGAGTACTTAGTGGGCGTTCACATACTAAAAGTCTTAGCTTATTTGCTTCCGCTGTGCAATGAAGATACCAGTCCAGTCACGCCAATGATCTGATATTTCGGGGTGTGACAGATTGGTATCAGAGCTATAGGTTTCGGCGAACAAGGTTTTCTGTAGGAATACCTAGGCTCTAACCTCACTTTCCTCTGGGAACTTAGAATATTAAAACTTGAATACATACAGAACGCCTAGTACTCGAATATGGTCTCCAAACGTTTCCGAAAAACAAACAGTCAAAATTATGTTTCCAAACATACGCTATAGTGGTGTTTTACACGCGGTACACAAAAACAATTACATATAGTACACAAAATTCTGAGAGTTTAGGAAACATGCATTTAGGACCTTCGGAAACTTATGTCTAAGTTCATTAAAGGTCGTCACATAGGAACCACGTTTATTAACTCGAACAAACGCCATTATTATGTCGTCCATGCTATTTTAAACCGCGCAGGTAACCTACACAAAACGAAGTACGGGCGAGCAAATTACACGAAACTTAAGCTATACATCAACGCAGGTCGAAGTACGTCACATACGACTTTCGAGGAAGCGGCAGTTTTGCACGCGGTCCTGCAAACGACACGAGTCATGCTAAGGAGAAGTCGCATGCCTTCGAATTCCCCCTATCTTATTAACGACGAATATGCTATGGTAATGTCACTTAATAACTGGTTATCACATGCAACCCCAGGTAAAGTCCTTAAATTTCTTTTATTGAAATTTCGACTTTCACATTTACTGAGTAGATTTTCGTATCTCTACTCCTCTTAATGGTCATTGTGTCACGATCATTTCTTTCAGTATAGCGAATATTCATTTGCTTCATTTCTTGAAAATTCGTATGATACGCATGCATCGTTTGTTACGCATGTGGTTTCGTTTCGAATAAGCGTTTCATCAAAGTTCAAATATTATTTCGCTAAATCTAATTATTGATTTGTGATTCGAATGACCCGCATTATTGTAATTGTTGGATCCTTTGTAATCAAGTCAACACATTTTCTTGAAATCCCTTTCTTTTCAAGTTACATACATGGTTTTTCGTTGTGACCATGCCGAAAGTTTTCTTGTCGATACATGTATTTATTGTCGGCTTGCGCCGAAATCAAAGTCAATTGTTTGAACTTGTTCATTACACATATTCAATTCAAGACACCATATGATGTATTGAAAACATCATATTCGAATTCGTTTTAACAAGCGTTTCATTGTTCCGAGTCGTAGTAGATTTGTTTGGTCTACGACTCCATTAAGTCGTATGTTAACTACGACACCTTGTGGTGTCAGTACAAACTTATAGCTTGGGCTAATCATGATTGAGCATTTTATGCAAAACACAGGTGATACTTGTTCGATCACCGCTACATTTGAATTGTTTCATTCACTACGACACCTTGTGGCGTCGGTATAACCTGCAGCTTGCACTGATCACGATCGAGCGTTTCATGCAAACTATTACATTTGAGCTTGTTGAATCTAAGTTCATTTATTGGATGCGATCATTTCTAGAATTCATTTGCATCTTGTGATACGTCCTTGAATTCACATCATTCGAATAAGTCTTGATTTGATTTCATGATCGTTCACTTTGGTACTATTCGTATTTTCTACGCATAACGTAACTCTAATGAGTTAACGTAGTCTAAATTTCGAGGACGAAATTTTATTAACAGGGGGAGAATGTGACAACCGGTGATTTACGGCTCTTAATTACGTGATTAACAGGCGATTAACGTGACAATAAACAATGTTTACGATGCAAATTAACTTAATTAGGCATTTGGAGTGCCTGAGAACGTCTATATGACTTTACAGTGCGCGAACGGTGATTCACAGAGAAACCTGCTGAATATTACGCGACAACGAACTGATACCGTACAAGATATTGACAACGCCGACAAATATTAAATTTTACGATATATTCTAGCTTCATTTTAACAATCGTAGTTGAAACCGGATCGAAAAACGGTTAAAAATGATACACGAAACATTTTACGCAACCGGCGACTGAACGCGACGAACAACGGCAACCGACCCTAATTTATGTGTTTTGATACTAACATTATGTTTTACGACGTTACGAAGTGTTTGGGTTGCGACAACGGGTCTCGTAGGAATTACGGGCCACTTACACATGAGACGGGCTTGTGGGCCCTGGGCCCAAGCCCAAAAACCCACAAGCCTAAACCCGCACCTAATATAGTAAATCTATACCAAATCTCACCAAAACCGATACTAGATCTCGAAAGATCTCTACAAGATTTACTACAATCTTACAAAATCTATTAAAATCTTACCAAATCTAAGCAAAATATTTTGTGCAAGGTCTCAAGATTTGCAAAATCTCAACATATCTATATATATGGCCTTATACCTTGTAATTTTCATTCACAAACAAACACTGATACAAAAATTTTCCCTCATTTCCTTCTCATGGTTCATATACAAACACAGAGGAATCAATTTCGTCACAAACAAAAACCATTCACAGACAAATCAATTGAAGAGCTGATCCATCTCACCTCCCTCTCGATCTCCCTCTCAACTTACACAAAATCCGTTCACCAGATTCTAGATCCAGCCGACGTTTACAGGTAAGATACCCCCCCTTCTTCTTCGCCTCGACGGACTTACCACCACCACCACCGTTATCGGGTGGTGGTGAGCGACGGCTGAAGACAGAGACTAGATGGAGAGAGAGACCGAGGAGAGATAGGGCGTCAGAGACAGGGCGGTGGCAGAGGCGGTGACGGTGGTTGGTTCCGACAGATTCTCGGTAAATACCCCCCTATTTCTCGTAACTCCTGGACTTGAAGATGATGTTGCTGGGTCGATGGTGATGATGAAGATGATGATGCTCATGTTCGGTGACGATTTTGTTCTCGAGTCAGACATCGGGAGTCTCGGGTCGGATATCGAGTTCCGGGTCAGCCACGGTTCGGGTATGGTTCAGCGAGCTCGGGTTCAACAGGGTTCGTTTTTGGCGGTCAGGTCAACGGTTCGGGTCGAATCGGTCAACCCGAGTCGACTCGGTCAAACGCAGGTCAACAGTGAGTTGACTCGGTCAACTCAGCTCAGTCGACGTATCGGCACACGAAGAATGGTAAAGATAACGACGCGTCTATAATTTTGATAACTATATTTAACGATTGTTTTATTTTCGTTAACGAGCTCGAACCATTTCGTTACAATTTAGTTTATATTTTGAAATGCTTGACGAAATATATTTGATTACATCGCGTTGATTACATTGTTGAATTTTGGAAAATAGCGACAACTTGTGTTGTCGGGGCGTCCAAAAACAGAGGAAACTCTGCCCGTTTTTCGAGAAAAATCTGTATAACGATTTGCGTTTTAATATTAAAATATAGCCGATCAACTACAAACGCTTTTTATAAAAGTTAAAACAAGAGTATAACTTTCGACAACAACTTACAACTTACGAGAAAAACGATATGGAAATTATTTCGACAACAAAAATAAATATAGTTATTATTATATTTATTTCAAACGAACTCGAATCCTTTTATAAATAAATATAGTATATATATTTATTTCAAATATCACGAGACACGATTTCGTCTTATAAATATACTCAAATATTTCTTAAATTGTGTGAATGTGGGTCCCATGACATCTAAAATGGGACGGAGGGAGTATTTATTTTAAACTTCAAGCGACTCGTACTCGTTTACAAAAATATAGTATATATTTATTTCAACATCGAACGACTCGATGATACTTCTATAAAATAAATATAACTTTTTATATTTATTTCAAACGCCTAAACGGCGTACTATATATCAACATACGACCTCTCAAAAACGAGCTAACAAGTATAACTTCTTCGCTTCTTTTAAGTTGACAATTTACCGTCAAATCGTTCGGTCAACGATTCGGTAGAGCTCGATGACACATAGTTTAGTTACTGCGTTTATTTAGAAACTTATTAGATATTCCATGTTAGGAATATTGTAGAACGCACGCTAGCAAGTCAAGTATTGGAAACGACATGACAAAGTCGTAATTAGCTAGCTTTGCACAAGAATATTCAGGTGAGTTCATAACCCCACCTTTTTACGGTTTTACATTTTTCTAAATGTTTTTGGGGTGGAAAGACATGCACTTTTTGCAAAGCATACAAGAAATACATATTTCTAAACCATTTTACAAGCAAGTTTTAACTGACACAAATGGTTTACGAAAAGCTTATGTTTTATACCGGTTTTCAAACAAGCGTATTTTTTTTTGAAATATGCATACACACGAATTCTAGTTTTCTAAACTACGGGAAAATACATGAGAATTGATACTTGATATAATGAGAATTGATACTTGATATAATGAATACAAGAACTGAGAATTGATACTTGATATGATGAATACATAAACAAGAAGCACTCTTGGTGATCACTAGTACCAAGTATGATGCGATTTGAGGAATGATACGAGAAATCGTGTCACGAATAGGGTACCGTAAGCACAATTAATCGTGTACGTACTTAGACCGTAGAACAAAAGGTTAGATCTAACGGGTGTCAGGGCAGCCCCACTCTTGGTGACAACTAGTACCGAGTAGTGTTTTTGTGTCTCAGTCGTGAATCGACTACTAGAAAAATGCCTATGGTTTGGTGACTTCCTATGTAGTGTCACATGTTAATGGCCTTGCAACCCATTAACAACATGATACATACAAGAATACTTGATTTATACAAGAATACATGATACATACAAGAATACTTGATTTATACAAGAAAACATGATACATACAAGAATACTTGATTTATACAAGATGCATACTATGTTTTCATACAAAGTTTCCATATGACTGAACAAGAAAATGATTTTAAATTCGTTTTCTCAACAATACTTCAAAAACCGGTTACTCAAAAAGATTTATTTCAAATCTTTTACAAACAAACTATGAACTCGCTCAACTTTATGTTGACCTTTTCGCATGTTTCTTTCTCAGGTTGCATTTCTAAGACAAGGCACGGTTGGAATAGGAGAACCATCTGGAGTCGAGTACTTAGTGGGCGTTCACTACTAAAAGTCTTAGCTTATTTGCTTCCGCTGTGCAATGAATATACCAGTCCAGTCACGCCAATGCTCTAATATTTCGGGGTGTGACACATATTAGATGATGCAGCAACCACAGGTTAAGGTGACGGAATCTGAGGGGCATTGGGATCTGTAGCAGGTGGTGAAGTAGCAAAAGCCTTCTGACAGTTAGACATAGACGATGACGTGTTTGTGAGATTCTGACACCTCTGCTTGTCCTCCTAGACATATTCCTTGACTAAGGAAATCACATCTCTTGTTTCCATTGTACAATGATTGCATGTTCCCATGATAACTGCAACACGATAGTCCCATGTCTTGTTACGTGGCAAACCGTACAGAAAGGGCCTGTTAATCCTACCACGTGTCACATTTAATCTGATCTTCTCGATTTCAGAAAGAAGCTCACTAAACCTTCTGATCACGTCTTCTACTGTTTCACCCTCAATGTAACCGAAATTATCAAGTTGTTGCCAGAGCAACTGACGTTGAGAATCGATACTTGGAGAATTTATTGTTGAACTAAGTAATAACTTGTGCACTCGCAAGCACGCCGCAAACGTATGAACCCGCTTCCTGTACCACTCGTCAAAGACCTGTCAAAATTTATCAAAACGAACAAACACCTCTTCTTTTTAAATTTTATAACCCCTTTTTTTAATTTTTAAAATTTTCTAAATATTTTTTTAATTTTTTAAATATTATAATTATATATTAATAAAAACTATTATAATAACTATTAATGATTAAGCAATGAGGTAGAGGATCCTGTACATTAATCCAGAAGTGTGAGAAGTGTGAGAAGTGTATTATAACACGATATATAACACTATATAACACCATATAAACACCGTATAGCACTATGTAACACCATATAACAGCATATAACACTATGTAACACTATATAACATTATATAACAAATATAACACTATATTTTGTCTGGTAGCATGTCTATGATAGATGTATAGTGTTATATATTGTTATATAGTGTTATATAGTGTTACATAGTGTTACATGGTGTTATATGGTGTTACATAGTGTTATACAGTGTTTATATAATGTTATATAGTGTTATATATAGTGTTATAATACACCTCTCACACTTCTGAATTGATGTACACTATCACTACCCTAAGCAATGATTACCTAATTATTATTATTATATAATTAATTAAAAACAAACGAAAATAGTACGTCTTCAACATTTATCCTTCCAAAACCCTAATTTTTTTTAAAAACAACACAGCCGCCGTCAAAACGATGAACGAAAAGATGAACGGAAATTACGGAGGTGAACGGAAATGACGTTGGCAGATTGTGACGATGGAGGTAAGGTACGCGAAGAGATGAACAGGGAGTATCGACGGAGATGGTGACCGGTGACGAAAGGTTAAAGGTCGGAGAAGATCACCAATGGTCGTCGGAGTTGCAGGTACGTTGGAGTTGTAGGTTGAAGATGATGGTAAAGAACGGTGAGAATTGTGATGTTGTGGTAGACCAGAGGTGGAGGTGAAGTGGATGAAGGTGGAGGTGACTGTGATAGAGACTAGAGATTATGGTGAACGTTGGTTATGGAGGTGATGACAGTATTCGGTGTTCGGAGGAGGCGGTCAGAGTAGGTGAAGGTTTTTATGTGGTCGTCGGTGGTTGCGGAAACTGGAGGTGGACGATGATGAAGACCGGTAACGGAGTTGCGGTGGTCGTCAGCGATTGACAACAGAGATGTTTGAACGGGATTATGTTAATTGTGGCACCCGAGGAAAATCCACATTCATCTTGACCTACCTATCTTGATATCACTTATCACCACACTCCTATGAGACTGTTTACCAAATTTCGGGATGAAAAAAATTTCAAGTTGGGGATGATATGACAACCCGAACTTTCAAGATTAGTGCTATTTGATTTCATAACCTTTGATTTGTGTCGTTATGCTTTATAACGTTGTAACTAAAGGAATTCTATGATAACAAGATGTAATATTATGAGATTGTTATTGGTTGCTTGAGTTGTAGAATTGTAAATGATATGTTACGTAGATTAGTTGTACACCGCCTAGCCGGGTCGTACACCCCTCTTGTGATCATGCATCTAATCTTGGCCCATACATCCCATCTAGCCCAAGTCGAACCCAACCCACTCTTCCCTTGTGTTCGAGTATGCATGTAAAGAGCACAACTCCAAACAGTTGCAAACCCTAGAAGTTCCTTCCCCTTTCTTGCGACGGCAACCAACTCCTTCGAAGCCCTCTCTCCTCTCTCGAAGACTGTTTCTTGTTTCTAGCACACACCCATCCTTCGGTTAGTATACTTAACATTGATTTGTTTTACATTCATGAATACTTGTAGATTATGTGTGTAGATGTTAGTTTGTGTATGATGTTATGAGATTTCTGATTTGAATAGTTGTTATAATATGGTGCATGCTATTGATCGGTGATCTTGGAAATTATAGACACTAGAATTGTTATGTGTTATGATTCAGATTCATGTATATGAAAAAAACTTAAAATCGAATATTATTATAGAATGGCTGAAGGATCGTTCGGATGATGATGTTTGTTGTGATAGTGACGATGATATGAGCAATTGTATAGTTAAGATCTTATGTGCGGATTAAATGTTAACTGGGAATTCGATGATTGATTGATGATTATGATGCAACTGTTAGACAATGATTAGGGTTTATTTGGATTTGTGATAAACTGTTTGATCTTGTGCGATGTGAATGGGAAATTGTTGGACCAAGATTTACGGCAATGTACAACCGTAGGCAGCTTGGTCGCACACTACTAAACCACGCATACTTGCACGGTACAAGCTTGATCGCACAGTGTACACCCCTGCAATGCATCACTTGCACACTAATACATTGTGCACATTGGAACAACATAGCGTACGACGGGGTGGTGCATGTCGCACACTCTTAACATGGCCACACACCTAGGGAAGGTCATACACTCATGCACTGGTCGCACACCTATTTGTGCCTCCGCATTTGTTTGGGCTTTACACATTAGTGGGCCACTAGTAATAGACTATGCGACTGCACCGAGTCGCACACTAGAAGTTAGATCGCACACTCAGTGTCACACCCCAAAAATACCACATGCGGAAACCCCGCTAGGCGTGTGATGTACCAGGATCTAGCCACAAATCACATTGAACTCATAAAAAGATTTCAAATAAAGTTGCCACTAATAAATAAAAGTGTATCAAACATAAGCTTAATAAAATCCAACAAGTTCAGCGGAAGCAATAAGTAAACCAATGTTTAAATGTTTCAAAAACCAAATGTATGAAAATCAGTAAGCCTGTCATGTGTATCCAATCAGTTCGACCCATGACCACTCCAGCCATTCCAGACAGCAAGTTCCATATCCAAGAAATCTAACGACCTGCGAGCATGCAACAAATGTATCAGACAACGCTGGTGTGTTCATAGTTTTGTGAAAACGTTAATTGCCAAGTGTTTAGTTCAGTTTAATAATAATGTTGATAATAACTCGAGTACCGTACAAGATGGCTCCAGATTGTTTTGACCATCCCCAATGCCCCTATCTAAGCATTGGTCGTGATTTAAGGTCATTAGTTCATGCCCGTCCTCTCGGGTACGGTGTGAGGTTGCCAAGCCTAATAGCGCTATCAACTAATACCCCGTTACCTCTCAGGTAACTAATTCGGTATAAGATAGGACTTAAAGTGATAGGAAACGAGTGTATTATCTAACATCCCAGTTTTTACCCAAAAGAATTATTCCTCTCAGGAATACCCATTTGATTGTCCCACCCACCGGGACGCATGCTCAAGAGAAATGAACTCACCTTAGTTTTGCTCGGTTTATGATTACGTACTTCTACGCGTTAAATGTTAAGTCCGTTACACGCGACCTAATATATAATAAACGTAAGTACACGTATGTAGGGTCATGAAATACCCTAGTGTTTCCAACAACTCAAGGTTTAAGTGAATCAGGTTAACAAGCTGTCATACAGTAGCACCCACATAATGATATATCTATACATGTGCTAAAAATTATGTCATCATATATATTTACAACTAAATGTTTTACTCGCATTCCCAAACCCCACATTTTCATGTTCTTAATTTACTAATTCACATAATAATAATGTGCACCTAATGTGTGTGTGTATATATATATATAGGGGAAGGTTCTATGCAGAACACTAAATATTGCGAGAACACGCAGAACAAAATGAATCACTCATTTTTTCAATCCTAAAAACCTAAAAAGTAAATGAAAATATTATAAATGTAAGATTTGTTGTTTCTCACACTAGAATTTAAAACAAAATATAAAAAATGTTCAGTTTTTAAATAACCTACACACATGTAGGTTATGTGTAGGCTAAATTACCTACATGTATGTAGACTATGTGTAGGGAAAAATGTATGACTTTTTATGTATATATAATACACATATGAATGTAAGAAATATAAAATTTAAGAAATATGAAACTTAAATCCCAAAATTTAGTGATTTAAAGTTGTTCTTTTTGTTCTCGCAATAATTAGTGTTCTGTAATGATCCTTATCCTATATATATATATATATATATATATATGAACGGGATCAGGAGAAAACGGCAAAAAGTGTGAGAACGGTGAGAACGCATCCTGGCCGAACACGTGGCGTAGGGCTTGATTAGGGAGCGAGGGGTTTTTTTGTCTTTTTAGTATTTCTTCTCCTTTCACGGTTTTCGCGTTTGAGAAGCTTCTTTATTTTTTGCGTGCAAGATAATTTTGGCGTTTTGTATATTTATTAATTATTTGGTTTTTATTGTTTTTTTCTCTGATTTCTTCTCTTTGAGGTAATTATTTTTGTGTCACATAGTTAATATTTTTGGCGTTATGGCTTTTTTCCATGTTTTTTGGCGTTTTGTATATTTTTGTTAATAATTCATTGCCATAGATTAATATTTCAAAAAATTACAATAAGTAGAAAATCAAAATAATCTAATAGTCTTCCGTAGGTGGGATTATATCGGAGATGTACCCATCGCTTTGTTCTTAACTTTCTTCAGATTCTTCATCATCAAATTTCATTTTTGCGTATAACGCCATTAGCTCGTCTCTTCTTTGCTGCAGCCTATTCAAGAATATTACTGCATCATTGGATTTTGGATCGTTTGAAGGTGTTAAATCACAGAGTTGTTCAATGATAGATAGCAACCCTGTCTTCAACATTTCTTCCATTGTTCTTGAATATTACTGCATCATTGCACCCCGTTTTCAAAAGTTACTTCAAGTGTTCCTTCTTCCTCATGCAATAACCAACTCCTAAGTTTTGGTAGTTGTGTATCTTCAATATCATCATCATCATCATCTTCATTATCTTCTGCTGGAAACTTTCTCTCCAGTTTTCTTATTACAGTTCTTGTTCTTTCACAATCGTTGTCTCTTGGAACCCTAAGGGCCAGGATATCCTTTTGAATATTTTCATTCATTCCCATCATGGCTTTTATTGTTCTTACCTTAACCCTTCTTCTGTCAGCGAACTTTATGATGAATCTTTTTTCTTTCCTTACAAACCTCCATGCAATAACCTTAGCCATTTTTTAAAATTTTTGGCGTTTTGGAGAATATGTGGCGTTTTAGTTTTTTTGACGTGTTTGAACTTGGGTTATGATGATCTTCTTTTATATTGACTTTTTTCCCCACGTATGTTAGGTAATTATGGCGTTTTCAAAAAGATAAATAAATTTAATATAATAAATGTTAGTAATTATGTTTTCCATCGTTTCATTTTACTGTTTTTTGCAGTTTACCGTGTTTTGTTTTAAGACTCAATTGTTTTAATGGTGTAACACGTCAAATCTTTTGACGGCTGTAATTATGGCGTTTTGTTTTCCAATGGCGGTTAGATAACTATTGGACTTCTTATGTTTTATATTCTTTTGCACATTTTTCACTCTTTTTTTTTTATAATATTAGTTGTTCAAATTAATTTTATTATAGTTTGGTAGTTTATTTGGGGGCTTTTGTATGGCATTATGACGTTTTACACGTATTTGCTAATTTTGGCGTTTTATTATATTTTTCGTTATAGCATTAATATTATTTTGTTGTTTATTAACTGACATTACAAAACAAACAATAGACAAAGAAAATTAAAAAAAAGTAAAAAAAAAACAAAGTAGAAGCAATTTATTATTATTAAATTTTCAGTGTCATCAGTCTCTTTTTTCTTTTGAAACTACAAGAAATGCGACAAATAATTGGTGTTTTGGGTTTGGCGTTGTTTGTTTTCTTTGTTCATGTGTTGAATTGTCTTTGTTGATGTTTGAGCCATAGAGCGACCCCCTGTGGGTGGATGCTATCTGCCACTGGTATAGGTCTTTTCTTATCATCCAAACCTTCTTCAGGAACAAAGATGACATTATGACAAATGGGTGTCATCAGTCCCTCTTTTTTTTTCAATTTTCTCCATCTCATGCAACAAAATCCTTTTCTTCACTCGCGTAAAAAATCATTAAATGAAGCTTCATGCAGAACTTTACTGAGGATAAAAGAAAAAGATGTTTTTGCTATCGTAATTTTTTGGTGTTTTACATTGAGTTGTAAATTTTTTTAGCAACCACTGTGTGTGTGTGTTTTTTTTTTTTTTTTGTGTGTTTTTTTGGTGTGATAAACGGAAGGTGGTGAGACGTTTGTATTTATAGAATTTTTTTGGCGCGTAGGTTAGGCGGGATGTTATTTTTATAACACAAAATGTAAATAACATTTATTCGGATGTAAAGTTTGGCGTTATATATAATGGCGTTTCCTATGTTATGGCGTTTTTGTAACCAGAGAGTTTAAATAAAAACACAAAAAAAAGCACCCAGTGATTAATTTGGCGTTTTGTATTTTTTTGGCGTTTTGTTTTCAAGTTGTACAGCCCGCTGTTTCGCTGGTTTGATGCATTAACGTGCGTGTTCATTATGTGATTTGTTACACCCACCCATGAATTATGAAGTCAGTTACCCATTCCCATAATATTCGACTTATCCCCATCACTTTAACATTTAAACTATTCAATCATCTTAGTGCACTGCTTCATATAACCCTAGCAATCAACTAAGCCATTAACTCGATCATCATGCAGACAAGGATTTAAATTCCCAAAGATATTACCTCCAACCAATGCATAGCAAACAATCTTTTCTTCAGTACGTAATGGCTAACATTACTAACAATTAACCGAACCGATTCCGTAAACATTAAACATTATATTAAACCCGTAACTCCCTTTTTTTAAAGTGACGAAGTCTGTTAACATGCGACCCAAGTTTACTAGTTGTTCATCATGGACATATTTATGCTAATAGGTTCGATCCAACCACATCAAGCATTCGATCCGACTCACAAAATCACGTTATGTATTCAAACTCTTAGATCATGAACACCCTAACTAACACATACTCAAACGATTAAATACAACCGGAGAACTACAACAAACAGAGAAGGTGATACACTAACCGATATGTGAGACGAAATCGAAAAGAGAACTTCAAGATGAAGGAGAGGTTGCCGTCAGGTTCTAGGAGAGAAGAAGAGAAGTATTTGAGGGTCTTGTAATTTGCGTAGTTGTTAGTTAATGATAATCAAACTATTTATCTAATGTGTGTGCCGCCAATGAGGGGGAGTCCAGGCTTGGTTTGGGCTCAAATTTGGGCCAATGAGAGCCCCTGTGATTCGAAGGGTGTACGGCTGAAGGAAAAGTGTGTGGCTAGACTTATCCCATCATCAAGTAGAATATAACAATTTACAATAATAAAATAATTACAATCCCATAGAGCCATTATGTAGCAACCCCCGATCCCTGGTTCCCGGGAACCGGCGGTCGCGAGCCAGTTTCGGTGGTATCTCATATTGTCTAATTTGGCAGCGGAATTTTTAATCAGGACCGTAGTTAGGAAATATTTATTAGAGTAAAATACCACATTTTCATAACATTAAACATATGGGATAAAACCCAAGTTCGTACTACACACGTTTTCATAGGAATAAATCCTATTTTATTTAATAAAAACGTCAATTTTATTTTAGGTAACTTTATTGCCACTTTTCCAAGCCTTCAGTGCTATCCAGCTGGCTTCTATTTGGCTTTCACAATTTGTTACCTAAAACGTGTTTAAAAAACATTTGTCAACGGGAAATACTGGTGAGTGAATCTCAGTTTAATCAAGTTTGAATAAAAAGTCACAGTGTACAATATTGAGGGCGATCTCGCAATTACATTTGTTTCCAAGTTATAACAATTAACATCCATGGTACTGTCATACTCAACTTGTGGAAATGTTACTCCTTGACCAGGTGGTAACAAATTTTGTATACAAAACCCCAACATACTCATGATAATTGTATTCTTATAAATACTCACTAACTGTTATTCGCATGGAAAAGTATTTAAGGTTTTGTAAAAACAGTTCACAAAATAGATTTACAAAAAGTGGATCAACTCACAAAAAGGTTTATACAAAAAGAAGGATTACTCACATTGCTGTCTTAGATTTTTCGTAAGGGTTTCCTGGTGATAATCTAAAATTTACACAAATGCACACACATTAGTATAATAACCCATTTTAACATTAGTAATACTCTCCCCGAGACGGCATTCCAACGACTACGTCGGGCAGAACCACGACAGCCGTTACGGAACCCTAGATCAATCGGGCAGCGTATCTAATACGTATCCAGGGGTTATAATACTTAGAACGGAGCAGAACTTCGGTAATTAGGGGGTATAATACCCGCGTATTATGCCTAATATCAGAAATTTGCTTAAGAAAGAAAGAAATGAGCGAGTGGACTGAAGATCCGATGCCTCCTATATATAGTGCTGATTTTTGTCTTCCTCGCGGCCCGCGTAACACAAGAGAAGGGCTTACGCGGCCCGCGTTGACTCCAGGTCAACGTATAGCCCATCCGGATCATCACATAGACTCGCCACGATGATGACACGTGTCATCACCGGGCTGCGCCACCATTTTGAGCTCACGCGGCCCGCGTAAACTAATCAGGGGTCTTACGCGGCCCGCCTGAACTTAAAACTCAACGAAATCAGTTTTTAACCTTTAAACGGCCCGCGTAAGGGTTGAGGTGGGTTCTACGCGGCCCACCTCAGCTTAAGTTTTAGATTTTTAATTTATTTTTAATACTATTTAATATATTTGAGGCCCGTTTTCGCGTATGGGGCGTATTTTGGGACAATTTGGGATATTTTAAAATATACTAGGGTGTCAGAAAAATAATCGAGGGTGTCGGTTTATTGAGGATTGTTACATCCTCCCCGCCTTGTTTTAGAGCTCGTCCTCGAGATCTACTGTTACAAGTGTGGATATTTCCTTTGCATTTCAAATTCAAGCTCCCATGTATACTCAGGTCCTTTTTTGGAGTCCCACTTCACTTTGACCAGAACTAATCTCTTGTGTTTGAGATTCTTGACTTTCCTATCTTCAATTTGTAGAGGCCTTTCTACAAACTTGAGTTGTTCATTTACATCTATATCCTTAAGAGGTACTACCAGTGATTCATCAGCTAAACACTTTTTGAGATTAGATACATGAAACACATCATGTATTCCTGCCATTTCCTCTGGCAGTTGTAGCTGATAGGCGACAGGTCCTATTCTTCTAATAATCTCAAAAGGTCCAACATACCTGTGACTTAGCTTTCCCCTTTTGATGAATCTTACCATTCCTTTCCAAGGAGAGACTTTCAACATTACTTTATCTCCTACTTGAAATTCCAATGGCTTGCGTCGATTATCGGCATAACTTTTCTGTCGATCACGTGCTGCTTTCAGTCGTTCCTTGACTTGAATAATCTTGTCGGTAGTTTCTTGCACTATCTCAGGTCCAGATAGTTGCTTTTCCCCAATTTATGCCCAACAGACTGGGGTTTGGCACTTTCGTCCATAAAATGCTTCGAATGGTGCAGCATTGATACTTGTGTGATAACTATTATTATAAGAAAATTCTATTAAAGGTAAGTGATCGTCCCAATTACCTCCAAAATCAATTACACAAGCTCTAAGCATGTCCTCCATCGTCTGAATTGTTCTTTCGCTTTTTCCGTCCGTTTGAGGATGATAAATTGTGCTCAGATTTAACATGGTTCCCATTGCCTTTTGGAAACTTGACCAAAAATGAGAGGTAAATCGGCTATCTCTATTAGAAACAATTGATAAAGGTATTCCATGTAAAGAAACGATTTCATTTACATACAACTTAGCTAATTGTTCCATACCGAAAGTTTCCTTCATTGGTAGGAAATGAGCTGACTTGGTTAGCCTATCTACAATCACCCAGATTGTATCATTTCCTTTCTTTGTTTTGGGTAATTTAGTAACAAAATCCATTGTTATTAATTCCCATTTCCACACTGGCATTTCTAACTGTTGTAACAAACCTGAGGGTTTCTGGTGTTCAACTTTAACTTGTGAACAAGTTAAACATTTAGAAACATAGGCTGCTATGTCGTTTTTCATTCCTATCCACCAGAAATTTTTCCTTAAATCCTGGTACATTTTATCATTTCCTGGATGCATCGCATACTTAGACTTATGGACTTCTTCTAATATACGATGACGTAGGTTTCCTAATTTAGGTATCCATATTCTCTTTTTATGGAATCTCCAAATTCCATCTGTTCCTTGTTCTAATTCCTTAATCATACCTTTTAATTTTTCAGCATCATCCTTGATTGCTGATTCTTGTGCTTCTCTTATCTGATCATTTAAATCTACTTGTATATTTAATTTAAGGGAACGTATCCTTTTTGGCTTTTCATGATACTTTTGGCTTAAAGCATCTGCCACTACATTTGCTTTTCCTTCATGATACTGGATATCACAATCATAATCACTAAGCATTTCCATCCAACGTCTTTGTCTCATATTCAATTCATTTTGCCCGAAAACATACCTTAAACTCTTATGATCTGTAAATATGGTAAACTTACTACCATACAGATAATGTCTCTAAATCTTAAGGGCAAAAATTATAGCTCCTAATTCTAAATCATGGGTTGAATAATTCTCTTCATGATTCTTAAGTTGTCTAGAGGCATAAGCTATAACCTTTTGGCGTTGCATCAACACACATCCAAAACCTAATTTAGAAGCGTCACAATAGACTACAAAGTCTTCCGTTCCTTCTGGTAACGCTAATATGGGTGTATGGGTTAATTTATGCTTAAGAATTCTAAATGCTTCTTCTTGTTTTGGTCCCCATTCAAACTTAATGGATTTACAGGTTAGCTTAGTTAAGGGAATGGCTATTCTAGAAAATCTCGAATAAATCTTCTATAATAACCGGCCAATCCTAAGAAAACTTCTAACCTCGGTTGGTGATTCAGGGGTTTTCCATTTAATTATTGCCTCGATCTTTGTAGGATCCACATGAATTCCTTCATGGTTCACTAAGTGTCCAAGAAATTATACCTGTTCTAACCAAAACTCGCACTTTGAAAATTTAGCATAAAGCTTTTCCTTTCTTAATAGACTTAAAAGTGCGTGCAAATGCTTTGCATGTTCCTCTTTACTCTTAGAGTAAATTAGAATATCATCTATGAAAACAATTATGAATTTATCCAAATATGGCTTACATATTCGGTTCATCATGTCCATAAATGCGGCTGGGGCATTGGTTAAACCAAATGGCATGACAGTAAATTCATAATGTCCATACCTTGTTCTAAATGCGGTCTTAGGAATATCCTCTTCTTGTACCTTTAATTGATGATATCCTGACCTTAAATCGATTTTAGAGAAAAATCGAGCTCCTTGCAGTTGATCGAACAGATCATCGATTCTCAGTAATGGGTACCGATTCTTAATCGTCACTTTGTTCAATTCACGGTAATCAATGCACATATGCATTGATCCGTCCTTCTTTTTAACGAATAAAATCGGCGCTCCCCAAGGCGACGAACTTGGTTGTATGAATCCTTTTTCCAGCAATTCATCCAATTGTTTCTTCAGTTCCAGCTATGACATCTGGAATCATTTTGGCTTCATCTGCAGTTAGAACAAATGCTCTAGCATTTTTAGTGTTCTTGTTGTTTGCAGTTGGGGCTAGTTTTGGATAGTTTGGCTTGATGTGACCTTTTTCTCCAAAATTAAAGCACAGTCCATTACTGGATTTCCTCCTGCAATCTTCTTCCTTGTGTCCTGGTGCTTTGCAGAAATTGTAGTGAGTGGAGCATTTTCCTGAATGCTTCTTTCTGCAGGTTTTGAAGTATGGTGCAGAGGTAGAACCTACATTCCTACGGATGGAATTCCCAGAACGGAATTCTTGAGTAAGCCTTTGAGTTAGGTTTCTCCTCTGTTCTTCTTCTCTAGTACGGATTAATTCATCTGTCAAGGTATTCGCTAGTTCTACAGCTTCTTCTAGAGTTTGAGGTCTAGCTGCCTTGACTACATGTCTAATCTCTCCAATTAATCCCCAGATGTAACGGGAGATTAATACTGGTTCAGGTGATGCAAGGGTTGGCACTATTCTAGCATATTCAAAGAATAACTTTGTGTACCCTTTACTATCCACTCCATTCATCCTAAGGTTTAGGAATTTGTTTGCTATTTGTTCTTTTTCATTAGGAGGGCAGAATTTCCTTTCTATCATATTCCTAAATTCTTCCCATTCCATGTTGTAAACACTATCACTTCCTCTTGAGTGGAGAATAGTGTTCCACCACTCTAAGGCTGAATTCTTAAATAGATTGGAAGCAAACATTATCTTGTCTTCTTCCGCACATTTACTTATTTTCAGAACAGCCTCAGTCTTTTCTATCCAGCGTAAAGCTGCAATAGGTTCTTCATTGCCCGAGAATTCTATCGGTTTGCAGGACCAGAATTCTTTGTAAGAACAACCATAAGGCATGGTTCTTCTTCTTTTGGGAATGGGCACTTGAAGTACAGGGCCATTGTTTACGCTGTGTTCTGGTTCAATTGGTCGCTTACTGTTATGTTTACTTTTATTATTCACTTCTTGAACCGTTTGAATAATAAATGGCATTGCATCTATGATTTCTTGTGCCACTATGTGTTGAACGGCACTATTATCCATTTGGTTTCCATTGTTATTGACGCTTGGATTCTCATTAACCACGTTAATGTTACTCTGGTTATCGTTATTCAGATTTCCTTCGTCGGCCATCTGAATTTTAAACATTTGCCCCATATTAATATCACAAATAATATTTAATATAGTCAATCACATGACACGCATTTTCGCCAAAAGCGTCGATCATTGTGACTTTACTCTATTCATCTATTATGCATCTATTACAATACCAACTCAAATAGATAGTAGTAGGCATCCGTACACACATATTTTATTATTTTAGTATTACTATTACCGATTCCTATTCTCACATTCACGGATATGGATTCATCCAAAAATCCATATTGCGCTCATCGTATTTCCATATGAGTCGCTCTCCCACCTGTCTCATCCGTTCACTACTCTCTAGAATTTCCTCACCAAAAGTCCTAAGTTCTTGTACGTTTTCTGCACTCATTGGGGGTGCAGGTTCTAGGACTGGGTTCGGAATCTGGGGTGCGGGTTCCTGATGTGGGGGTGTAGGTGCCTGAAATCGGTAAGGATCTTCTAAAATCTCCCTAATGTATTCATCGTGGTAATAGGGATCTAAAGGGTCCATACCTGGGTAGACTCCTATATTCTGCATAGGTGTGTTTTCATGTATCGGGTAACGTTGCGCATAGTTCCTAACATCGTCCCACCAGGGGTCGTAATTCGGGTCTAGGGGGTTTGGTGCTAGTACCCTAGGGATTTCTTTCGGATTAAAGTCGTGCATCTATACTTGGTTTTCAAGGTTTTCTATTTCCATGGGTTGATCATGAATTGGTAGCGGTGGTTGGGGTGCTATTATTTGCTTCAGATTAGGGTCAGCTGCAGTGGTTGCTAAGATATGGATATTGGCTATACCCATATTTATCATATCCTGGGCATAGGCATCTGTCTCTCTCTTGGATGCTGCTAATTCTCTCTGGTCTTGTAACTTTTTCATACGTTTCCTACGTTCATGTGCCCCTCTACTGAACCATCCCCTCTTTTATGGCGTAATTATGGCGTTTTGTTTTCCAATGGCGGTTAGATAACTATTGGACTTCTTTTGTTTTATATTCTTTTGCACATTTTTTCACTATTTTTTTTATAATATTAGATGTTCAAATTAATTTTATTATAGTTTGGTAGTTGATTTGGGGGCTTTTGTATGGCATTATGGCGTTTTACACGTATTTGCTAATTTTGGCATTTTATTATATTTTTCGTTATAGCATTAATATTATTTTTTTTGTTTATTAACTGACATTACAAAACAAACATTAGACAAAGAAAATTAAAAAAAAGTAAAAAAAAAAAAACAAAGTAGAAGCAATTTATTATTATTAAATTTTTAGTGTCATCAGTCTCTTTTTTCTTTTGAAACTACAAGAAATGTGACAAATAAATGGCGTTTTAGGTTTGGCGTTGTTTGTTTTCTTTGTTAATGTGTTGAATTGTCTTTGTTGATGTTTGAGCCATAGATCGACCCCCTGTGGGTGGATGCTATCCGCCACTGGTATAGGTCTTTTCTTATCATCCAAACCTTCTTCAGGAACAAAGATGACATTATGACATATGGGTGTCATCAGTCCCTCTTTTTTTCAATTTTGTCCATCTCATGCAACAAAATCCTTTTCTTCACTCGCGTAAAAAATCATTAAATGAAGCTTCATGCAGAACTTTACTGAGGATTAAAGAAAAAGATGTTTTTGCTGTCGTTGTAATTTTTTGGCGTTTTACATTGAGTTGTAAATATTTTTAGCAACCACTGTGTGTGTGTGTGTTTTTTTTGTGTTTTTTTGGTGTGATAAACGGAAGGTGGTGAGGCGTTTGTATTTATAGAATTTTTTTGGCGCATAGGTTAGGCGAGATGTTATTTTTATAACACAAAATGTAAATAACATTTATTCAGATGTAAAGTTTGGCATTATATATAATGGCGTTTCCTATGTTATGGCGTTTTTGTAACCAGAGAGTTTAAATAAAAACACAGAAAAAAGCACCCAGTGATTAATTTGACGTTTTGTATTTTTTTGGCGTTTTGTTTTCAAGTTGTACAGCCCGCTGTTTCGCTGGTTCGATGCATTAACGTGCGTGTTCATTATGTGATTTGTTACACCCACCCATGAATTAAGAAGTCAGTTACCCATTCCCATAATATTCGACTTATCCCCATCACTTTAACATTTAAACTATTCAATCATCTTAGTGCACTGCTTCATATAACCCTAGCAATCAACTAAGCCATTAACTCGATCATCATGCAGACAAGGATTTAAATGCCCAAAGATATTACCTCCAACCAATGCATAGCAAACAATCTTTTCTTCGGTACGTAATGGCTAACATTACTAACAATTAACCGAACCGATTCCGTAAACATTAAACATTATATTAAACCCGTAACTCCCTTTTTTTAAAGTGACGAAGTCTGTTAACATGCGACCCTAGTTTTCTAGTCGTTCATCATTGACATATTTATGCTAATAAGTTCGATCCAACCACATCAAGCATTCGATCCGACTCACAAAATCACGTTATGTATTCAAACTCTTAGATCATGTACACCCTAACTAACACATACTAAAACGATTAAATACAACCGGAGAACTACAACAAATAGAGAAGGTGATACACTAACCGAGATGTGAGACGAAATCGAAAAGAGAACTTCAAGATGAAGGAGAGGTTGCCGTCAGGTTCTAGGAGAGAAGAAGAGAAGTATTTGAGGGTCTTGTAATTTGCGTAGTTGTTAGTTAATGATAATCAAACTATTTATCTAATGTGTGTGCCGCCAATGAGGGGGAGTCCAGGCTTGGTTTGGGCTTAGATTTGGGCCGATGAGAGACCCTGTGATTCGAAGGGTGTACGGCTGAAGGAAAAGTGTGTGGCTAGACTTATCCCATTATCAAGTAGAATATAACAATTTACAATAATAAAATAATTACAATCCCATAGAGCCATTATGTAGCAACCCCCGATCCCTGGTTCCCGGGAACGGGCGGCCGCGAGCCAGTTTTGGTGGTATCTCATATTGTCTAATTTGGCAGCGGAATTTTTCATCAGGACCGTAGTTATAAAATATTTATCAGAGTAAAATACCACATTTTCATAACATTAAACATATGGGATAAATACCACATTTTATAATAGTTACAACGGAGCAGAACTTCGCTAATTAGGGGGGTATAATACCCGCGTATTATGCCTAATATCAGAAATTTGCTTAAGAAAGAAAGAAATGAGCGAGTGGACTGAAGATCCGATGCCTCCTATATATAGTGCTGATTTCTGTCTTCCTCGCGGCCCGCGTACCACAAAAGAAGGGCTTACTCGGCCCGCATTGACTCCAGGTCAACGTATAGCCCATCCGGATCATCACATAGACTCGCCACGATGATGACACGTGTCATCACCGGGATGCGCCACCATTTTGAGCTCACGCGGCCCGCGTAAACTAATCAGGGGTCTTACGCGGCCCGCCTGAACTTAAAACTCAACGAAATCAGTTTTTAACCTTTAAACGGCCCGCGTAAGGGTTGAGGTGGGTTCTACGCGGCCCGCCTCAGCTTAAGTTTTAGATTTTTAATTTATTTTTAATACTATTTAATATATTTGAGGCCCGTTTTCGGGTATGGGGCGTATTTTGGGACATTTTGGGATATTTTAAATTATACTAGGGTGTCGGAAAAATAATCGAGGGTGTCGGTTTATTGAGGATTGTTACACATTAGGTGTTTAATGCAAGATACACTCGATTAATAAATAGTGAGGCATAAAACGTAACCATGTAAGCTAGGAGTCAAGGAATCAAGAACTACTAACCTTGAAAGTTCGGGTTGTCACATCATCCCCAACTTGAAATAAATTTCGTCCCGAAATTTGATAAGCAACAAGTAACTCAGATGAGTGGAGTGATAAATTAGGATGACTATGGATTTTCCTCGGGTACCACATCATCCCCAACTTGAAAGGGAATTTCATCCCGAAACTCACCAGTTACCTCAGGATTTGATAACGTCGTTTTGAACAGTTGAGGATACTTAAGCTTCATCCGATCTTCGCGTTCCCACGTGAACTCCGGTCCACGTTTTGAGTTCCATCGAACTCTCACAATTGGAATTCGACTGTGCTTACGAACCTTAACTTCCTGATCCATGATTTCAACAGGTTCTTCTACGAACTGCAACTTGTCGTCAATTTTCAGTTCTTGTAGCGGCACCACGAGTGTTTCGTCGGACAAGCACTTCTTTAAGTTCGAGACAAGAAAGACATCATGAACGTTACCTAACTCGTCAGGCAACTCGAGTTTGTAGGCAACTTTACCGATTCATTCCAGAATTTTGAATGGCCCAACGTAACGTGGATTAAGCTTGCCGCGCTTCCCGAATCGCACCACACCCTTCCAGGGTGAAACTTTCAATATAACGCGATCGCCTACAGCGAACTCCAAGGGTTTCCTACGCTTATTAGCGTAGCTTTTCTGACGGTCCCGCGCTGCCGCCATACGATTTCTGATCTGGACAATCTTCTCTGAAGTTTCAAGTACAAGTTCCGGACCTGTAATTTGACTATCACCCACCTCAGCCCAACAAAGAGGAGAACGGCATTTCCGCCCGTACAAAGCTTCGAACGGGGCCGCCTGGATGCTGGAATTGTAACTGTTGTTGTAAGAGAACTTTATCAAAGGCAAGTGTTTCTCCCAACCTTCACCAAAATCGATCACACATGCCCGCAGCATGTCTTCAAGTGTCTGGATGGTTCGTTCGCTTTGACCATCCGTCTGAGGGTGGTAAGCAGTACTCATGTCGAGACGTGAGCCAAATGATTTGTGCATCGAGTACCATAAATTAGATATGAAACGCGGATCACGATCAGAGATAATAGAGGTTGGCACCCCGTGCCTAGAAACCAATTCCTTAAGATAGACAGCAGCAAGCTGCGAAAACTTATCAGTTTCCTTGATCGCGAGGAAGTGCGCAGATTTCGTGAGACGGTCAATGATCACCCAGATGGTATCGCTTCCGTTTTGAGTTATTGGCAAACCAGTGATGAAATCCATAGCAATTTGTTCCCATTTCCTCATGGGTATTTCCGGTTGCTGAAGCCGGCCAAATGGTTTCTTTTATTCCACTTTGACTTTCGCACAAGTCAAACATTTACTCACATACGTCGCGATGTGAGCTTACATCTTCGGCCACCAATACAAGACTTTTAGATCCTGATACATCTTATCAGAACCTGGGTTAATAGAGTAGCGAGACTTGTGTGCTTCGTCCATCACAAGTTCTCTAAGGTTTCCGTACAAAGGGACCCATATTCGTTCCATGAAATAGCGAATACCGTCAGATCTTTCAACAAGTTTCTTCTCCAATCCTCGCATCTCTTCAGCTTTAAGGTTCTCGTCTTTCAATGCTTCAGTCTGGGCGGAACGAATCTGGTCGGATAGGTTAGAATGGATGGTGAGCTGCAAAGCATGGACACGTTTGGGTTTCGTTTCCTTTCGACTAAGGGCATCCCCTACCACGTTAGCTTTACATGGATGATACTTGATTGCACAATCATAATCGTTGAAAAGTTCCACCCAGCTACGCTATCGCACGTTCAACTCCTTCTGATCAAAGATGTGCTGAAGGCTCTTGTGATCGGTATAAATAGTGCATTTAGTACCGTACAAGTAATGCCTCCATATTTTTAACGCGAAAACCACGGCCCCCAACTCTAAGTCGCGAGTCGTGTAATTCTTCTCATGAACCTTCAACTGTCGAGAAGCATAAGCTATCACCTTCTCGCGTTGCATTAGCACACAACCGAGACCCTGAATAGAAGCATCACAGTATACCACGGAATCCTCGGTACCCTCAGGTAAAGACAAGATTGGTGCACTGCAAATTTTTTGTTTCAACAACTGAAAAGCGTCTTCTTGTTTCGTTCCCCAGGAGTACACAACCCCTTTCTGCGTCAACATGGTAAGAGGTTGAGCGATCCTCGAGAAGTCTTTGATAAATCTGTGGTAGTATCCGGCGAGACCAAGAAATTGTCGCACCTCCAAGGGATTCTTTGGTGCCGCCCAATTTCTGATAGCATCAATCTTAGCGGGATCCACGTGTATTCCCAATTCGTTAACAATGTGGCCAAGGAAGTGTACTTCTCGTATCTAGAAGTTGCACTTAGAAAACTTCACGTTGAGTTGCTCCTTCCTCAGGAGCTCCAAGATAAGACGCAAGTGCCTCTCGTGGTCCTCCTTGCTCTTAGAATAGATCAAGATGTCATCGATAAACACAATGACAAAATCGTCGAGGTACGGTTTGCACACACGATTCATGAGGTCCATGACTGTCACATCCCCCGACCCACCCTGGGAACGGGAGCCGTGAGCTAGTCAGATGGTATCGGTGTTTATTAATTTTGGCAGCGAAAATTTCATCAGGACCGTAGTTAGGAAATATTTTTATCAGAGTTAAACACAATAATGTTTAAAATAAATAGATGGGAAAAAACCCGATTTTGTTTATAATACATTTATAGGGAATAAACCCAATTATTGAAAACAATTTCTCCTTTTTTAATTAGGTAACTTTTATTGCCACTTTTCTAAGCCTTCAGTGCTCTCCAGCTGGCTTTTATTGGCTTCACACTAAGTTACCTGAAACACGTGTTTAAAACATTTTATCAGCAGGAAATACTGGTGAGTGAATCCCAGTTTAATCAAGAAATTTTTTATTAATTTAAACAGTATTGAGAGCGATTACAATGTTTATATCTACACAATTACTCATTCAGTACTTGCCACTCAACCGGATCTGTGGCTATGGTCATATCACACATTGGCTAACCCGTTGTCAAATTGTGAAGATTATCAAGTAATGTATACAAAACCCCATAGTACCGGCAGTAATTGAAGAATTACAAAGACTCAATCACTGCTAATTATACTTTAAAATAAATAAAAGTTTTGTAAAACAGTTTATAAAAAGGAGATTACTCACATTGCTATTTTGGATAATTTCTTGTGGCTTTCTGGCTATAATCTATAAATTTTAAATAATGCACACGCGTTAGTATAATAACCCAATTTACATTAGTTATACCCTCCCCGAGACAGAACTCTAACGACTACGTCGAGCAGAGCCACGACAGCCGTTACGGAGTACTAGATCAATCGGGTAGCGTATCTAATACGTAACAGGGGGTTATAATAGTTACAACGAGGCAGAGCTTTGCTAATTCGGGGGTATTATGCCCGAGTAGAATTTCTACTATATAGAAATTGAGAGAGAAAATCGTGGAATGAACGACGAACAAATGAAGCTTGATGCCGCTATTTATAGGGCTGGTCGACCAGTCCGTCACGCCCCGCGACGCCCAAGAGCTCATCCGCCGCGGGCCGCGAGAGCCAAGAAGGCAGCGGTAGCCTTGGTGAGTCACCAGCCTAGCTTCGCCACGTGTCTGCCACGTGGCACAATGCAGTATCGCCCAAGTAAGGGTCGTCGCGCCCCGCGAAGGATTATCCTTCGTCTGACGCGGGCCGCGAGCGACACAAGGATTTTGTTTTATTTGATTTTTGATGAAATAAAGGTATTACGAGGCCGTTTTTCATATACTGGGTGTATTTTAGGATATATAGGGATGTCAGGGGTGTTTTAGGAGGTTTGGTATATTATTTAATAAAATATGTAATGCACTCGCATTAAGTATAGTAACCCAATTCAACTTTATCCCTACGTCGCGAGACAGAACCCCAACGAAGTTAGTCGGGCAGAGCCTTGACATTCGTTACGGGGCCCTACGTCAATCGGACAGGGTATCAGTGATCAAGGGTTAAAACACTTAAAATGGGGCAGGGCTTAGTAGGATTCATGGGGTGAAATATTAAGAAAATAGGGTATATATATGAGTAAAGAAAGAAGGCGAGGGAGAAAGGAAGGATCTGTGCAAAATTTAGAAAAGCTTTATGTCCTATTTATACTTGGATGTAGCTTGATGGCGACGCTACCTTCTTCTAATCAAAAAGACACATACACCAAATGAAATCAAATGATTTCTTTGTATGTTTTGATTTAATATTATTTTATTTAATATATATTATAATTAATTTAACTGCTTTACTTATTTGGCGCTTATAACTTTTAAAATATGACGTTTTGTAAAATAATGAATATGTCATTAAAACGAGAATTTTGTATCTACATTTTGAACCAAGTTTCATTAAAAACGGAGTAGGTTCAAATATAATGTATTTTTATAATTTAATTATTAAACGGTTCCTACGTTTGCCAAAATACTTTATATTTCTATCGGTCAATTTACCCATGATCTATTCGGGTAATAACTTTTATTTTAAATTTAAAAATTTTAGGGATGTTATAATGACAAACTCATAATGGCCATACCGCGTTCGAAAAGTTGTTTTAGGAACATCCTCCTCTCGGACTCTCATCTGATGGTAGGCCGATCTTAAATCAATCTTCGAATAAAAAGTTGACCCTTGCAATTGGTCAAATAGATCGTCAATACGTGGTAAGGGATAACGGTTTTTGACTGTCACTTTGCTAAGCTCACGATAATCTATACACATTCGAAAAGTCCCGCCTTTCTTCTTCACGAATAGGACCGGGGCTCCCCAAGGCGAAGAACTGGGTTGAATAAAACCTTTATCCAACAGTTCTAGGAGTTGGTTTGACAGTTCTTGCAACTCTCCTGGTGCAAGACGATAACGAGCACGAGCAATCGGGGCTGCTCATGGCGTAAGATCAATCTGAAATTCCACCTGACGGTGTGGAGGTAAACCAGGAAGTTCATCAGGAAATACATCGAGAAACTCCCGAACAACTAGCAGGTCTTCAATTTTCCTTTGTTCAAGCTGAGTGTCAGTAACGAGCGCTAAAATAGCAGGATAGCCCTTTCGTAGACACTTCTGGGCTTTCATAGCTTAGATGATGCCAACCATTGTACCACTTCGATGACCTTGGACCGACAGTGCTTCTCCACTGGAGGGAGGAATACGTACAATTTTCTTTTTACAAAGAATTTCCGCTTGGTGCTTAGACAACCAATCCATACCAACGACCATATCAAAACTTCCAAGAGTAACGGGGAGTAGGTCAATGTCGAACACTTGACCCATAAGATCGAGTTTACATCCAAGATGAACGTGCGAGGCTTCAATTGACTTGCCATTGGCCAACTCTACTACGTGTTTGTTTACAAGAGGTGTAGGAGTCAATCCTAACTGACGACTGAACCCCAAAGACACATAACTCCAATCGGCACCAGAGTCGAATAACACAGAAGCAAATAGGTTGTTCATAGAAAATGTACCGGTCACGATATTGCCATCATTCCTGGCTTCACCTGCTCAGATGGTAAACACCCTTCCACGCGCACCATTCCCACTGTTATTTCCGTTGTTGTTATTGTTCCCAGCTTTGTTGTTATTCCCAGCATTCTGATTTAGTTGAGGGCAATCCCGCCTAAAATGTCCCTCATCCCCACACTGGAAACATCCCTTATGATTTCCCTAGTTCTGCTGAAGCTGCTGCCTTTCCTGTTGTTGCGGCTGCTGTTGCTGTGGGGGTTGCTGTTGCTGCTGTTTTGGGAATGGGGCCCTGCAACCCCTTGCCATATGACCCACTTTATTGCACATGTGACAGATTCGGGTGCACGGTCTACCATGATGGTAGTTGCACTTGCTACACTTTGGTTGTTTCCCCGCGTAAGAACTCTGATTCGAGTTGTTGCTCTGATTCTGATTAACAGAGGATGACTGGCTAAAACTGCGGTTGCTACTATTGTCTGGCTTCTTCTGTGACTGATTCGAGTTGGACACCTTGTCTGTATCGTTCCACTTACGTTTGTTATCCGTAGCAGGAGTAGTAGCTATAGCAGTAGTGGCAGTAGTAGAAACACATGGTGGTAGCGAGCCACGCTCCACCTCCTGGTCACTGATCTTGTGAGCTAGGCGAATGATTCAAGGCAAGCTGTCAAGATTCGCTGCCGTGACCAAACCCTTGACCTGTGGTGCTAGACCATTGATGTACAACTCAATCCTACGGTGGGGTGGTCGTGATAAGTTAGGACACATATTCGCGAGCTCGTGAGACCTTTTTCGTGTACGCTTCGATCTCGGATCCTGCCATCTTCAAATTGTAGTACTCGTTTTCCAACTTTTGGATCTAATCACGAGGGCAGTACTCTTTTCTCATCAGTTCTTTAAAATCATCCCAAGTAGTTGCATTCGCCATTTCAATGCCTAGCATTTGGACTTGGGCATTCCACCAAGTCAAGGCACCGTCCTCCAGCGTGCCCGTAGCATACTTCACTCTGTCCCCAGCAGGACAGTTACACATAGCGAAAACCGACTCTGCTTTCTCAAACCAACGAAGTAGTCCTACTGCCCCTTTAGTCCCACTGAACGTGTGTGGCTTACAATCCATGAATGTCTTGAACGTGCAAACATGTAGATTGTTCTGATTCTGGTTCGCGTGTTGACCTAAAGACGAAAGAAGATATAACACACAAGTAAGAGTCAAGTACACGACACAAGAATAAAGAGCGTTTGGCACGTAACGTACCAGCTTGCTGAGCTGCTAGAGCTTCAGCCACACGAGTATTGATCAAGTCGGTTAATTCCGCCTGGGACATCACATTGTTGCCACGTCCACCGCCGCGGCCTCCACCACGTCCACCGTTTCGTCTGATCATGATTCTATATGAGAAGAATGGAAAAGGTTAAGGGTCAGTTTTGAGTAAGAGTCAAACATCACTATGACTTCTACAGATTAATGAGTTCTATCACTATGTCAGATAGTGGAACAGAACCCCTTTCACACTCGTTAAGCCTTACTGGGACTCACATGCACCCGGCGTTATTATTATGTGTGCACCTACAATAATAATGCGATTTGCATGCTTATCTCAGCTCCTCTTAACTCGCGTTAAAAGGTTCCTCAGATTCGAGCCACAAGACAAAAGACATCACAAACATCGATAACGAAAATCTAGAGAAAAGGTCACACTATCAATCACATAACATAAGCAAATAACTCATGAATTCATACTGTAATGCTAAGCGTGCAATCATGCGCAATGTCATACGTGGGTGTACACTAGTTATGTTGTGCAATAAGTAAACGAGAGAAGAACCTTGCAATCTGGAGCTGAGTGTCATGGTCGATTTCAGAACTGTTCGGTTATAGTCTGGTTTTATAAAAAAAACGTTTTAAAACCAAGTTCACTATAACCAGTGGCTCTAATACCAAACTGTCACACCCCAGAAGTACCACATGCGGAAACCCCGCTAGGCGTGTGACGTACCAGGATCTAGCCACTAATCACATTGAACTCATAAAAAGATTTCAAATAAAGTTGCCACTTATAAATAAAAGTGTATCAAACATAAGCTTAATAAAATGCAACAAGTTTGCGGAAGCAATAAGTAAACCATTGTTTAAATGTTTCAAAAACCAAATGTATGAAAATCAGTAAGCCTGTCATGTGTATCCAATCAGTTCGACCCATGACCACTCCAGCCATTCCAGACAGCAAGTTCCATTTCCAAGAAATCTAACAACCCGCGAGCATGCAACAAATGTATCAGATAACGCTGGTGTGTTCATAGTTTTGTGAAAACGTTAATTGCCAAGTGTTTAGTTCAGTTTAATAATAGTGTTGATAATAACTCGAGTACCGTACAAGATGGCTCCAGATTGTTTTGCCCGTCCCCGATGCCCGCTATCTAAGCATTGGTCATGATTAAGGTCATTAGTTCACGCCCGTCCTCTCAGGTACGGTGTGAGGTTGCCAAGCCTAATAGCGCTATCAACTAATACCCCCTTACCTCTCAGGTAACTAATTCGGTATAAGATGGGACTTAAAGTGATATGAAATGAGTGTATTATCTAACATCCCAGTTTTTACCCAAAAGACTTATTCCTCTCAGGAATACCCATTTGATTGTCCCACCCACCGGGACGCATGCTCAAGAGAAATGAACTCACCTTAGGTTTGCTCGGATTATGATTACGTACTTCTACGCGTTAAATGTTAAGTCCGTTACACGCAACCTAATATATAATAAACGTAAGTACACATATGTAGGGCATGCAATACCCTAGTGTTTCCAACAACTCAAGGTTTAAGTGAATCAGGTTAACAAGCTGTCATACAGTAGCACCCACGTAATGACATATCTATACATGTGCTAAAAATTCTATCATCATATATATTTACAACTAAATGTTTTACTCGCAATCCCAAACCCCACATTTTCATGTTCTTAATTTACTAATTCACATTATAATAATGTGCACCTAGTATATATATATATATATATATATATCCTTAATTCAACATGCTACACATACAATACACATACACCTGATCGGCCCAAAAGTGAAAGGGGACTTCGGCCCACTCAACCCTTGTTCCCTTTGCATCACAATCCAGAACTTCTTAATTCATCTAATTAAATTACCTACATTCACAAATAACCTCCAATACCCTTTGCTAATACATATCGGCCCATGTACAATTTAGACTACATAAAGCCCAGCCAACTGTGCAATTGAGTCAGTTGTGCAACCCATTTACTTATGGCCCGTCAAGAAGCGTGCGAGCCCAGCTAATGCACGCCGATAGCCCCGACCCACACTCTGAAGTGTGCATTTGCCTCCAGAGTGTGCGGCTCGGAAGTGTGCGACTTCAGCGACAAGCGATAACAAGTTGTACAGCCCGCTGTTTCGCTGGTTCGATGCATTAACGTGCGTGTTCATTATGTGATTGGTTACACCCACCCATGAATTAAGAAGTCAGTTACCCATTCCCATAATATTCGACTTATCCCTATCACTTTAACATTTAAACTATTCAATCATCTTAGTGCACTGCTTCATATAACCCTAGCAATCAACTAAGCCATTAACTCGATCATCATGCAGACAAGGATTTAAATACCCAAAGATATTACCTCCTACCCATGGATAGCAAAAAAACTTTTCTTCAGTACGTAATAGCTAACATTGCTAACAATTAACCGAACCGATTCCGTAAACATTAAACATTATATTAAACCCGTAACTCCCTTTTTTTAAAGTCACGAAGTCTGTTAACATGAGACCCTAGTTTACTAGTCGTTCATCATGGACATATTTATGCTAATAAGTTCGATCCAACCACATCAAGCATTCGATCCGACTCACAAAATCACGTTATGTATTCAAACTCTTAGATCATGTACACCCTAACTAACACATACTCAAACGATTAAATACAACCGGAGAACTACAACAAACAGAGAAGGTGATACACTAACCGATATGTGAGACGAAATCTAAAAGAGAACTTCAAGATGGAGAGGTTGTCGTCAGGTTCAAGGAGAGAAGAAGGGAAGTATTTGAGGGTCTTGTAATTTGCGTAGTTGTTAGTTAATGATAATCAAACTATTTATCTCATGTGTGTGCCGCCAATGAGGGGGAGTCCAGGCTTGGTTTGGGCTTAGATTTGGGCCGATGAGAGCCCCTGTGATTCGAAGGGTGTACGGCTGAAGGAAAAGTGTGGCTAGACTTATCCCATCATCAAGTAGAATATAACAATTTACAATAATATAATAATTACAATCCCATAGAGCCATTAGTTGTTTAATGCAACATACACTCGATTAATAAATAGTGAGGCATAAAACGAAACCTTGCAAGCTAGGAGTCAAGGAATCAAGAAATACTAACCTTGAAAGTTCGGCTTGTCACACTCATGACCCAACTGCACACTCTTGTTGGGCCTTGAGTTGCTTGGGCCACACACATATATCGGGTTATTAGTTTGGGCCTTACAATATAATGAATCAGGTAATACATGAACCGCACACCTACTTCTGGACCGCACACTCACTTTCGGTTTTAGATTGAATGGGCCATGCAATGTTGAGCTACTGATTGAAAACGTGAATCTGTGTTATGACCTAGCATGTGTACTAAATGCCTGATGTGTATCACGTGATGATGTGTGTAGAATACAATATGTTGTTTATGTGATTTGAGTGTATGGGAAACTAATCGATTATGATAACCATACTAGGCTTTGATTGACTAAGTGTGAACAAGTAACTAGTATTTCCGAGCAAACCAAGGTGAGTTCACTACTCTCTTTACAAGCATGCGTCCAGTGGGTACAAACAAACAAATGAACAAACATTTCATCCCTGTAAAGGATACTTTACAAACCCATATCCTTGTAGGGGATATGAGGCAGTTTTCAGTAAATGTTGATGTTAGATAATACACTCACTTTCTATCACTCAAGTCCCATCTTACTACCGAACTAGTTACTTGTAGGGCAACGGGGTTATTAGTTGATAGCGCTATTAGGTTTGGCACCCTCACGACATACCTGGATAGGATGGGCGTAAACTAATGACCTTAACCACATGACCAATGTTTGATAGAGCATTGGGGAAGGGCAAACAGTAGTCGTCTTGCGGTATCGAGTTATTATGAACATGACTTAAAACAAACACTTGGTAACAAACGTTTAACAAAACTGTGAACTCGCCAGCTTTATGCTGATACACATTTCTGCATGCTTGCAGGCCTTTAGGTACACTGATATGGGACTTGCTGTCTGGGAAGCTGGAGTGTTCATGGGTCGTGGCAACTGGAAGAACACTTGAAGTTGGAATGTTTTCTAAACACTTTACGTTAAACTTATTGAACAATATTTAATACTTCTGCTGAACATCTTTGATTTTTCAAACTGATGTTTGAATTTTACTATACTCTTTCAATGGAAATTTCTATTTTTACTTATGGTTCAATGTGATTAGTGGCTAGATCCTGGTACATCACATGCCTCGCGGGGGTTTCCGCTGGGGTTTTTTGGAGGTGTGACATTAATGATGATGCTGAGCTGTTCTAGATGTTGAACGATCTTTGATGAAGGAATGATGAAAAGAATTTATCTCGAATGATGAAGATGAACTCATGTATCTTGATGAAGATGAACTGATGTATCTCGATGTAACTCGTATGAGAAGAATGCAGTATTTCGGATGAAGTTGATGATCTCAAATGAAAGATAAAACTTGATCTCGGATGAAGTCGGATAAAGAAGATGAACAATGATTGATGATTTGAGATGGTAATCGACGTGTATCTCGGATCAATGCCTAATGAAGTTGTTCAAGACTGTTATGTATCTCGGACGAAAGAAAATGATCTCGGATGAAAGTCGTTGATCCGAGATGATGATGTGAATTGATGATTATGATGATTGAGGAATGATGTGTTCTCGAATAAAAATAGTGATGATGATGTTGACAATCTCGGATGAAAATAATACGAATGAAGTTGTTGTCAGTACTGATGAAATGATGTTAATGATTCGTTACGTAAAAGATGATGTTGTACGATGATTGATGATGTTAGAGGATGTATTTGGCTGAAACTCGGATGAAACAAAATGAATTGTTTTGATGATTTTTAATGAAGTCTGATGTTGAAATGATGATGTCGGATGATGATATTTTGAAGATTTAAAGATTTGAAGATTTTTAACACTTTCTAACTGAATCATCAAACCACAATATGATGATTTTTTTAAGAACACGATGAAGACCGCGAAGAACATGATGAAGATCTTCAACAAAAACTCAAAATTTCTTGAAAGTTTGATAACAAAATGGCTCTGATACCAATTGTAAGTCACGAAAATCGGATCAAACAACGATATCAAACGATCACCAAGGATGGGCGGAATCCAAACTTGATGATCTTCAAGAAATCAAGAACAAGAAGGATGAAGATTTGAAGAATTGTTGATTCAAATGCTTAAACTTGCATACAATTAGAATTGTCTAGTACAAGTTTCAAAAACAAGGAGAACCAACCCTTAAACCCCTAACCATCATTTACTATTTATAGTAAGGGGTTTCCCCCAAAACCCTTGGCCCATTATCCCAAAGCTCACTCCAATACCCACCTTCTAGAAACATGGTCCATTAGCCTATAATTACTACTAATCCATAAACCTATAGGGCCTAACATGATATAATATTTTCACGCCAACGAGATTTACTGTTTGTGTTCGTTCATTAAGAAAATGAACGTGTTCACGAACATAAACGAATACAAATAAAATCGATGAAGACAGCGGTGGCTAGAGGTTGATGGTGAGAGGGAGCGGCGCTAGACCTTGAAGCCCTAATCATTGAGCGAAGGTCAATAGTATTTTTCGATGTGAATAATAGATGGAAAATGGTACGACGTATAAACAACGGGGAGACAGGGTTTGTGATTTATTTGATTGGGTAGTGAGATAAATAAGAACTAAAGAATATAAAAAATTTAGAAAAAATAAATAAATAGTAAAAAATCTCTAATTGTCACACCCCGAAATTATCAGAGCTTGGCGTGACTAGACTGGTATCTTCATTGCACAGCGGAAGCAAATAAGCGAAGACTTCTAGAAATTAAACGCCCGCTAAGTACTCGAATCCCCAATGGTTTTCCTATTCCAACCGTACCATAACTTGAAAAGTAACCTGAGAAAGAAACATGCGAAAAATCAACATAAAGTTGAGCGAGTTCATAGTTTGTTTGTAAAAGATATGAAATAATCTTTTGAATAACCGGTTTGTGAAATATTATTGAGAAAACGAATTTAGAATCATTTTCTTGTCAAGTTGTATGGAAACTTTGTATCTATAATGCATTATGTTCGTAAAACCATGTATTTGTAAACTCTCGTATTTGTAATGTTCGTATAACCGTCAATACCCACCCTGACTTTGACTCCATGCCCGCATAATCCTACGCTTTGAATTTTGTATAAAACATGGTATGTAATTTGTAAAACCCCGGTATGAAAGCAAACAAGGAAAAGATCACCAATGGTTTGCAAGGCCACTGATATGTGTGACGGTGTAGGAAGACTCAAACCTAGCAAAGTTGTACCGGGCTCCCGGCTGGAAGACATAGTCACCACTATGGGCCGCCCCGACCTCATGGGTGTGGGCTTGCTACACCCAAATAGATCTATCACTCATGCCCCTCGGTCCTGATACGAGGATTAATGGTCCCAAGTATCCGCCTACCCTATCACATGATCTATGGTTCTTTCCTAGGCTAATCATACCAATAGTATTGTAAGTAATCCCTTTGTAACATGTATTTTACCTCAGCCTCTAAGGCTGAACCTCCCCAGCCTCTAAGGCTGAACCTCCCCGGCCTCTAAGGCCAACTCCCCAGTCTCTCTATATTATCACCAGACGATCCATCCCTAGTCATGAAAATCATTCACATTTCGATAATACACATTTGTTCGTAAAACCATGTATTTGTAAACTCTCGTTTTTGTAATGCTCGTATAACCGTTAATGCCCACCCTGACTTTGACTCCATGCCCGCATAATCCTACGCTTTGAATTTTGTATAAAACATGGTATGTAATTTGTAAAACCCCGGTATGAAAGCAAACAAGGAAAAGATCACCAATGGTTTGTAAGGCCACTGATATCTGTGACGGTGTAGGAAGACTCAAACCTAGCAAAGTTGTACCGGGCTCCCGGCTGGAAGACATAGTCACCACTATGGGCCGCCCCGACCTCATGGGTGTGGGCTTGCTACACCCAAATAGATCTATCACTCATGCCCCTCGGTCTTGATACAAGGATTAATGGTCCCAAGTATCCGCCTACCCTATCACATGATCTATGGTTCTTTCCTAGGCTAATCATACCAATAGTATTGTAAGTAATCCCTTTGTAACATGTATTTTACCTCAGCCTCTAAGGCTGAACCTCCCCAGCCTCTAAGGCTGAACCTCCCCGCCCTCTAAGGCCAACTCCCCAGTCTCTCTATATTATCACCAGACGATCCATCCCTAGTCATGAAAATCATTCACATTTCGATAATACGCATTTGTTTTGTAAAAACCGGTACATTTAGTATAACCCATTCGTAAACCATTTGAGTTCCTCAAAATCCATTCGTAATATGATTTAGAATTACGAGTTTTCGTTCGTTCAAAAGCTTTGTATGTTCTTGCACAACGTGCTTTGTCTAAAAATATGCAGTCTTTGTTTATCGAAAACTTTGTATGTTTCTGAAAAACGTGCATGTCTTTCCACCCTGAAAACATTTACAAAAAATGTAAAACCGTAAAAATATGGGGTTATGAACTCACCTGAATTTCCATGTACAAAGCTAGCTAATTATGATTCTCTGGAGTCGTTTCCAAGACGTGATTTGCTAGCGTGCTTTCTACAATATTCCTAACACGGAATATCTTATAAGTTTCTAAATAAAAGCGGTAACTAAACTACGTGTCATCGAGCTCTACCGAATCGTTGACCGAACGATTCGACGTTTAAGTTGTTAACTTAGATGAAATGAAGAAGTTATACTTGTTAGCTCGTTTAACATCGTTAATAATTAATAAGTCTTGTAGGTCTTAGTTCCGTGTTAGTCCCCTCAAGAAGTCGTACGTGCATTCAAAGTATATTTACATATATATAATGTATACAAATTCATACGAAAGTTATAAAATAAACTCATATCGAATATTGCGTCTTATAAGATGATTATCAACATATATGTATATATGCCGTTTAGGCGTTCGAAATAAATATAAAAAATTATATTTATTTTACAAAAGAATCATCGAGTCGTTGTGTTTGAAAATGAATACATAACTATATTTATTTTATTAAACGAACCCGCGTCGTTTGGTATTAAAACGGGATCGCGTTGTTTGATAATCAAAATAAATATATATACTATATTTATTTTTGTAGAAAAAGTCGTATGGTTTGCCATTCGAAATAAATATACCAACTATATTCATTTTTATAAAATAATTGTCGAAATTTCAAAGTTTAGAATAAATATAAATAATATATTTATTGTTTTCGTAAATTGTGAATCATCGTTTTCGTAAATTGTGGAGTGTTGTCGAAAGAAATTTTATACTTGCATTTGTCTTTCTAAAATATCGTTTGAATCCGAAGGTTGTTTTATAATAATAAGCGTTTTATTTTACGGATTTTCTCGAAAAACGGGCAGAGTTTCCTCTGTTTTTGGACGGCCCCGACAACTAAAGTGTCGTTATATTTTCAAAATTCAATCATCAATTCAATAATTTTTATGCATAGCCAGTTTATATAAACGAAGTAATAAATAAAACCAAGTTAATATTAACTAATAACTCGTCATTTAGTTTGGTTCGAGCTCATTTTCACGGTAATATTAAAATAAAAATAACATAATTAGTTATCGCGCCAAGACTTTACCAAAAATCTCGTGTCGAAAAGCTGAAAAGTTGACCAAGTCAACTGAGTTGATCAGTTGAGTTGACCAAGTCAACTGAGTTGATCAGTTGAGTTGACCGAGTCAACTCGCTGTGTTGACCAGGTTTGACCGAGTCGACTCGCACCGCACCAAAACCAAACCTGACCGCGTTGACCGAGTCGTTGACCACTTGACCTGCTGTTGACTGTTTGACCTGGACCCGAACCGAGTTAACTCGGTTTAACTGAGTTGACTCGACTGACCTGGGTTGACTCGTATCTAACCCGAACATCCAACAAAATCTGAACCCATGAAAGGAAACCTGCTCTTGAACCAAAACTGAAGCCACAAGACCCGAGATATAACCCGAAACAATATCAAACCCGAATCTGACCTCAAGCTAACCCATGACCCGAAACATCAGAAGTGATGAAGTTAGGACCTGTTGAACCTCATACCCGACTGAACCGAGACGAATCTGCTGAACTGAGAGTGACCCTTGTCTTGAAACGCTCCGAGCCTGAACCAAGTGTGAACCGAAACCAACTGTTCATCAGCACTACCATCACCAACGGCTCGGCTGCCTTCAGGTCTCACCACCATGACCGCCGTCTCTCCCGGCGGCGCTGCCGCCGTGTTCTTTGTCGGGAAGTCGCCGGCTCCATAGGTATCCCACCGGACCGGCTCCTTCTCTCTCGGTCGCTCAAGTTCCTCGCGGGACAACCTGAATCATCGCCGAAGGTGTGGTGTGGTTTACATAGAAGACGAGAGGGGGGGGGGTTGGAACCGCCGCCTGATTCCGGCGACCGGAATTGAGGGAGATGAGAGAGATCGAGTGTGTAGGATGTTGTAACTAGATGTGGTTGTTTGATGTTTGCATTTGTGTGGGTGTGTTATAGTGTGCAGAGAAAAGAATTAGAGGGAGAGTGGATAAGGGTGTTCGGCTGCATTTCTTTAGAGAAGTGAGGGTTTGGTGTTGAGTTTTGTTTATGAAGAAAGGAATTTCTCTGTGTTTGTTTATTTAGGTGATGAAGATAGGGTTTTATAGTGATCTTGTTAAGATCTCTATAGATCTTGTTGAGATATTTTGAAGATCTTGGCAAGATTTGTAAAGATTTATAGAGATTTTATAATATTTTGTATGGATTTTGCAAGATTTTCAAATCTTGTAGAGATCTTGATAAGATCTAATATATTATGTGCAGGTTTAGGTTCGTGGGTTTTGGGCTTGGGCCTAGGGCCCACAAGCCCATCTCATGTGTAAGTGGCCCGTAATTCCTACGAGACCCGTTGTCAAAACCCGAACTCCATTTATCGTCAAAAGATAAAACCTTAGTATTAAAATACATAAAATACGGTCGGTAGTCGTTGTTTGTGCGTTTAGTCGTCGGTTGCGTAAAAAGCGCGTAAAATGCTTCGTGTATCGTTTTTAATCCGTTTTTCGATCCGGTTTCGAACACGATTACTAAAATTTAATTACGAAACTAAATATATCGAAAAATTTAAGTTTCGAAGGAAACCCGCGTGTCCGATGCTTCCGTTTCGTTATTGGTGCGTTCCCTGCAATCCCGTTTCTCGTTCCTGTTTGCGTTTTGTGATGCACGGAAACGCAATAAATTCACCACATTATATTCATAAATATATAATATTCGTAGAAAATCCGTATTTGTCGGCGTGGTCAGTATTTTGTACGGTTTCTTTTCGTTATCGCTTAATATTCACCAGATTTTTCCGTAAACCACCGTTCACGCCCTGTAAAGCCGGTTAGCCGTTTCTAGGCACTCCAAAAGCCTAGTTAAGTTAATTTATGCTGTAAACACTATTTATTATCGCGTTAATCACCTGTTAATCACATAATTAAGAGCCGTAAATCACCGGTTGTCACATTCTCCCCCTGTTACAGAAATTTCGTCCTCGAAATTTAGGCTATGTTATCTCTTCAGAATTGTGTTGTTCGCAGGTAAGTCCGAAAAAAATCAAAGTGAATGACCGCGTAATCGAAACAAGACTAATTCGAATCACGTGAATTTAATGACATTCCTCAACAATAAGAACCCAACGGTTTAACAGAAATGTGTTTCAAAAATTGATGTAAAAGGAAACAAGACGTATAGGTACAGTCACTAATGTGACTAAGTTAACAGGGATCCAACAATGAACAGGAACTCTGACCAATCGAATTCCATATGAACGTTCACAATAAGTAAATGAGTTCTAGAAGCAATAACATCCACTAGGTGAACTTAGAATCAACAATCTCAAATGTACCAGTTTGCACGAAACGCTCGAACGTGATCAGCACAAGCTGCAAGTTATACCTACGCCACAAGGTGTCGCAATGAATGAAACAATTCAATAATAGGGGTGATCGAACAAGTATCACCTGTGTTTTGCAGTCAATTGAAAGCGCAATTAAATAAATATGAAAACGTGTTTCTAACAACATCATAGGATTTTCAATTGAAATTTGAACATCAAAAAATAATGTTTTCGATCGAAGACGAGGAAGCAATGAATATCGCAAAACATTCGATCGATGTTGAAAGGACCGTTAGGAGGTACACCGGAATATGAAATGAATTTTGTGTACCCTTGTCTTATCACACGATTGTGTTAAGACTGTTGTAATGTGGTAAATCAAAGCGGATTTAATCTAAATCAATAAATATATAATTAAATCTGTGCATAAGATATGTAAACGAGTTTAGCGCAAGCTTCAAATAAGTGAAAATACCACCACAAGGTGTCGAAATCAACAAACAACTTAATGGAGTCGAATGCCAGACAAGTTTACTTCGACTCGAAACAAATGAAACACTTGTTAAAACGAATTTTGAATATGATGCTCCCAATACATCATATAATGCTCTGAAGTGAATATGTGTAATGGACAAGTTCAAACAATTGAACTTGGTTTTAGTTCAATCCGACAATAAATATATGTATCGACAAGAAAACTTTCGGCATGGTCACAACGAAAAACCATGTATGTAACTTGAAAAGAAAAGAAATTTCAAGAAAATGTGTTAACTTAATAACAAGAGAGCCAACAATTACAATAATGCGGGTCATTCGAATCACAAATCAATAATTAAGTTTAGCGAAATAATATTTGAACATTGATGAAACGCTTATTCGAAACGAAACCACATGTATAATAAACGATGCATGCGTAACATATGAATTTTCGAGAAATGAAGCAAACGAGTATTCGCTATAATGAAAGAAATGATCGTGATACGATGACCATTAAGAGGAGTAGAGATGTGAAAATCTACTCACTAGTTGCAAAAGTTGATATTTCAATAAAAGAAATCTAAGGACTTTTCATGGGGTTTCATGTGATGACCGGTTGTTAGTTGACATTACCATGGAATGTCGAACATAGCGTATTTGTCGTTAATGAGATAGGGGGAATGTGAAGAAATACGTCTTCTCCCTGGCGTGATTCGTGTCGTTGCAGGATCGCGTGACATGTTGTCGTTTCCTGGTCGTTAGTTCTCCTGCTGACAGGAATCTAGCGTCGTCGTTGAATTGTGCCATCGTGTCTTTTCAAAGGCCTCGCCTCGATAGTCGTATGTGTCTTACTTCAACCTCCGTTGATGTATAGCTTAAGTTTCACGTATACCTGTGCACCAGTGTTACGTTCCGCGTAGAATGTGATGTACCCCGACATCCGTTGACTTAAAATTTGAGTTCCATGTATTCTTGTGCACTAGCGTTTCGTTATGCGTAGGTTGCCTGCTCGGGAAGTTAAAATGTCATAGACAATATAGATAATGGTGTGTGCCCGAGTTAATATTCGCGGTTCCTACGTGATGACCTTTAATGAACTTCAACATAAGTTTCCGAATGTCTTAAATGCATGTTTCCTAAACTCTCAGAGTTTTGTTTACTGTATGCGACTGTTTTGTGTACCGTGTGTAAAACACAACTTTAGCGTATGTTTAAAAATCAAAATTCTGACCTTTTTGTTTTCGGCAACGGTTGGAGACCATATTCGAGTACTAGGCGTTCTGTACGTATTCAAGGTCTTAAAAATCGATGTCCCAGATAAAGGTGAGGTTAGAGCCTAGGTATCTCTACAGAAACCCTATTCGCTGTAACCTATAGCTCTGATACCAATCTGTCACACCCCGAAATTATCAGAGCTTGGCGTGACTGGACTGGTATCTTCATTGCACAGCGGAAGCAAATAAGCGAAGACTTCTAGAAATTGAACACCCGCTAAGTACTCGAATCCGCAATGGTTCTCCTATTCCAACCGTACCATAACTTGAAAAGTAACATGAGAAAGAAACATGCGAAAAATCAACATAAAGTTGAGCGAGTTCATAGTTTGTTTGTAAAAGATTTGAAATTATCTTTTGAATAACCGGTTTGTGAAATATTATTGAGAAAACGAATTTAGAATCATTTTCTTGTCAAGTTGTATGGAAACTTTGTATCTGTAATGCATTATGTTCGTAAAACCATGTATTTGTAAACTCTCGTTTTTGTAATGCTCGTATAACCGTCAATGCCCACCCTGACTTTGACTCCATGCCCGCATAATCCTACGCTTTGAATTTTGTATAAAACATGGTATGTAATTTGTAAAACCCCGGTATGAAAGCAAACAAGGAAAAGATCACCAATGGTTTGCAAGGCCACTGATATGTGTGACGGTGTAGGAAGACTCAAACCTAGCAAAGTTGTACCGGGCTCCCGGCTGGAAGACATAGTCACCACTATGGGCCGCCCCGGCCTCATGGGTGTGGGCTTGCTACACCCAAATACATCTATCACTCATGCCCCTCGGTCCTGATACGAGGATTAATGGTCCCAAGTATCCGCCTACCCTATCACATGATCTATGGTTCTTTCCTAGGCTAATCATACCAATAGTATTGTAAGTAATCCCTTTGTAACATGTATTTTACCCCAGCCTCTAAGGCTGAACCTCCCTAGCCTCTAAGGCTGAACCTCCCCGACCTCTAAGGCCAACTCCCCAGTCTCTCTATATTATCACCAGACGATCCATCCCTAGTCATGAAAATCATTCACATTTCGATAATACACATTTGTTTTGTAAAAATCGGTACATTTAGTATAACCCATTCGTAAACTTTTTGAGTTCCTCGAAATCCATTCGTAATATGATTTAGAATTATGAGTTTTAGTTCGTTCAAAAGCTTTGTATGTTCTTGCATAACGTGCTTTGTCTAAAAATATGCAGTCTTTGTTTATCGAAAACTTTGTATGTTTCTGAAAAACGTGCATGTCTTTCCACCCCAAAAACATTTACAAAAAATGTAAAACCATAAAAAGATGGGGTTATGAACTCACCTGAATTTCCATGTACAAAGCTAGCTAATTATGATTCTGTGGAGTCGTTTCCAAGACGTGATTTGCTAGCGTGCTTTCTACAATATTCCTAACACGGAATATCTTATAAGTTTCTAAATAAAAGCGGTAACTAAACTACGTGTCATTGAGCTCTACCGAATCGTTGACCGAACGACTCGACGGTTAAGTTGTTAACTTAGATGAAACAAAGAAGTTATACTTGTTAGCTCGTTTAACGTGTATGTAAAGTATATTTACATAAATATAATGTATACAAATTCATACAAAAGTTATAAAATAAACTCGTATCGAATATTGCGTCTTATAAGATGATTATCTATGCTACTTTAATAAGCATATAGGAAGGGCAAGAATGGTCATTTGCCATTGTACAACCATTTGAAGCCCATTGCACAAGCATTTAAGCACAAAGTGTTGAAAATTTGTTTTCAACAGATGCTGATACCCGCTTGGATCTTACCCGGATCAACTTGACCCGTTTTACTTTGATGGATCCAATATAATCTTTCTATCACTCTATCTAAACCACAATTCGTTTCATCCGCCACTCCACCTTTCTCTACAAACCCTAGATCCTCCACCGCTCCTCCACCTTTCTTCCATGGAACCGGTCGTCGCCATCACCGTCTTCTCCCCTTCTCCACTCCAACAGTCGCTTCATGATCTAGGGTTTCACTGAGAAACGAGTCGTTTCATGGTCTAGGGTTTCTCTGTAGATCCGACGCTATCTCAGCAGATTCGACACCATATCCGACACCAGATCGATTTCTATGGCTTCTTTCCCGGTGGCTTCAAGATCCGACACTATCTCAGTAGATCCGACACCAGATCTACTGGTTTGACTGTAGGGTACCTTTCTTTTTATCATATCTTCTTATTTTTTATTTTTATTTTTGTTATTTGAATCTAATCTGGGTAATGTTTCAGATCTTCCGTTTGGTTGTGGGTTCATCAACGATGGTAGTTGTGGGTGGAAGATCTGGCCAGATCTCTGTTCTTTGTAAGTAGATTTCTAGGGTTTATTTACAAGTCTAGGGTTTATGTACAAGATTTCTTGATTTTTGTGTAAATTTATAGGCTTTTTTATGTGTTTTGTGTTTTTTTAGGGAGATTTCGTTTGGTTTTCGGTTTCTTTGACAGTGGTTTCAAAATCAGGGAGATTTTTAACTATATAAAACTATATTAACCATTTGAAATTCTACATAAAAGTATCAGTGTAGTGTGTATGTGGCTTATAAGGTGGGTATTGATGAGCAGCTTGCAATGGACAGACTGGTGGAGCTAGCTTACAGAAAACTTATGGCACGTTTTAATCCTTAAATAACGATTCTAGATTGTTATGTGATATGGGTGGAATAACATTTTTAGAGAGCTTGCTATAGATCAATGCTCCAATTGGGATTTTTACATTTGATAATAGGTTTTGTTTATTTGGGTCAGATTAGCCTTGTGTGAGTTCAAAGTTTCTATTGCAATCTGTTCAATTTTTAGTTTATACATATTTTCAACAAAAACCATTATAGTTTGATCAATTAAAATTTCAGTGTTCATTTTGGTTCTAATTTTTTCTTTGAACAGGTCGTTGCTTATTGTATCACACAACTAACTGAAGATGGTGTTGGTGGAGTTAGCTGGGAGCATTTCAGGTGCTCTGCAGCAGATGAGCAATGCGACAATCATAGACGAGAAGATCCTCAATATTGGCTTAAACGACATGAATCGTGCCTTGCTTCAATTCGACGTTCAGTTCACGCTTGTTGGTGACATGCAGACGAACATCAAGAAGATCGTCGATCTTGATAGTCTCGCCACTGGATACAACAAAAAGAAAATCATCCAGCAGGTATATATTGTTTCTTTTCTCCAGTCCGCCTTATTGAAGTCAAAAATCAACATATCATTTGGAAGTTGAATTGATTTATAGACAATCCAGCTTTGCTTTTAGTTTATGAGATCTGGCTTATATTTTTTTTGTTTTTAACAACAACTATGACAATGTCGTGGGAACTTGGTCGGCGTATCAAAAAGTTAACATTTCTTTGTAGGGGTGAAAAATGTAATTAGATCATTCTTTCATTCATTTGTTACAGATTGAGAAAAGCGTATGTTAGATATTTGAGGTTGAGTCAAGTTGTTCGTGGAGTCGCTTAATTTTTATTTTATTCTTTGGTAATTAAAAGTGATTTATGCAATTTAATCCAATATTTGTAAATTTCTACCAACGGTTTGTAATAAAAAATAGTTTTGACTTCATATTGGATGAGATGTAAATGTAACATAAATGGTTGTGGAACGACTTGATAAATTAATTGGTGAGGCTTTTTTTAACTGAATTGGCGAGTCTTTGGTACATACTTTTTTTTAATTGAAATGCATATATGCAAGTGTCCATATGGTTTTGGGGCATGCATGTAAAAAGGTAGACATCATTAATCTTATACATGTGTAGGTGGTTTCAAAATCAGGGAGGTTTTTAACTATATAAAACTATATTAACAATTTGAAATTCTACATAAAAGTATCAGTGTAGTGTGTATGTGGCTTATTAGGTTATATTAATTATGATATGTCTTTTGTGTCACGACACTTCTCCAGAGCACAAGGAACGAATAGAGGAGGCAGTGAAGAAAGAGCGCATCCAGAAAGAAAAGGAGGAAAGGCTGAAAAAGGAAGCCGAAGAATCTGAATCCAGCGATTTGACATCAACGAGTATATTCATTGAGGTAACTTTTTGGTCAATTACATTCTAAAATTTTAAATTTCATTGTTTAAATTTGATTTTCATTCAGAATATCCATCAAACGGCGCGACGAGCGCAACCGCAACGGCGCGGCGAGCACGCCTGCAAAACGAAGAGATGCTCCTGCCAATTTGATACAGAAGCATATTCGTGGATGGCTGTTGAGGAGTGCTTATACACAGAAATACGTGTCGGCTTTACTCTTTCAAGCAAGCATCCGTGGTTTTACTACGATTTCTACATATACGGGAACATAGGGCTGCCACTGTAATTCAGGTACAGTTTTCACGTCTACACTTTGGCAGATAATGATTTAAACGGCTGCAACTTGTGATGTATTTTTTTGTTGTACAGCAACTTCTGATTGGATCTGGTGGCTGATGGGTCGTGGAGCGAAACCCTAACAACGTCGACGAGCTGAACGGTATATGAAGTCTAAATCTGTATTTTCATACGTTTTTGTTCGCTATTTGAGTCTGATTTGTTTAATACTTATACAGTGTTTGGATAGGGTTCAATGACACCGAATCGATGATTTTCTCTCTATTCGACACAAGATCCACTGGGGTTGACCTCTAGGTATCGTTATAAACCACATCTAATGTTTTTTGTTTGTTATTTGAGTCTGGTCTGTTTAATACTTCTACATATGTGTTTGGATCTGGTTAAAATTCTGTTTACGACAAGAGTTATGTTTATTGCCTTGAGCAATCATATTAATGGTTTTTTAATAGAAAATAAATATTATTAGTTCATTACCAACTAAAAAGATTCAGTTGCTGATTTAAATAAATTACGGGTACACGTCGAATAGACTGAACAACTTAAACACGTCGAATGCGCTAAGAAACACTGGTTAATGTACAAACTTAGGTTTATACAATTTTTAGAAATTACTATGTTTAAAATGTCTGGTAGGTGAAGAACTCAAGGGTCAAAACAGTTGTGCTTAAATCGATCCCGGGAGTCAATCCATGGTGGCCGGAGAACTCGCCCGGGTTCATGGTGGAGGGGTAGGTCAGTCGGTAGCCAAAAATTTGTATTCAAATGCTACGACAATCCTAATACCGTTTCACTATATGGACGGGTCGGGTGGGTTAGGTAACATGTCGGGTGGGTTACGACAATCCTAATACTGTTTCACTATATGGACTGCGCATGTACAAACTTAGGTTTATACAATTTTTAGAAATTACTATGTTTAAAATGTCTGGTAGGTGAAGAACTCAAGGGTCAAAACAGTTGTGCTTAAATCGATCCCGGGAGTCAATCCATGGTGGCCGGAGAACTCGCCCGGGTTCATGGTGGAGGGGTAGGTCAGTCGGTAGCCAAAAATTTGTATTCAAATGCTACGACAATCCTAATACCGTTTCACTATATGGACGGGTCGGGTGGGTTAGGTAACATGTCGGGTGGGTTACGACAATCCTAATACTGTTTCACTATATGGACTGCGCATGTGGTAATTTTGAATCGTTTACTTATGAATGGGTAGATTGAGGTTTATTTAATCAATAATGGTCAAATGGTTAAAACAAAAGAAGTTGGTGAAAAGCCAGCTAGAGTTTTTTTTTGGTGCATCTGATCTAAATCATTATTTATATTCAATAAAATATTTTATTGAGATTTTGTAATCATATATTGACCAATGTGTAAATATAAGACATTCAAGATTTACCTTATCCGAGCAGGCGAGCAGGAGTTGAAGCAAAAGCAAGAGCCATAGTAGAAGTCGAAGCCGTAGCCGTAGCAGAAGCCTGCAAACGCAGAAGAAGGTATGAACTGTAAAATTCAGTTTTTGTTCTTAGATTCATAGAAGACGTTCTTAGATTCAATTTTTGTTCTTGAATTCATTTCTTGTTCTTAAACTCAATTTTTGTACTTGAATTCATAAAGTTTAGATTGTTATTTATGGTTTCTAAATGCAGTGGGAAAACTACCAGCAACTCAAGCAAACCCTAATGTTTTCTTTGCATTTTAGGGGGAACATGGGTGCTTCTCTCAGAGGGCATACAAAACACAGGTTATTGGCGGCAGCCCACCATATTTAACATATAAAAAAAACTTTATATGTTAAATGTGGCGGGCTTCCACCAATAACCTGTGTTTTGTATGCCCTGTGGAGAGAAGCGCCCATTTCCCCCCTAAAAAGCATAGAAAACCTTAGGCGATTGAACCCGCCGCAAGTCGAAACCGACAATGAATCAGGTAAAAACTCTAAACAGCTTTGCACTTGCATCAAATGATAACTCTTTTTAATAAACTTTTTGAATAAACTTATTGTTTGACAGATTAGATCAGCAACTGATGGGAGTGGATGAGAGAGAAAGCAGGGAGATTACTCCTCACTGGTGTGATTTGGCTCTATAGCATAATCATCTATTTCCCGTTAGACATTTTCAAGTTCATAATCCGTTACAGTTGAAGTGGCAAGGCTTGGGACAGTATGATCGAAAAAAGGGTAAGCCCGTTTGTTAAATGTTAACCATATTCATTTACACTAATCAACATTAATACATTTTACTACTTATTACTACAATCACAACTTTTTTTTAATCCAGACCGCTTTCACCTCTTGAACGACAAGAGCGACTATAGGGAGTTGTCGGAACTTGCAGAACAAGCAAAGAGGCGGGCCGAGGTATATCATTATTTCTTAATCAACAGTATAGTATTATTTCTTAAATCATATAACCCTTCTAAAGTTCAAAATTCATATTCATTTTTTGTTATCTTTTCTTTTGAACCCTTTTTAGTTATCGTGTCCTAAAAGGATTATTTCTTAAATCATATAACCCTTTTTAGCATTATTTCTTAATCCACAGTATAGCATTATTTCTTAAATCATATAACCCTTTTTAGTTATCGTGTCCTAAAAGGATAAATATGATATTAATAATATGCGACAAACCAAGGTTAATAATATCTTGACCTTGAATGTTGAGTTCGGGGTGAATCACAGTGTTTACTTTTTTTTTTGTTATTTGAAGTGGTGAGAAGTTTACTGAATCATAAAAGTTGGTTCATAATAATAAAATTATCATTAACAATATTGTTTTTATTACTAAAACAATAATTTACAAATAGAGAAGTTTTTTTTTTATGAAAACAATTAAAACCAGTCAAGTATTACCCCTTTCAGATTGACCAGTTAAATAGAGAAGCAATTTATAGCTGTAAGTATTACCCCTTTCAAATACCAAATGGTTTAGTTAGAATCCAACTTCAAGTTATAATCCAAAGACTTTTTTCATATCTCAACCTTTTCAGAAACCAACTCATGTCAGAATCTTTTGTTTGACTTTTGTCCTTTTTGTTTTTTTTACTACTTACCGTACTGCTTTTACATCTACAGCTGTAAAGCAAGATTTTACTGTTGTCTGAAAGAGAGCATGCTTGCTTCAGTCTCTATAAATACTTCATCAAGCTCAACACTCTACAAACACTCAACTACACTCAACTGAGACGAATTAAACTTTCAAATTGTAAGTTTATCTCAGTTGAACTAAATCCTACTTTTAATTCTTGCATCAATTAAACCTTCAAAACATCAACCTAACAACTTCTATTTTACTTCGATTTCAGAATATATTGACTCTTTGCATTTGGATCTTGCGTTGTTTCTCGGCTCTCACATCAAGGTTTTACATTTTTTGTCGGCTTTTTACATCTGCCTCTTGCATTGTTGTAAGTTCTTTCAAATTTCTTGTTTTTTTTTTTGTAACTTTTAACTGTGGCTTTTAACTTTAGAAGGTTGTAAATGTTGAAATAACTGTGGTTTTTGGATCTGTATTGTTTAACTGCCTCTTTGTTTTTTTTATTAATTAGTTTTTGTTGTTGAATCTAGATGTATTGTTTAACTGCGTCTTTGTTTTTTTTATTAATTAGTTTTTGTTGTTGAATCCAGATGTATTGTTTTACTGCCTCTTTGTTTTTTATTTAATTGAAAGGGTTGAAATCCTGTCAAAATTTTATCGGTTGAAAGTTGATTGTTTGATATAACTGTTTCCTAATTGTCTGTTTACATTTGTTTATTTGTCAATTCGTATGATTGTGATCAATCACTGTTATAATTTTTTATCCATTTGATCTAAGATCAGTGTTTATATAGTCCCAGATAATTACAACGGGTTCTTAGATATTTTACAATGAGTTTGAAATGTAACTTCAAAGCTTTTGCATCTATGGAGGGTAAAGATATGGTTTATTTTTTTAAAGCTTTCTGCACTCTACATGCCTAGAAATTTCAGAAAAAGGTTTTGGACAAACACTGTGTTATAGGAATGGATGATGATGATTACATTTACCTACGATCTTGTACCTAAAAGTAAATTTTTAAGTTTGGATAAATAAATAGATTTTGATTTTAAATAATAAAAAATATACTTCTTTTAGACTTACTTTCAAATTTTGACTTGTTTAGATTTTGACATTTTGTTTTCTTATTTTTTTAACAGCTTTTACTTTTCCTACATATATGTAGTATATAAATATAGATTTTATTATATATGTACAACAATATTAATGTAATAATTGTCAATGCTTAATATTAAACTAGCCCTAAACAGGTTTAAAGATGTCTAGAACCTGTAAAAAAGGTATTTGTATATTATGCGCCTAACTTAAAAAAACCCTCGCTTTTTAAGCGCCTTGCGCCTAGATCTAAAACCAAAGAAAGAGGATAGAGTTTTGAACGAACAGTTGCAAACATACATCAACTACTCACATTGAATGTTTTTACTAGAAGATGTTAAAGGGCACCCGTTTTATCCAATAAGCATGCAATTTAATATATGGGCTTCCGCTCATACGGGCCTATCCTCAGGCACAAAAGCTCGTGTTCAGCACTTGCTGCCATTTCTTTTGGTCAAAAAAATATAAATCCAATAAACATTTGACTTAACTTTGATGTTAAAAATGTTACAATAAAAATTTTGTTTTTCAGTTTACACAATCCTTGTGTTTCAGTTTACTTTGATGTTAATTTTTAACATGGTAAGAAAATTGATCTTTATATCCAATAAAAATTGTATATTTTAGTTTACACAATCCTTTTTTTATATTTAACCAAACTATTTTTATTTGCTTTAAAATTGATCTTTATATCCAATCAAAATTGTATTTTTCAGTTTACAAATCACTCCAAACACATATCAATTGAGAGGTATGGGTGGTGGTTATCCAATTCCCGTTGAACCACAAGGATCAACAAACCATGGACGATCATCCCGTCGCCATTTAAACCTTCCTGATTCAAACCCTCTAACTTCAAACCCTGAAGTTAGAAACCCTTTTCGTCCGATGGCAAACCCACCTCCGGTGGCAAACCCACCTCCGGTGTCAAACCCACCTCCGGTGACAAACCCTGAACATGATGATCCATTTGGTTGGACGGATGAAGAGTTGAATTGGGTGTATGACTATACATTCGCTCAACTACAATTTGGTGGACTACAAATTGAGGAGGGGCATCATCGTCCGGTGGCAAACACTCCTATACTGCCTATGCATCCTCCACCTTCAAACCCCCCTTATGTGGAAAACCCAGTCAAACACAAGAACTACCGAGCTGGGCTGAAGGGTACCAAACCGACCCTGGGGCGGAATACGAACCACCATTGGATGAAGAAATGGTTTGGGAACCTTAGAACAACTTTGATGATGACTGTAGTTTTTTTTCTCGAATTAGTTTGAATCTTAATTATGTAAGTTTTAATTATGTATTAGTTTAAATTTAAATTTGTTGTTGTTTAATTTTAATTATGTTTTAGTTTAAATTTAAGTTTGTGGAGTTTTTATTTTTTTAGTTAACTAACATTGAACACTTAATAGGATATGTCTGATCATTTTTCCGTTGAAGAATTTTCATCATTGAGAAATGATAGAGCATGGTATAATATAATCTTTGTTAACGTGGAGTTTATTTGGCATGACGTCGATGAAAAGAGATTAGTGGTTATTTTTCTTGATCAACACGTAAGAACATTATTTTAATTTACTTTGTGTTATACGAGTAAGCGTTTTTCCACCACTAAATTTCTTTTCTTTTTAGAGACAAAAAATTGTTGCGTTCGTACCACAACATTTGATACACATATATAATGACGCGGCATTGATGGGTGGTTTTTTTTTCCTTGAATCATTTCCAAATTGAGAATCTCAACTATCATGAGTACCCAAAGTACCAGAATTACGTGTTAGTTTGGTCCGAGAAAAAAATTGTCATCAACGAATATACAAAGCTTTCTTCACTTATGCTTACGATTCCAAGGGGTGCTTCTTTATATCCATTGGTCCCTTCCATTATAGAATTGAAGCATGACAGGAGACCTCAAAAAATTATTGTTGATACATATAAATTCTCTATCTATATTTTTTATTAAATATATAAAAGTTTATATATGTATGTATAATATAGTGTATACGATTTGGCTGATTTTGTTATAGATGTGGTTGGGAGAATAATAGAAGGCAAACGTGATCGATGTTGTTTTGAACTTTCTCTTCAAGATAAGACGTAAGTTATTATTTATTATTAACATATTACAAACATAATATTTACATTATATGTAAGAAAATATTATTATTAGCAGAACTTTAATCCAAAATCGTAATATATAGTGGTCACACAATACAAATGTTTTTGTCCGCCTTGAAGCCTTCCGATGTTATACATACCATTCGAGCTGTGCAACAAAAGTCTATCATATATGTATCGCGTGTCAAGTTGGTTCATCTACCAGATAGTATGTTATGCTTTACACATGAACATTCTAAAAATTAGTTAGATTTAATGGCTCATGTAATTTAATAAAAGTTATATTTTATTTGTTATTTCAGCTAATATTTTGAAGTCTACAGAGTTGAGTACGATTACGTACGAACCAGATATGGTCGAGGCACGGGATATTTAAATTATGGATCGTTATCCAAGTTTGTGTTTAAGTTAGAAACATTTGGTGTTGTTATATGTTTAGTTGTTGAATATTAAAGTCTCTCTTGGTGTTTCGTGTTTTGCTTTTTTTTTTCCCTCATATTGAAGTAATTGTAGAAGTATATTTTACTTTGTCTAATCTTATAATATGTTATTACAAGTATGTTATATTACTTGATTTACAAGTAATGGTTACACCTATTTTTCACCAAACTATAATCTTCTTAGATTGGACAACTAAATAATCATTATCTGTGTTAAACGAAGGTATAACCATGGCTGACCTTCCTGTTCATACAATCATGTTTGAGATATTAACGAGGGTGCCAGCGAAGGATGTAGGTCGTTCTAAGAGTGTATGTAAGCAATGGTATGCGTTACTGTCAACACAAGATTTCGTAAGGATACATTGTTCTCGCTTATTAGCTTTATCTAACCAGAGAGTTCTACTAATTTACGACCTAACATGCTCTGCTCATCCGATCATCTTTCAATCCAATGATTATGGGCCAAGCTCCATAGTTACATTTCCATTCCATCACCAAAATAATGATGTCTCAATACTTTCACATTTGAATGGATTGTTGTGTGTTTGCTTGAATCATACATACGAGTTGCTTCTTTGGAATCCAACAACTACTGCTTTCAAGCGTTTGTCAACCCCTGATTCTCATGGATTCTATATAAATAACCTTGATGCCGTTGGTTTGTACGTTGACGCTGACGATGATTACAAGGTCTTGCATATAAAGCGTAGGAGTGGTGTACTTGGTGTCTATGTTTATTCTAGGGAAGTAGACTCTTGGAGAAATATTCCTTTCATAACAAGACAAGAGTACCTAAGCCCTCATTTCAATTGGTCAGCTGGCACATTTTGTGGTGGTACTCTATATTTCACTGTTTGCGAATGTTGGCTTGGAGGTACGAATGTGGTGATTTGTTTTGATGTTAATTCGGAGCAGTTCAAGGAGATAAGCTTTCCACCCGTTCCTTCTACAGGAATGGTTCAAGGTGTTTTAGTGAATGTAAAAAATGAGCTTCACATGTTTGCTAGCACTGGCATGTTTGAGATGACAATTGACCTATGGACGCTACAAGGGGATTACTGGATTAAGGTCTTATCATGTCCTCTGATCCCCCCGATATCATTGTCATTGTGGTGCGATATAACACATTATGTGACAAATGGTAATGGGTTTGTGATGACTAAATTAGGGAAGTTGTTTACAATTGAAATGGATATGAAGCCCTTCGAATGTTTTTATCCCGTTAGTTGGTTTCGAGGTTTTAAGGGTGCGGTGTTTGTGGAGACCATTGTTTCACCAAGTATTTAGTTTGGCTTTCACTTAATGTTATCATTATGTATGTCAATGTTTTAAGGATTTGTGTTTTTTTTTCTCTAAGTCACGATATTCGGTTTAAGTCATGTATTTTAATGTTATCATTATGTATTTCAATGTTATCATTCAGTTTGTTTTTCTCTAAGTCATGTGTTTGAATGTTGTAATGATTTGAGAATTTCATCATCTATGATAACTCTCTTTTATTTAATTTGCAAGGTATTTGTCACTTTATCAATTTACAATGACTAATGGGCAACCAAACCATCGTAATCATGCTTCTAGCTCGAGTGCATCTACTAAAGCTGAAAAACAAAAAGAGTATCACAAAAGATACTATGCTGCACGCAAAGAAAATAACAAAGTATCTAAATTTGGGAGTGGTGATGCCTCCCAAAGTGCTTCATCAATATCTTTAATGAGTAATAGGTCAACAGAAAGGACACCGTTAAGAAGTTTACAAACTAATATTACTCAAATTACACAAACAACAAATGAGAACGCCTCAAGTGTTTCTACTATAAAACGCAAGGAGTACAATAAAGGATGTTCTAATACACGAAACGATAATGGAATGCGTATTTCAAATGGCAGTCAAGTCAACCAAACCCCGATAGATGATGTTACGCCGACAACCACATTCCCCTCTGTAATTGACGTAGTCAGGAATATAACATCACGAGGTTTCTATTTATTTAACAATGATTTCTTTTTCGAGGTTGACATCTTTTACAACCTTCATTACTTAATACAACAATTTTTTTAGGTATTCGAATTCATCCGCGTACACTATTACCCCAATTTGGTGAAGTAATTGATCAACCTTCCTTCCAAGATGAGAGCGTAGAAGATGATCCATATAATTTTGTTTACAATGGTGTACCTGGAGAGCATCGTGTTTTAAAAGAACGGGGTGCATGCCCTTATTGTGGAGCAAAACGTTTTCAATTTGAATTTGATACCTTTTGTTGTATGAGTGGGAAAACTGTGTTAGCAAATTCAGAAATTCCAGAGGAATTGCACCGACTTTTCACATCGCAAGATGAAATTGGAAATATTTTTAGGCAAAACATTCGTGCTTATAACACCAATTTTTCTTTTGCCTCAATGGGAGTGACGTTGGATGATACATTGAACAATATGAGAGACGGTGTATATACTTTTCATGCACATAAAGGAATATATCACAAAATCAACCAATTAGTTCCGAGGGATGGAACCCCTAGGTACCTGCAGTTGTATTTTTATGATCCTAATGCCAAGTTAAATCTCAGACTCCAATGGCCAAATCTTGATCGTCGTATTACTCAGATTTTGACACGCGTTCTTTCTACAAACTCATATGTCGATGCATTTAGAAGACTTGCGGAACTAGGACCTCTGGACAACTATAGAGTCACTTTGAATACTTCAGTTGAACTTGACCAACGAGTGTACAACCGACCAACGACATCGGAGGTATATAAAATATTATATTAATTACAATTATTTAATAGTATTGCTCATACTTACTTATAGTTCATGATTATATAGGTTGCTGGTATTTGGGTTGAAGGTAATGACAATATCACTTCGTATAAACGAAGTATTGTTGTGTACGGTAGGTCTGAATATAGCCAAACTATTCAACCGTACTTCAGTTGTTACGATCCATTGTCGTATCCTCTATTTTTTCCTAATGGTGAGTCGGGTTGGCATGCTAACATACCACGTCACGGAGTATCAATCAATGAGGTTCGAGACAATGACAACATCGAAGGAGAATTGGAAGGTATCAACAATTTATTATCCTTTTTAAGTGAAGATCATAAAAATACCATAATGCGTTTTATTTTTATTAACTGTTTGTTTTTAAAACATCTTCATCGTTCAGAGGCTAACACACGAAGTGGTAGAACAACCGTGGCTATGCAAGAGTACTACTCTTACAAGTTCCAGATTCGATCTACCGAAAACGTGCTTCTGTTCGGTGGTAGACTGCTACAACAGTTTGTGGTAGATGTTTACATAAAAATTGAGACGTCACGCTTAGAATTTTGTGAGAGAAACTAGGATAAGATTCGGGCCTACTTGTACCAAGGTATTGTGGATTGCGTTAATGCTGGCAAGGTTCATGCAAACAGAGTCGGGAAAAGAATTGTGTTGCCTGCATCTTTCATCGGGGGGGCTCGCGACATGCGACGTCGGTTTTTAGATGCGATGACTTTAGTTCAAGATGACGGCAAGCCTGATATATTCCTTACAATGACATGTAATCCTAAGTGGCCTGAGATATGTGATAATTTACATGTTGGTCAAACTGCACAAGATCGTCCAGACCTTGTTTCAAGAGTGTTCCATGCTAAATTAGAAGATCTTAAGGTACAGCTCTTCAAGAAAGATGTCCTCGGGGAAGTTAAGGCATACATCTATGTCATCGAATTTCAAAAGCGGGGTTTGCCGCATGCACATTTTCTCCTAATCATGTACCCGCAACACAAGATCAATAACGCGGACCATTATGATAAGGTTGTGTGTGCTGAAATTCCTAACAAACTAAGACATCCCAGATTGCATGAGATGGTTGTCAGGCACATGATTCATGGTCCTTGCGGCAATTTACGATCAAGCAGTCCTTGTATGCAGGGTGATCCTAAAATTTGTCATTTTCGCTATCCTAGACAATTTAACGAACAGACGACACAAGGAGAAGATTCGTATCCGTTGTATCGAAGGAGAGACACCGGGATAGAAGTGGACCTGCGAGGACAAACACTTGATAATAGATGGGTGGTCCCATATAACCCAAGGCTTTTGATGATGTTTAACTGCCACATGAATGTTGAAGTTTGCTCAAGTATAAAATCTGTGAAATATCTTTTTAAACATGTTTATAAAGGACATGACAAACAGGTTATTCAAGTCGATCAAAGTGAGCCAGGGGTTGTTGTTAATGAGATAAAAAGATTTCAAGATGCACGCTACATATCGCCCCCAGAGGCTATGTGGCGCATTTTTTCCTTCTCTCTTTCTCAAATCTTTCCTGCTGTTCTAGCCTTACAACTTCATCTCCCAAATAATCAGATGGTTAGATTTAGAGATGATGACATAATGCCTAATATTGTTGATAGGGAAAGGGATAAGAGAACCATGCTAACAACATTTTTTGAGATAAATAGAAACGATGAAACAGCAAGGGTACATTTGTATAAAGATTTTCCAAAACACTTTACGTGGAATGGAAGCACACGCCGTTGTAGTCTTCGTTTCGGTAAAAAAAACAAAGAGGTCGTATCGTTTCCGCTAATCCAGCCGAAGGAGAAAGGTACTACTTACGCCTACTTTTGTCAAATGTCAGAGGGCCTACTTCTTTTGAACATCTTTGCACAGTTAATGGTCAACGGTGTGAGACATTTCGGAAAGCAGCTCTTGAGTTAGGCTTAATAGAAGACGATGAATATCTATCACAATGTCTTGAAGAAGCCTCTACGTTTCAGTTTCCCAATGCTCTTAGAAGGTTATTTGCGACCATAATGATTTTTGCCAACCTGGAGATATTCGAAAGTTATGGAATGACCACTTTGATTCAATGTCTGAAGATCATCGGTTACACTGTCAAAGTATAGAACGAGTTCAAAATATGGTTCTTACCGAAATTAGTGTCTTGGTACAATCCATGGGTAAAAATTTCAATGATTTCGACCTTCCTAAGATAACAGACGATGTTAACTTACAAGATGCAAGTTATCGTGAGTTACAAGAAGAGTATGGGATTTTTTTGGAACCTGAACACTTGAGTGCCAAAGATTCACTTAATCCGGACCAAAAAAACGTGTTTGATGAGATCATGATGCATGTTGATAATGATCTTCCAGGCGTCTTCTTTATTGATGGTCCAGGTGGAACTGGAAAAACATTTTTGTACATTGCCTTGCTTGCTGAAATTCGGTCACGTGGTCTTATTGCTCTCGCAACAGCTTATTCAGGTGCAGCGGCTAATAATATGCAAGGAGGTAGAACGACTCACTCGAGATTCAAGATTCCTCTTAATCTTGAAAATAATTCGATGTGCAATATCAAAAAACAGAGTGGGGCCGCTAAATTGATTCGGTCTGCCAAAATAATCAAATGGGATGAAGCGTCGATGGCTAAACGACAGGCGATAGAGGCAGTCGATCGTACATTCCAAGACATTATAGGTGTTAGTCTCCCATTTGGTGGGAAGATAATGGTTATGGGAGGTGACTTCAGACAGGTTTTGCCGGTTATTAAACGTGGCACTCGAGCACAGATTGTAGACTCCAGCGTACGAATGTCACCTCTTTGGTCTTTGACTAAGAAGATGCGGTTCACCATAAATATGAGAGCGCTGAAAGATCCATGGTTTTCTAAATTTCTTTTAAGAGTCGGCGATGGAACTGAAGAACCAATCGAAGGAAACTATATCCGCATACCCGATGACATGACAATTCAGTGCAACAACAGAGAAAACGCTATAAAAGAATTGATCAATGCCATCTTTCCATCAATTGAAGATAATGTATATTCTTCAGATTATATAATCTCTAGAGCAATATTATCCATTAAAAATGAGAGTGTTGACGAGATTAATAATCAAATGATTGAAATTTTTCAAGGGGAGGAAAAAGTTTATTACAGTTTTGATGAAGCTGAAGACGGTCAGCGCAACTTCTATCCTGTCGAGTTCTTAAACTCGCTAAATGTTAGTGGTTTGCCGCCTCATAAGCTTTGTTTAAAAATTGTATGCCCAATAATATTGTTACGGAATATCGATCCATCACATGGCCTGTGTAATGGCACGCGGTTGATATGTAAGGGTTTCATGCGAAATGTTATTGATGCGGAAATTGCAGTCGGTCAACATGCCGGAAAAAGAGTTTTTTTTTGCCAAGAATCCCTCTAACCCTTTCTGAAGATGACATGTTCCCATTCAAGTTGAAAAGAAAACAATTTCCAATTCGACTTAGCTTTTCCATGACGATTAATAAAGCTCAAGGCCAAACAATTCCGAACGTTGGTATTTATCTACCGGATTCTGAATTTTCACATGGACAACTTTATGTCGCGTTATCAAGAGGGATTTCAAGACAAAGTACGAAGGTGTTGGTACATCTCGCCAAAGAATTCAAACAACGCGGAGTTTACACATCAAATGTTGTCTACCAGGAAGTGTTGCATGATTAATTAATCGCATCTGTATCAAAACAAAGGTAAGTTAGTAGATTTTGTGCCTTATTTGCTTCCAGAAATTACTTTTTAATTACTATTTTAAAGCACCTGTAAGCGTCTAACATTTTTTTATGTGTCGAAATCTGGTACAGTAGAGGAGAAGATACAAGAAAGTCATAAGTGAACGGATGTATTGGTAAAACAGGAAGAGATACAAGAGACTCCCCGCATTTTGTTTTTATTGTTTTGTCCAGCTACTTGACTAATTTGAACTCTTCTTGTTTTTAATTACATCTACTTCCTTGTTTTGTACTCTTCTTGTAGAAGATCACGAATAAGAAAACTAACTTAAGTACTATACAATATATCACGAGACGACGGATAAACTAACGGTAAACGAGTATCCTATTGTAAATCGCCACTCCCGCCGCATCGCGCGGGTAAGTGACTAGTCAACATATATGTATATGTCACGGCCCCCGACCCGGTTTGACCCGTTTCAGGAGCCGCGGGACAAAAATCCCGTGGTATTTATTTAATTGTGTTTAATAGCGGAAGTTTATCATCAGGATCTTTTTAAAGCAAAAATATTCCCGATTATTTTATTTCACAACTCGGTATAAAATCCCGGTAATTTACAATACTTTGATTTCACAGAGAAATCTTTATTTTACAAAACATATTTCTTTATTTTTATAATGAGCCACTTTCTTAAGCTTGTAGTGCTCCACAGCACCTTTCCTGAATCACAACAGATCACCTGAAACATGTTTGAAAAAGGTTTTGTCAGCGGGAAATACTGAGTGAATCATTCTATTTAATAAAAACTACATGTTAGTTATAAATTACAATATTAAGGGTGATTACATTGTTTCTATATCAACCAACTACCCACAGTATTTGTCACTCGACTTATTTCTGTGACTGTGGTCAGATCACCCATTGGCTAACTCGTTGTCCAATGGTGACGGGAACAAGTAATGTATACAATACCCCATATACCGGCTGTAATTTGGTGATTACAAAGACTTAATCCCTGTAATTATAACTTTTGAAAATAAGCATGATTTTGTAAACAAGTTTGATAAAAAGAGAATGACTCACATTGCAGATATAACACGGACAGAATCTAGTCTACGGATTAGCCTTGTTAACCTAATTTAAATAACAATGCACACCAAACTGGGTTAGTAATCAATATAGCATTTATGATAACTCACAAGATTAAACCCTCATAACGAATGACAAAGTGCGCTACTTAAATATCCATCGAATTAACGACGAATGACAAAGCATAACCCTAATCTGGGCAGCACTTAAACATCCATTGGATATTTTAATCGATCAGACAATGAATCGTAGCAGCGATTGAGTTATTACCCTGTTTATCGCGGCAGCGTTTAGTGATTCGTGTGTGTTTATAGTAATCTACGTATATCTCAACGTATATTTGTAATTTGATCGTCGAACGAACAACAGAATGCAAGTGCCATGCCCTTCTATTTATACCCAAAATTTGCACCTCCCGCTAGTCGCGGAAGAATCCGCGGTACGTGCCGCGTGTCGCCTGGGGTGTCAAAGTAGACTAGGCCTGCTTCGTCACCTATCTAGCCCTGATGAGTCGACGTTGCATGAAATTTCATTTTTGGCAGCGTTTTATGTAGATAATTATAACTAGGGTTTACCCCCCCCCTGAGTTTTAGGGGCCCTAATCCTGATTCCAAATGTTCTGAAAATTTTAGGGTTTATGCAGAATCACTTGGGTTTCTCAATTAGGGTTTCCTATTGGACAATTTAATTTAATAAATATGACTTTTAATGAGAGTTGTTACATTCTCCCCACCTTAATAAAAATCTCGTCCTCGAGATTTATGGGAATAAATGAGGATACTTTCGCTTCATTTCTGATTCCAACTCCCAAGTGTATTCAGCTCCTCTCTTTGAATCCCATTTGACTTTAACTAGAACTAGTCGCTTGTGCTTGAGAAATTTCACCTTTCGATCTTCTATCTGAAGAGGTTTCTCAACAAATTTTAACTTTTCGTTTACCTCTATATCTTGAAGAGGTACTACCAAAGATTCGTCTGATAGACATTTCTTGAGATTGGATACATGAAATACATTATGTACTCCAGCTAGTTCTTCAGGTAGTTGTAAACGATAAGCAACTGGTCCTATACGTTGGATCACTGGAAATGGTCCTATGTATCTGGGACTTAGCTTTCCTTTCTTACCGAATCTAACAACTCCTTTCCAAGGAGAAACTTTCAACAATACTCTGTCTCCAACTTGGAATTCTAACGGCTTGCATCTATTATCTGCATAACTCTTCTGGCGATCTCGAGCCGTCTTCAGCCTTTCCTTGATTTGAGTAATCTTGTCGGTCGTCTCTTGCACTATTTAAGGACCTGATAATTGACTTTCTCCTATTTCTGCCCAACATACTGGAGTTCTGCACTTTCTTCCATACAGTGCTTCGAATGGGGCAGTTTCAATACTTGAATGATAACTATTGTTATAGGAGAATTCAATTAAAGGTAAATGATCATCCCAGTTTCCACCAAAATCTATTACACATGCTCGGAACATGTCTTCTAGAGTTTGGATTGTCCTTTCACTTTGTCCGTCTGTTTGGGGATGATATGCAGTGCTTAAATTTAGTCGAGTTCCCATTGCTTTCTGGAAACTTGTCCAGAAATGAGAAGTAAAACGACTATCTCTATCCGAAACAATGGAGAGTGGAACTCCATGTAAGGATACAACTTCATCTACATACAACTTTGCCAATCTTTCCATGCTAAAGGTTTCTTTCATAGGTAGAAAGTGAGCTGATTTGGTTAATCGATCCACAATTACCCAAATCGCATCATTACCTTTTCTGGTTTTGGGTAACTTAGTAACAAAATCCATTGTTATGAGTGCCCATTTCCATACTGGCATTTCTAATTGTTGTAGTAGACCTGAAGGTTTCTGATGTTCTGCCTTAACTTGTGAACAAGTAAGACACTTTGAAACATATTAAGCTATATCCTTCTTCATGCCTATCCACCAGAAATTATTTCTTAAATCTTGGAACATTTTATTGTTTCCAGGGTGTATAGTATACCTAGATTTATGAGCTTCTTCTAAAATCTTATTTCCTAATTCTCCCTGCTTCGGTACCCAAATCCTTTTCTTATGGAATCTCCAAATTCCATCAGCTCCTTGTTCTAATTCTTTTATTCTTCCTTTCATTCCTTCAGCATCTTCTTTGATTGTTGTTTCTAGAACATTCTTTATTTGTTCCATTAAATCTAACTGTAGATTTAATCTGAGAGCACGAACTCGTCGTTATTTTTCATGATACTTACGACTTAAGGCATCTGCAACTACATTTGCCTTTCCCTTGTGATACTGAATATCACAGTCGTAGTCACTTAGGATTTCCATCCATCTTCTTTGCCTCATGTTTAACTCTTTTTGCCCAAATATATATCTTAAACTTTTATGATCTGTATAGACAGTAAATTTACTTCCGTACAGATAATGCCTCCAAATTTTAAGGGCAAAAATTACGGCTCATAATTCTAAATCATGAGTCGTATAATTTTCTTCGTGCTTTTTCAATTGTCTTGAAGCATACGCAATTACTTTCTTGCGTTGCATTAGCACACATCCAAATCCTAGTTTTGAAGCATCACAGTAAACTTCAAAATCTTCAGTCCCTTCCGGTAAGGCTAAAATTGGAGCATTTGTTAATTTCTGCGTCAAGATTCTAAAGGCTTCTTCTTGCTTAGGTTCCCATTCAAACTTAATGGCTTTACAGGTTAGCTTAGTTAATGGTACAGCTATCTTGGAAAAATCCTTAATAAACCATCTATAATATCCAGCTAAGCCTATAAAACTTCTAATTTCCATTGCGGTTTGCGGAACCTTCCAATTGGTAATTGCCTCTATCTTAGCAGGATCTACATGAATACCTTCGTGATTCACCATGTGTCCTAAGAATTGCACTTCCTTTAGCCAAAATTCACACTTCGAGAATTTGGCATAAAGCTTTTCTTTTCTTAACAAAGTTAAGAGTGCATGCAAGTGCTCACAATGTTCTGTCTGACTTTTGGAATAAATAAATATATCGTCTATAAAAACAATTACAAATTTATCCAAATACGGTTTACAGATTCTATTCATCATGTCCATGAATGCAGCAGGAGCATTCGTTAACCCAAAGGGCATGACTGTAAACTCGTAATGACCATACCTAGTCCTGAAAGCAGTTTTAGGTATGTCTTCCTCTTGTACTTTCAATTGATGATATCCGGAGCGTAAATCGATCTTAGAGAAATATCTAGCTCCCTGGAGTTGATCAAACAGATCATCAATCCTAGGTAATGGGTATCGATTCTTAATTGTAACCTTATTCAATTCTCTATAATCAATACACATTCTCATTGAACCATCCTTTTTCTTTACAAACAACACTGGCGCTCCCCAAGGAGATGAGCTAGGTTGTATGAATCCTTTACTTAGTAATTCATCTAATTGTGTTTTTAGTTCTAACATTTCGGTAGGAGCTAACCGATATGGTGCCTTAACTATCGGTATAGTTCCAGGAATTAGATGAATCCTAAATTCCACTTCCCTATCTGGTGGTAATCCTGGTAACTCTTCTGGGAATATATCTGAGTATTCTGAGACTACAGGAATTTCCTTAAGTTCTTTTCCCTTAGTACTAATGATTACTGAAATCATATATACTATGCCTTGCTTTAGTTCATAACTAGCAACTTTCATTACTGATATGAACTTCATGGGTTTACGTGGCTTATCTCCTGTAATCACGATTACTTCTCCGGTTGATGCTTGAATTTCTATGGAATTCTTATCACAAAGAATTCGAGCATGGTTGGCTATTAACCAATCCATTCCTAACACAACATCGAATTCAGCTAATTTCATAGGTAACAGATTTGCAGAAAATTTATGACCTAAAAGTTCTATTTCTACTTTTTGCAAAACCTGATCTATCCTAACTGAATTCCCATCTACGGTTTCAACTGTAAAAATCTGCCTAATGTTGGTTAAAGGTAATTTAAGAGCTTGGCAGAATAAAGTATTTATAAAACTTTGGTTTGCACCAGAGTCAAATAATACTTTTGCGTATATGTTGTGAACTAGGAACGTACCAGCTATCACATCTGGAATGAGTTCTGCTTCTTGAGTGGTTAGCTGGAATGCTCTGACATTCTTCTTAGTAGCTTCGTCGGTTGCTTTGGTTTTGTTGTCTGCAGGTTTGACCAATTTAGGACATTCTGGCTTAAAATGTCCTGTTTCTCCACAGTTATAGCAGATTCTGGTTTTTTTCCTGCAGTCTTCTTCACGATGTCCTATGGCTTTGCAAAAGTTGCAGATTACATTACATCTTCCATAATGTTTCTTTTTGCAATTTCTACAAAATGGCAAAGTTGAAGATTGCCCTGTTCCTCTTCTTTTGAAGTTGTTATTATTACCCACACGAAATCCTTGGGTAATTTTCTGAGCCAGTTCCTTTTTCCTGTTTTCATCTCTTGTGCGTACCAGTTCATCAGTTAGGGTGTTGGCTAGTTCCACTGCATCGTCAATAGTGCGAGGTCTCGTAGCTTTAACGATATTGCGGATTTCACTAATTAATCCCCAAATGTAGTGAGAAATGAGTACCGGCTCTGGCGAAGCCAGCGTTGGTACCACTCTAGCATATTCGAAGAATGTCGAAGTATATCCTCGACAGTCCCCATTAACCATCCGATGGTTTAGTAACTTATTTGCCATTTGATCTTTTTCATACTCGGGACAGAATTTTCTTTCTACAAGATTCTTAAATTCTTCCCATTTCATGGCATATGCCTCAATCCTTCTTTTAGCTTGTAACACTGCGTTCCACCATTCTAGCGCCCCTTCTTTAAAAAGATTTGACGCATACATAACTTGATCTTCCTCAGCACATTTACTTATAGCGATTACTGCCTCAGTTTTCTCTAACCAACGTAGTGCTACAATAGCCCGTTCATTACCTGCAAACTCAGTTGGTTTACAGGCAAGGAATTCTTTGTAAGTGCAACCAGGTGTTGCAGCTTTCATTTTCTTAAAAATTGGGGCTTGCAGATCATTATTGTTATTAACCTGATTACCGCCTCCATTTATACTATTACTAAAGTTGTCGCCTTGGGTACGTTTACTAGGAATGATTGATTGAGGTTTAACAGGTTTTTGGACAGCAGCAACGATTGCTGGAATAGCATTGGCTATTCCTTGTGCAACGATATCCTCGATATCTTGTCTATTTAACAATTGTTCTTCCTGAATTTGCTCAGATTGATTTACTTCATTTACTGGTTCATTACCAATGTTTGCCATCTGATAATTAATTTATAAATAAATAATTAGTATAAAATAAGAAATAATCCAATGTCACAATTAATTGCACGTAATCATGTAAACAAATATACAAACAAAATTGTAAATTTTTCTAAAATTTCCATTTTATAGATTCTATTATGCTTCTATATACAACCGTTTTATTGGTTATTTTACACATACTGACTAGTATTACTGTTATTATACAATACAGACTCATAACCCACTTCTCTCTCATCAACCTGCATTTTTAATAACGGTGTTCCCTCTCATCATATTTCCATGAAATCTGTCCACCTATCTCTCTGATCCTATTCCTAGCATCCATCAGTTCTTCACCAAAATGGTGAAGTTCAGCCATATTCTCGTTACTCATCGGTGGATTTGGTAGGGGTTCTGGATCGAATTGCGGAAGAAAGGAATAAGGACTATTGATAATGTTTTGGAATTGCCAATCATTCGTCCACCACTCGTTCATTTCTAAAGGTTGAGTATGGATTATTGGTTCTGGGATTGCTGGTTCCAGATTTATAGGGAGTTGATTTTTAATAGGACGAGTAAAAACATTTGTATTGACAGGCTGAATAGTATCACAGCTTGCCAATATAAAATCTAATTCTTCCTGAAATGTCATTTCTTGAGTTGGCTTAGAGCTCTCTCCAATTTCCATTTTAGTTTGTCTAAAACCTTTTCCAACCTCCATTTCTATTTGCTTAGAATATTCCTCAAATTGTATTCCCATTTGTCTAGCATCTTCTCCCACTTCTATCTCCAATTCTTGCTGTTTCGAATTTTCCCCGGTTTCAATTTCTTTTCCTTTTTCTAAGGGATTGTTTATTTTAGGAAGTCTCTTAGCTGGCTTTTTTCTATGTACACGCCTCCCCCATACGTATCTCCTTCTTTTCTTAGGTTTTGGCTTTTCCAGAGGTGGAGCGTTGAATTCTATAGGTTGTTCCACGTCAGGAAAGTACCCAGTAAATTCTTTAGAAACTTCTATGTTTACAGGGTAAAGGTTGAGATTCTCTAGGGCTCCAGATAACTCATTCATGCTGTTTAACATATATGTAAAAATAAATTAAAATTTTATAACAACTTTCAAAAATAACCTTCACATATTATTGCATACCATATGACTTACAAAACAACTAAATTTAAAACCCACTATGTTTTATTGTAAATTTATTTATTTACTGGATATATTTTCTAGTTTGTAGATGGTATGGTTTGCTAAAACTGAAACAAGTCATTTAAAGATCTGCGTTTACTGCTACTGTAGCTAGCATATACAGATCTGCCCATTTTTCGTCTAAATTGTCTTCCCATGGTGATTTACTGATTAATTCCTGGGTTTCCTTTTTAACTTTCTTTTCTCGAAATTTCTTTAATTTCTCCTGACTCTTTCTAATAATCAAACTTCTTTTATCAGGAGAAAGTGGTTCCTCGTATTGGGCTTTTCGAACGAATATTCCTTCTTCAGGAGTTTGGGATGAACTTCCCTTTTCATTCGATGACCTATCTAATTTAAGGTAGATATCTGAAAGCTTTTGCTTACCCATACTGTAACTAACAAATAATCAGTTAATAAAACACATAATCACATAATAGTAATCAGGAAAAATTAAGTATTTCTAAATACTTAATTAGCTTAACTCAGTGGCTCTGATACCACCTTTTTCTGTCACGGCCCCCGACCCGGTTTGACCCGTTTCAGGAGCCGCGGGACAGAAATCCCGTGGTATTTATTTAATTGAGTTTAACAGCGGAAGTTTATCATCAGGATCTTTTTAAAGCAAAAATATTCCCGATTATTTTATTTCACAACTCGGGATAAAATCCCGGTAATTTACAATACTATGATTTCACAGAGAAATCTTTATTTTACAAAACATATTTCTTTATTTTTATAATGAGCCACTTTCTTAAGCTTGCAGTGCTCCACAGCACCTTTCCTGAATCACAACAGATCACCTGAAACATGTTTGAAAAAGGTTTTGTCAACGGGAAATACTGAGTGAATCATTCTATTTAATAAAAACTACCTGTTAGTTATAAATTACAGTATTAAGGGTGATTAAATTGTTTCTATATCAACCAACTACCCACAGTATTTGTCACTCGACTTATTTCTGTGACTGTGGTCAGATCACCCATTGGCTAACTCGTTGTCCAATGGTGACGGGAACAAGTAATGTATACAATACCCCACATACCGGCTGTAATTTGGTGAATACAAAGACTTAATCCCTGTAATTATAACTTTTGAAAATAAACATGATTTTGTAAACAAGTTTGATAAAAAGAGAATGACCCACATTGCAGATATAACACGGACAGAATCTAGTCTACGGATTAGCCTTGTTAACCTAATTTAAATAACAATGCACACCAAACTGGGTTAGTAATCAATACAGCATTTACGATAACTCACGAGATTAAACCCTCACAATGAATGACAAAGTGCGCTACTTAAACATCCATCGAATTAACGACGAATGACAAAGCATAACCCTAATCTGGGCAGCACTTAAACATCCATTGGATATTTTAATCGATCGGACAATGAATCGTAGCAGCGATTGAGTTATTACCCTGTTTATCGCGGCAGCGTTTAGTGATTCGTGTGTGTTTATAGTAATCTACGTATATCTCAACGTATATTTGTAATTTGATCGTCGAACGAACAACAGAATGCAAGTGCCAGACCCTTCTATTTATAACCAAAATTTGCACCTCCCGCTAGTCGCGGAAGAATCCGCGGTACATGCCGCGTGTCGCCTGGGGTGTCAAAGTAGACTAGGCCTGCTTCATCACCTATCTAGCCCTGATGAGTCGACGTTGCATGAAATTTCATTTTTGACAGCGTTTTATGTAGATAATTATAACTAGGGTTTACCCCCCCCCCCTCCTGAGTTTTAGGGGCCCTAATCCTGATTCCAAATGTTCTGAAAATTTTTGGGTTTATGCAGAATCACTTGGGTTTCTCAATTAGGGTTTCCTATTGGACAATTTAATTTAATAAATATGACTTTTAATGAGAGTTGTTACAGTATATATGTCGTTTAGGCGTTCGAAATAAATATAAAAAGTTATATTTATTTTACAAAAGAATCATCGAGTCGTTGTGTTTGAAAATGAATACAAAACTATATTTATTTTATTAAACGAACCCGCGTCATTTGGTATTAAAACGGGATCGCGTTGTTTGATAATCAAAATAAATATATATACTAAATTTATTTTAGTAAAAGAAGTCGTACGGTTTGTCATTCGAAATAAATATACCAACTATATTCATTTTTATAAAAGAATTGTCGAAATTTCAAAGTTTAGAATAAATATAAATACTATATTTATTGTTGTAAATACTTTCCGAATCATCGTTTTCGTAAATTGTGGAGTGTTGTCGAAAGAAATTTTATACTTGCATTTGTCTTTCTAAAATATCGTTTGAATCTGAAGGTTGTTTTATAATAATACGCGTTTTATTTTACGGATTTTCTCGAAAAACGGGCAGAGTTTCCTCTGTGTTTGGACGGCCCCGACAACTAAAGTGTCGTTATATTTTCAAAATTCAATCATCGATTCAATAATTTTTATGCATAGCCAGTTTATATAAACGAAGTAATAAATAAAACAAAGTTAATATTAACTAATAACTCGTCGTTTTGTTTGGTTCGAGCTCGTTTTAACGGTAATATTAAAATAAAAATAACATAATTAGTTATCGCGCCAAGACTTTACCAAAAATCTCGTGTCGAAAAGCTGAAAAGTTGACCAAGTCAACTGAGTTGACCAGTTGAGTTGACCGAGTCAACTCGCTGTGTTGATCGAGTTGACCGAGTCGACTTGCACCGCACCAAAACCGAACCTGACCGCGTTGACCGAGCCGTTGACCACTTGACCTACTGTTGACTGTTTGACCTGGACCCGAACCGAGTTAACTCGGTTTAACCGAGTTGACTCGACTGACCCGGGTTGACTCGTATCTAACCCGAACATCCAACAAAATCTGAACCCATGAAAGGAAACCCGCTCTTGAACCAAAACTGAAGCCACAAGACCCGAGATGTAACCCGAAACAATATCAAACCCGAATCTGACCTCAAGCTAACCTATGACCCGAAACATCAGAAGTGATGAAGTTAGGACCTGTTCCCGACTGAAGCGAGACGAATCTGCCGAACTGAGAATGACCCGAGTCTTGAAACGCTCCGAGCCTGAACCAAGTGTGAACCGAAACCAACTGTTCATCAGCACTACCATCACCAGCGGCTCGGCTGCCGTCAGGTCTCCCCGCCATGACCGTCGTCTCTCACGGCGGCGCTGCCACCGTGTTCTTTGTCGGGAAGTCGCCGGCTCCACAGGTGTCCCACCGGACCGGCTCCTTCTCTCTCGGTCGCTCAAGTTCCTCGCGGGACCACTTGAATCGTCGCCGAAGGTGTGGTGTGGTTTACAAAGAAGACGAGAGGGGGGGTTGGAACCGCCGCCTGATTCCGGCGACCGGAATTGAGGGAGATGAGAGAGAACGAGTGTGTAGGATGTTGTAACTGGATGTGGTTGTTTGATGTTTGCATTTGTGTGGGTGTGTTATAGTGTGCAGAGAAAAGAATTAGAGAGAGAGTGGATAAGGGTGTTCGGCTGCATTTCTTTAGAGAAGTGAGGGTTTGGTGTTGAGTTTTGTTTATGAAGAAAGGAATTTCTCTGTGTTTGTTTTTTAGGTGATGAAGATAGGGTTTTATAGTGATCTTGTTAAGATCTCTATAGATCTTGTTGAGATATTGTGAAGATCTTGGCAAGATTTGTAAAGATTTATAGAGATTTTATAAGATTTTGTATGGATTTTGCAAGATATTCAAATCTTGTAGAGATCTTGATAAGATCTAATATATTATGTGCAGGTTTAGGCTCGTGGGTTTTGGGCTTGGGCCCAGGGCCCACAAGCCCATCTCATGTGTAAGTGGCCCGTAATTCCTACGAGACCCGTTGTCAAAACCCGAACTCCATTTATCGTCAAAAGATAAAACCTTAGTATTAAAATACATAAAATACGGTCGGTAGTCGTTGTTTGTGCGTTTAGTCGTCGGTTGCGTAAAAAGCGCGTAAAATGCTTCGTGTATCGTTTTTAATCCGTTTTTCGATTTGGTTTCGAACACGGTTACTAAAATTTAATTACGAAACTAAATATATCGAAAAATTTAAGTTTCGAAGGTAACCCGCGTGTCCGATGCTTCCGTTTCGTTATTGGTGTGTTCCCTGCAATCCCGTTTCTCGTTCCTGTTTGCGTTTTATGATGCACGGAAACGCAATAAATTCACCACATTATATTCATAAATATATAATATTCGTAGAAAATCCATATTTGTCGGCGTGGTCAGTATTTTGTACGGTTTTGTTTCATTATCGCTTAATATTCATCAGATTTTTCCGTAAACCACCGTTCACGCCCTGTAAAGTCGGTTAGCCGTTTCTAGGCACTCCAAAAGCCTAATTAAGTTAATTTATGTTGTAAACACTATTTATTATCGCGTTAATCACCTATTAATCACATAATTAAAGAGCCGTAAGTCACCGGTTGCCACATTAATAAACAACATAAACAAACGAACATGAACAAATGTTCATGAACATATTACCGAACGTTCACAAACGCAATTGAACAAACGAGACATTTATTCGTGTTCATTCATTTTAACTAACCGAACGGAATCTCTTGTTCACGTTCGTTCATTAATTACGCGAATGAACATAAACAAACTCCCTGTTGAAAGGTTCACGAATTGTTCGATGAACAATCGATTCGTTTACGGCCCTAACAATATGCCTAAAAACAAAACAAAACAAAATATACACTCACTTTTTTCGCCATTTACAAAGGTGTTGATCCTAATAGTTTATTGCCATGACTAAAGGTGTTAATCCTAATTGGGCTTGTAAGGATGAAAAGGAGAAGCTAAATGCAATGTTTTTAAACCTGGACCGGGTCGACCGGTCGAACTGGTCCGGCCGGGACCCGGAGAGCAGTGGTGGACCCAGGATTTTTGGACAATGGGGTCCTATTTTTCCGGTGTTCAAATTTTTTGGATCGGTCGTTGTTCGGGTCGGGTCGCGAAACATAATAGAAAACAATATCATAACTAAACTACAAGTGATTTACTAGCAGAACGGGAACCCTTTACTAATGGTTTTAGTTTGAGAACAACAGTTTAAGCTTGAAATCATACCAATACAAAATAGTTAACGGTAGAAAATTAGTACAATCTGGATTCGAACATCAAAACTCTGCTAGATAGAACTAATTTCGTTTTTTGGTATTTGTCAAGTGTTGGCCCATCCAAAGGTAACAATCAAATTGCTTGATTATGACAAACAATTATTTGAAAAAAAAAAAAACAAAGTTTTGGAACATTATTCAACTTTTAAAAATGGGCCAGTGCAAGAATTCATCAAGATTCAAGAAATGTAAGTATGTAATTGCAAATTCAACAAATCAACAACTTTAAATATGTACCCTAATCTCAAAAACTTGATTTAAAAAAATAGAATAAGCCCTAATCTCTAACAATTATGACCAATCCTATGTGTAACAGATGAGAGAACAAAAAAGGAATCATCAATTTCGAAAATATAATTACCTGGGTAGCAGATGAGCTAGATGTGCAGATACGCGGAGAAAACAGATTCGATTTCGCTGTGTGATCTGATTGTTTTGAAAGAGTACTAGGTTAGAACCCCGTGTATTACACGGGTTGAATAAATGTATTTTTATATAACAAATAATATAAATATATATATCTTTAAAAATCTTGTTTATTATACGGGTTGAATAAATATAATTTTATTTATCAAATAATAAAACAATATATAATTAAAAATCTCGTTTATTATAAGAGTTGAATAAATGTAATTTTATATATTAAATAAAAAAATGTTGTATTTTTAGAAACCCCGTGTATTGTACGGGTTGAGTAAATTTAATTTTATATATTAAATAATGAAAAAAGTTACATTTTTAAGAATCTCATGTGTTATACGGGTTGAGCACATGTAATTTTATATATCGAACAATAAAAAGTTATATCTTTATAAACTCTATGTATCATATGGATTGAATAAATCTAATTTTATATACTACATGATAAAAAAGTTATATTTTTAAAAACTCCGTGTATTACACGAGTTGCATAAATGTAATTTTGTATGGTAAAAAATAAAAATGTTATATCTTTAAAAAACCACGTTTATTACACAGGTTAAATGAATTTAATAAAAAATATATCTGGTGACTACTTTTCTTGGTGTACGTAATCATTTTTCACATGATTTGCCTCCTAGGATTTTTGTGACTCGTTAACATTAATTAATTTTACCTAAGTTATTTCTAATCTCTATATTCTTAATGATATTTCCCTAACAACTTATCCATCTTTTTTTCTGTCTATATCTCCGTTTTAATCTCCAAAATAACATCTTTAATTTTACTAAATTATTTATAATATTACCCACTCATTTAGAGAAATTATTATTATTATTATTATTATTATTAAATCTGATAAATTTTTTAAAATATTAGATTATCTCCTATACGAATTGTTTAAATTTATATTAAATTTAATTTTATAATTATCTTTTAATTGATGGCTTCAATGAATGATATGTGTCCCTTTATTGGTTTCTTTTATTATATAGTACTAGTTGTAGGACCCGTGTGAAGACACGGGTAGGTTTAATAACGATCGAAATCAAACACTAAAAAAACAGAACCTAATATATCATTTAAATTGTTTGCGTTTAGTTACATATATTTATAAAACAATGTTAAAGACAGTATGTGTTAGGACATAAAAATTTCATTACTATCTTACGAAAAAATTATTAGTTCAGGTTTGATATAGAAATAAGCTAAGTAATTGATAATATGTTGTCTAAATTAATAGGAAATTAATAGTAATCAATAGGAAATTAATAGTAATTGATAATATGACTGTTTTTTTTTAATTTGGTTATCTAGTAATAAATAGGAAATTAATCAAATATTATAATAAATCATGTGATCCAACAGTACTAATGTAATGTAATGTAACAAACATTTACTCGACCCTTGTTTCGCACTTTCACCTCGGAGTATCAAAGCTAGATTAACAATTAACAAATAACAAACAACACAAAATCTAGAAAACAAAAGAATGAATCGGTGTAACTTCTTTATTGCTATCCGACGGTTTGTAGTTTGCAACCCTTTGGACCAAAGTGTTGTGAGCCGCGCCTAACAATCTTTCTACACAAGTAACAGTAGTGGTTTTGACAAGCCCAACAAAATATGTGATTGTTGTTCCCAACCTGACCAGCCACAAAACAAACATCGTTAACTTCCCGAAAACTATAACCACTAAACAATGTTTTTGAATGTTGACTGACCTTGACATTGATCTGACCACATTGAGAGCATGTATGACCATGATCACCAAATAGCTGAACTTGAACCTGGTCTAATAAAAACCCATTTTAGACAACAAATCCAATCGCCCTCTCCTACATGAAATTGACAATTACTATCCCGTAAGTTTCAAAACCACGGCAAAAATCATCCATAACAACCTAAGTGTCGAGATGAATTAAGGAAAACCGTTATCTGAGATGTAAACGGAAAGAATGTGATGGCTCAATGATGGTTTCTGGATGATCTGATGTCAACGTTAGGGTAACATGATTCAATTGGCTAACAAATCCAACAAAACATACAAAGCCTACTGCAAAAAAATAAATAAACAAATAACTATAAAAGCCCTAGCATTTCTAGAATAACTTTACTGATAAGAATCAGATTTATGTTGGCATGAAATTAGCAACGGAAAATCCATACCTGAGATTGATAACAGATGTATCCTCGCAACATATCACATTTTATAGATTAAATATTACCTTAATTGACCTTCTATAAAGATACGGGTCAGAATTTCCACCTATACTTTATATGTAATAAAAAAAGAACAGAATGCCTCCAATCTTCTTGCTTTGTTTATGGTTTGCTGTCATTAGGTGCATTGATGATTAGATATTGGCTCTTCATAGCTGCTTAAGTATAATTATAAGCTTATTAACGAATGAGACCATATTAATTTAAAATTTAACCTTATGATAACCAAGAGGCAATCATGAACAACTCTAGAAAATAATCAAGAATGTGTCTTTATATATTCTTTTACTTTAACTAAAAGAAATTGCCATCGATTTAAAAGTTACAAACCTAATATGTACAGTAATTTGCTTGACACACAGTCACATGTTGAGGAATTTATCATGTTCAAAGTCACAAACTTAATAGTACTTACAGTTGCTTGAAAACTGGAGCGTCTTCTACATCGTGTAAATCTCGATGCAGGGACGGCTTAACCTTTTCGGAGGCCGAAAGCAAACCAAAAAATTTTGGCCCTTTACGAATTTCATTGTCCTAATGACAAAACTTATGGCAATTCCTTTTCTTCAAGATTTTTTTAAAGAAACACCCACAAAAACTCAAATAAGGTAGCATTTTACACTTCAATCTATATTCATATTTTAAAAATGATTAGAACATATTTTAATCATCAACTAACCTTTTAGCATCCACGATCTTCTTCAAGTAATTTTTTATTTGCTAGAGGTTGCTTAATCACTCATCATGAAAACCTTGACCCTTTGTTAGATTTTATTCCATTTCTGCTTCAATATGTTCTCTCTAAATATTTACCTTCATAAGCAACAATTACAAAGAAACAGAATTAGCATGTGAAGAGGTAACTCTGAAAATGTTATATATATGCATGCAAATAAGAGTGTAATAATAATAATTGCATAACACCATGAGTTTGTCTTCAACAGTGATCTGCCATAATATAAAGGCCAACAAATAACTGGCAAAGAGTATCATGCATTCATGCAGATTTTGGTCACCCCCAGCTGGAGTCAACACCTTTAGGCTTAGAACCACAATTCATTGGGTTTTCCCATCAGCGACTATCGACCCATTTTCTTTTAAGCTACCTTTTTTTTACTCATATGACGTGTGTGAAATAGAAGTGTAAATAAGGCTAAAAATTAGATTTACAAATAGCTTCCTGTAAAGAAAAAGAGGTATGTTGGGTAAATGTTACCATCATTCGGCATAGTCAAAATTGGAATTAGAGGTTGTGGCGCTCCGGTATCCCTGCCATTAAATTATCAAAAAACACAAGGCTAAGCAACAAATTTTAACAGTTGAAACTATGGAAATTTTTATAATAAGATACTTTAAAGGATCAAAGGTTTTAAATATACTTCTATTCTTTTAATAAACACAGGTTGCCCTTGCTCTGCCCCAATAAATTAACCTACACCATTTAAACCATTTTCAAATTTTCATTATTTCATTATTCCATCTAAACATATGATCATTAAAATTATAATATTTTTTGTTATGCGTGTGTATAGGTATTGAAATGAGAGTCTCCAGTCCTATGCAGCCATATGCATATTTTTCTCTTCGTACCCAACACGTGCCAAGTTAGCAATCAAAACTGGCCAAACAAAATACCCTTAGGCGATGTAGCCAGCAACTACAAGTCCGTTGACAAGTCTGACCTGTATTCTTGAAATATCCATCACGGTTTTGTTGTCTAGCGACATATGTTGTACCCAACATGAAGGCCTTCAACATAGCACAACTGCACATATAACACACAATTATATAAATAATACATATTTACTTCCAAATTATGCAAATAATATATGATGCTAATTGTACTACTACTGTTTTTCAAAATAAAAAAAAGAATATTGAGTGTCTTGTTACTCGCCCGGTGCTTGTGTGAAACCGGTGCACTTTTTTTTCTTTGTTTGAGTTCTTTCCAAGTGACAATTACCCAACCCATCCACATCTCGTATAAAAGAGGGTCAGAATGACTAATCTTCGCCTTCACCAACAACATAACATTTAAGCAACTCCTCAAATGGTAGATATGGTTCATTTTGTGAAGCGGCTATTTTAGTCCATTTACTATGTGAATATGATCAATTTGGGAAGATTTGTATTGCTAAAGATACAGGCTTCACAAGTGTATGTAACTGAAAAAACGGCATGCATCGGTATCCGTAGATTACTTAACAATATTAGGGCGTTGTAATCATGGGAGTACTCATGAGTTGACTTTTAACCTTAGCCAAGTATTTTTTTTTTACCTTTGACTGTTGTGGAGAAAATACAACCACCAGAACCACTAAAACTTTGGTTTCTTGACAACCAATGAATGATAAGTAAATTTGACCCACACTTGCAAATGGGTTATGTTTTGTCAATAAAAGGTCAAGGTCAGAAAATTAATGCATATCGCTAGAACAGTTCTAACTTTAGTAATCTTATTTGACCAGCTAACTGATTTATATAGAAATGGTCGTGTTTTGACCCGAACCCGATCCCTACAAAAACTAACCGGTCCGAACCGTTGCCCGTTTTACCACATCACTAACCTTCGCCAACAGCATAACGCCCCGCTTCGTTTTGCAAAGCTGCTATGCTAGCCTTTCATCTTCCTAAAGCAGCAACAAAAATGAGATTTGAAGTATTTGAGTCAAGACAGACCTCCGTAAGGAAGAGATATTTAATATTTTAACTTCATGCAAACATTTGGTTTATTAAATCTTTGCATTCACAAGATTATGATTTTCTGCCAGCATTAAATAGGTAGATGGAAAATAATTCATTCAATTTCAGAAAGAAAGAAAGTGCATAAACATCAAATCCCCAAATTTCTCAACAACCCTAATAATCTCTCTCATCTTTCCCTAAACAAACAAATTAATGAGTTGTAGCCATCAACAAACATATGAATTATTCAAACACATGCCTATTGAATATTTGTATCAAATAAACTATGGCGAAAGCAAACCAAGTTTCAAGAACTATTAAAAAAAACGGTTCCTAACCTTGATTGTTCCCCCATAAATCATTATACTGGGCCGATTCAGTCACCTCAATGCCATTATGGTACCTGACATCTGAAAAAGAAGATGTTTATAAAAAAATCAGATTAGTAAATAGTAACTAAAACGTCATATTAGTATATAGATATAACATTAAAAGCCAACTTGTAGATGTTTGCTAAAGTTCATATCATCGGTTGTCAACTATGCATCGTAAGAAAAATAGAATAACTTGGCTATCATGGCCAATTCACGCGCATAACCACCATATTCAGAACTTCAAACCCTAATTAACATAATGATAGATGTTTTTAAATGATTATTGAATAAGAATAACACTTTAAGAGATGAGCAACAGCTTTAATCAGATCTGAACCAACAAAAACTCCTCTCCTCTCTAGTAACATCTCACTTTATCTTAAACCGAATTATAAGCACAATTTGATTCTGAAAAATAAACACCCAAAAGTCGAACCGATCAATAAGCAAGCCCAAACAACCCTGAATCAATTCTCGTATTTACCTGTAAATGACAAACCATATGTTTTGATTCAGTGCAAGGGTATTGGTCTTGACTCCTGATGGAAAAAAAAACAAACATGAATGAAAGATGGGAATAAGAAACTATAACTTGAAGTGGTGATAATCAATTATACAAAAAGACGATAGATCTAAAAACAGTGATTGAGAAGCATTAGCACATTGTCTCAAAAGTTGAAATTTTCCGACATGCACAAAGATGAAATAACTCACAGTATGTAGATATGGGCCAGTCACATCAACTCAACCAAGTACCAAAGTAGCAGATACATGACCTTGGTAACTACGTGAACAACATCAAAGTAAGATACAAAACCATCGATATCCCAAAAGAAGTTGAGATTAACACTTGAGAGTTGAGCTTACCGAAAAAGATGAGACTTTAATAGGGTAAGTGCGGTTACAACCCACTGATTCACGTCCGGTATGATATCTGTGCAGTTTCAATTGAGAGCTAATGTTGTCTACCAAAAAGAGATATCCGATCATTAAGTTATATTGTACAGGATCCTTAAAAAGGAGTGATAACATGGAAAATATTTGACTTGAAGAGTACCTGTGACGGCTTCTGTATCAGCGACAGTTCCAGCTCCACATCAGTAGATGTTCGGAGCCATGTAATGAATCTTTTCACAGTTTTTGTCGGCAACAATGGCACCTTCTGTGGCTCTGGTGTCCGCCCCAAGAATGACACCATTCTGAAGATGAAATGAAGATAATCAGAGATTCAGAGTTCATCTCAATTCTCAACAGAAGCTATTGTGATCATATCAAGCGTTTTTGTAATCAAATATCATGTAATACATATAAAATCATCTTAACAGGTTCAAACAATTATACCAACCCTAACACAAGCCTGGAATCAACCTAAAACAACCTAAAAAAAAGCCTAAAGCATGTCTAAATCCCCCAAAAATTCTATTTTTACGCTATATACCTCGCCTAAAATGAGAGAAAATTGTAACTGTGGAGCATTCCGACAACCGACGACGAGCTGGTAAACTTACGGTGGATAGAAATCGAAGTAGAAGAAGATAACAGAGGAAAAGAGGTTTGGGCTTTTTTTTATTTTGAACGGACATTTTGGGTTAATATCCCAAAATAAAGGATATATATTAGAATGATGATAAAGGAATTTTATCTATTTTTCTATATTTTGTATATATTTTTATATAATTTATGACGTAATCTGGTTCTTAAATCCGGTCGAACTGGTCGTACTGGTCCGACCTTTGACCCTGTAAGGCGATCGGGTCGACCTCCGGTCCGGTCATGAAAATATTGGCTAAATGTGAATGTGTCGAACAAAGAAAAAAAGAATAACTATAAGTGTATTATTAGAAATAATACTAGTTAATATGTTTAGTATGCTTCCACAAGTTCGGCCTAGGGGTTTCCCAAATGATATTGGGTTATTCACAGATATGGGATCGTAAGACTGGAGGGTATGGGGCCGGCTTAGGCCCGGCGTGGCCCAGCGCTGCACCTCACACCGCCCCCCATAGGAACGGCCCGTCAACCCCGGCTCTCCAACGACGTGCTCGACGTGACATGTTTTGAAATTATAGCCGTTGTAACGGCTAGTGACTTTAATAAAAAAATACCCATTATTTCACCATTTTCTTCCGACTTTCAACCCAAAACACTTTCATTTTTATACCATTCTTTTATAAAAAAATATATTTTCACCCACAATGCAATCTAATTCTTGGTGGTTCTCGTCTTCGGAGGAGGAAGAGGAGATGTTTTACGCAAACGCTGTGCTAAGGGCGGCACAAATTATTATGGAGGAGGAAGAGGAAGAGAAAGACGTCTCGTCTGAAAGCGTTATTACCAGGCGACTACAGATTAACAGAGACCGCCAAGGTTTATCATTAATAAATTTTATTATCCTTATTCCTTATTTCCTCATATTCATATTTTTTTTACGACAGGAGCGCACGAGAAATTGGTGAACGATTATTTTTCGGATGCACCCTTTTACAATGCCGAGATTTTCAGACGCAGGTTCCGAATGAGTCGCCGGTTATTCACGCGCATTGTTGATGATTTGGCGGGGCAAGACCCGTTTTTCACGCAACGACCCGATGCTCGTGGTTATGAAGGGTTCATGTCGCAACCCCGGATCCCTGATCCCCGGGAACGGGCGGACGCGAGCTCAGTGACGGTGGTATCAGTTTGTTTTAATTTGGCAGCGGAAATTACATCAGGACCGTAGTTAGGAAATGTTTATCAGAGTAAAACCACCATATCTAATATTAATAATCACATGGGCAAAACCCAAGTTTCTTATTACAATACATTTATAGGGATAAACCCTATTTTATTGAATTTAAAACATCGTTTATTAGGTAACTTTTATAGCCACATTTTTCCCAAGCCTTCAGTGCTCTCCAGTTGGCTTTTTACTAATTGGCTGTCACATTGTGTTACCCGAAACGCGTTTTAAAAACATTTGTCAGCGGGAAATACTGGTGAGTGAATCCCAGTTTAATCAAGTTTAAATAAAAAGTCACAGTGAACAGTATTGAGAGCGATCACATTGTTTATTTCTACACAATTACTCCATTAGTACTGTCAATCCTGACTTATGGGTCATATTGCCCATTGGCTAACTCATTGTCCAATGGTAACGTATTGTCATCCTGACTTACTACTCACAGTGTAGAAAATTTTGTATACAAAACCCTAACATACTGGTAGTAATTGAAGAACTACAAAGACTCAATCACTGCTAAATTTCATTGTAAAACATTTAAGGTTCGGTAAAACATTACCAAAAAGATTAACAAAAAGAGGATAAACTCACATTGCTAACTTAGACTTCGCGTAAGGGTTTCCTGGATATAATCTATAATTTACACAAATGTACATTGGTTAGTATCATAACCCATTGAAAATATTAATGATACCCTCCCCGAGACGGCATTCCAACAACTACATCGTGCAGAACCACGACAGTTATTACAGAACCCTAAATCAATCGGGCAGCGTATCTATTACGAAATCGGGGTTATAATACTTACAACGGAGCAGAACCTCGCTAATTAGGGGGTATAATACTTGAATATTATGCTTATATCTTCATAATTTCGTTTAGAAAGAAAGATGTGAGCGACGGAAAGTGAAATCCCGAGGACTTCTTATATAGGGCCTGATTCTGGTCTTTACGCGACCCGCGTAACATGAGACCAGGGTTTACGCGGCCCGCGTCAACCCGGTCAACAGGGTAGCCTTGAGGTGTCACCACCCTAGCTTCGCCATGTGTCACCACGTGGTGGCTTCCGGAGGAGGGCAGGTGGCTAGCCTTGTCGCGGCCCGCGTCAACTAAGGGTGTGGCCTTTACGCGGCCCGCCTGAACTTAATTTTTCTAGTTTTTTTATTTATTTTAAATGTTATAACGTATTTCGGGCTCGGTTTTCACATACAAGGTATATTTAAAAACATATTGGGATATTTTAAAATATACCAGGGTGTCGGTTTTACCGAGGGTTGTTACATTCTCCCCACCTTGTTTTAGAGCTCGTCCTCGAGATCTACCGGAATAAGTACGGATATTTCCGTTGCATTTCATATTCGAGTTCCCATGTATACTCAGGTCCTCTTTTGGAGTCCCATTTCACTTTGACCAAAACTAGTCTCTTATGTTTGAGATTCTTGACTTTCCTGTCTTCAATTTGTAGAGGCCTTTCTACAAACTTGAGTTGTTCATTTACCTCTATATCTTTAAGAGGTACTATCAGGGATTCATCAGCTAAACACTTTTTGAGATTAGATACATGAAATACATCATGTACTCCTGCCATTTCCTCTGGCAGTTATAGCTGATAAGCTACAGGTCCTATTCTTTTAATAATTTCAAAAGGTCCAACATACCTGGGACTTAGTTATCCCCGTTTGATGAATCTTACTACTCCTTTCCAAGGAGAGACTTTCAACAATACTTTATCTCCTACTTTAAACTCCAATGGCTTACGTCGGTTATCAGCATAACTCTTCTGTCGATCACGTGCTGTTTTCAGTCGTTCCTTGACTTGAATAATCTTGTCAGTTGTTTCTTGTACTATCTCAGGTCCAGATAGTTGCTTTTCCCCAATTTCTGCCCAACAGACTGGGGTTCGGCACTTACGTCCATAAATTGCTTCGAATGGTGAAGCATTGATACTTGTGTGATAACTATTGTTATAAGAAAATTCTATTAAAGGTAAGTGATCGTCCCAATTACCTCCGAAATCAATTACACAAGCTCTAAGCATGTCTTCCATCGTCTGAATAGTTCTTTCGCTTTGTCCGTCTGTTTGAGGATGATAAGCTGTGCTCAATTTTAACTTGGTTCCCATTGCCTTTTGGAAATTTGACCAAAAATGAGAGGTAAATCGGCTATCCCTATCAGAAACAATTGATAAAGGAATTCCATGTAAAGAAACAATTTCATTTACATATAATTTGGCTAACTGTTTCATACTGAAAGTTTCCTTCATGGGTAGAAAATGAGCTGACTTGGTTAGTCTATCTACAATCACCCAGATTGTATCATTTCCTTTCTTTGTTTTGGGTAATTTAGTAACAAAATCCATTGTTATTAATTCCCATTTCCACACTGGCATTTCTAATTGCTGTAACAAACCTGAGGGTTTTTTGGTGTTCAGCTTTAACTTGTGAACAAGTTAAACATTTAGAAACATAGGCTGCTATGTCCTTTTTCATTCCTATCCACCAGAAATTCTTCCTTAAATCCTGGTACATTTTATCATTACCTGGATGCATCGTATACTTAGATTTATGGGCTTCTTCTAAAATACGATATCGTAGGTTTCCTAATTTAGGTATCCACATTCTCTTTTCATGGAATCTCCAAATTCCGTCTGTTCCTTGTTCTAACTCTTTTAGCATTCCTTTTAATTTTTCAGTATCATTCTTGATTACTGATTCTTGTGCTTCTCTTATCTGATCATTTAAATCTACTTGTAGATTTAATTTAAGAGAACGTACCCTTTTTGGCTTTTCATGATACTTTCGACTTAAAGCATCTGCTACTACATTTGCTTTTCCTTCATGATACTAGATATCACAATCATAATCACTAAGCATTTCCATCCAGCGTCTTTGTCTCATATTCAACTCCTTTTGTTTGAAAATATACCTTAAACTCTTATGATCAGTGAATATGGTAAACTTACTACCATAAAGGTAATGTCTCCAAATCTTAAGAGCAAAAATTATAGCTCCTAATTCTAGATCATGGGTTGAATAATTCTCTTCATGATTCTTAAGTTGTCTAGATGCGTAAGCTATAACCTTTTGTCGTTGCATCAATACACATCCATAACCTAATTTAGAAGCGTCACAATATACTACAAAGTTTTCAGCTCCTTCTGGTAATGCTAATATGGGTGTATGGGTTAATCTTTGCTTAAGAATTTTAAATGCTTCTTCCTGTTTTAATCCTCATTCAAACTTAACAGATTTACAGGTTAGCTTAGTTAAAGGAATGGCTATTCTAGAAAAATCTTGAATAACTCTTCTATAATAACCGGCCAATCCTAAGAAACTTCTAACCTCAGTTGGCGACTCAGGGGTTTTCCATTTAGTAATCGCCTCGATTTTTGTAGGATTTACATGAATTCCTTCATGATTTACTAAATGTCCAAGGAATTGTACCTGTTCTAACCAAAATTCGCACTTTGAAAATTTAGCGTAAAGCTTTTCTTTTCTTATTAAACTTAAAAGTGCGTGCAAATGCTTTGAATGATCCTCTTTATTCTTAGAGTAAATGAGAATATCATCTATAAAGACGATTATGAATTTATCCAAATATGGCTTACATATTCGGTTCATCATGTCCATAAATGTAGCTGGGGCATTGGTTAAACCAAATGGCATGACAGTAAATTCATAATGGCCATGCCTTGTTCTGAATGCGGTTTTAGGAATATCCTCTTCATGTACCTTTAATTGATGATATCCTGATCTTAAATCGATTTTAGAGAAAAATCGAGCTCCTTGCAGTTGATCAAACAGATCATCGATTCTCGGTAATGGGTACCGATTCTTAATCGTAACCTTGTTTAATTCACGGTAGTCAATGCACATACGCATTGATCCGTCCTTCTTTTTAACAAACAGTATCGGCGCTCCCCATGGCGACGAACTCGGATGTATGAATCCTTTCTCTAATAATTCGTCAAATTGTTTCTTTAATTCTTGCATTTCAACGGGTGCCAAACGGTAAGGTGCTTTGGCAATTGGTGCCGTTCCTGGTATTAAATGGATTCTGAATTCAACTTCTCTATCTGGAGGTTGCCCTGGCAATTCTTCTGGAAATACATCTGAAAACTGAGATACTACTGGAATATCTTTCAAATCTTTTCCTTTAGTGTTAGTGATTATAGAAATCAAATACACTAATGATCCTTTTCTTATATAACTTGTAGTTTTTATCACAGAGATGAATTTTGTGGATCTATTGGGTTTATCTCCTTTAATTGTGATCATTTTACCTTTTGGTGAATTTACTTGAATTGACTTTTGATCACATAAAATATTGGCTCTATTGGCTATTAACCAATCCATTCCTAAAACAACATCGAATCCTGCCAGATTCATGGGATAAAGATTTGCAATAAATTTCTGATTTAAAATTTATATTCTTGCTCCCTGCAAGATTTCAGAAATCCTAACGGTTTCTCCATTAGCTGTCTCTACTAAACATTCTTGTGGTAGTTTAGTTAATGATTGATTTAGGAATTTGCAAAATGATGTATTAATAAAACTTTGGTTTGCACCAGAGTCAAATAATACTTTAGCAAAAATATCATTAACTAAAAACGTACCAGCTATGACATCTGGAATCATCTTAGCTTCGTCTGCAGTCAGAACAAATGCTCTAGCATTTTGAGTATTCTTGTTGTTTGCAGCTGGAGCTAATTTTGGGCAATTAAGCTTGATATGACCTTTTTCTCCACAGTTGTAGCACAATCGATTACTGGATTTCTTCCTGCAATTTTCTTCCTTATGTCCCGATATTTTGCAAAAGTTACAGTATATAGAGCATCTTCCTGAATGCTTTCTTTTGCAATTCTTACAGTAAGGTGCAGAGGTAGAACCTATATTTCTCCCACGATTAGAATTTCCAGAACGAAATTCTTGAGTAAGTTTCTAGGTTAGGTTTCTCCTCTGTTCTTCTTCTCTAGTACGGATTAATTCATATGTCAAGGTATTTGCCAGTTCTACAGCTTCTTCTATAGTTTGAGGTCTAGCTGCCTTGACTACGTGTCTAATATCTCCAATTAATCCCTAGATGTAACGGGAGATTAATACTGGCTCTGGTGATGCAAGAGTTGGCACTATTCTAACATATTCAAAGAATATTTTAGTGTATCCCTTACTATCCACACCAGTCATCCTAAGATTTAAGAATTTGTTTGCTATCTGTTCCTTCTCGTTGGGTGGGCAGAATTTCCTTTCTACCTTATTCTTAAATTCTTCCTATTCCATATTGTAGGTTCTATCACTTCCTCTTGATTGGAGGATAGTGTTCCACCATTCTAACGCCGAATTCTTAAACAGATTAGAAGCAAACAATATCTTATCTTTTTCAGCACACTTGCTTATTCTTAAGACTGCCTAAGTCTTCTCTATCCAGCGTAGGGTTGCAATGGCCCCTTCATTGCCCGAGAATTCCATTGGTTTACAAGACCAGAATTCTTTATAAGAACAACCATTAGGCATGGTCCTTCTTCTTTTGGGAATAGGCATTTGAAGTACAGGTCCATTGTTCACGCTGTTTTCGGGTTCGATGGGTCACTTACTGCTATGCTTACTTTTATTATTCGCTTCTTGAATAGTTTGAATAATAAATGGCATTGCATCTATGATTCCTTGTGCCACTATATGTTGAACAGCACTATTATCCATTTGGTTTCCATTGTTATTAATGCTTAGATTCTCATTAACCACGTTAATGTTACTCTGGTTATCATTATTCAGATTTCCTTGATTTCCTTCGTCGGCCATCTGAATTTTAAACATTTATCCCATATTAATATCACAAGATAATATTTAATATAGTTAATCACATGATACGCAATCTAGCCAAAAACGTCGATCATTGCGACTTTTACTCTATTTTCATATACTATTATGCATCTATTATATTCTAGTACTGAAATAAAAATTACAATACCAACAGAAATAGAATCACACTAATAGTAATATGCATCCGTACACACATATTTTATTTTATTTTATTTTTATTTTATTATTTTTTACTATTACCGTCTCCTCCATCACATCACGGATATGGATTTATCCAAAAATCCATATTGCGCTCATCGTATTTCCATACGAGACGCTCTCCCACCTGTCTCATTCTCTCACTGCTTTCTAAAATTTCCTCCCCAAAAGTCCTAAGTTCTTGCACGTTTTCTGCACTCATTGGGGGTGCAGGTTCTAGGACTGGGTTTGGAATCTTGGGTGCGGTTTCCTGATATGGGGGTGAAAATGCCTGAAATCGGTAAGGATCTTCTAAGATCTCCCTAATATAATCATCTTGGTAATAGGGATCTAAAGGGTCCATACCTGGGTAGGCTCCTACGTTCTGTATAGGTGCGTCTTCATGAATTGGGTAACGTTGCTCATAGTCCCTAACGTCATCCCTCCAGGGATCATAATTTGGGTCTAGGGGATTTGGTGCAGGTACCCTAGGGATTTCTTCTGGGTTGAAGTCATGCATCTCCACCTGGTTTTCAGGATTTTCTATCTCCATGGGTTGGTTAGGGATTTGCAATTGTGGTTGGGGTGCTACTAGTTGTTCCAGACTTGGGTCAGCAGCAGTTGTGGCTAGGATATGGAAATTAGCTAGGCTTCTATTCAGCATATCCTGTGTATTGGCATCTATCTCTCGCTTAATAGCTGCTAAGGCTCTCTACTGTTGCAACTTTCGCATTCTTTTCCTATGTGCAAAGGCTTCCTTACTGAACCTTCCTCGTTTCTTATGAGGGAATGGCTCTTCTGACTGAGCTTTAAAAGCAAACATTCCTTCTTCCTGATCAGCAGAATACCCCGAAAGGGCAGGCTGTGATGAGGTACCTTCACTCCTAGGTGAATCAGACAACTGACGACTCATTTCTGAGGGTCCTTGATCACTCATACTGTAAACTAACAAATAGTCAAATAACACATAACAAATAAATACAGTTGTTGGTGCACTACATCTGTCGACTTCGTCTTGTATCGAGTCTTAGTCTTAGATTGTTAGATTAGGGCATTTTGTACGGGTTTTCCTTAAAAGTGATTTCACATATATGGTCATGTCCGTATATGTGAAACCCCTATTTAGCCTTAAAAGTGATTTCACATATATGGACATGTCCGTATATGTGAAACCCCTATGTACACATATGTGAAACCCCTATGCTGAGAGGGAGGGTTTCGCTTTTATGGCATCTAGAGGGGTTTCGCTTTTATGGCAAGAAGGGGGTTTCGCTTTTATGGACATCTTGTCCATATGAGCGAAATCACTTGTCCTATATATACCTCAAGGACGAAATCATTTGTAACATATTCTTGAAACTCGTACCGAAGTGCTGCCGGATCGAGATTTGAATGTACAAGCTGTTAAATCAATCAAATCAGTGAATTAAGTGAATTGCTAGCTGTTTCTACGTTGATTACTTGTTTTCCGCACCTGTAATTGACGAAAACTCCTCTGAACGACTCGTTCGGGTCAGAATACGATCCTACAAGTGGTATCAGAGCTTCAGGAGGAGGAGTTCTACATAGATTTACTGGATTTCATCACTTTTTCTTAATTCTACACATTATTTCTTCGTCAGACCAAGTTTTAACGGTCGGAATCGGCTCAAATTTTCACAGATCATAGGAAATTGGTCATAGATAAATCCCTGAAAGTTTGAGCTTCAAATTCAAAGTAAAAATGGTCCAAAACATCTTCGAAGTGATTTCGCTTTTGTGTCACATTTACATGTGATTTCGCTTTTGTGTCACATTTTACATGTGATTTCGCTTTTGTGTCACATTTACATGTGATTTCGCTTTTGTGTCACATTTGCAACTGATTTCGCTCCAAGGGTCATCTTAGTGACTGATTTCGCTCCAAGGGTCATCTTAGTGACTGATTTCGCTCCAAGGGACACATTTGAATTTGATTTCGCTTCAAAGACAGTATATCATTCTGATTTCACTTTTTCAGAAAGGTATTCGTCAGGTGTTCATCAAGTGATTATCAAGAAATTCAAGTTGCTACCGAAAAATGGATTCCGAGTTTTACAACGCTTTTGCTTCAACTTCGGCTTCTCCGGCTGAAATTGCGAAGAACATGAACATGGAGAATGAAACTGGAACAATGCAAAAACCTCCAAAACTCATGGGAATTGAAGATTATCACGGATGGAAGAAACGTTTTGAGAATTGGGTTCAGGCGAATCATCTAAAAGCCTGGGAAAGCATCGAAACTGAATACGAGAGACCAAAGAATTCAGCGGGAATTGATAAAATCATTTCAGAATTCACGGAACAAGAAAGAGAGAGTTACAAAGGAGAAAAGATGATGATCAATTTGTTACAACAGGCTGTTAAAGAAGATATTTTTGTGTTGCTTCAACATGATGAAAACGCTTATTCTATTTGGGAAGCTCTTAAAACGAAATTTGAAGGAAGTACTGAAATGCTTCAAAGCAAAGCAGCATTGCTGAAAAAAGAGTTTGAACTATTTGCGTGCATGCCTAGTGAAACAACAAAAAGTCTTATCGAAAGATACTGTCATCTTGTACGCACCATGTCACAGTTGAAGATAACAAAAACTCCAGCAGAATGGGTTGAAAAGCTTGCAGACGCGCTACCGCAACAGGAATGGGGTACATATTTGATGATATTGAAGAATTCCGGACAGTTTAAAAGGCTATCGATTGCACAGTTCATAGAGAAGTTGGAGGCACAGGATCTGGAGCAGCAGAAAATTGCTAGAATGAATAGTTCTAATCATCAACAAGATATTAAATTGTACTATAAAGGAAATGTTCAAACTGCTGAAGCAAGTCCAAAGATACAAACTGCATTTAGTGCTGGAAATCAATCTACACCAAGTAGTCAAGGTTCAATTAACACTAGTGGGTTCGCAACGGTGAATCCTCCAAGTGTTCAAAGTTCATCTGCTGGAAATGCTCATTCAATTCAGTGCAATGTAGCTCTACATCTTCAAAACGGTCAAAATTATTCTGAAGAAGTAGTAAAGCATCATATGGGATTATTGGTTACTGCATTGGAATCTTATGAAGGGTTGATTGCCGGAAGAATTGGTAATCCAATGCTAACAAAAGAAGATTATGACCAAATCGATGCAGAGGAGCTAGAACTGATGGATATTAAATGGGCTTTAGCAAGTGTTTTGAGGAGAGCAGAAAAGTTTAGATTGGTTACAGGGAGAACTGATTTCTTGGATGCAAATCTTTCTAATCTTGGATTTGATAAATCTAAAGTTGTCTGTTTTCGTTGCAGGGAGAAAGGACATTTTAAAAGAGAGTGCAAGAATCATGAACCAAGAGGAGCAAAGGAGTCTTCTGGAAAAGATGATTATTATAGGAAGACCATTTATCAGCAAATCACTCATCAACCACATCAACAAAAAGAGCCACAAACGGCACATGGAAGAATGATCGAGAATGCAAACAAGAAAGCTTATTTTGGCATTTGTGATCAAGATGATGAGAAAATATCTGAAGGATTTAGCTGGGACAAATACATTCCAGCTGATTCAAATGTTGGAGCGTTTATTGCTCATATTATTCGGAAGCCGGAAATGCTGAAGGAATGGATGGAAGTGTTATCTGATGAAGAGAAAAGTGAAGATGAAGTATCTGTTTCATCTGAAAACAGTTCGTCAGAGACAAGTGATAGTGATGAAGAAATTGAACAGATTAATATTGATAAACTTCATCTATCTTCTGATAATTTTGAATCTTATTTTGCAGACAAATTGAGGAAGCTCAAAGAAAGAAAAGCTGCAAAAGGAATGAAGGAAGTCAAAGTTGTTGAAAAGATTGTTGAAGTCGAAAAGATAGTGGAAGTTGAAAAGATCATTGAAGTCACAAAACCATGTCTCATATGTTCAGAATCCTGCAAACAATGCAAAGAAAAAGACGAGAGGTTTAGTGATTCAGAGAAGATGAAAGAAAAGTTGCTGTTTGATTTAAAAAATGTGAAAGAATCATACGATGTATTGAACAGAACAGTGAATAGTTTGCAGAAAACTAATTCAGAAAGAGAAGCTGCTTTGAAGATGTTGAATGCAACAATGATGTCGAAACAAAAAGAGATAAATTTTTACATCGAAGAATGCGCTAAATGGAAGCAAGAGTTGGATGGTGAAAAAGTTGAAAACGAAAGAATCAGAAGATTGCTGCGAAGTTATACAAGTTGTGATTACATAATTGATAGAATTTACCCTACTGTTGCAGGTTTCGAGGCGTTTAAAGATGAAGAAAAAGACAAGAAATTAAAGAAGAAAACGGATACTGGTAAGAAACAGAACGTCTGTTATAACAAGTGTCCGCCTCCAATTTGGGAAGGGTATTCGCCTAGAAAACCGAATGAGGAACAAGTCCAAAAGGCAGTCAATCTAAAGTTAGAGTCCGAGTTAACCGATGTGTTACCAGACAACATTGATGTCACGTTCACAGCGTCCGATACAGATCATGAGTCCGAATTAATTAAAAGAATGGTTGATCAGGTGTTGGATAAGGATGAGGAGTCAGAGTCAAAGTCCGAGTCCGAAAGCTCATGTCAGTCAGTCGGGAGTTCAAGTTCGTCTGAAAAGAGTTCAAAGTCGTCGGGAAAACGGGTTTATAGTAAAGAGTTTTTGTTGTCAAAATCTAATTTGAATGACGAAACATTTGAAGTTGCATATACTTTGAATGATTCTGACAAATTATATTTTGATAAAGAATTCCCAATTAGAAGTGTTCGGTTTGACATGATTAAAAAGGTTTTCAAAATGACAGAAATTAATATTTCTGAAATTAAAGATTTAAATCCTACTGGAAAACCTAAAAAATACACTTCAAGAGTACAACAACGTTTGAACAAGAAAAAAGGTTACAATTCTGGTTCTGGTTTTCAAAAGAAATCAAACCACAATTGTAGCTACAAAAAGAAAGGACTTGGTTTTATTCCACCTAAAAACTATAAAAATGAAAAATATATTAAAGATTTTAATTCCAGAGTTAAATTTGTTTCAGGGACAACTGCAGAGGAAGAACAGAAGAGCTCATTTTGGAGACAAACAAATCAAGAATTTCTTGCAATGAAGAATGGAGCTTATCAAAGGAAAGAAACAAGAACCTGTTTCCGATGCAATGAAGCTGGTCACATTGCATGGAACTGTCCGAAAGCGACAAACACAAAACAGGGAGTTTCTGGAAAACTGAAAGAAGTTATTATTGATAAAACCGAACCACCAATTGAAAAGTTCAAAGTGTTTAAAAATTCTACATATGAAGTTGGTGAATGTTCAAAAAGATTTTACAAGAAAAGGGGAAATCTTGACAACCAAGCTTGGGTTGTTAAGAAATCAGAGGTAAAATCTGGCGATGAATCTGATTCCACAAAGTCAGAGGAGCCACAGGTTGAGCTAAAAAGTGAAAACTCAGTTCCTCCAATGGATGATGAGAACTTTCCATCATTGAGGACTGAATATTTTAAATCAAAAGTTGGGAAAGTTGAGATCTCAAATCAATTTTATTCTGATAAGAATGAATTTGATGTTGAGAAAGCTTTTAATGGAAATGTAAAGAAAATTTTTGGAAAAATGATTGATGGGAAGGTTAAAGGGGTAAAAGAGTTTTATGCTAAAAAGAAAGCAACTTACACCCCAACTGCTTCAGAATTGAAATCACCCAAGACTGGTCAGGCTTGGGTGGATATTTTCTTTGCTTGAAAACCTGACTTGCCGGAGATCCCAAGTTTATATCGCGGATCAGGAATCGGCATCTTTCTTAAAAATTGTTTTTGTGAATGAATCTTGTAATAGTTAAATTTTGGCAAGTCATACTGCAGGAATTGCCGGAGCTTCTAGGTTGGTAAGTGTGAAGCAGGAATCGGCATCTTGATTAGTAAAATGGTTTGTGTAGATGTTTTATTCCTACATGTGGTTATATGTTTTGGATATTCTTACAAAGTGGTGAGAGGTTGATTCTGACAAAGTGATTACTCAAGGTCATTAGTTTGAACTTGATGTAATCCTGATATATGTGATTGAATGAACAATGTGATGAACCACACCCTGAACCTACAAATGGTTTAAAATCAACAAACTTATTTTCCGGAAAAATCATTCTGATTAAAACAAACTTAAGTGTTTTGAAATCATTATGAGAAAATAGTTTTGTGAAAGGGGAGTTCTGATTGTTTATGCCAAGTTGATGGCGAATTGAAGCGATTTGATATCGGTTGTCACTTTATTGTACAGTTTGTTTTCAAATTTCCTAAAATGTGTTTGCATTTTAGGGGGAGTAGAAAATTTCAGAAAATCCAAAAACATTTGAAAATTTGAAAAAGACAAAAAAAATGATAAAATTCAAAAATGAGTTTCGTTGTGAATAGAGGAAATGATAGTACATCAGTGGACTGTCACAGCATGCTAAAGAAATGTAAAGTCAAAAGTGATAAACGATCTCACTGATGATATGCCAGTAGATTTTTGCACATTTAGTAAATTGTGACGAGATATAAACATAAAATTCAAACTTGCTTGTTCTGTGGGTTAACAAAACTGCTTGGATATATAGGTAACCCCTGAAATCTTGTTTGAAAGGTCCCTTATTCTGAGATACTAGGTCTTTATGCTCAGTGATATCTGGGGTATTATCCCGGGACTTCTGCTGAAAGAAATTTCTGACCTAGTCCCCGTATAATACTTTACGCTTGCTTGAAATATAGCTCACCCTCAGCTAAAAAATGATGAAACATTGAAAAATGCTAATCATGGCTGTTGAAACAAAAGATCCTCTAAAGGGGACACACCAAAAGTCGAAGCCGTCATCTCTCTGCGTATCGAAAGATCGACCTGAGCTCTCACGGCCCTCGTACTATAATTTATTTCCCTGACAGATATCATCTGTGGTATACTCACCTGTAAGACTGAATATTGGGATCTGGATACGGGAGTATATTCAAGTAGTGGGACACACGAATAAGTTCAAGAGCTTAAAACATTAACCTCATATCTCAGATCAATTGAACTTTGTGTGAAAATTTAATTGGATCAATATACTGACAATCTAGGTGAATTGTTTAGAACTTAAAATGAAATGAAGCTTAACGGTGTTGGTGATTTGTCTCAAAAACTGATATGATCCTCTTGCACAAACTCACAAAAATATTATTTGTAAATATTTCTTTATTGCATTTCTTTTCACTCAAAATTACAAAAAGATTTTCGGTGTGTTTTAGCATAAACTTTTGAAAAAGTCAAAAAGATTTTCGACAACTGATGTTGGAAAGCTAATTTTCAAAGTTCCGAGTGCTAAACATGATGACATTGTTGTGAGGGGAAGTGTGTCTTAAAATGTCAATATATTTAAAAAAAAAAAAAAAACAACAAGTGGTTCATCATAAAGAAAGTGGTTAGAGGGAGAGTTGTTATTGGTGCACATGTTACTTAATTTGTTAAATTCATAAAAACTTAATTCTGGGTTAAGAATGTGCAGGAGTAGCCAGGAAATGATCTTGGAACATGAAGAATTAGGCTGATTGATATTGAAAAGATGTTAGATGAAAAGCCAGACAACGATCCTAAAGCTGATGATGCTGATGAACTGAAGAAATGCCAGCATATCGCAAGGGGGAGTCTGAAGACATGCAAGAAAAGATTGAGAGAGAGAAGCCCAGAGACAGATCAAGACTGAAGATGTGAAGACATGATATTGACAAAGACTCGACACTGCGACTCGTCAACATCTGAGGGGGAGTCTGTTGGTGCACTACATCTGTCGACTTCGTCTTGTATCGAGTCTTAGTCTTAGATTGTTAGATTAGGGCATTTTGTACGGGTTTTCCTTAAAAGTGATTTCACATATATGGTCATGTCCGTATATGTGAAACCCCTATTTAGCCTTAAAAGTGATTTCACATATATGGACATGTCCGTATATGTGAAACCCCTATGTACACATATGTGAAACCCCTATGCTGAGAGGGAGGGTTTCGCTTTTATGGCATCTAGAGGGGTTTCGCTTTTATGGCAAGAAGGGGGTTTCGCTTTTATGGACATCTTGTCCATATGAGCGAAATCACTTGTCCTATATATACCTCAAGGACGAAATCATTTGTAACATATTCTTGAAACTCGTACCGAAGTGCTGCCGGATCGAGATTTGAATGTACAAGCTGTTAAATCAATCAAATCAGTGAATTAAGTGAATTGCTAGCTGTTTCTACGTTGATTACTTGTTTTCCGCACCTGTAATTGACGAAAACTCCTCTGAACGACTCGTTCGGGTCAGAATACGATCCTACAACAGTTATGCACATATTTCCATAATTTATTTCCTAACACAAAATTTAGAATTTAAGTGTCAGCAGAACACTTCTTTGGCTCAGACCAGTGGCTAGGCTCTGATACCACCTCCTGTCGCAACCCCCGATCCCTGATCCCCGGGAACGGGCGGACGCGAGCTCAGTGACGGTGGTATCAGTTTGTTTTAATTTGGCAGCGGAAATTACATCAGGACCGTAGTTAGGTGTAACACCCATTCTTGAAAACCAAGGTTTAACGTATATTTTGAAAGATAATCATGTAATTAATCACTATCATATACATCGGAAATACGGGTTTATTTAAAACTTTTGCAAATCATAAGTTATTCTACATAACGTGGTTGAATTCGTTGTTTAAAATTTACAATGTGTCAAAGTGCGGAAGCGTGTGTCTTTATCGTGTTCGGTTCTTCGTTGAGCTTGATCGTCTTCCGGCATCCCAAAGTGTACCTACATTTCATTAAACATGAAATGCTTTAGTCTTACGGGGTCTAAAACGTATTCAAACAATCCGGGAAACAATTTATTCTAAAAACAAGAAATTGAAAATAACCTCCACCGTAAATTACGGTGGCACCGTAATTTACGGTGGCCCTTTGGTTCATATTCTTCTGCCGTAAATCAGAAGGTTACTACCATAACCACATCAGCTCCACCGTAAATTACGGTGGCACCGTAATTTACGGTGGACCCTGCATCCAGTTTTTCCATTTCGCCGTAATTTGACACGAAATCTTTCGTATCTTTCAAACCGCTTATCCGTTTGACCTACCGTTTCTTCCTACATGATTGTAATTTAATTCTCCATCATATGGAGTTAAAATCCGACATCTGACTTAACAAATTTTAAGACTTTTAAGTCTTCGGCTTATTACCCTTTTTACCAAATTTTGACCCATTCGCGGTATTTCCAAACAAACGTATTTGTTTGATTCCTATGTCACATGAATCTTGTAATTTCAATGTTGTCTAACATATTAGGTTCAATTCACGAGTTTATGTATATTCTTAAACCCGTTTATACTCAAATGCTTATTTTGACCCGTTAAGGGTATTTAAGCACTTCTCCGCATAATTCATAATTATTTATTTCTAGTTTCTTAATTTCTCAATATTTGCCAAATGATCTTCCACCACAACTATACTTATGGTGAGTTTACTAAGGTAATCTATGCAAACCGAGTTTTACCCCTCAACTCATTATTTTACGGCAAAGACTCAAATAGAGCCGTTTGACTAACGTAATACATCTTTCGACTTCCATACTTGTCCTATGTATTTATTTAATCGTAATAATCATTTCCAAGCAACTTTTAAAGGTTGTTTGTTCAATTTAGCCTCCAAGGGCGTTCTGGTCCTTTTTAGTCTTTTATTAACCATGAAGGACATTTGAAAGTATATTTGACCCATAGTCCCTCTTTTAACCTATGATTTTGTTTGAAAAGTCATTAAGCTTTCCAAACGCTATGTTCATTACTTAAAACATTTGGTTTACTTATCAAGTAACCAAATGTCCATTTTGACCTCTTTTAACACTCTTGAACCACATGTTCTAAATGAGTGTTGCCCTATTTCACATACCTGGCGCAGATCAATCTATTGACCCGTTTTTAATACCTTGCTTTTATAACCGCTAATTCATAGCGTTGTTAATACCCATTTGACATTTACACCTGAAATAATATAGCTCGACAATAATCATTAGTCGCTATTGTCAAAGGGTGATATTTTTCACCTTTTGACCCATTTGGTCTAAGTGACTGATTATGTTGGCGACATGATATTTATTACCATCTCATCTATATGACTCGCTTCGGTTTACACCGTGTGGTCATTTCACGTATTAATCGTTTTCTTAACGCTTTTTGGCCTATCATGGCTTACGCCTTACAGTGTCTTTCAAAACAAATAGTTATGGTCAACGCATGACCAATTTACCATTTTAATTCCTTTTAAACCATCAACACGGTTTCTTGTCATGCTCGGCTACCTTGTTCCGTACGTTTACACGTCGGAACATCATACCTAAATTATGCATTTAACTTACTCGTAACTAATACGATAAGAGAATATTCTAACATATAAGACTAGTGTAAGCTATACTTACCTTGGATCCGAATTATGCTTTTCCTCCATTCTTGATTTGTTTGACCCGCTTCCTTTCCCAAGCCTCCACCTAGCTCGTTAGGCGTCAAACTATTTTCAATCATTTGCAAGGCGGTTAAATTAGTCATATAAATCACGACTATTCCACCTCACCTATTTACTATGCCGAAGCTACTATTCGACTTCATGATTAGCTAACTTAGCTTATCAAAGTTTAACTACTTTTTGATCACATGTTTTGCACAATTAAGTCAATTCAACATTATGATTAGAACCCGCTTTACCCCATCTTTCACGTAATTAATTTAACAAGGAAATTACGCGTTTCATTCGAACTCTCAACTTACAATCATTCACTTAGGCATTTTAACAAACACCTTGTGGGCATATTCTATAAAATCAACAATCGATTTTCATAACTAGTTATTTAGCCAAGCTTAACATCAATTAAGCATGTTCAAATCAATTTTTCATATTAACAAAATCTGCATTCACTTCCTAGAGCTCAATTACACTAGAACAACAATCAAAATTCTAGTGTTTAACATATTCTTACAAAACCCACTTATCACCTTCAATGGTGATTGTGAATTCTCAAGAATTAAACAAAATTTCTACAAGTAATTGACTAGGGTTTATCCCTAATCACTATCTCATTCCTATTTCATCCAAGCAACCATCATGCATCATAAATTTCGAGTTTCAAGTATTGATTCAGAATTTCAACTAGAATCATTCAACGAAATTTAACATACCTTATGATCATTTCGCTGAGGTGATCATTAATCCATGCTTGGATTTCAATTTGGGTGTGATTTGCCCTTCCAATTGCTTGAATTTTTGCTTGTTAGGGTTTTGAAGATGAGGGCTCCTGGCTCCTCTAGAAATGTCGACCAGAACACACACTTTGAGTGTGTGTTTTGGTGTTTAACTTTTATTTTAATAAAACAAGTTTCCCCACTTGACAATATTAGTCCCTCATGTTTCCTTTTGATCAAATGAAGCTATAACTCACCATTAGTCATTTAATCACATGCTACTAACTAGGTTAATTATTCCTTGTTACTTTAGCGGGTTCGGGAAGTTATAACCCGTTATGTTTTTAAGTCCCGTTAAATCTCGGGCCTTTTAAGCTTTTATTTCTTAAAAGCTTTTATTCACTTTTTATTTATTATTAGGATTAATTATTTAAATCCTAATATTTACCGGGTAAATTTTGCCACTAACGGTACTTTACCCGTCCTTCAATATTAACGGAGTTTAATTACCAAACCCGTTTTCGGGGTGTTACAAGTCTACCCCCCTTAAAGAGGTTTCGTCCTCGAAACCTTTTCTTACATAATTCATTGAATTTAAACTCATTGCATTTGTTCCGAGAAATCCTTTGAACATTACTTTTATTTTTAACCAATTATTGATATCACCCGAAATGTATGATAATATCCTTTTGGTTATTAATCATCCATGTATCTCATATGTCATCGTGCTGCTTGAAATAACGTAATCTCGTTAATTCCACTAGTTTAGTTAACTTAGCGATATCCGTCGCTTTCATATACTATCGAATTCTTTATGAATCCGTTACTTTTACCCGTTTAATGTCTTTAATGAAATCTTTCACTTTTAGCAACAAATTCTTTTATTTTCAAATTTATTTATTCGGTTCTGTTATACCGAATCTATCGATTACAAGCAAACCAAATTTCTTGATTTGAATTTGGTGACCTTAACCAGTATCACTAACTAGACTTATTAGTCCAGTTACCTATACCGTTCGTTTGGTTATAATGTGATTCTTCCTCACATTGCATTTCTTGACCGTGATCGTGTCACATCATGTTCAATTTATATCAAATTTCATTTTCGAAAATATCACTTTTTGAATATATCGTTTTGCGCCTATCAGTGTCAAGACTTGTCTCTTTCATGCTTACTATTTAAATTCCTTTCAGAATTTATGTTTGTAAAAACATTATTTCTTACTAAAACCGAAGTTTTAGTTTTAGGATCTTTTCTTTAACTTGTGTCAATCATCCATACTGGGATATTGACAGTCTGTAATTTAATCCTTTACAGTCTTAGTTTTTTTTTTTTTTTTTTATGCGGGGATTCTTAACTGATTTCCTCGCTTTATTCCATCTAACCCGTAGGTTTTATCACTTAGCCTTATGCGCTATTTTTTTTTGATTAGACATTCACCTCTTTAAGGCGAAGTCCTTATAACTTCTTTCTAATCATGACCCGTGGGTCGTTTTCGTCCGTATATCTCTCATTTGTTTATAACCCTAAAGGTTATGTTGATCCCGTAGATCACTCTTTTTACTCGTGTCTTATTAAAATATATATTTGGTGTCAAAGCACTCTTTTTACGTTTGAAATTCATTTGTCTCAAGCTTACCGTTATCCGGCTTGCGCTTACTTACGCCTTCAAGCATTATACTTTATTCAACCCATTCAATCTCAAAATAGTTGAATATAATTATCAGAATTTCTGTTTACGAAATTTTTATGGTCTTTTAGTCATAACTCATAATCCGAGTCTTTTGACTTTAAATTCATGTTGTCGTTTCTCGGTTTACGCATGTGTTTAATTCTTACCCATCAACCGGGTGTTTTACCAAAGTCGTTATTATTGCAATCCTCCTGGTATGCATTAAGACCTCGCTTCATTTTTATATTCTTACTTTGTCTTTAAGTTCGACGTTTTACAAAAATGACCCGTTAAGGGACATATTTGCATTTTCCGGGTTCGAGTGCAAGTACACTCCCTCCCATTGCTTGTCTAAATCATTTTTCATGTTTGCGTTTTCTGGGTTCGAGTGTAAGCACACTCCCTCCCATTGCTTGTCTAAATCATTTTACTTGCTTGCGTTTTATGGGTTCAAGTGTAAGTACACTCCCTCCCAATACTTGTCTAAATCATTTTACTTGCTTGCGTTTTATGGGTTCAAGTGTAAGTACACTCCCTCCCAATACTTGTCTAAATCATTTTACATGCTTGCGTTTTATGGGTTCGAGTGTAAGTACACTCCCTCCCAATACTTGTCTAAATCATTTTACTTGCTTGCGTTTTATGGGTTCGAGTGTAAGTACACTCCCTCCCAATACTTGTCTAAATCAATTTACATGCTTCTTTGTCCCTTCACTCGGGCTCATTATCCTAATGTAATACGCTTCCATCACTCGGTTGTGCGTTTACATTATTATCAAATATTTTGTTTATCTGATTCATTTGGGTACTTTTTAATTAGTCCCATTCACCCCGCCCTTACTACATCGGATGTAAACGTGTCCGCCATAGAAGTTCATGGTATCATATGCCACTACTTACTTGGCCAGAGTAAGCGATTAACACATGACACGCATGACCTTTTTATAGTTTTCACATCACACCCTATGTAAGTAATGCCTCTACTTGTTTCTCTTGGAAACAATATCCGAACATATTTTCTATTCGGGTTTTTCCAAGTTTTTAATCTACATATGCAACTTTCAATTTCTTCATATTTGTTGCATATTACTATTTGTGCGATTATTTAAAATATGCACCTGGTAATGTTTGCCCCGACGGGCGTTCCTTGCCATTACCCTTGTTCGCGGTCGTTACGCGATTTAGTCCTTGGTGAGCATGCTCCTCTTGTCATACTTCGGACCGTTCCATCATCATATCCACAATTCATTTGACTCTCGTCGTCTTCAAATGCGAGTGTCCTTCAATTAAAACATTCACAAAAGTTAGTAACGTCAACTTCAATAATCGCCCGTATTATAATACAAGGCTTTTTCTACTATACGCGTCAACGCGCGTATTTTCGTCAACTATATCAATCATTTTAATTGGGGTAACGTGAATCACACGATTGCCCTATGTGTTGGTTACAACACTTTAGCATACACGTACTTACCGGATTTGCGATCAAGCCTCGAACCGAACACTATTCTTTATCAAGAGCATAAGGTTTAAGTTCAAGCATGGTTCCTCCCCACCATACTCGAATCTCTTAAACCAAGGCTCTGATACCAACTTGTAACACCCATTCTTGAAAACCAAGGTTTAACGTATATTTTGAAAGATAATCATGTAATTAATCACTATCATATACATCGGAAATACGGGTTTATTTAAAACTTTTGCAAATCATAAGTTATTCTACATAACGTGGTTGAATTCGTTGTTTAAAATTTACAATGTGTCAAAGTGCGGAAGCGTGTGTCTTTATCGTGTTCGGTTCTTCGTTGAGCTTGATCGTCTTCCGGCATCCCAAAGTGTACCTACATTTCATTAAACATGAAATGCTTTAGTCTTACGGGGTCTAAAACGTATTCAAACAATCCGGGAAACAATTTATTCTAAAAACAAGAAATTGAAAATAACCTCCACCGTAAATTACGGTGGCACCGTAATTTACGGTGGCCCTTTGGTTCATATTCTTCTGCCGTAAATCAGAAGGTTACTACCGTAACCACATCAGCTCCACCGTAAATTACGGTGGCACCGTAAATTACGGTGGACCCTGCATCCAGTTTTTCCATTTCGCCGTAATTTGACACGAAATCTTTCGTATCTTTCAAACCGCTTATCCGTTTGACCTACCGTTTCTTCCTACATGATTGTAATTTAATTCTCCATCATATGGAGTTAAAATCCGACATCTGACTTAACAAATTTTAAGACTTTTAAGTCTTCAGCTTATTACCCTTTTTACCAAATTTTGACCCATTCGCGGTATCTCCAAACAAACGTATTTGTTTGATTCCTATGTCACATGAATCTTGTAATTTCAATGTTGTCTAACATATTAGGTTCAATTCACGAGTTTATGTATATTCTTAAACCCGTTTATACTCAAATGCTTATTTTGACCCGTTAAGGGTATTTAAGCACTTCTCCACATAATTCATAATTATTTATTTCTAGTTTCTTAATTTCGCAATATTTGCCAAATGATCTTCCACCACAACTATACTTATGGTGAGTTTACTAAGGTAATCTATGCAAACCGAGTTTTACCCCTCAACTCATTATTTTACCGCAAAGACTCAAATAGAGCCGTTTGACTAACGTAATACATCTTTCGACTTCCATACTTGTCCTATGTATTTATTTAATCGTAATAATCATTTCCAAGCAACTTTTAAAGGTTGTTTGTTCAATTTAGCCTCCAAGGGCGTTCTGGTCCTTTTTAGTCTTTTATTAACCATGAAGGACTTTTGAAAGTATATTTGACCCATAATCCCTCTTTTAACCTATGATTTTGTTTGAAAAGTCATTAAGCTTTCCAAACGCTATGTTCATTACTTAAAACATTTGGTTTACTTATCAAGTAACCAAATGTCCATTTTGACCTCTTTTAACACTCTTGAACCACATGTTCTAAATGAGTGTTGCCCTATTTCACATACCTGGCGCAGATCAATCTATTGACCCGTTTTTAATACCTTGCTTTTATAACCGCTAATTCATAGTGTTGCTAATACCCATTTGACATTTACACCTGAAATAATATAGCTCGACAATAATCATTAGTCGTTATTGTCAAAGGGTGATATTTTTCACCTTTTGACCCATTTGGTCTAAGTGACCGATTATGTTGGCGAGATGATATTTATTACCATCTCATCTATATGACTCGCTTCGGTTTACACCGTGTGGTCATTTCACGTATTAATCGTTTTCTTAACGCTTTTTGGCCTATCATGGCTTACGCCTTACAGTGTCTTTCAAAACAAATAGTTATGGTCAACGCATGACCAATTTACCATTTTAATTCCTTTTAAACCATCAACACGGTTTCTTGTCATGCTCGGCTACCTTGTTCCGTACGTTTACACGTCGGAACATCATACCTAAATTATGCATTTAACTTACTCGTAACTAATACGATAAGAGAATATTCTAACATATAAGACTAGTGTAAGCTATACTTACCTTGGATCCGAATTATGCTTTTCCTCCATTCTTGATTTGTTTGACCCGCTTCCTTTCCCAAGCCTCCACCTAGCTCGTTAGGCGTCAAACTATTTTCAATCATTTGCAAGGCGGTTAAATTAGTCATATAAATCACGACTATTCCACCTCACCTATTTACTATGCCGAAGCTACTATTCGACTTCATGATTAGCTAACTTAGCTTATCAAAGTTTAACTACTTTTTGATCACATGTTTTGCACAATTAAGTCAATTCAACATTATGATTAGAACCCGCTTTACCCCATCTTTCACGTAATTAATTTAACAAGGAAATTACGCGTTTCATTCGAACTCTCAACTTACAATCATTCACTTAGGCATTTTAACAAACACCTTGTGGGCATATTCTATAAAATCAACAATCGATTTTCATAACTAGTTATTTAGCCAAGCTTAACATCAATTAAGCATGTTCAAATCAATTTTTCATATTAACAAAATCTGCATTCACTTCCTAGAGCTCAATTACACTAGAACAACAATCAAAATTCTAGTGTTTAACATATTCTTACAAAACCCACTTATCACCTTCAATGGTGATTGTGAATTCTCAAGAATTAAACAAAATTTCTACAAGTAATTGACTAGGGTTTATCCCTAATCACTATCTCATTCCTATTTCATCCAAGCAACCATCATTCATCATAAATTTTGAGTTTCAAGTATTGATTCAGAATTTCAACTAGAATCATTCAACGAAATTTAACATACCTTATGATCATTTCGCTGAGGTGATCATTAATCCATGCTTGGATTTCAATTTGGGTGTGATTTGCCCTTCCAATTGCCTGAATTTTTGCTTGTTAGGGTTTTGAAGATGAGGGCTCCTGGCTCCTCTAGAAATGTCGACCAGAACACACACTTTGAGTGTGTGTTTTGGTGTTTAACTTTTATTTTAATAAAACAAGTTTCCCCACTTGACAATATTAGTCCCTCATGTTTCCTTTTGATCAAATGAAGCTATAACTCACCATTAGTCATTTAATCACATGCTACTAACTAGGTTAATTATTCCTTGTTACTTTAGCGGGTTCGGGAAGTTATAACCCGTTATGTTTTTAAGTCCCGTTAAATCTCGGGCCTTTTAAGATTTTATTTCTTAAAAGCTTTTATTCACTTTTTATTTATTATTAGGATTAATTATTTAAATCCTAATATTTACCGGGTAAATTTTGCCACTAACGGTACTTTACCCGTCCTTCAATATTAACGGAGTTTAATTACCAAACCCGTTTTCGGGGTGTTACAAGTCTACCCCCCTTAAAGAGGTTTCGTCCTCGAAACCTTTTCTTACATAATTCATTGAATTTAAACTCATTGCATTTGTTCCGAGAAATCCTTTGAACATTACTTTTATTTTTAACCAATTATTGATATCACCCGAAATGTATGATAATATCCTTTTGGTTATTAATCATCCATGTATCTCATATGTCATCGTGCTGCTTGAAATAACGTAATCTCGTTATTTCCACTAGTTTAGTTAACTTAGCGATATCCGTCGCTTTCATATACTATCGAATTCTTTATGAATCCGTTACTTTTACCCGTTTAATGTCTTTAATGAAATCTTTCACTTTTAGCAACAAATTCTTTTATTTTCAAATTTATTTATTCGGTTCTGTTATACCGAATCTATCGATTACAAGCAAACCAAATTTCTTGATTTGAATTTGGTGACCTTAACCAGTATCACTAACTAGACTTATTAGTCCAGTTACCTATACCGTTCGTTTGGTTATAATGTGATTCTTCCTCACATTGCATTTCTTGACCGTGATCGTGTCACATCATGTTCAATTTATATCAAATTTCATTTTCGAAAATATCACTTTTCGAATATATCGTTTTGCGCCTATCAGTGTCAAGACTTGTATCTTTCATGCTTACTATTTAAATTCCTTTCAGAATTTATGTTTGTAAAAACATTATTTCTTACTAAAACCGAAGTTTTAGTTTTAGGATCTTTTCTTTAACTTGTGACAATCATCCATACTGGGATATTGACAGTCCGTAATTTAATCCTTTACAGTCTTAGTTTTTTTTTTTTTTTATGCGGGGATTCTTAACTGATTTCCTCGCTTTATTCCATCTAACCCGTAGGTTTTATCACTTAGCCTTATGCGCTATTTTTTTTTTACTAGACATTCACCTCTTTAAGGCGAAGTCCTTATAACTTCTTTCTAATCATGACCCGTGGGTCGTTTTCGTCCGTATATCTCTCATTTGTTTATAACCCTAAAGGTTATGTTGATCCCGTAGATCACTCTTTTTACTCGTGTCTTATTAAAATATATATTTGGTGTCAAAGCACTCTTTTTACGTTTGAAATTCATTTGTCTCAAGCTTACCGTTATCCGTCTTGCGCTTACTTACGCCTTCAAGCATTATACTTTATTCAACCCATTCAATCTCAAAATAGTTGAATATAATTATCAGAATTTCTGTTTACGAAATTTTTATGGTCTTTTAGTCATAACTCATAATCCGAGTCTTTTGACTTTAAATTCATGTTGTCGTTTCTCGGTTTACGCATGTGTTTAATTCTTACCCATCAACCGGGTGTTTTACCAAAGTCGTTATTATTGCAATCCTCCTGGTATGCATTAAGACCTCGCTTCATTTTTATATTCTGACTTTGTCTTTAAGTTCGACGTTTTACAAAAATGACCCGTTAAAGGACATATTTGCATTTTCCGGGTTCGAGTGCAAGTACACTCCCTCCCATTGCTTGTCTAAATCATTTTTCATGTTTGCGTTTTCTGGGTTCGAGTGTAAGCACACTCCCTCCCATTGCTTGTCTAAATCATTTTACTTGCTTGCGTTTTATGGGTTCAAGTGTAAGTACACTCCCTCCCAATACTTGTCTAAATCATTTTACTTGCTTGCGTTTTATGGGTTCAAGTGTAAATACACTCCCTCCCAATACTTGTCTAAATCATTTTACATGCTTGCGTTTTATGGGTTCGAGTGTAAGTACACTCCCTCCCAATACTTGTCTAAATCATTTTACTTGCTTGCGTTTTATGGGTTCGAGTGTAAGTACACTCCCTCCCAATACTTGTCTAAATCAATTTACATGCTTCTTTGTCCCTTCACTCGGGCTCATTATCCTAATGTAATACGCTTCCGTCACTCGGTTGTGCGTTTACATTATTATCAAATATTTTGTTTATCTGATTCATTTGGGTACTTTTTAATTAGTCCCATTCACCCCGCCCTTACTACATCGGATGTAAACGTGTCCGCCATAGAAGTTCATGGTATCATATGCCACTACTTACTTGGCCAGAGTAAGCGATTAACACATGACACGCATGACCTTTTTATAGTTTTCACATCACACCCTATGTAAGTAATGCCTCTACTTGTTTCTCTTGGAAACAATATCCGAACATATTTTCTATTCGGGTTTTTCTAAGTTTTTAATCTACATATGCAACTTTCAATTTCTTCATATTTGTTGCATATTACTATTTGTGCGATTATTTAAAATATGCACCTGGTAATGTTTGCCCCGACGGGCGTTCCTTGCCATTACCCTTGTTCGCGGTCGTTACGCGATTTAGTCCTTGGTGAGCATGCTCCTCTTGTCATACTTCGGACCGTTCCATCATCATATCCACAATTCATTTGACTCTCGTCGTCTTCAAATGCGAGTGTCCTTCAATTAAAACATTCACAAAAGTTAGTAACGTCAACTTCAATAATCGCCCGTATTATAATACAAGGCTTTTTCTACTATACGCGTCAACGCGCGTATTTTCGTCAACTATATCAATCATTTTAATTGGGGTAACGTGAATCACACGATTGCCCTCTGTGTTGGTTACAACACTTTATCATACACGTACTTACCGGATTTGCGATCAAGCCTCGAACCGAACACTATTCTTTATCAAGAGCATAAGGTTTAAGTTCAAGCATGGTTCCTCCCCACCATACTCGAATCTCTTAAACCAAGGCTCTGATACCAACTTGTAACACCCATTCTTGAAAACCAAGGTTTAACGTATATTTTGAAAGATAATCATGTAATTAATCACTATCATATACATCGGAAATACGGGTTTATTTAAAACTTTTGCAAATCATAAGTTATTCTACATAACGTGGTTGAATTCGTTGTTTAAAATTTACAATGTGTCAAAGTGCGGAAGCGTGTGTCTTTATCGTGTTCGGTTCTTCGTTGAGCTTGATCGTCTTCCGGCATCCCAAAGTGTACCTACATTTCATTAAACATGAAATGCTTTAGTCTTACGGGGTCTAAAACGTATTCAAACAATCCGGGAAACAATTTATTCTAAAAACAAGAAATTGAAAATAACCTCCACCGTAAATTACGGTGGCACCGTAATTTACGGTGGCCCTTTGGTTCATATTCTTCTGCCGTAAATCAGAAGGTTACTACCGTAACCACATCAGCTCCACCGTAAATTACGGTGGCACCGTAATTTACGGTGGACCCTGCATCCAGTTTTTCCATTTCGCCGTAATTTGACACGAAATCTTTCGTATCTTTCAAACCGCTTATCCGTTTGACCTACCGTTTCTTCCTACATGATTGTAATTTAATTCTCCATCATATGGAGTTAAAATCCGACATCTGACTTAACAAATTTTAAGACTTTTAAGTCTTCAGCTTATTACCCTTTTTACCAAATTTTGACCCATTCGCGGTATCTCCAAACAAACGTATTTGTTTGATTCCTATGTCACATGAATCTTGTAATTTCAATGTTGTCTAACATATTAGGTTCAATTCACGAGTTTATGTATATTCTTAAACCCGTTTATACTCAAATGCTTATTTTGACCCGTTAAGGGTATTTAAGCACTTCTCCACATAATTCATAATTATTTATTTCTAGTTTCTTAATTTCGCAATATTTGCCAAATGATCTTCCACCACAACTATACTTATGGTGAGTTTACTAAGGTAATCTATGCAAACCGAGTTTTACCCCTCAACTCATTATTTTACCGCAAAGACTCAAATAGAGCCGTTTGACTAACGTAATACATCTTTCGACTTCCATACTTGTCCTATGTATTTATTTAATCGTAATAATCATTTCCAAGCAACTTTTAAAGGTTGTTTGTTCAATTTAGCCTCCAAGGGCGTTCTGGTCCTTTTTAGTCTTTTATTAACCATGAAGGACTTTTGAAAGTATATTTGACCCATAATCCCTCTTTTAACCTATGATTTTGTTTGAAAAGTCATTAAGCTTTCCAAACGCTATGTTCATTACTTAAAACATTTGGTTTACTTATCAAGTAACCAAATGTCCATTTTGACCTCTTTTAACACTCTTGAACCACATGTTCTAAATGAGTGTTGCCCTATTTCACATACCTGGCGCAGATCAATCTATTGACCCGTTTTTAATACCTTGCTTTTATAACCGCTAATTCATAGCGTTGCTAATACCCATTTGACATTTACACCTGAAATAATATAGCTCGACAATAATCATTAGTCGTTATTGTCAAAGGGTGATATTTTTCACCTTTTGACCCATTTGGTCTAAGTGACCGATTATGTTGGCGAGATGATATTTATTACCATCTCATCTATATGACTCGCTTCGGTTTACACCGTGTGGTCATTTCACGTATTAATCGTTTTCTTAACGCTTTTTGGCCTATCATGGCTTACGCCTTACAGTGTCTTTCAAAACAAATAGTTATGGTCAACGCATGACCAATTTACCATTTTAATTCCTTTTAAACCATCAACACGGTTTCTTGTCATGCTCGGCTACCTTGTTCCGTACGTTTACACGTCGGAACATCATACCTAAATTATGCATTTAACTTACTCGTAACTAATACGATAAGAGAATATTCTAACATATAAGACTAGTGTAAGCTATACTTACCTTGGATCCGAATTATGCTTTTCCTCCATTCTTGATTTGTTTGACCCGCTTCCTTTCCCAAGCCTCCACCTAGCTCGTTAGGCGTCAAACTATTTTCAATCATTTGCAAGGCGGTTAAATTAGTCATATAAATCACGACTATTCCACCTCACCTATTTACTATGCCGAAGCTACTATTCGACTTCATGATTAGCTAACTTAGCTTATCAAAGTTTAACTACTTTTTGATCACATGTTTTGCACAATTAAGTCAATTCAACATTATGATTAGAACCCGCTTTACCCCATCTTTCACGTAATTAATTTAACAAGGAAATTACGCGTTTCATTCGAACTCTCAACTTACAATCATTCACTTAGGCATTTTAACAAACACCTTGTGGGCATATTCTATAAAATCAACAATCGATTTTCATAACTAGTTATTTAGCCAAGCTTAACATCAATTAAGCATGTTCAAATCAATTTTTCATATTAACAAAATCTGCATTCACTTCCTAGAGCTCAATTACACTAGAACAACAATCAAAATTCTAGTGTTTAACATATTCTTACAAAACCCACTTATCACCTTCAATGGTGATTGTGAATTCTCAAGAATTAAACAAAATTTCTACAAGTAATTGACTAGGGTTTATCCCTAATCACTATCTCATTCCTATTTCATCCAAGCAACCATCATTCATCATAAATTTTGAGTTTCAAGTATTGATTCAGAATTTCAACTAGAATCATTCAACGAAATTTAACATACCTTATGATCATTTCGCTGAGGTGATCATTAATCCATGCTTGGATTTCAATTTGGGTGTGATTTGCCCTTCCAATTGCCTGAATTTTTGCTTGTTAGGGTTTTGAAGATGAGGGCTCCTGGCTCCTCTAGAAATGTCGACCAGAACACACACTTTGAGTGTGTGTTTTGGTGTTTAACTTTTATTTTAATAAAACAAGTTTCCCCACTTGACAATATTAGTCCCTCATGTTTCCTTTTGATCAAATGAAGCTATAACTCACCATTAGTCATTTAATCACATGCTACTAACTAGGTTAATTATTCCTTGTTACTTTAGCGGGTTCGGGAAGTTATAACCCGTTATGTTTTTAAGTCCCGTTAAATCTCGGGCCTTTTAAGATTTTATTTCTTAAAAGCTTTTATTCACTTTTTATTTATTATTAGGATTAATTATTTAAATCCTAATATTTACCGGGTAAATTTTGCCACTAACGGTACTTTACCCGTCCTTCAGTATTAACGGAGTTTAATTACCAAACCCGTTTTCGGGGTGTTACATTAGGAAATGTTTATCAGAGTAAAACCACCATATCTAATATTAATAATCACATGGGCAAAACCCAAGTTTCTTATTACAATACATTTATAGTGATAAACCCTATTTTATTGAATTTAAAACATCGTTTATTAGGTAACTTTTATAGCCACATTTTTCCCAAGCCTTCAGTGCTCTCCAGCTGGCTTTTTACTAATTGGCTGTCACATTTGTTACCTGAAACGCGTTTTAAAAACATTTGTCAGCGGGAAATACTGGTGAGTGAATCCCAGTTTAATCAAGTTTAAATAAAAAGTCCCGGTGAACAGTATTGAGAGCGATCACATTGTTTATTTCTACACAATTACTCCATTAGTACTGTCAATCCTGACTTGTGGGTCATATTACCCATTGGCTAACTCATTGTCCAACGGTAACGTATTGTCATCCCGACTTACTACTCACAGTGTAGTAAATTTTGTATACAAAACCCCAACATACCGGTAGTAATTGAAGAACTACAAAGACTCAATCACTGCTAAATTTCATTGTAAAACATTTAAGGTTCGGTAAAACATTACCAAAAAGATTAACAAAAAGAGGATAAACTCACATTGCTAACTTAGACTTCGCGTAAGGGTTTCCTGGATATAATCTATAATTTACACAAATGTACATTGGTTAGTATCATAACCCTTTGAAAATATTAATGATACCCTCCCCGAGACGGCATTCCAACAACTACATCGGGCAGAACCACGACAGTTATTACGGAACCCTAAATCAATCGGGCAGCGTATCTATTACGAAACCGGGGTTATAATACTTACAACGGAGCAGAACCTTGCTAATTAGGGGGTATAATACTTGAATATTATGCTTATATCTTCAGAATTTCGTTTAGAAAGAAAGATGTGAGCGACGGAAAGTGAAATCCCGAGGCCTTCTTATATAGGGCCTGATTCTGGTCTTTACGCGGCCCGCGTAACATGAGACCATGGTTTACGCGGCCCACGTCAACCCGGTCAACAGCGTAGCCTTGAGGTGTCACCACCCTAGCTTCGCCACGTGTCACCACGTGGTGGCTTCCGGAGGAGGGCAGGTGGCTAGCCTTGTCGCGGCTCGCGTCAACTAAGGGTGTGGCCTTTACGCGGCCCGCCTGAACTTAATTTTTCTAGTTTTTTATTTATTTTAAATGTTATAACGTATTTCGGGCTCGGTTTTCACATATGGGGTATATTTAAAAACATATTAGGATATTTTAAAATATACCAGGGTGTCAGTTTTACCGAGGGTTGTTACAGTTCAGCACGTTACAAAAGTGTATTGCGGCCATTCGCCAACTGGCGTACGGGACAGTGGCTGACGCTTTGGACGAGTACTTACAGATGTCGGCAAGAACTACGCGGGAATGTTTGTATCGGTTTTGCCATAATGTGGTGAAACTGTATAGCAAAAAATATTTGCGGAAACCAAACGCGTATGATGTTCAACAGTTGTACCAAGCTCATGAAGCACGACACGGGTTTCCGGGAATGCTCGGTAGCATTGATTGTATGCATTGGGCGTGGCAGAACTGCCCGAATGTGTGGCGAGGCCAATATACGCGAGGTGATCACGACCATCCAACCTTAATACTTGAGGCCGTGGCCTCACAAGATTTGTGGATCTGGCATTCTTTCTTTGGTCTCTCAGGTTCACTTAACGACCTCAACGTGCTATACCAATTGGCGATCTTTAGCGATGTCGTTAATGGAACCGGTCCGGACACCAGTTTTTTAGTTTCTGGGGTTGAGTATAGACGCGAGTATTATCTTACTGACGGAATATATCCGTCTTACTCTACAATTGTCAAGACTATTCCATATCCCGAGGACGAAAAAAAGAAAAAATTCGCCAAGCGTCAAGAAGCTGCAAGAAAAGACATCGAACGTTGTTTTGGTGTTTTACAAAAAAAAAATGGGCCATCATTGAACAACCGGCACGTGCGTTCACACCGAAGAGGTTGCGCCTTTGTATGTACGCTTGCATTTTGCTCCATAACATGATTATTGAAGACGATGCTTGGGCGATTTGTGAGTATGATGAGAATGCATCTATTGGGAATACTGTCCCGGTAGATCCGGCGCAACAGGATTTAAACTCGTTCTCGCTAACCAACGACTTCACGCATGCAAACCTTCAAAAGGATTTGGTAGAACATATATGGAACAACGCAAACCACGGGGACAGTGACGAAGACGATAGCGAGTAGTGTAATTTTTATAAATTTTTAAATCTACTCTTTTTTATAAATTTTACGTAGTGTAATTTTTTTAGGTTATGTAATTTTTATTTATGTTATGTAATGGATTTTATCATCTTCTTTTATGTCTTATTTTTATTTAAATTTTGAATTGTTTTTATAAAGTTAAACAAATAAAAAAGTTAAACAATAAAAATTAAACAATAAAAGTTAAACAAATAAAATAAATTAAAAAATAAAAATAAATAAAATCATGTGGGGTAGGCATATCCTCCACCCATCTCAAAATGCAAGAAGAGCCATCATCCATAAGATGGTGATGTGGCGCCTACGTGGCGGCCCATCCCCTTGGGGATGAGGCTCTCCATACCCTCCAGGCAACAAGGAGCACAAAATCCAATAAAGATAGTTTGAGTTATTTTTGGAGTTAGTATTTAAGTTGAATAAAGATTATGTTGGCAGAGCTTGGCCAAAAGTTTCATGGGGGAGAATGTCATGGTATAAAAAAAAATAAAAATAAAAATTCTATCACTATATTTTGGGTTTATATGTCCAAGTCGGCTATTCGATTCGGGACGCGTTGAGTCAAACAATAATAACTCCAAAATATTTATAATGATGCGAAAAAATGTATGACCCTGTAAACTGTTCTTACATTAATAACTAAATATTGTTTGTCAAAGAAAAGTCCAAAATATTTATAATGATGCGAAAAAATGTATGACCTTGTGGACACATAACCTTTTTTTTCTGTTGAAATCACACAACATAGATGGGGCGCATCTATCCTCAGATATTGTTTATTTTTTTGTTTAATCTTTCAATTAAGACAAAAATGAACACTTAAATTTCATTTATATAAAAACTAGTTTCAAACTTTATTTAAACTCACTTCAAGTTTAAAAAAAATTAAAAAAATTATTAATAGCCTCGTTCTTCACATTTTTTTACTCAATACGAATATATGTATAAACGTTTAGGACAATAATTTGGTAACGGCAGGAAATTTTTAGACAAAATAATTGGTGGGGTATATTTTAAAATTTTCAGACAAAAAAAATCAGAAAATTACACTACTACACTACTAGTCGAAACATTGGCGAGGACGGATGCACCCTTGCCTCTTAAAAGGTGCGCCCCCTTAAGAGGTGCGCCCCTGAGTAGTGGCATATATAGGAGTTTTTGTGAAGATAATTTTATTTATTTATTTTGTTTTGTGGTTTTCGATCAGTAATAATATAGAGAAAGAGTTGATATAGAGTTGGGTCAAAACCCAGTTCGTGTTGCTCGATGAAAGTATTTCCAGAAACTGACATTAGAGCGAGGAGAAGATCAAAGCTTGTGTGGCTCCAATGAAGTGGGATCGAGGAAGCAAAGAAGTACAACGACCAAAGAAGCAAGGTCACATCTTTTGCTTGTGATCAGATTCAGGGCCGGTCCTGAGAATTCGTGTACCCTGATTGAACTAAAAAAACGTGCCTTTAGACCTTAACGAAATTAGATATTGGGCTCACTAAAGGTCTAAAACTAATATCAATGAGCTAATAACTAATCTAAACCATAAAAATATCTTTGTAAGCGGACCCATGTTGGTGTTTGTATGGGGGCCCTATTAATTTATTTTTTTACCTGTACATATCGGATTTTTTTTTTAAAATAATGTGCCCTTCGAAATATCAGGACTTAGCCGGTAGTCCTTCTCGCCCACCCTCAGTGCCGGCCATGATAAGATTAGTTAGTGGTTCAAAAAGAAGATCGAGAGAAGGTGCCAAAGGTGTGAAGACAAGTATCTTAGCCGATAATATTTAGAGGATCTCATTATTAGTTTATTATTATTAGTTGTGGTATTGATCTTTTGTAATTATAGACAGATTAGGATTCCTTATTTGTAGGTAGGGTTATCTTGTATTGCACCCTATTTAAAGGGTTGTTTTGATTCAATGTAATACGATCAGAGAATTCAATACCATTGAAACTTTCATGGTATCAGAGCTTTGGTTCTGATTACCCTACCATCTTTTTTTCTTTCAGCTTCCTGCCGTCTGTCCCCTTCTTCCCATCAGTTCAGATTTTTTTTTCCATGGAAAAATCAGATGGCGATACAGGCTCCTCAAACCCTACGGCTCCTGTACCTCTTCACCCAGCCTATTCAGTGACAAACATTCAATCAAAAATCCGTACTCTCGACGGAACCAAGGTAACCTACACATCGTGGGTTAAGCTATTCAAATTTCACGCCGTCGCGTACAAGGTTCTGGACCATCTTGATGATACACCATCACCGGCATCTACTGATCCCAAGTTTGCAGCTTGGAAAGAATTAGACGCACTCGTATCACAGTGGATTTACAGCACTATTTCAGACGATCTTCTCACAAGGGTTCTTGATACCGATTCAACGGCCAGAGAAACATGGAAGAAACTGGAAAAGATTTTCTGCAGTAACAAACAGGCAAAGGCTGCTGCACTAGATGCAAAATTCGTTAATCTCAATCTTACCGCGTGTTCGTCACTCGATGATTATTGTCAGCAGTTGAAAGAAATTGCTAACCAACTAGCCGATGTTGATCAACCCGTAACGGACTCCAGACTCGTCTTGCAATTGGTTCGTGGCTTGTCTCCGGAATTCGACACCACCGCCCAACTCATCCATTCTCAAAACGCCGATTGGGATACGGCAATCTCGATGCTTCATGATGAAGTTCTTCGACAGGAGGCTAGACAACCTAAAGCATCTTCTGTTATGGTGGCAAACAGCCCTTCTCCAACACCTTCTGTGCCGATAACCCAACCCACTCAAAACCCTAACCCCTCCGTCGTTCAGAGTCCCAATCAATACTCCAACCAGCAGAATCATTACCGTGGCAGGGGCAGGGGACGCAGCCAGACATACCGTGGTCGAGGGGTTCGGGGCAGAGGCAACAGATTTCAGTCCGGTAATTGGGCCTTTCAAACTCCAATGGGTCAACCAACTTATCCACAGTGGGCTTGGTGGAATACTCCACCTTGCCCATATCCAACTCAGACTTCATGGAGGCCAAATAACAGCCCTCATTCAGCCCAACAAACATCAACCAATTTCGTTGGTTATCCGCCATCCCAAGGTCCATTTACCGCCGGTTTTGACGCGCTCAGCCCTTCTGATTTGAGTGTAGCCTTCAATACTATGCAATTGCAGTACACCGATCCAAATCTCATCATGGACACGGGAGCCGAAGGCCACGTCACCGATAATCAAGGTATGATCCAACAACTTGACTCGTCTACTGTGTATTCCTGGGTGATAATTTAATTTCTTGGTCCTCTAAATGTCAACCTACTGTTTCTCAATCCAGTGCTGAAGCAGAATATCGTGGTGTTGCTAATGCCGTGGCCGAAGCTACTTGGGTGCGCAATTTATTGCTGGAATTACGGCTTCCCCTTGTCAAAGCATCTGTAATTTATTGTGACAATGTTTCTGCTGTCTACTTATCAGATAACCCGGTTCAACATCAACGAACTAAACATATTGAGATTGATATTCACTTTGTTCGGGAAAAGGTTCGTATTGGTCATATTCGGGTTCTTCATGTTCCTTCGGCTCTTCAGTATGCAGATATCTTCACCAAGGGACTGTCCAAACAGTTGTTTCAGTCTTTTCGTTCCAGCTTGAGCGTTTGTCCTACTCCCGCTCAAACTGTGGGGGAGTCTTAGCCGATAATATTTAGAGGATCTCATTATTAGTTTATTATTATTAGTTGTGGTATTGATCTTTTGTAATTATAGACAGATTAGGATTCCTTATTTATAGGTAGGGTTATCTTGTATTGCACCCTATTTAAAGGGTTGTTTTGATTCAATGTAATACGATCAGAGAATTCAATACCATTGAAACTTTCAAAGTAAAGCAAGATCAGATCTTTCTAAACTGACCAAGTGCAAGACTACCAAGGAGGGGAAGTTTTTTAAATTTTTTTTTTGTTAATTATTAAATTTCAGCTTCCTAGTTTGTTGTTATCTTTTGTTGTTTTAGACTATGATTCTCTTCTATAAGTTGGGATCTAGAGTTTGTGATTGGTAGACTTTTGATTAGAAGGTGGGGATCACTGTATAACAACTTTTCGACGTGAGAATAAGTATCGTTTAAGAAGAATAAACGAGTGTGTTAAAAGTGAGAGAGTAAATGAGTTGGTCCTTAAATCAGTGGTTGAAGGCTGGTATTATAGCCGAAAAGTGTGGAGAAGGAGACGGCCTAATGGGCTTTGGGCCGGACGTCGTCATCAAGGAATATCTGGTTAGTCCCGCCGATTGTCCTTGTTGTCAAGTCTGTCATCAGCTATGAGTGGAGATCATTGAGCAGTGAATGATGCAAACTGATTGGTTACACGTCACTGTCCTTTTATATTTCTTGTCTCCTACACGATTGATCATCGTGGGACTGTGTGGATAGAGCCTGGCGCACATTGATTGGCTGGAGGCTCCTGCCATCTGTACTATTGCGCGGGTGAGATGTGTGCAATACATCTGGTACTAGCTGAATGTTTGTGTTGTTTAGGTTTTGGTATGGTCTTCTACGCATGGCTTGTAAGGCCTTGCACAAGATTTAGGACCATACCTCTTCAAATCCCCCAGTCCAGAACTACTTCCATGCGCGGATTGCAAGTGGGTGGAGCTCTGGACTAGATGAGTGTTGTCCATTTTTTTTAGTTAAACTTTTTGGGGTGTATCATGTGTCTCATTTCTATGGTTTTTTTAATCTAAAGCAAATACATGCAAAATCAATGTGTCGCTACGTGTTTCACACTTATGTTTCTATTGTTTTTAGTATCTATTGTTGCATATACATGTATCTATGTGTTTAATCGCTTTGTGTCACAGATTTCTATTGTGGATTCACGGTCGACCGATTCCCCATGGCCATGGGTTGAACTTAGTATCGCCACCATTTAGATTCGCTCTTCGGGGCTTGAATCTCATTGTGTCTATTATTTCTATTATCTTTGTTTCGCATTATATGTTATGGTTGTGGAGTTGTGGTGATTATGATTATTATGAGTTCTATAACAGTTACACTTGAGGATGCATTTTAATTTTTGTTATACAAATAAAAACAAGAGTTCACTTCCATTTTGCTCCATGTGATTTGGTCATTTTAACGGTTTTGCCCCAATAGTTTAAAAATAGCCATTTTCCTCCCTAATTTTTCTAACTTATCGTCATTTTGCTCCCCACCTCTAACTCTATCCAAAAAATCCATTAACTAAAAGGGTATTTTGGTAATTTTATAGATAAAAGCAAGGAGATGTAAGTCTTTTCACCTAAATAAACCTAGAACTTGTTTATTTATATGTATATAAGTAATTCTTTTCTGATCCCCCATCTTTCCAACCACTCTTTCTACCGGCCACCACCATCCACAACCATCCACCACCACCTGCAACTACCACCTGCCAACCACGACTACCGCGACTTTTAACTAAACATTTTAATTGAGTTAGAGCCAGGGAGTAAGCTACCGAAATACCCCTACTTTTAATTGAACGCTTTAATTGAGTTAGAGCCAGGGAGCAAACTGGCGACAAACTCGAAAGATCAGGGAGGAAAATGGCTATTTTTAAACTATTGGAGCAAAACCGTTAAAATGACCAAACCACAGGGAGCAAAACGAAAGTTAACTCTAAAAACAATAAGGTAAAAATACTTTATTTTAAACTTAGATCTATTCACCAACATTATGTTGACCCAAAAACCTTTTTACGCATGATACAGGTACACAAGGTTGAAAGGATTGAAGTGAAGACACTTAGGTTGTGCCTTAGTAATAGTATGGACAATTGTTTATGGTTTTTATCTTTTGGATATTGCTTGAATTTTTGTTGGATATTTCTATGATTATGTATGAAAATTTAAATTGGATGCTTTAAATAATTAAACTTGATAATAGTGTCATAAGCTATGAACAATCCTCATGCCCCATACCATATCCCTGTGGGTCGGGGTGTGACACCCTGCGCCCGTCAAGTTTCCTTAGATGACTATGTCATCGTAGCTAACTCTTTCGAGGCGATCGATGTTGCAAGTGGGAAGAAGAGTACAAAAGTTCAGTCTGGCACAGGCGCATGGAGTGTGTCAACTAAGGAGACTCCTGTTGGACATATCCTACCTATGCGCCTGGTGAATGGACAAGAGTCCGGCTCAAGAGTTTGAAAAAACAGCTATGAGTAAGAGGCCTTGAGTCGAGGGTGATGTTTCGCCCGCGTTAGTTGCCAAGAAGGTTGCATTTGGATAGGTACCAACTATTGGCAAGAAAAGCAATTTGTAGTCTTTCATGTCGAAGATTTCCCCTAGTATGTGTATTTGCCTTTTGTCATTTTGGCTTTCAGGGTTAAGTTTGTATATGACGCTTATTATTTTATGATCAGTTTCAAGCCCATTGCCGCCAAAGTTTAGGTTTATCCACTCGAAGATTCCCAAAGTTAGTGGTTTGTCGCCTCTGCCCCCTTCCGTCCAACCAAAAGATAATCGTGTCAAGGGGGCGCGAGAGGATAGTGGTTGGAGTTTGAAAGTTTGAAAAAAGTTGAAACCAGCATCCCTGACCCTGATACTATTGCTACTGCTGAGAGAGTTTTTGAGGATGTTAGGCCTGTAGCGCTAGCTAGTGTCGAAGATGTCGGTGTTTGTGAACTGGAGATAGTTGTTGAGGCCACTTAAAGGCCATTTGCTGAAAAGGTTATTGGCGAATCATTTATTCGCGAGTGGCGCATGATGCACAGAGAAAGGGTTGCCTTTGAAGATTGTAGGACCCCGTTGGCTGCTGAACACAATTTATTCCTTGTTCCTTAAGCTCTGTTGGCGGAAGAAAAATATAAGTTTGAAGCGTAGAAGAAGTCGGATGAATGGCGTGTTCTTGTTGCTAAGAAATGGATTGAAGCATGTAAAAGAGATAACGTTGTGTTGCACAAGACTCGTGAAGATAATACTAATTTGTGCGCAGAGTGAAACCTAGAGGAAACAGAATTCCGAGCTTCAATATTTGTTGGACAAAACTAAGTCCCATTGAGAGTGTTCCAAACAAATACAAGTTGAGATAGAAGCTGCTTCTTTATTGAAAGATATGGAAATTGTAAACTTACTGTTGATTTTTTTGAGCAGGAGGAGGTCGTGAATCATTTAGCTGCGTACGATAAGGATCTATCTTTAAAAGACAGGGAGATTGTTGAGCTTAAACGTTGGTTGGTTGGTTGGTTGAAAATCAAGATAAATGTGAGTCTTTAGAATTGGATTTCGGCGCCGAGCGAGCTCGTGCACAGGCTGTTGAAGAGGCCCGAGATACTGCTCAGTCTCACTTGGATATTACTCAGAAGGCGTGTGCTGACACGAAAGCTATGCTAGAGCCTCTAATGAATAACTCTGTGTGGATACAACAATGTAGCATCGTGCATGTAAGTATCTAGACTTATCGTTATACTCATAACTTTAAGTTTATGTTGACTATGTTCTCTCGCATGCGGAGGTGGCCACCGTCGTGCTAAACTTTGTTAAACTTGACAGCGTTGTTGCAACACTGACGGTGGCAGCGCGCAATGACGGTTATATGGAAGGTTACCAAGAATGTGTTGAGTATGTTAAAGAAGTGCTTAAGGTTGAATGGGATAATCAATACTATGCCATGCATGGTAAGCAAACTAGGGATGAGCTGGTTGCTGCCCAAGAATCAAATAACAACCTTTGTTTTTCTGGCAACGGATTTGGTAATGGAAGCGATCCAGCATGATGATTATGTGGATCGTTCGAAAGAGATATTTGAGCTGCATGTGAACCAGGATGAGGGTGAAGGAGGTGACGATGGTGATAGTGAGGACGTTCCTGAACCTTGAAGAAATCCGGCCTGTGTGTCGTGCATGGGCTTGTTACCCTTGTAATAGTTGTAGCTTTTAACAAACAGGTTCCACCCCTGGTACCCCTGTTGGGCCACGTGTTTCAAACAAATTTTATTTTCCCGACCTGCGAGCCAAGGATTTGGCCCTTTATGGGCGTGAACAAGTTTCACCCTTCCTCTGATCTTTGTTGGTCATGCGAAGAGTGGTATGCGTTAGGTGTGATATGATTTTATTAATATTTTGAGCCCATTTTACGCATTAGTCAAGTTTTAAATTTATAAAACACGATATTCTACTAACACTAAACACACACTTGGGCAAGTGCACCTATCGTGAGTGTAGTATAGCGTTGGCAAGATACCGAGGTCGTCCAAGGACACAAGAGCTTTTAGTACCGGTTTATCCTCAACGTCTAATCAATCTAATTTTTTGAGAAAAGTTTTGAAACATAAAAGTAAAAACTAAAAATGGAAAGATAAATAAAATAAAAATAGATAGACAAGATAGAATCATTTGGATCCGACTCATCTTTAATGTATCCTTTGATGATTTTTGCACTTTTGGACTTTTTAAAAGATTATCTTAGTTATAGTAGTAGGCCCCTCTTTTGAAGGTGACGTTACCCTCAACCCAGTGGTTTGATTCAGCAGGGATACAATCCTAAAGGGTCGGAATATTGAAAGATAATTAAGTAAGTTATTAATGCGAAAAGTGGTTGGCCCCTCTTTTGAAGGTGACGTTACCATCGGCTAAGTGGTTTGAGTCAACAAGGATACAATCCCAAGAAGTCGGTTTAAAGTATTAATAGTAGTTTACATATGAGGGGTTCAAGCTATTCGCACCCCCATCATCCAATACCAGTGGGTATTGAAGGAGGTCCTAGTAAGCTTGAACCAGTTCCTCCGAGGATCTATACATTGCAAGAACTTTACCAAACCATTCTCCTAACCCCCGACCAGGTAGTCAACACGCCCTTATATAGACCGTAAAGACATGAATGATGAAATCTTTTATTTATATAGACAGTAAAGTAAACCTTAAGACACCACGGAAAAATGATAAAGAAAATTCACCTTCAACATAAGAAACTACTTATTAAAGTCATTAATACAAACCGAAATAAAAAGTGCCGAAAGATTAAAAATCAAAAGTAATACATAAAAGACTTCTCTTCACCAAGTGATGTAAGAGGCTTAACTAAACATGGCTTTTGAGTGGCAAGAACCCTTACCATCAATCTTGGATCCCAAGACTACTGCACACTCTAAAGATGGATGATGGATGATGGTGGTGGGTGTTGGTGTTGTAGTGGTGGTGGTGGAGTGGTGGCAAAGTGGGAGAATCGTGGTTTGCCAAGGGATGCCTTTCAAGTGAACCAACCACCCCTATTTATAGCCTGCACAGAGCTCTGGCCACAGCCCCGTGTCTAGCGGGCACTCCCCGTTGCCAGCCTTTTCTCTTCCTTCCTTAATTGCAAGTGTCAGCAGAAGGCCCCACACGACCCTGTGTCTCCTAGGCACGGCCCCGTGGTCAACTCTTATCTGTACTATCAAGATTCTGCGTATCTTTGCGTTGACCATGCTCCGTGTTGAGCTGGACACGCCCCTGTGATGGGCGTGGAAGCTTCTACAGGTTTGTCTTTTGTGCAGGTCCCTGACCACGCCCCATGCCCAGCTGGGCACAACCCCGTGGCCAGGCTTCTGTTGCCTTGTTTTTGCTTTGGGGATGTTACCGAGGGGTCGGGCATGTCACGTTTATTCCTTCTTTTTGTATTTATGTTGGTTTTGGCTGCGTATTTGCTCCTTTTGTTCTTTTAAGCTCGTCTGTAAATTCAAAAGGAAGAAAGAAACACGCTTTTTCCAACATTAGTACTAAAAAAAGGGTTAGTTTTATGCCTCATTTGATATAATTTATATGTTGCATTTTGAACACATTAAAGAGACAACTAATTTTGGTGCATGGCGCGTAGATATTTTGGCCCTTAGGGCCCAAGTAAATAGTAACTTAGTATTTTAAATTGTTCATTACAATATTTGCGTGTGTTATTGCTACTCTGGGTAGGTATCCCAAATGAAGAATGGCGTGAGTTCATATGGGAACAAGATACGACCAGGCCGTGCGCATGGAGCTACAGCTAGCCTTGAAGATCGCTTGAGTTCATGAAACTATAGTTTAGTCATTATGTTTTTATGTATACCCAAAGTGGTGCACACATTTGTAATATAGTTTGTATAGATATAAGCATGAAAAATAGTGTAAAAGACATTTCATGTATTAATAAGATATGTTTGGTGCGAAGCCTTGATTACAATAGTTTGTGTCTTTACATGTAACATTTTTGTAACTGCTGAGCATTCCACACACTGGAATGCTAGTTCCATCTAACTTGTGCAGCTTGTATAAGACGTTTCATAGGACCTCATCTCTGACATAGGGTCCTTACCATATGGGGCAAGTTTGCATGGGCGTTTTGCATTAGAGGCTTTATTGTCACGAAAGATGTAGTGTCTCGGGTTAAAAGTACATATGCGAAGTCGGGCATTGGAGTACTTCTCTAGTTTGGACTTGTATATTGTTCCGCTTCATTGTCGATGGAGTATATTGTCGGAATGCGCAAAGATGAGAGGCCTATCTCAGCAGGAATTATCGCTTCAAAGCCATAGGTTAAACTAAAGTGTGTTTCGCCATTGCTTGTTTTAGGCATGGTTCGATGTGACTAAAGGATACTTGGGAGTTCATCGACCCATCCTCTAGGAGTTGTTCCCAATCTTGCCTCGATATCTTCAAAGATGATTTGATGACACTCTAAACTTGGCCATTCCCTTGTAGGTGTGCCACATATGAGAAAACGTGTTCGATGTGTAGCTCTTTTTACAATTCTTGAAGGTCTTCTTGCGCGAAGTTTGTAACGTTATCAGTGACGATGCACAATGGTAAGCCAAAGCGGTAGATGACGTATTCCCATCATGGCTGTTATAGATGTAACACCCTGAAAACGGGTTTGGTAATTAAACCCCGTTAATACTAAAGACGGGGAAAGTACCGTTAGTGGTAAAAGTAAACTGGCAAGTATTAGGAATTAATTGAATAATCCTAATATTTATTTAAAGTGAACAAGAGCTTTCAAGAAAATAGGAAGATAAAAGGCCCGATTTAACGGGACTTAAAGTAAAACGGGTTACGACTTCCCAAACCTACTAAGCTAACTAGGAATAATTCTAACCTAGTTAGATAGTGACTTATGAGTGGGTTAAAACACTTAAATTATGAACTAAGGAAAATGGAGGGGCCAAAGATGTTAAAATTGAAACTTATGTTGCTAGTTTTAATCAAAACAAAAACCAAACACCCCATTTGGGGATGTTTGGTCGTACAAAGAAGCAGGGGGGCAACCTGGGTTTCTTCAAACCCTAAAATCCTCACAAAACTCACAAATTGGAGCCTCTAATCAAGTCTAAATCGAATTTCAAGCACAAATTCATGAACACCTAGTTGAAAGGATCATAAGGTATGTAAAATTGTGATATTTTGATCCATCTCAAATTCTAGGTTATTTGTAAGAAACTGAAATTGAGCTTGATTATGTCATGCATGGACGAATCTTGAAGTAATATTATGTCTAGGAGTAAACCCTAGTCATTTATTGTTAAATTGATGTTCATGATTGTGAATTCATGATCATACTCTTATGTGTCAAGTGGGTTTTGGAGAATTATGTTAAACACTAGGATTATCCTTGTTGACTTAGTGTATTAGAGCTCTATGAAGCAAATCTAGAATTTTTGGTATGAAGATTTGTCATGAACATATAAAAAGATGTTTAAATCTTGGTTAAATAGTTAGTCTTGAGCTTGATTTCTAGTAGTAAGATTTCATGCTCATAAGGTGTTCGATGTAATGCCTAAGTGAATTTGGGTACCTACTAGTTCATATGAAGAACTTGATTATATAAGATGTCATGATGAATGCTAGTGATATGATGAACGGGTCTCACTTAAAGATGAGAACCCATAGTTCTTGTGAAATGAATGAATAAATTAGTCTTGATAATCGCTTGAACTAACTAAAGTGATTAAAATGTGATAAACGTGGTTAGAACTTTGGTTAAAACGGTGGTCTAAAGATAATGCCTACCGGGTAATTAAAGAACTTAGTTGATGAACTCGAATATGCAATTAGTATACTAATGGGCATTTGACTTTTAAAAAGTCAAACTGACCTACGATGTGATGAATGATAATTAGACATAGAAAATAAGTGAGGTGGAATGGTCGTGATTGTTAATGACTAATTTAACCGCCTTGTAAATGATTGACAATAGTTTGACGCGTAACAAGCTAGGTGAAAGCTTGGAGGAGGGAGCGGGTCAAACGGAGTAAGTACGGAAAGAAAAACGTGGTGTGAATGCGAGGTAAGTGTAATTTACACACTTATCTAGAATACTCATTTATTCGATACATTGTAAACGTGAAAACGATAATATTGGAAATACGGAAATTTGTCAAATGTCGACTAATGCAAATCAAGGTTAAAAGGATACTCATGGCATAAGCCGAAATGGGTTGAACTTGTAAGAAAAGAGTGTAAAAGAAAAAGGGTATGGAAATAAAATCCGGGATGGGATGGATGTATGAATTGGTAATCAAAAACGATATTTTTGATTAAATAGATAACGTTGGGCATATAGTCCAAATGGTTCGAATGGTGGTGACAACACCATTTGACAATATCGACTAATGTGGTTGTCAAGTTTTATGATAACAGGACCGATTAGCAAATCGGGTAATTGCGTCACCATTGATGGTGTGATAATGAAAACGAGGTATAAATCGGGTCTACTTGTTGATCCGGGCCAGGTACGCATAATTATGTTGTAGTTAAAAGTGTTATTTTGGTCGAATAATTTGAGAGAGAGTCCTTCGTCATAAAAGGACTAAAATCGACCAAAACGCCCTTGTAGGCTAAATGGAACAATCGACCCTTAAAGGTTGTTTGGAAACGAGTTTTATGACTAGGTAAATACTTAGAATAAGTATAGAAACTGAAGGAGGTATTATATTAGCCAAATGGCACTATTTGAGTTTTTGCCGTAAAATAATGATTCGAGAGGTAAAATTTGGTTTATATTGATCACCACATTAAACCCGCCATAAACACAGTTGTGGTGGGAGATTATAGGATAAGAAATGTGGTGATGAAGTGCTAGAAGTAATCGAAAGCGATTTTAGGCTCGAAAGCGCTTAAATACCCTTAACGGGTCAAAATAAGCATACAAGCGAAAAAGGGTTTAAATTGTGTAATAAACCTATGATTAGAACCTAATATAGTAGGTAACATTAATTTGAAGAAGTGTATGAGATATAGGAATCAAATAAATACGTTTGTTTGATAAAATGCATAAACGGGTTAAAATTCGGTAAAAAGGTAACGAGTCGAAGGCTTAGAAGTCTCGAAATTTCTTATGTTGGATGTATTATTTTAACTCCATAAGATGGAGGATTAAATTACGGACGCGTAGGAAAAAGAATCGGGTAAAACGGATCAATAACGAAGAAGTTATGGCCGTTTCCGTGAAATCAGATCGTGCTGGGTATGTACAACATCAGCTGAAGGCACTAGGCTGTGAAAAATAGGGCTAGGCGTGACACATAGGCCCTTGGCGTCACGTCTAGCCCCCTAACTCCGAAATTTTTTAAATTTTGTCATTTTTAACCCCTGTACTTGTTTGAACTTAATATTTGACTATCAAAACTAACTTTTAAGTTGGTTTTGAACATAGGTGAATGCCAAGAGTGCACGGATGAAGATCAAGCGACGAGCAAGAACCGAACACAATCACGAAATAAGCTTCCGCACTATGTATCGTTATTATGTTAAACGACGAATGTACACATAATATGTTGTATACTTTTTAAATTGTAAAAAGTTTTAATAAACCCGTAATTTCCAATGCATATGTAATCTTAATTACGTGACTGTTTTTCGTAAATGATACGTTAAACCTTAATTTATAAGAACGGGTGTTAAAAGTTGGTATCAGAGTCTTGGTTTAAGAGATTCAAGTATGGCGGGAAAGCTATGCTTGGACTTAAACCTTACGCTCTTGATAAAGATTGGTGTTCGGTTCGAGGCTTGATCGCAAATCCGGTAAGTACATGTATATCAATGGTTTAATATGATTAAAGTGTTGAGAACAACACATATGGTTATCGTGTAATACACGTTACACCAATAAAATCGATATAGAATAGATATAGTCAACGAAATTACACGCATTGATGCGTATAGTAGAAAAGCCTTGTATTATAATACGGGCGATTATTGAAGTTGACGTTACTAACTTTTGTGAATATTTTAATTGAAGGACACTCGCGTTTGAAGATGATGAGAGTCAAATGAATTGTGGATATGATGAAGAACGGTCCGAAGTATGACAAGAGGAGCATGCTCACCAAGGACTAAATCGCGTAACGACCGCGAACAAAGTTAAAGGCAAGAAACGCCCGTCGGGGCAAGCATTACCAGGTGCACATTTTAAATATAATTGCACAAATAGTAATATGCAACAAATAAGTAGAAATTGAAAGTTGCATATGTAGATTAAAAACTTGGAAATACCCGAATAGAAAATGTATTCGGGATATTGTTTCCAAGAGAAACAAATAGAGGCATTACTTACATAGGGCATGATGTGAAAACGATAAAAAGGTCATGCATGTCATGTGTTAATCGCTTACTCTGGCCAAGTAAGTAGTTGCATATGATACCATGAACTTCTTATAGCGGACACATTTATGTCCGATGTAGTAAGGGTGGGGTGAATGGGACTAACTTAAATGATACCCAAATGAATCAAATAAGTAAGATGTTTGATAGTAAACGTAAACGTAAGTCGGATGACGGAAGCGTATTACGTAAGAATAACGAGCCCGAGAGAAGGGACAAGGATCAAGTAAAAATAAAATACAGGCCGACCAATAGGAATGCTAAGGCATAGGGATAAAAGTTTGACTGTCACAAGTGATGAAATTCACATGGACAAGTCAAACGAATCGAATAAAGAATAAAGGACTTGATTGAATAAAAGCGATGGATCTCGCTAAGACGACCAAATAAATTAAAATAACGTCTAAAACCATATAAGAATGGTTACTTGAAAATGATTACGGTAAAGATACCCGATGAATGGGTAGGATTTGGAAAGAATGCGTAAACCAAGAGACGGGAACGCGAGATGGAAAGTCAAAAGACTCGGAATATGAGTCATGAATAAAAGACAATGAGAATTTTCAAACAGAAATGTTAATAACTACGCCCAGCTATTTCAAAGCTGAACGGGTCAAACAAAGACTGAAGTTTGGCATTCATAAGTGATGAATGTTCACACGAACAAGTCAAACAAATTTAATAAAGCATGACACTTGCTAAAGTAAGTAAGCGCGAATCGGATAAATAAAAATGCGAAATATTAATAAACCTATGTAAAGGAGTTAAAGGCGTTAAAAACATTGAAATAAAAGAACCCGGGTAATGGGACGTAAAGAAGTACAGGTAAGAACCGGGTAACGGTAAGTGTAGGGCAAACCGACGTGTAATTGACGTTAGAAGTCAAGAAGTCGGAAAGATAATTCGAAAGAAAACGAATGTAGCCTTAGACTACGGTCAAGGTCAAAGAAAATACCAAAGTGAAAATAAATGATTTTTAAATAAAAACAGGATGCCTTGACGCCAAACATGTATTTTAAGAATGACATGAGTAAGGAATGATCTACGGGAACAACCTAACCATTGGGGTCATAAACAATGGAAAGGTCTACGAGACTAAAATGACCCACGGGTCACGACTAGAAAGAAATAGATTATAAGGACCTCGCCTTAAAGAGGTGAAAGTCTAATAAAATAGCCTATAAGGCAAAGTGATAAAACCTACGGGTTAATTAGACAAAGCGAGGGAATAAATTGAGAATCCCCACATAAAACAAAGACTGTAAAAGAATAAATTTTGGACTGTCAATATCCCGGTATGGATAATTGACAAAAGTTAAGGAGAAGATGCTATACTAAAACTTCAGTTTTGATAAGAAATACCGTTTCTACAAATATAAATTCCAATAGGAATTTAAATAGTATGCATAAAAGATACAAGTCTTGACACTGATAGGCGCAAGACGATATATTCGAAAAGTGATTTTTTTTAAAATGAAAGGTTGATATAAATTAAACATGACGTGACACGATCACGGTCAAAAAAATGCAATGTGAAGTGGAATCACATTATAACCAAGCGAGCGGTAAAAAGTAACTAGACTAATAAGTCCAGTTAGTGAGACCGGTTAAGGTCATTTAAGTAATTTGGTTGCTTGTAAGCGGTGGATTCGGTATAACTGAACCGAATAAATGAATTTTGAAAACAAAAGAAATTGTTGCTAAAAGTGAAAGATTTCACTAAAGACCTTTAAACGGGTCAAAGTAACGGATTCATAAGGAATTCGATAGTATATGAAAGCGATGGATATCGCTAAGTTAACTAAACTAGTGGAAATAACAAGATTACGTTATTTCGAAGTTACACTATGTCGTATGAGATATGTAGACAATTAGTAACCAAAAATATGTTACCATACTTTTCGGGTAATACTAACGATTGGTTAAAAAGTATAAGTAATTTCTCGGATAGAATACATTGAGTTTAAACTCAATGAATTATGTAAGAAAAGGTTTCGAGGAGGAAACCTCTTTAAGGGGGGTAGACTTGTAACACCCTGAAAACGGGTTTGGTAATTAAACCCCGTTAATACTAAAGACGGGGAAAGTACCGTTAGTGGTAAAAGTAAACTGGCAAGTATTAGGAATTAATTGAATAATCCTAATATTTATTTAAAGTGAACAAGAGCTTTCAAGAAAATAGGAAGATAAAAGGCCCGATTTAACGGGACTTAAAGTAAAACGGGTTACGACTTCCCAAACCTACTAAGCTAACTAGGAATAATTCTAACCTAGTTAGATAGTGACTTATGAGTGGGTTAAAACACTTAAATTATGAACTAAGGAAAATGGAGGGGCCAAAGATGTTAAAATTGAAACTTATGTTGCTAGTTTTAATCAAAACAAAAACCAAACACCCCATTTGGGGATGTTTGGTCGTACAAAGAAGCAGGGGGCGACCTGGGTTTCTTCAAACCCTAAAATCCTCACAAAACTCACAAATTGGAGCCTCTAATCAAGTCTAAATCGAATTTCAAGCACAAATTCATGAACACCTAGTTGAAAGGATCATAAGGTATGTAAAATTGTGATATTTTAATCCATCTCAAATTCTAGGTTATTTGTAAGAAACTGAAATTGAGCTTGATTATGTCATGCATGGATGAATCTTGAAGTAATATTATGTCTAGGAGTAAACCCTAGTCATTTATTGTTAAATTGATGTTCATGATTGTGAATTCATGATCATACTCTTATGTGTCAAGTGGGTTTTGGAGAATTATGTTCAGCACTAGGATTATCCTTGTTGACTTAGTGTATTAGAGCTCTATGAAGCAAATCCAGAATTTTTGGTATGAAGATTTGTCATGAACATATAAAAAGATGTTTAAATCTTGGTTAAATAGTTAGTCTTGAGCTTGATTTCTAGTAGTAAGATTTCATGCTCATAAGGTGTTCGATGTAATGCCTAAGTGAATTTGGGTACCTACTAGTTCATATGAAGAACTTGATTATATAAGATGTCATGATGAATGCTAGTGATATGATGAACGGGTCTCACTTAAAGATGGGAACCCATAGTTCTTGTGAAATGAATGAATAAATTAGTCTTGATAATCGCTTGAACTAACTAAAGTGATCAAAATGTGATAAACGTGGTTAGAACTTTGGTTAAAACGGGTGGTCTAAAGATAATGCCTACCGGGTAATTAAAGAACGCTAAGACTAGTTGATGAACTCGAATATGCAATTAGTATACTAATGGGCATTTGACTTTTAAAAAGTCAAACTGACCTATGATGTGATGAATGATAATTAGACATAGAAAATAAGTGAGGTGGAATGGTCGTGATTGTTAATGACTAATTTAACCGCCTTGTAAATGATTGACAATAGTTTGACGCGTAACAAGCTAGGTGAAAGCTTGGAGGAAGGAGCGGGTCAAACGGAGTAAGTACGGAAAGAAAAGCGTGGTGTGAATGCGAGGTAAGTGTAATTTACACACTTATGTAGAATACTCATTTATTCGATACATTGTAAACGTGAAAACGATAATATTGGAAATACGGAAATTTGTCAAATGTCGACTAATGTAAATCAAGGTTAAAAGGATACTCATGGCATAAGCCGAAATGGGTTGAACTTGTAAGAAAAGAGTGTAAAAGAAAAAGGGTATTGAAATAAAATCCGGGATGGGATGGATGTATGAATTGGAAATCAAAAACGATATTTTTGATTAAATAGATAACGTTGGGCATATAGTCCAAATGGGTCGAATGGTGGTGACAACACCATTTGACAATATCGACTAATGTGGTTGTCAAGTTTTATGATAACAGGACCGATTAGTAAATCGGATAATTGCGTCACCATTGATGGTGTGATAATGAAAACGAGGTATAAATCGGGTCTACTTGTTGATCCGGGCTAGGTACGCATAATTATGTTGTAGTTAAAAGTGTTATTTTGGTCGAATAATTTGAGAGAGAGTCCTTCGTCATAAAAGGACTAAAATCGACCAAAACGCCCTTGTAGGCTAAATGGAACAATCGACCCTTAAAGGTTGTTTGGAAACGAGTTTTATGACTAGGTAAATACTTAGAATAAGTATAGAAACTGAAGGAGGTATTATATTAGCCAAATGGCACTATTTGATTTTTTGCTTTAAAATAATGATTCGAGAGGTAAAAATTGGTTTATATTGATCACCACATTAAACCCGCCATAAACACAGTTGTGGTGGGAGATTATAGGATAAGAAATGTGGTGATGAAGTGCTAGAAGTAATCGAAAGCGATTTTAGGCTCGAAAGTGCTTAAATACCCTTAACGGGTCAAAATAAGCATACAAGCGAAAAAGGGTTTAAATTGTGTAATAAACCTATGATTAGAACCTAATATAGTAGGTAACATTAATTTGAAGAAGTTTATGAGATATAGGAATCAAATAAATACGTTTGTTTGATAAAATGCATAAACGGGTTAAAATTCGGTAAAAAGGTAACGAGTCGAAGGCTTAGAAGTCTCGAAATTTCTTATGTTGGATGTAGGATTTTAACTCCATAAGATGGAGGATTAAATTACGGACGCGTAGGAAAAAGAATCGGGTAAAACGGATCAATAACGAAGAAGTTATGGCTGTTTCCGTGAAATCAGATCGTGCTGGGTATGTACAGCATCAGCTGAAGGCAGTAGGCTGTGAAAAACAGAGCTAGGCGTGACACCTAGGCCCTTGGCGTCACGTCTAGCCCCGTAACTCCGAAATTTTTTAAATTTTGTCATTTTTAACCCCTGTACTTGTTTGAACTTAATATTTGACTATCAAAACTAACTTTTAAGTTGGTTTTGAACATAGGTGAATGCCAAGAGTGCACGGATGAAGATCAAGCGACGAGCAAGAACTGAACACGATCACGAAATAAGCTTCCGCACTATGTATCGTTATTATGTTAAACGACGAACGTACACATAATATGTTGTATACTTTTTAAATTGTAAAAAGTTTTAATAAACCCGTAATTTCCAATGCATATGTAATCTTAATTACATGACTGTTTTTCGTAAATGATACGTTAAATCTTAATTTATAAGAACGGGTGTTAAAATAGATGCAAGCACTTTTGCTTCAACCCACTTGGTAAAGTGATCGGCCGCTTCTATGATGAATTTAACTTCCTAAGGGCATCTGGAAATGGACCTACCAAGTCAATGTCCCATGGCTGGAAAGGCTAGGCCGCAGTGACGGGAAATTAAGGATTTTTTAGGCTCATTGTCTTGGTTGCATGCCTTTGACATGAACCGCACTTGCGCAAGACCTTGACCACGTTGATATGCATCCCTAGCCAATAGTATCCACCATTCATAACCTTTGCCACTACCATACGCGGACCTGCATGGATGCTGCAAATGCCTTATGGATTTCCCGAATGAGGTAATTTGCATCTTGGGGTCCACGCTGCTCAGTCGTGGACCCCTGAAAGATCTTCGGTATAAGATTCCATCTGTCATCTAATAATGCAAAGCTTTATGCTGAATCTTTCTTGCTTCAGATTTGTTCTGAGGAAGACTACCTGATTGGAGATAAGCGATGATGGGTGTCACCCAGGAAGGTGACCCTATCTCAATAACATTTTCCTGGCGTAAGGGAACTGACAGATTTTTGAGTACTTCGATTCAAACTTCCTTTGCTAGGTGTTGGATACTTTTTGATGCCAGATTGCTCAGAGCATTTGCTTGTTTGTTCTCGCTGCAATTGATGTTTGTAATTTTGAAAGATCAAAATTTCTGGATGAGCTATTTGGCTTATTCCAAGTATAAGGCCATTGCTTCCCCTTTCGTGTCATACAAACTGTTTATTTGTCCCGCAAAAAGCATTGAATTAAACTGCGCTTCTAGGTTCTGAACCCCCATTTTGATTGCTAGGCGTAACCCTGCTAGGAAAGCTTTATCTTTTGCCTCGTTGTTGGTGCTCTTGAAATCGAGGCGGATTGCATATGTGAATTCTTGTTTCTTCGGGTTAACCAATCGGAGACCTACGCTTGTGCCATCTTCATTTGAGGCCCCATCAGTGTCAGGGACCAAAATTCGGTGTTTTGTGCATCAGTTGTAGGTTCTTGTTCTGCTTCACATTCTTTAACTTTATCCTCTGGCACTGAGACGAAGTTTGCGAGTAGTTGGCCTTTGATTGCGCAACGCGACTTATAGATTAGGTTGTGTCCCCCTAATTCTAATGCCCAAGTTTCTAGTCGGCTCAAGATCTTTGGTTTGCTTAAGATGTGGCCGATCTTATAATTGGTGAGAATGTTGATGACATGACCTGGGAAGTAACCGCGGAGGCTCCAAGATACATGTACCAGTGCTAAGACAAGTTTCTCCATGATTGAATATGTTGTTTCAGGCTCAGTGAGCATCATGCGGACATAATAGATAGGTGTCTGAACCCCCTCCCATTCAACAAGAAGAGCTACACCACTGCCTTGTTAGATACGGGCATGTATAGGACTAGTAACTCCTTTTCTCAATGAGCAGTGGGAGTAAGGAGTCGGATCAGGCACTCCTTCATTTCTTTGAATGCGTCTTCAGCCTCTGGAGTACATTGGAACTGGTTCTTCTTCATGCAATTTCGGAGCATTTGGTATCAGATTACTCGGAGAATACTTGCTTGTAGGAGATCATGAACCTATTCATTCATAGTGTGGGTTTTCTCTGGTCCAAGGCTTTTTTTTTTTTGAACCATTGGTTCCATAGAAGAGAAGGTTTTTAGACAATGTTTTGTAATGTCGTGTGCGACCCCTATCATGTCTATGGGAGTCCATGCGAAAATATACATATTCTTGAACAAAATATACTTTAGATGCGCGCGAATGTTTTCTGATTTTGAAGGACCCAGTATGATTGGTTGCTCTGGGAATTTGCGGTTAAGGATCCACTATTCCGGCTTTGTTCGAGACTCGAACTTTGTCATTATTTATGGGCATGCTTCTTCTGTAACCGTGACTTCTTTCTTTGCATAAATGATTGCCACCCCCGTCTTGGTTGGGAAGCCGATTGTCGAATGGGGTGTGGATATGATCATGTTAAAATCTCCTTATGATTCCCTTCTTAGCAAGACATTGTGTCATGGGAAAGGAAATTTGGCCTAAGGAAAGACTGCTTCATTGCAAAAACCCGTGAGCGGATAATCCACCAACTCGAGGCATGCGTTGTCTTTAGGGTCAAATTGATTAATGCATTTTTCATATATTATATCGGTGGTGCTGCCAGGGTTGATGAACACATAGTCTATTTGGTAGTGGCCTAAGACGCCAGCGATGACGACGGGGCGCTTATCGCGTTGCCTGTTGCGTACCACCGGGAAAGCGACTTGATGTTCGCGCAAACTATCACTTGTTGGTGTTGCCGCTTGTTTCTATCTTTCTTGTCTTTTCTTGGGTTCGTTCTGAACCATGTGTTTATCTAGCTGGTGGATCTTCTTGCAACTAGGACCTTCGTCTTTCTACGCGATGTGGCACGTTTCTTTGTGCACATTTTGTATGAAGTGTGTGAGTTCCCACGCAAACTGATGCAGTTATCGGTGATGTGACACATATCCTTATGGTACTCCCAATACAAGTTAGGGTCTTGGCCTTTTTGTTGCGCATTGGCTGCACAGGCTTAAAGTGGTGGTTCTCCGTGCTCAAAATCTTCATTAAAGTTTTCGTAAGAGGAGTCAAGTTATTTTCTCTATTTTCCTGTTTCACTACTTTGTACCGATAGTTAAGCTTGGAGATCGTTATACGACCATCGTCAGTTAAGTTGGGCGTCTTTTCTCCATAGTTGTTGGGATTGATACGTTTCCACATGGAATTCCTGCCTTTTTTCCCTCGCCCTTGTTCTTGCTTACTGTTGCTGTTTATTGGTGACTTTTTCCGCAGTTAGGTTCTGCTCAGTTTGCGCAAAAACCTTCACTGCTGACATTATATTATCCCAATCTTTGGGCATACCGTCTCTGCCCGATATGGTTCTGATGAGGTCATCACAGTGCACCGGTTTCGTAAAGTGTGTGTGCATCAAATGTTCCTTGACGTCGCCTATTTTGAGTCATTCCTTGTTATATCTTGTGATGAAGTCTTCAATTCCTTCATTTTCCAAGCGCTATATGTTCATGACGTTAGTAGAATTCTTACATAGCGCCTTTGTTAGCTGAAATGTTGAAGGAACATTGCTTACATGTCTATGAAGGATTCAATCTTACCAACAGGTAGACTTTCAAACCATGCGCGGGCTACGCTAGTAAGGGTTTTGACAAAGCGATGGTACCACTTGGGGTGGGACCAACAACCAACCACTCCTGCGTTGGTAAAAAACCTGATATGGTCATCTGGATCTGACAATCCTTTGAATTTTCCCATGTTTGGTGGGAGTTTCGCCTTCTCTAATGATGCTAGCACGAATGCACGATGTCTAGTATAAATAGTAATTGTTTTGGGTTTGCTGCCGGCCTGTAGACCAGATTGTAACCGTGTTCCGAGGACAAGTTATAAACTATGCGGGGGCGCTATTTGTGTGTGACATTGCTGCCATGCATGTTGGTGGTATGGTATACGCTCGTGTTGTCTCCAGTATCATAAGTTTGATTGTACGTAGGGTAGTACGAATCATCGACGTCTTCTGTGTGGGTGTCCCGTTTCATTGAGAATATTTCATGGTTGAAGATGCATGTAGACTAGTGTCCTTACACGTGCACTGCGAGAAGCATTGATAGTATGGCAGGCATCCCTATCACTGAGATCAAGTTGACCCCCACTTGTGTGACCGGCCGACACATGTGTCAGTGCACAGTTTGGAGGTGGAGAGCCGTAGCTTAAGGTGCGCACAATTGGTCCTTGTGGAGTCTGACAACCATCTGTGCGTACACAACGATTATCACTGTTTGTTGCTTCATGAGCCAGGAGGCGGGTGTTTCACCTTTTGGTAACAATGATAAAAGTTGCATGGAATGGTCTATGTTTTGGATGGACCGTCAGGATTTGTGCGCAGTGTTGTCGAGATGGTGGAGAATACCGTGTACCACTTATTCGTAACTGCTATCGTGGGCGTTGGGACCGTGCGACTTGGTCCCTATAACCGCCGATTTGGTTATCGAATCAAAAGGTTGAACCGATTGGTTTGGATTAGCCATTTGATCAAAATCGAAGAGAAAAAAAGAAGAAAAGTAGTAATAGCGGTGGGTGCCAATGAAGAAACGCTAAGTATAACGTCATAGGGTTTGGCTTATGGATGATGTGGTCTCAACAAGTTGGTTGAAGATTGATATTTATAGCCGAAGAGTGTGGAGAAGGAGATGGGATAATGGGCCTTGGGCTGGATGTCGCCATCAAGGAATATCCTGTTTGTCCCCTCTGACACGACCATTAGTGCTTGTAGAGGGTTAAGACGTTGGCGCACGGTGACTAGAGCCATGTGGCCTGCCGATTGTCCTTGTTGTCGAGTCTGTCATCAGCTATGGGTGGAGATCATGGAGCAGTGAATGGTGCATGTTGATTGGTTATACGTCGTTTTCCTTTTGTACTTCTTGTCTTCTGTATGATTGATCATTGTGCGAATTGTGTAGCCAGAGCCTGGCGCACACTGATTAGTTGTAGGCTCCTGCCATTTATACTATTTGTACTTGCATTAGCCGTCATTGCTATGTATGCTCGAGTGAGACGTGCACAATACCTCTACTACTAGTTGAGAGTTTGTGTTGTTTACGTTTGGGTATGGTCTTCTGCGTGCATGGCTTGTAAGGCCTTGCGTAGGATTTAGGACCATACCCCTTAAAATATGTTATTTAATTCACTGTGAATCCGATAAAAGTCAATATGTGGAAGTTGAAGAGGATATGGTTGATCAAAAGACCAGTGTGGTGAACATAATGTGAGGAGCCGGGATCTATATGAAGACCAGAAAAAAACCTTAGTGTAAGAAGTGAAGTTCCGTGAAGGTAAAGTCAAAGCTGCTTGAAGCCAAGGTTGGATTCACGATAAAGGGTAGCACCCCTTTTTTAATTGTTGTACGCTATTGTAGGGAACATAAAGAAAAAGGAGAGAAATGGTGTTTAAAGATGGGCCGCTTAGTGAAAGACTTATGGAGAATGATTACGTTGACATTTTTAATGGTTCTCCAAAAGACTTAAGTGACAAACTAATCGATGGAGTTCAAGACAAGAGGAGATACAAGTAGCGAGTTAGATGGGCATGCATGAAAAATAAGTGGAGATTCTTATTGTTGGGTGCAAGAAGTCAAGGTTTGTTAATGAGTCAGTCGATTCAAGACATGTGTTAATTGAAATCCAAGACATGGTAGGAACACTTTAGGATATAACGGGAGAATGATGGTTTAAATCCTAATGGTTCACATATGAAGCAGATTAGTAAGGATGGAACCGAGAAGTTGAAGGTGAACGGGTCAAATCAAAGAAAAAAGAGAAGAAGAATTTTTAGTGAATTATAGAGATAATATTAGTTTATTTTTATGTGCGTTTATCTTGATAAGAGATTAAATCAAATAAGGATAAGTGAGTTGTTTTAGGAGTCAATATTTGAGTTAAATAAAGATTTCTTGTTTACCTCAGGTTAGGAGTAGTATAAATAGGGGTCTATGTCAAAGTAAATTTTAGTTTTGGATCGATAATATTATAAAAAAGAATCGACCTAAAATTGGGTAAAAACCGATTATCCCAGTGTGATGCAATTACTTTCACTAATAACCATGAAATAGTGGATCTATGTTTGTGCTTAAGATCATCTCCATGATGAGTCTGTTTTACTCTCATACTTTGTGCTTATTTTCTCCTACTAGAATATAAAATCTATTAATTATTAATAGCACTATTTGAGAAATCTGAATTATGAAGCCCAACAGAGTTGTGAACCTAGCACAAAACCCAAATAGCATCTGGATTATTGCATCAAAACAATGTATACGTCTCATAGAAATTGAAAGTAAAAGAACCCAAACTTTAGGGCCGAATTTGTAGGCCCTATTTCTTTAAAAGCTTAGCGACTATTTGTTTACGGATTAAACTTAGATAAACATCTTCTAGTTCTTGTTTTTTATTTCCATAAAAGTTCTCTTTTTATTTGTGAAAGCTAAATCAAATACTTAAAATTCAATTAATTAAAACTAGTAGAGTTTAACACACAATAATCAACTCCCGATGTTCTGCTAGCTATAACACCATAATCAATATCTATTTTTTACTATCTAATAAAGCAATTATCTAGGGAACACATGGCACCTTCCTAGAGATTCTCAGTAGCGTTTTCCTGCCTAAAAGGTGTTTTGTTATTCACACTGGGTTAGGCGGACCCATATTAGCTAATCGGGTCAAGAATCTCGTATGGCTATATAAAAGTTATAACCAGAACTCACACACACATTGGGGTTTGTTCTTCAATCTCTTTCTACAGCTTCTCCTATGGCGATCGATTCCCTTCAAGTTTGATTGCAGCCTATGTTCTGCATCAAAAATCACAAAGGTTTGGTATCTCGCATTCATAGATTCGATTCCTTGAAGCAAACTAAAACTGATTGGTGATATTGTTAGTTTTCTCATTTAGGTTGTAATACCCTTGAAATATTAGGGTTTCAATAATTAGTTTTGAGTCTCTTGCATCATCGCCAATCGACGACAACGTCCTAACATTCTCTGCCAATTCCTTCCGGGTAAATACCTTATCAAAATCTCCAAAAGGATGTATCAATCTGTTCTTTTCATTGTATACGATTAATTCACATCTATTTCTTCTTCTCATGTTGATTCGTCTTGGTTTCCATCACCAAATCATCATATTATTCTAGTTCGATTTCAACAAATCAAAGGTATGATTCTCACCCTCTCCACAAACAGTTTCAATCTCATCAGATGTTTGATTCTAATTTTATAGGTGGTTATAATTTGATGCAGACCCAAGTGTAGAAGATCAAGCCATGGCATATCTAGAGGCCCATGATCGAGCTATCAAGGGTGATTTACGAAAACAGGCATAACTTTGGCTATGGGTCTCCATTTTAGGCCTTGTCCAAGTTTCGGTCCAAAAACGCATTCTAGTGGGAATTATGGACACTTTTATGTTTTTTCGATGTTTTATGCATTTTGTTTTTTGGCTTGTGTTTGGCCTATGGTCTTTTTGTGGCCCATATAGAATTTCTGTCTTTATTTATATCTTTCTCATGTAATTCGAATGGTCAGCTATCAATTTTGAGAAATCACTTTTCACTTCAAATTATCTGCCCTTTGTGTTGAATTTTGGGGGTTTGGGGAAGATCATCACGGGTATTCGTAGAATCAACGTGATTTATTCTTCATTATTGTATCACACGCTACATCATAATTGCACAATTTTATACATTCACATAAAGTTTCATTTGTTATTCTATTGATGTGATGATCATAAACCTACAAATATAAGAGTTTAACTCATTATAATCATTCTTATCGATCACTTGTGACCTAGTGGTAGGGAGACTAGCCTCTCTGTAGAGGTGTCACGTTCTATCCTGAACCCACCCTTTTCGTCCGACTGTGTGTTATGCCAGAGAGCGTTCAACTCAGCTCTTGTGGTGGCACAACGGCTGTCATGTGACAATCGACGATATGGTTTCGCGGAGGAACGCCCAAGCCAAACTCTGAAGCCAGTGTGCGCCTGGTTAAAACAACATAGTCTGGCCAGAGTGGGACAATGGTGCTCTCCAATTTGAAGAGTGTAATAGCCTAATACAAGAAAAACGTCGCTGTGAAAAAACTAGTTATAATCATTAATTTGAAAATCTTAAAATTTCATAATTTGAAAATCGTATCATATGTTTTTAACACTAATTATAATCATTAATATTAGTTGATTAAATTTTAACACGTTCATGTTTTATTAGCTTTTTAATTTATGTGACATTTTCTAACATTAAAAGCATAGATGGGTTATACTTTCATCTTAAATAGAATGATGTTGTATACAAAGAATTATTTATAGATTTATGATTTATATTAGGATGTTTTTTAACTTCACATTGTACTATTATTCAAGTCAGTGTAATATACGGGTATTAGCACTAACATGAAAGTTATAAACAAAACTAAGTGTATTAGACAAAAGATTTCTTTAAACATGATTATTTCGTACAGGATAAACTTCTTTTCATCATTTATTTATGTTTTCGCTTTAATTATATCCACAGGACGTGGATCTTCTTTATTTATAAACCTTTTGCATTGGATAAGAATCTATCTATCTATACTTTCTATAAAAGGAGAAATCCAAGTGACATAAGAAAAGCTGATGTGTCAGCTTGAGAGCATGTCCAACAAAGCTTTTCTTATGTCATTATTACATCATAAAGGCTAATATATAAAGACTTTAAAATTCAAAGTTGGCTCACTTTCACCTTTTCAAAGGTCTGCCTTTTCAAACCACTGATGATTCCAAACCTCTGAAGATTCAAAATTCAAACCACTAACCACTGATGATTCAAAATTATGGCTCCAGATTCAAAATTCAAAATTATGGCTCCAGATATATAAGATACCATCTTCTTCAATCAATTACTCTCTTTAATCCATTTCTCTCTCAACTCTCTCTCTCTAAATGCAGGTTTCGATTTCCATTTGCTGCTGACAGGTTTCGATTTCCATCCTCTAATTTAATCGATCTTTAATTTCATCTCTTTAATTTCATCAGGTTTACACCAGGTAACTTCTTCCTCATGTGTCTCTTCTTCTGTATTTAACTTTTTTCCTATCTTTAATCAAGCCTATAAGGTGTTTGATGAAATGCTTCACTGGTTTCAAACCATTGATGGCCATTGTGAGTCCTTTGTTACTTTACGTTTGACTTCAAAACAAACAACGAAGCTCTGGTTTCAAACTAAAAACAAAATTTCACAAAATTGTTGCGTAGTGAGTTTGAAGAACTTGAAGCAGTGCCTACGTCTGCTGTAATTGAAGGACCACTGGAGCCAGGGTTGAGATCTGTCTATAGGGGATTCCGAAGATGAAGTGAAGGAGCTTGAACATTGTTCTTTGCAAGAGAAACTTGATAACGAGCTTAAAGAACTGGACAAAAGGCTTGAACAAAAGGAGGTAAATCTTTTATAAATTAAAATTATGAAATTCAAAGTTATAGAAAACCATCCTCAAGTCTGTTCTTATATATATGTATATATGTATGGATATATATGTGTATGTGTATACACACACACAAGTGTCTCTGTAGGTGCAACTTATTAGGTCATAAGGTGCTAATTTTTTTTCAATATCTGTAAATACATGAAAGGCTAAAATGAAGCGGGTTGCGGGCGGTGATACCTCAGTTCTTAAGCAACATTACGAGAAGAAAGTGCAAGAATTGGAACAAGAAAAGAAAAGTTTGCAGGTCTTTCTCCATCTTTAGTTCTTGGTTCTCTTTAACTTGTATAAATTTGCTGCCGTTTCTCCTTTTAATTGAGAGAAAGAGATTGACCAACTTAGGTAATTTGTTAATTGTTATGGATAAGATCATGTAATTTTAGATAGTGTTTTCAGGAAATTATTTACCTAATTGCATTTGTTATTGTGAAACTGTTTGTTCTTTGTTTGGTGAGACATTTTGACTATATATTTGTATCTATTGATTGCTAATGTTGGTTTATCTGTCACATGTTGTGTTATTTATTGAGTTATGTTGTTTTTTAATGTAATATTAGTTATGGACATGCCTATCAAAGTGTCTTTCTGTTTTTTGAAGGTAAAATGAGGCCTATTTTCTGTGGAAACATTGAGTTCGATGCACGACAGGGTGATTTGGAGAGACCCTTTAGGAAATATGGAAAAGTTAAAAGAGTGGATCTGAAGTCTGGTAATTTGGCTTGCTATAATTATATTTTTGTATGTTGAATTTTTATTCCTGTCAAGATATTGCTAATTATATCTACTTGGGTCTTGCAGTAGCATAATTATCCACAAAAAGATGTACCAGTATATTGTGGAGTACGTGAAGAATCTGGATTCGAGAACGGACGACAAAGATGTACCAGTATATTGTAATGGGGATCTACGCTCCTCTTGTAAGTTCCAAATTTTCAATTTTGATGCCAATATACCAAAGATCTGATTGTAAAGATGATATAATTACGTGGTTATTCAACTTAACCAGCAAATTACCATCTAAAATATCCGAGTGTTTTCAAGTTGAAAAAGTATAGTAAAACTCCGAATACAAAACGAGTGGTAGAGTTAAGGAATCTAAACTTGGTGGGGAATCGACTTCATCGATAGAAGATGCAAATGCTGCAAATGTTGGATGTAAACAGTCGATCAAGAACGTGAAGAATCTGGATTCGAGAACGGATGATAAAGATATACCACCCGGGCAAAGCCAATGTTGTGGCCGACGCCCTCAGTCGAAAGGACACTACGCCCAAGCGCGTAGGAGCTTTACAACTTACTATACAGTCTAGTCTTCCTTCTCAGATACGTGATGCTCAGGTAGAAGCATTGAAACCAGAAAATGTCAGGGCTGAAGCCCTACGCGGCTCAAGGCAACGATTGGAACAAAAGGAAGACGGTGCTTACTACGTAACAGGACGCATCTGGGTCCCACTCTATGGCAACCTACGAGAGCTTGTGATGGATGAGGCACACAAGTCTCGCTACTCAGTGCATCCTGGTTCGGATAAGATGTACCACGATATCAAAACTACGTATTGGTGGCCTAGCATGAAAGCTCACATTGCAACTTATGTTAGCAAGTGCTTGACTTGTGCGAGAGTCAACACGGAATATCAGAAACCCTCAGGCCTACTTCAACAGCCAGAGATACCTCAATGGAAATGGGAGCAAATTTCCATGGATTTTGTTACTGGCCTGCCTAGATCTCAACATGGTAACGATACAATTTGGGTGATCGTGGATCGACTCACAAAGTCTGCTCACTTCTTGGCTATCAAGGAAACGGATAAATTCTCCACACTAGCAGACGTATATCTTAAGGAAGTTGTCTCGAGGCACGGAGTGCCCACCTCTATTATCTCTGATCGTGATGCACGCTTTACTTCAGAACTATGGCAAGCAATGCACAAGTCTTTTGGCTCACGTTTAGATATGAGCACAGCTTATCACCCGCAAACGGATGGGCAGTCTGAACGCACCATCCAGACCCTCGAAGACATTTAGGGCATGTGTAATTGACTTTGGCAACGGCTGGGAAAAGCATCTGCCACTTGTGGAATTTTCGTACAATAACAGCTACCACACCAGCATTAAAGCTGCTCCGTTTGAGGCATTGTACGGGCGTAAATGCCGGTCACCTCTTTGTTGGGCAGAGGTGGGGGATAGTCAGATCACTGGCCCAGAACTTGTAGTAGACACAACAGAATGAATCGCTCAAATACGACAACGAATGGCGGCAGCTCGTGACCGTCAGAAAAGCTATGCCGATAAGGATAGGAAACCACTCGAGCTCCAGGTTGGGGAGCGGGTGCTACTCAAAGTTTCACCCTGGAAGGTTGTGGTTCATTTTGGGAAACGAGGCAAACTTAACCCACGATACGTCAGACCTTTCGAAGTCATCGAGAAAATAGGCAAAGTAGCCTACAAACTAAACTTACCAGCAGAACTCAGTGCAGTTCACAACGTTTTCCACGTGTCAAATCTGAAGAAGTGTCTGTCAGATGAGACCCACATAGTTCCTTTGAAGGAGCTCACTATCGACGAGCAGTTACGATTCGTCGAGGAACCAGTTGAAATCACGGACCGGGATGTTAAGGTCCTCAAACGCACTAGAATCCCTCTCGTTCGAGTTCGTTGGAACTCACGTCGCGGCCCAGAGTTCACCTGGGAACGCGAAGATCAGATGAAACAAAAGTATCCCCAACTATTCACAAACAGTACAACCACTACTGAGGCCGAAGCTACGGAATTTCGGGACGAAATTCCAGATCAACGGGGGGAGGATGTGACACCCCAGGAAAACCAGGAAAACCATACAACTTAACTAGCTTCCTCAGTGAGTACGTACCAAATTTCGGGACGAAATTTCTTTCAACTTGGGGATAATGTGACAACTCGTATTTCCGAACCTATCTTTGTACTTTGAAGTAACGTATGTGTACGATATGTGATTTTATGAAAGTGAATGATTATATGAATGTTATGTTGATACGTGCTTTGTGTAATGTATGTATGTATATAAACGGCCCAAACGCACAACACTCACCCGATCGCACAAGCCCATTCGGGCCACAACTTGTATTCGGATCAAGGGCAGCCTAAGGAAGGGTTCGGCCCACTCCTCTTATACGCACACACACACCATTAGGGAGTTGTTTCTCATTTGTTGCAAAACACACAACACCACTCAAACCATAGTGCTCTCTCTCTCCCTCACGAACCCGACGGCAGCCAAGCATCCTCTCCATCGAAGATCTTTCCTTGTTCGGATCAATCCTTGTTTCTTCTCTAACCGGTTAGTGTTCTATGATGTGTGTTCTATGATGTTGTTGTTAAAGGATATAGTGTGTATGAATGATAATGTTAATCGGATATTATGTCTTGTTTTCGGATTGATTGCATGATAAGCTAAGGATATCTTGTGATTGATTGTGATTTAAATCATTGATCGTTGATGTACATGTAATCGGTTTGCATATGGGTATTGGAAAAGGTTCATGCTAATCGGATTTCATATTATATTTTTAAGAACCGAATTAGAATTGATGTTTATGTGATGATAATCTTGATTCAGATGCATGTAATCGATTGTATATTCAGGAAATCGGATCAAATAGTAGGATTTGTTAGGTTGTTGTTCATAATTGTGATTTTTGGGTTTATGTGAATTAGTTGTTAAAAACAATGATTTGATCTATTTCTGTTTGATTTGGAAGTTGTGAAATTGGAAACCACTGAATGTTTGTAACTGTTATTGTGGGTCAAACGAATTGATTTGGAAATTGGTAAATGATTGCATGAAATTAGGAAATCTTAACTGATCACCAAATTAGTCGGTCGCACAAGACTCCTGGTCGCACAAGATCAGATCGTACAAGATCTGATCTGATCGCACAAGGAGTCCAGTCGCACAAGAGGTCCCCAGTCGCACAAGACTGTCGGATCGCACAAGTCAATTATGTTTGTTTACCTGTTGGGCCGGACATATATATATTGGGCTGGGCCGGTTCCGATCGCACAAGTCGGTTGAATCGCACAAGCTCATCCGGATCGCACAAGACTTTTACATGTTATTAGATTGGGCCGCGTATTTGTATATTTGGGTTATCTGTTCATGTGGGCCGGGCATATGCTGGAATCGCACAACATGTTGTGATCGCACAAGGTTGTGCTGAACGCACAACATGTTGGGCCGCCTGTTATTGGGCTTTACCTTTGGATCGTACAAGTATCGGATGTTATGTAATTGACTGTTAATATGTTAACGTGCATTGTATGGTTGCCATGATCTGTGTGTGTTTCTTATATGCTATCTTATGTGATACTTATGTGCACTACTTGGAACCAAAACCTGACTTGTATGGTAACCATGTTAGGACGTGGTTGACCACTAGCAGCTAGACTTGACCTTTCTGTGTATCTGCCGAGCAAACCAAGGTGAGTTCACACTAGCCAAGGCATGGGATTCCCATGGGTTGGGAATGGGATTGAATAACTAGTCGTACAACCATTACTATTAAACTAATTACTACTGTCCTCGGATTGGAGGGCATGTACGTAAAGCCTACATACACGATCATAAGACCATCAACTCTATCAAAGGAAGTCCCTCATTTATCGACTTAATCGCCGAGGCCTATGGCGAGCGGGTCATTAGTTAATAGCGCTATTAGGTTTAACAAACCTCACACCGTGCCAGTCGGACGGGCGTGTACTAATGGACTATGGGCAAAGGGTCAATGCTGATAGACATTGACTTAGGGCACCTCTTACATTTTCGTAGCAGTCGATACGCGTGGTCTAGTAACACATGGGAAGCCCCCACTAATCATCGCAAACATGCCTGGATTGGCCACGATACGGATTAATACGATACATGGTTTACAAAACGAACATACGATTTATGAAATGAATACTATAACCAAACAACCAACTGTGAACTCGCTCAACTTTGTTGTTGATTCGTTGCTACATGCCTTGCAGGTCATTAGTTACTCATGGAGCTTGCACAGGGAGGAGCAGTCGTTGTGGGACATGGCAGTGTGTGCCATGCTTTAAACATTGCTTTATTTCCTACTTAATACTTGCTATGGATTTTATAATTATGCTTCCGCTAAACACTTAACTATGCTTTGGTTTATGAACACCTTTCATATTGTTTGGTTGAATTATGTTTACTTACATGCTTGTTCAATATGATTGGTGGCTTGATCCTGGTCAGTCACGCCTCCAAGCGGTGATACTCCGCGTGTGGATTTTGGGGGTGTGACACGGTTGCTCGAGTTCGAATGATGAATCTTCGGAGCTTCAGACAAGTGAAGATGGCATGTTTTACTGTAGTTTGTGTGAAGTTGAGGTAAATTTCTTGCTGTAAAAAGAGATTAAGAATTAACCATACAGTAAATTATGTATTTACTTGCTTGTGCATTCATTACAAAAATAAAATTTAAGCTAAAAATCTTTTCACTTGGTGTTTTTAATTGCTATGAGTTAGAGCTATTTACAATAGTGGAAATATGAGTTTTTTTTTAACGGGAAATTTCTTTTATTCCTATCATCGGTGGGACTTGAAAACAGATGTTTAAAACTACTGTTGGCTTAAAACATTGTTTTGTGGAGAAAAAGTGAAACCACTGTTTTGGCTTAAAACAGTGTTTTGAAACCACTTTTGAAACCACTGTTGGGTCAACAGATGTTTGAAACCACTGTTGGGTTAAAACAGTGTTTTGTGGAGAAAACAGTGGTTGAAACCACTATTGGGTTAAAACGGCGGTTTGAAACCACTGTTGGATTAAAACAGTGGTTTGCCTTTGGTCAAACAGACTTTTGAACCACTAAAAGAGTGGTTTACTCTTTTAAACAGAGTTTTTCTTTTTGGTTATTTTTGAACAATCCTTGTAATGATTTTAAACAACATTTTGGAATTTTTAAAAACAACATATTAATGTTTTTATTGATAAGATGGGAAATTTTTGTTTCTGATATTTTTAAAAACAAACAGAATCAGATGTAATTGATCAGAATGTTTCACTTCTAGATGAAAAGGTGAATCTTGGTACGATTGTGTTGATGTTTTTCTTTTAAATAAGTTGGAATGTGTTTAATGATTTCTGAATCTTTTAGATTGTGTTGATGTTTTTCTTTTAAATAAGTTTGAATGTGTTTAATGATTTATGAATCTTTTAGATTCTATGAAGAAGTGATCGGAAAAATATGGCTACTCGAAGTGCAGCTAGACCGCCTCCGAATCCATCTCTTTTACATATTGTTAAGATTTTTGAGGTATACTATTGAAGTTGCTTAAAAATTGAGAAGGACTATTGCTATGGTATTCGTATTTTTCAGTTCTAAATCAATGTGTATAACATGAAGGTGATCTTTTTGTTCCTTTCAAAGTAATTGTGTCAGTTGAATAATAATAAGCTTCGTTTTTTGTTCATGCGGTTGGTTTACAGGCCTAAACCCACCTGACACGCTTCCTTTAACCCCCTTGAAGGATGCCTGTTCAGCCAAACGTTTTACCTGAATCCGTATTGATCTGTTATCTAATCTGCCTATTTTTCCATGTTAATAATACACAGTGGTGAGGAAGCTGTTCGGCCAGAGGCTGCAATTGATGTGTTGGGCAAATATTACCAATGGGCGGTTGTAACATTAGGTGTAAACGGATGTATCGCAAGATATAAGAAAGAGGTCAACCTCTGAATTTAGCTTTTTATGATTTCTTTTCTTTTCTAGAATTTTTCATATAAAGTATATGTCTGAATAATGTAGGTGGTGAGAGTTTCAGCTGTTGGGCAAACAAAGGCTGTTGATGCTATGGGGGCAGGCGATCTTTTTGCAGGAGGTTTTTTATATGGTTTGGTAAAAGGATTGTCGCTTGAAGAATGTTGCATTGTCGGTTCTTGCAGTGGCGGGTCTGTGATTCGGTCCCTTGGTGGCGAGGTGTCGGCAGAAAATTGGCAGTGGATGTATAAGCAGATAAAAACCAACGGTCTTTCTGCACCTGTCGTCGTACAAGATCTCTAAGAAAAGTTGTTTCTTGAATTGAGTCTAAGTTGTTAAGTTAGACATTCTTGGTGTGTCTAATTTATTGAATGGATTTAAAGACTTTTGTAAAGATCTAACAAATGTCAGTCTTTTATTTCGTTATAGTTCTCTACAATTTAGAGCAATTTGGATGCTGATTCAGATTATTTCATTTCAAACGAGTAGAAAAAACAAAGGGAGGTTATAAAGGAAACTGGTTAAATCAATGTTTCTAGAGCCGGGCTGGATATCGAACCGGACACATTAATGGTTCACTCGTCAGGCCGGTAACTGGCAAGTGTTATTAGCCCAGCAGCAGTTAGGTATCTCATTAGTCATTACCCATGGTATAACTTAGAGACGTTGAGTTGTATTAGACCCCCGTAGTGGGGTGTTTTTTTTTAAATTAAAAAAAAACGCCCAAAAACGCCCGAAACCCATTACATAGGGCGTTTTTTTTTTAATTCAAAAAAAGCCCCCTTGGCGTTGTTTGAAGCACGCCTTGCCCCCTTCTCCTTGTCCAATCATCTTTCATCTCCCTTTTTGTTATCCAATAAGATTTTTAGGTTTCTATTTTATTTTATTTAATGCCCCAATAATACCCCATCCCCACTACACCCATTTTAGAAAACGCTCAATAATGCCCCTTTGCTGACTGAACCGCCACATAGTGTAAAATGCCCTAGGGTGGGGCATTATCTTCCCCTTCCACTACACATGATCATATATATAAGTATATTAGCCCATGGTCCGATAACTGTTAGCTCAACAGTTTGTAGGTCCATTTTAAAAAGTAGGTGGAAAACATAAAATATCATACATTTATTTTCTAAAACGACCCGTGTTTGCACACGGGTCTTACCGCTAGTTATAATAAAAGAAATCAATAAGTGACACGTGTCATTTATTGAAGGCGTCTACATTTGTAATTTCTTGCCTTTTCATATTTATCTTATATCGATTAATTAAATAATAAATAATCAATTAATATTAAATCTTATATTACTTTGAATGTCAGATAGAATCATTCTATTCTTTCTAATAGTATATTATCTTCAAATTTAAGTTATAAATTAAAGATATTTTTTAAATAATAACACAAAACAATAATCTTAAACTTAAAAAAACAATAATACGCTCATATAAAAAAATTAAAGTACAAACAAAATATACAAAATAACTTATTAGCCATTAGATCAAACTTAAAAAAAAAACACTAATTAGGAAGAGAAGCCAATAATATAATTCTGTTTTTGATTTTTTAAATTGGGGTTATAATCTTAAACTTAACCAAGTTTGTGATTTGATTCGAATTAAACCGAACCAAATTTATGATTTTTTAAACGAATCCAATAACATATTATTTACTATACAAAATTACATTTATTTAACCAGTGTAATACATGGTGCTTTTAAAGATATAATTTTTTTATTATTTAGTATATATTCACCCAGCTTGCGGTATACAAGGTTACAAAATTACATTTATTTAACCCCTGTAATACACAGTGTTTTTAAAGATATAATTTTTTTATTATTTAGTATATATAATTAAATTTATTCAACCCGTACAATACACGGGTTTTTATTATTTGGTATATAAAATTATATTTATTTAGTACAATACATGGGGTTCTTAGAGATATAATTTTTTTATTATTCAATAAATAAAATTACATTTGTTCAACCCGTGTAATAAACGAGATTTTTAAAGAATAACTGTTTTAATTTAGTATATAAAACTACATTTATTCAACTCGTGTAATACACGGGGTTCTAACCTAGTTTTTATAAACAATTTCGATATGTTCATTATAAACGTATAATGTTTTTCGTCAATACCTTGAAAACATATTATTGTGCCCATGCCCCATGAAGTTCACGAGAATTGGCACTAGTATTAAAATAGGGTAAATTACTTTTTGAGTCCATGTGTTTTATGGGTTTTAACTACTTGAGTCCAAAAACAAAAAGTTTAACGACCTGAGTCCCCATAAGCATTTTCTTTAACCATTTGAGTCCAAATTTCTAACACTGTTAGAATTATTTTGTTAAAATTTATTAAATGACCAAATTACCCTTATAATTAAAAAATAAATAAAAAAAACAAATTTATTTTTCTCTTTCTCTCTCTTCTCTCTCATTTATGTACCAAATATGCATTTCATCATCACCTCAACACACCAGAGAGTTTTCACCGGCAAACTAGGGTTTCACTTTCACCACCGGAAAATCGTACAATCATTGCTCATATCCGGCGACAGTAGATGATTCCACAGCGTCATCACCTCCATAACCGCCACCGTGATGGCCGGAGTTGAAGTGACGCAAGAATACATCGAAGCAACGAACATATGATTAAGAGATTGTCGCCGGGCAGATGATTCAGAGATTGCGGTGATCGATCTCGATAATTCAGATGACGAAGACCTTGGATTCCTTTATACAAAGTGATTCTTCAGCCCCAAATGGGGTTTATCCGGCGCCGCCCAACCTATTGGTGGATGTAGTTTTCTTAAATATTGGGTCATATGAGGGTGTTCGGGTTTTTACTAAAGCGATTAAAGATCAGGGGGTCATCATTCAGCGTCAAAAAGTTCAGGTGCACAAACAATTTGTTCTGGTTTGCTCAGGTTGTGGTGTGAAATGTTAGTGTTTTTGTATATTCTTCAGCCCCAAATGTGGTTTGCTCTGGTTTGCTCAGGTTGTGGTGTCATTCTTCAGCCCCAAATGTGGTTTGCTCAGGTTGATAGATTCATGAGATCTAAATGAACCAGCTCTGATGAAAGGGATAGGGAGAGGGTGTTTGGATTTGAATGAACTGAAAGCTGGATTCGGGTATGGTGCAGTTTGGTGATGGAGGTGGTGCAGCGGGTGCGGTGGTAGTGGTGATTATGGAGGTGGGTGTTGATGGAGAGAGAGGGATAAGAGAGAGAGAGTTGAAATAGAAATTGCAGATTCATTTGGTGTATAAATACATATAAATATAAAAAGGTGAAATAATATCTTGTGCATAAAGAGTTGTACTCTATGTGTAATTGACTAAAATGCTCTCGTAGTTAACAGATTTGGTGGATGGTGTTAGAAATTTGGACTCAAATGGTTAAAGAAAATGCTTATAGGGACTCAGGTCGTTAAACTTTTTGCTTTTGGACTCAAGTGGTTAAAACTCATAAAACACAGAGACTCAAAAAGTAATTTACCCATTAAAATATACCCAATACTCATTTGAAAAACTTGTATTCCCCGGTAAATAATTGAAAAGAAGTTTTTATAATACATGTCACACAGGGTAGTAATTCAATCTGGATGTAGGTTATTTATCGACAGGCAGTCCTGATAGCTCTTCCTAGAATATATCTTGAAATTCATGTCATGTAAAACTTTCTTTCCTTTCGTTCGACCGATCACAAAGGCTGAAAAACTATGGCATCCTTGAGCCAAATGTTTATTTTCCTTAATTGTTGGTATCAGACTAGAAAAACTCGAAATAAATTTTATATTAAATTTGAATTCAGTTTTTGAATACCCAAATTCAATTCGAATCAAGTAATCAAATTTTGAATCAAGTACGAATTTGTCATTTTTTATTCGATTTTGAAATAATGCATCAAAAATATATTCTATATTTACACACACAATTATATATATAGGTACGGGATCAAGAGAGAACGGTGAAAAGTGTGAGAACGGTGAGAACAGATCCTGGCCTAACATGTGGCAGGGGGCGCTAATTGATATGCAGGGGTACGATTGTCCTTTTATACGTTCGCTCCATATTCGCGTTATAAATCTCTTTCAAATTAAAACTCCAACGATTTCTTGTTAGCTATTACCTCCTTTGCAAGCTTTCTCAGATCTATGACGTCTAACGTGGATTCTGTTCGACAAAGTAAAATTAGATGACATTTCCTATTTTTGCTCCAGCAAATCATGCAAAAGATATGGCGTTTTGTTCTTTTATGCTTGTTTCATTTTTTTTAAATTAGTATTTTTCATAATGTGTTGTATGATTTCAATGAGGTTGTTCAATTATCCAATTTAATCGCGTTTTAATTTGTAGTTAAACAATTACTAATAACTGATAATTGGAGTTTTCAATATTAATTTCAATTGTCGTTTAGGATCTAGTATATTTCTTATGTTTTTACGATCACTGGCGTTTTACATCTCTTTGATTAGTTTTGAATATTATTTAGTAGTATTTGTAAACATCAGTTATTACTATTTGTTAATTTGTGTAAATATCTGTTTTGTTAACTATGGCGTTTTCATCATGATGTTATATTTTTGTTAATTATTTATGTTGTTAAGTGTTTTTAATTATTCATCTCATGGCGTTTTCATTATTAAGTCGCATTAGTATTTTTGTTAATCAATAAAGTTATGGTGTGCGTATTTTGGCGTTTTCATCATGGCGTTTTCAAATTATGTGTTTATTATGTCTTCTTTATTATTCAATTAATGGCGTTTTAATCTATAATGTTATTACGAGACATTTTCAATTTTTAATGGCGTTTTTCTGATTTTTCTGTTCCTCACTGTGTTTTTTCAGACGAAGTTGCTTCCTCGAGTCAAAGGTTTTGCCCCAAAACTGGATTACCATATATCATTCCTGACGTTAGTGAAGAAATAAAGCCCACAATGGACATCGTATTCACAAGCCTCGATGATTGTTATTCAATGTATGTTAAGTTTGCCAAGGAGTGTGGGTTTTCAGTCAGGAAAGGGACTACAAAGTCAAACTCTAAAGGTGTGTTACATATTAAGTATTACTTGTGTACGAGATCTGGGTTATATAAGGACAAGAAGGTTGATACGTTGGACCCCAATCAAAAGGAGCAATTAGTGCGATCCAACTTTTCAAAGAAGACTGATTGTGGTGCACTGTTATGTGTAATTTTTGAGGCTGGATCATGGAAGGTGTATAAGTTTGTCGAGGAGCACAACCATGATCTTGTTGAACGTCCTGATAAGCATTTTCTTCCAACTGAACGACACCTCACTCAGCTCCAGAAGCATGTTATACACAGCATGTCTAAGTTGAATTTGGGTCCCGTCAAGGCGTTTAATGTTATGAAGACTTGTTTTGGCGGTTTTGAAGACGTGGGTGCAAGTAAAGTTGAATTTAAGAAATACAAGAGGCAAATCAACTTGTTTATAGGGGAATATGACGCCGATATGGTTGTGAGACATTTGGATGAAAAAAAACATTCCCAACCTAATTTCTCATACAATTACTTCACAGATGAAGGCAATCGTTTGAAGGGACTTTTTTGGTGTGACGATCAAGCCAAACGTAATAACCACGTGTTTGGTGATGTGATTTCGTTTGACACCACGTATCATTCCAACAAGTAATATTTTATAATTCAACTTCATCTGTTTTTTTTGGCATTTTTTGAGTTTACATGAAATGGCGTTTTTACGAGTTAAATGCAATGGCGTTTTTATGAGTTTACATGCAATGGCGTTTTATGAGTTTACATGCAATGGCGTTTTATTATTGTTTCAGTTCTCATGGTGTTTTCATATGCAGATACGCTACGGTGTTTGTACCGTTCACTGTTATAGACAATCATCACTACAATGTTATATTTGGTTCTACATTATTGGCGTCGGAAACTGCTGATACGTATATTTGGTTGTTGAGAGTTTTTCTAAAAGTTGTTGGTTCTCAACCAAAAGTTGTTGTCACTGACCAAGATCCAGCAATGAAGAAGGCTATTTCTGATGTATTTGTTGACACGAGGCATCGGTTACGCATGTGGCATGTGATGCATAAACTTTCTCTGAAGGTTGGTATGCTTATTTTTACCTTTGGCGTTTTAGGGTACAGTGCATTTTAAAAAAACATGGCGTTCTGTACCTTGTTACTGTTTTTTAATTAAGTTTTGTCTTTGTGTAATATATATGTTTTTTATGCATGGCGTTTTTGTGTTATACATAGGTTGGTGTTAGGCTATGCAATTCCACCATTTTCAAAGAACGTATTTGTGGTGTTGTGTGGACGGATATTCTCAGACCTAAAGAGTTTGAATCAGAATGGGAAGTGGTTATCAGAGAGTTTAATTTAGCAGATAATGACTGGCTATCTGATATTTTTGCACTCAGGGAATCTTGGATCCCTGCATTCTATAGAATGGAAGAGATGTCGGGTCTTATGCGAACGACATCGAGGTCGGAGAGTGAGAATCATTTTTATTGATCAAGTGTGCAATTCAAAAGATACTCTTGTTGAGTTCATTACTCATTATGAAACTGCAATAGAAGCACAGCGTCACACGCACCGGAAAAATGATCATGAATCTCGCAAACGGCCCCAGTTGAAGAGTAATTACCAATTGTTGGAAGGCCAAGCTGTTGACATATACACAAAAAGTATTTTTTTGTGATGTTCAAGCTGAGCTAATTGGAATTGCAGATTGAATAAATCAACGTTACGAAGATCAGCCCGATGGGTTTGTTAAGTTTTACATAAATGACTTCCAGCAGCCTTGTACATCCTTATTTGAGGTAAACAATGGCGTTTTGTTTTTTATATGGCGTTTTATCATATCCATTGTGTTTTTTTTTAATTCTTTTAGACAAACATTCTCCGCATGGCGTTATAGAGATATTGTTTTTGGCGTTTTTTTAGGTAACGTTCCGTAAGTCTGCTTGCACATGCAGTTGCTCATGCAGGCGTTTTGAGTAGTTTGGTTTGCTATGTAGACACATATTCTATGATTTGAGAATTATGGACATTAGGAAATTTCCAAAACAATACATTTTAAATAGATGTCACAAAGAGGCTTCCCCAAACTGCTCTCTCGAATACTCAATTAGTCGTGAATATATGTCCGAGCTTGATCCCGATGTGCAAAAGTATGATGCGAGATACTATTTTTTCAATGGAATATACTTTAAACCGTTTATCTGGTAATAAAGAGGAGCTATCCTTATATAAGGATCATGTTCAATCTTATATTAAGAAGGTTCAAGATATGCAGATTGTTGCTCCTCCCGCTAGTACTAGGGATAGATTTGCCGAGATAGTCGGTCAAAATAAAAACGACAAGAATCCGATAGGAGTCCCTGTTGGGTATAAATCCAAAGGTTCTGGTTCTCGAAAGTGCGTGAAATCTAAACAGGAGATAGCAATCGAGAAAAAGAAATCAAAGTCGAAACCCGACGCCAAAAAAAGACAGTGTCAGAACTGCAAAGGCTATAGACACTACGCATCGACATGCAAACATGCCGTAATTAAAAGAAGATCGACAAGGTCTTCGAGAGCCAGTGAAGAGTAGTTTGGCGTTTTGTATTTTTTCATTCTTACAGAACACACATAGATCTCAGTTTGGCGTTTTACGTCATTCTTTATACATCATTTTTTTCCATCTTTTTTTCGACCAATTTGTTCATAACATGCTACTTCGAAGTTACATAACAAAAAATATAAGATCGGACAAGCAAATCAAACGCCAAAAAAAAAAACAATGCCACTAAATAAAACTACCATAAACCTCTAATTTTGGTCATGCTAAACTCATTAATGTTTTGCTAAATGAGATCGACAACATTGTTAATCCTCAGTCAAGAAAGATGTCTAACAATGTTGTCCATCCCGTTTAGCTAAACTTTATTGAGAACAAAACTGAATCTCCATGAAATGATGTTTTTGAAATTTTGTGGTTTTTGTATGTTTTGGCGTTTATATTAAGGATTTTGCCCATTACATCGAGCGAAAGTTTACTGAGAAAATAGTGTATCTCAAAGAAACATGGATTGGAATATTTGATATTTGGGTTTTTTGGCGTTTCTAAGATGAATGGTATAAAGGAAAATATGGCGTTTGGGGTTTTGGTGTGGTTTTAGTAGGTCTGAGAGGTTGTATATATAGGAAGTTTTTGGCGCGTATTTTAGGCGCGATTTTTATTATAATAAATGCTAGCAATTAAGTTCCTTCGTTTCAGTACTGTTTGTTCAGCTTTATCGATTAAAAAAAGTTTGGCGTTTTAGATTAGGATGAAGTGTGCTATGTGGGTTAAGGAGGAATTTTAATAGCGTTTTATTCATTAGTTTGGCGTTTTGTGTAGAGAAGTCAAAAGACCCTTTTACCCTCAATGAAGCGTGCCACACTAATAAAAGTGATGTTATTTACGAAAGCGCCACCACATCATCTAGTCCATAGATTGTTTTGATCTGACGATCCATAAGCGTTATCTTCGTTCTCACTCTTTCCACCGTTTTCTCTAAATCCTTATATATATATATATATATAGAGCGAGAGAGAGAGAGAGAGAGAGAGAAACGGGATCAACAGAAAACGGTTGGAAGTGTGAAAACAGTGAGAACACATCCTGGACAAACACGTGACAGGGACGCTAAATGATATGAAGGGGCACGATTGTCATTGTCCATGTTCCCCTCGATAAATGGCGTTATAATTCCGTCTCAAACAAAATTCCAACAGAAATAGCGTTTTGTTCACTATAATTGTTTCAATGGCGTTTTTTTTCAAAGTAATTTTTTTAAATGACATTTATGTTTCAATGGCGTTCTTCATATATTCAACAGATATGGCGTTTTGTTCTTTTTGGTTGTTTCAATGGCATTTTTTTTCAAAGTATTTTTTTTAAATGACGTTTATTTTTCAATGGTGTTATTCCTATATTCAATATTTGGCGTTTTAAATATTAATGTTAATTGTCGTTTGGGTTCTAATATATGCTTATTGTTTATGATCAATGGCGTTTTACACCTGGTTACTATTCGCTAGTTATTCAAATCATGGTGTTTTCACCAACATGTTTTAGGAAGACAGTAACATCACTTCTTATTGTTTATTATTCAACTAATGGTGTTTTCATTATGGATTATTCATCATGGAGTTTTAATGGATTTCTCACATCTAGGCACACATATTATTGAAAATGCCACAATGAATACCCCATAACGAAATATGCTTTTATTAAGAAACAAGTAGTTGCAATAGTCTAAACCAAAATATATTAGTCAACATTAAAATTATAAAATATAGGATCGTTTTGACGATCAAATGAGTCAATCAGAGACAATACACAACTGTTTGAAAGGCGGAAACAAACAAACAACCTAGAATCAGTGTAGAAATGAGTAGAAACAGAGTATGATACTTAAAACAAGCTTCTCATTGATTTTAGACTTGATTACACAATGAAAATTGGACAGCACTTCGTTACACCTCAGATAATTTCGTCCCAAATGAGAAGCATCACATGCCTATTTATAGACATCTAATTTCGTGCGAAATTACTACAAAACAACATAAATTTACATTTTGACCCCTGTACAAGCTACCGACATGACCTAGACTTTAGACGTAGGCTATAGACATAATGCACCAACAAACTCCCCCTTGGATATTGCCGGAGTCTTCAGTCAAGTCTTCAGCGCTTTCTTCACAACGATTTGCACTTTTCTTCCCTCGGCTTAGGCTTTTTCATCAGCAGCTTCCTAAGCTTTTCGTTCTCGTCAACCTTTTTCTTCTCTTCAGCAGCCATTCTTTGCACAACTGTATGCTTTAGCATGTTGTCTCTATCTTCACGAGCCTTTCTTTCTCTTTCAGCCTTCAACGCTTCCTCTTTCTCAATCTCTCGCCACTTAGACGTCCATTTATTGTCAGCATTAATACCTTTTTGGAAGCAGATAGACACAACCTTCTGAAATTGCATGGCTTGCTCTTGGTCTTCGGCTTTAAATCCAATCTTGTTAACAAACAAGCATTCAATGTCTTTTGCCGAGCAATTTACCAACCATAAAGGATCATACACAAAGATGTGTCTGATTTCATTTTCAGCTCTGTAGGTAATCACAGCTTCAGTCGACAAACAGCTGTATACCCAGTACAAGAACCCCTTATAAAAATCTTGCTCCATTTTAGATACTGGAATGTTCTTTATAACTCTAGGTTTCTTCACATGCAAGACCGTTTCTTCATTTCCAGTCACTGGATCTACCCTCTTCACTTTCTTCGGGTAGTGAGGTTTCCAGTGTTTGAATCCTCTGAAGGCTTCAAATTTCATCAGACCCTAAATGGGTATATCATACTTTCTTACAGGATAATCCAGAGTTCTAACTTTCGAAAACTCTTCAACATCCCACCAAGGTAGGGACATGATATCCTGAATATATTCAAAGTATTGCACTCCAAATTCTCTCCGAATAGCATACACATTTACTTGTGGCAGAAAGCCCCAACTGATAATATCCCCCAGTGACACATCCCTGTCTCTCTTATAAAACTTGAGCGGACATTTGAATTTTCTTTCGGAACTCTTTCTAAACCACTTCTTGCGTTCTTCGCTCTGTGCATCTTTCGTTGTACCATCAAAGTTCTTATCTTTTAGACATTCTGCGACTTTCCTTCTCAACTCCTCAACATTTGCTTGACTGAAAAACTCAACAAGTGTTGGAAAGTTTGAAGTGCCTTCATTCACACTTTCTTCATCGCTGCAGTCTTCAACCTCAACCCTATCATAATTGTCTACCTCATCAACATATTTATACTGATAGTCTGGCTGTTGATTCATATCAAAAGCATTCAACTCTTCTTCAAAGTCAAACTTGAAGTTAGGATCATCAATACGTGTCATCTCAATAATGTCAGCCATGGTGTACGTATGTCTGATTTCTCCTTCCTCAACTTCAGGTTCAAGACACAATATCAACTTTTCTCTTTTATCAACATTCTGATCATAAATGTTCTCCCCCTCTCCTGTAGCATGCTCAGGCTCTTCATTCATATCGTCATGAAGATAATCATCGACATTCTCTTCATTAGACGCCTCTGTAACTTTAATGCCTGTACCACCTTGACTGTCGTCATCATTATCATCATCACTATGGCTACTAGCAGAGAATACATCATCTGCATCATCTGTTTTCTCGTCATCAACATCCTCTTCTTCATCATCCTCTTCAACATCTTCCTCATCATTAATAACATCATCAAGTAACACATCCTCTTCAAAAATAGCAGAAATTGCAGAAATAGGACGAGGATTTTCAGGCACAGTTGAAGGAACAATTGCTCTTTCAGTAATTCCACTAACACCTTCAATACCTTTACCCTTGTTCTTCATCTCAGCATCAATCTCAGCTTGACGTCGAGCTCTAACCTCTTCAACTTCAATCTCTTCAAATCTCTGCTCAACAAACTTTCCAAGCAAGTTTTCTAACACTTTATTCATCATGTATACCTCATGTTCTTTAATTGCTTTAGCAACTTCCAATTCTTTATTCTTTAACTCAAAGTACTTGTTCTGCTCATCTCTACGTGCTTTCTCTTCCTTTAACTCATCAACTTTTACTTTAAGAATATCAATCTCTGCCTGACCAACTTCAACTTTCTTTAACAATGAAGAATTTTCAGCTTCCACAGACTTAACACGCTTTTCCAATTTCTTCTCACGATCAACCAACTTTTTATTTTCAACCAACACTTCTTCAACTTTCTTTTCCAAACTCTTAACTTGCACATCGGTCGCAAAATTAAAATCTCCAATTTCTTCCAGAGAAATACCCTCCGGAATATTTGGAAAAGTTTTGTAGCCCGAAGAACCAGGTGTAGTTTGGACAGGTGGTTGTGTGGATGGTGGTGTTTGAAAGATTTGCTGTGAAGTAACAACAGGTTGTGGTTCATGTGATGGTGTAGCAATATGAATATGTGATGGTGAAAGATGTAGTGGTGATAGATGTGGTGGAGATGGTTGATGTGGTGGAGATTGAATTGGTGATGTTTGATGTTGTGGTTCAGGTGGTGGTGTAGGTGGTTTACTAGGTTCTTTGATTGGTTTCTTCTTCAACAAAATTTTCAACCTTGGTGCTGCCTTTGGAGTTACAACTCTCTTTCTTGCAGATTGTTTCTTCCTACCACCAGATGATAGAGGTGTTTGAGATTCTACAACATGCTCAGGAGATGGATTGTATAACTCATCATCTTTATCCTTTTTCCTCTTTCTCTTTAATTGTTTCTCTTTTTCAATCTCAGCACTAATTCTCTTTGCACGTTCTGTTTCATCAATTTCTTCTGCAGACGAGCTTGATGAGCTTTTATCTACATCATCACCTTCTTCATCACCAGCTATCTTTTCTGATTCAGCATTATATTCATTAAGAGATTTTAAAAACTTTGCAGATTCAGGAGACAAACGAACATCTCCTTCAACATTAACTTCTGCTTCATCTTCAGCTTCATCTTCTTTATCAGATTCATCAACAAGCATAGTCTCAACAGTTTTCTTTTGACGCTTTTTCTTTGGCTGAGATGATGATTCCTCCTCTACTTGAACTTTCGGAGTTGATTTTCTGCTTCTCTTCTTTTTCTCTTCTTTCAAGAACCACTCGTTTCTTGATTCTTTGAAGCTTTCAAGTGTTTTCAACTCATCAGCATAACTTTTATCTTTCGTTTCTTTCTCATTTCTCCAGTTATGATGATTGATTAGATCTGGATCTTGATAATTCTTATCTTTGATGAAACCAAAGAATTCAACTTTTGATGATGGCTCTGGATGGTTTGGGTGATATCTGGCCAATTGTTTCAAAGACTCATTATCCATATGGTACAATACCAACATGTCATTCTCTTCATCTCTCTCCAAATCAGGATAAGCATGATCTATCATCATCTGAACAAATCGTGGATACACCCAAGTCTTGCACTTTGAAGTAATGTTCTCTACCATGTAATGAAACACAATCTTCGAAAAATTATACTTTTTGTTCAACACAAGAGCTGTCACCATGTTCATTTGATAATCTCTCATCACATCGTAACCTCCCTTTCTGTGACTGAGAGCATGCAGCACTGAATGGATAAGAAACTTGTAAAGCTTTGGAAAACATGCTTTCAAATAGTTAGCCTTGTTTAATGGACCATTGTAACCCAACCGCAACATGCATCCTTTTACAATTCTTTCTGGGAATTTTGTAGGAGAGTTTGTAGGTCCTTTGGATAGGATCTGTTTGTAGGAAACTAGATGAATCGGCTTTGATTAATGTGCGGAATCCATTTGATCAAACTACAGATATACGACAAAGTATTCAACTCTAAAATGCTGTCTGATCTTTCTATTCAACGTATATGAAAGTACAAAGGTTCCTCTGAAAGTCAGACTGACATGAGTTCTCCAGAGAGTCAAAAGTGCAAAAGATACAAATGACCTGACCGGACAGGTATTTATAGGCAGAGTCAGGATAGAAGAAGTGCTGTCCGATCGGCTAGCATGAGATGCTGTCCGATCGGCTGGCATTGCTGACCGATCGGACGCCTGTCCGATCGGCTGGGCTAACCGATCGGCTGGCATAGCCAACAAAATACAGCACTTTTACAATAACGTCCCATATCCTGATCTGCTTAAACTAACATACATACAAACATAGAGACACAAATATACAAAACATGACTTCATGCTGACGGAAGCTACAGACGTTTGCACTAACAGACTCCCCCTCGGATGTAGCTGTAGTTCCTTCCAGCATAATCTTTAATTCCTCCTGTTGCGTCTTCGTTATCTTGCTTTCTGTCTTCTCAACTCTGCTTTTTCTTCTAACATTCTTTTTCTTTTGTGCCTTCCTTCGGTCAACCACCAATTTCTGCCTTCCTTCGGTCAACCACCAGTTTCTGTAAACAGGATCACCATCACGCTTCCGATCCCATTTAGGAATCTTGTTTTCCTCTGATTCAATTGGCGTTTGATCTGTTGGTGGCACTTTTCCCAACCTTCGTTTGCCCAATTCAGCAGCTCTTTCAGCAATCTTTTTAGATCTTTGTTCACGCTTATACTTTTTCAGGAACTCATCAATCTCCAGATCTCTCCATTTTGTCTTCTAGTATCTACCAGAATTGATGTCTTGCGCAAAACAAACATCTACAACTGTTTGGTATTGCTGTGCTTGAACTTTGTCTCTCTTTTCATAAACGATCTTGTTGTAGAACAAGCAATCGATATCCTTCTTTGAATAGTTAACAAGCCACATTGGATCCAGAATACTGATTCTTCGAGATTTTCCCGTGGACTTGTCATACAGAGAGATAACTGCCTCAGCTGTAGTTTCGTTGTACAGCCAGCCTTGAAATAAATCATGGAAGTCTTGCTCAATGGCTCTAAGTGGCATATTCTTCAGGCATCTAGGCGGCTTCACATCCAGAGTTATATCCTTTTTACCATTCTCTAGATATGTGACAATCTGCTTTGGATACTGTGGCTTCCAATCAGGATAACCATTCTTTGCCTGCAATTTGATGTAGTTCCACAAATCTTGATCATGTTGTCTAACTTCTGGACCATAGTAGAACTGCTTGATATTCTTTGTTTTTACCAACTCGTCCACATCCCACCACGGTAAAGAACCGATATCTGACAGAAATTCGAAGTACTGGACTCCTTCTTCCCGTCTGATAGCGTAGACTTTAAGATCTTCAAGATAACCCCATGATAGAATATCTCCCGAAGATAGATTTTTGTCGTGAGTGAAATACTGAAGAGCTCTAAGAGACTTTCTTTCTTTGGGCATAACTTTGAACCACTTCTTTCGTTCTTCAGCAAGAATTTCTCTGGGGATTGTTTCCGGAACACCTTAAGTAGAAACTTTTTCAACAATTTTCCTTCTGATTTCATCTTCATTTCTGTCTTTGAACATCTCAGCAAATGAAGGAAATGTTTCATCAATTCCAGAATAATGGAAATCTACTCCATCATTAGATGAATCTGAAGCATCTTCAATAATGACTTCATCATAATGATCTGCTTCATGAGCATATCTAGGCTCAAAATCTTTTTCTGGAGACTGAGGAATCTCATCCTCAATATCAAACTTGAAATTTCCATCTTCTAAACCCAACTCTTCTAACATTTCAGCTCTAGTTCTCCGAACCTCGATCTCACCTTCATATTTCTCATGTAGGTAGATAACAGTAGGGTTTGTTAGAAATACCTGGTCAGCATGTTGTTTTCCAGATGATGAGGCTTCATGTTGAGTATCATCTTCCTGTTCGTTAATTTCATCATTCATCAACTCTTCAATCCTTTCTTGAACATTAGGATTATTGATTAACAAGCCAGAAGACCCTTGATCATCATCATCATTTTTCTTGTCATCATCATCTTTCTGAACAGACTTGTCTTTATCATCATTTCCATCTTCATTCTCTTCTTCATCACCATATATTTTAAGATCAAAATCACTAACCTCTTCTCTACGAGCTTTCTTTGCTTCTTTTCTTCTTTCATTAATTTTCATTCTGCGAACAATCTCTGGTATACTGTAAGGCACCGTAGAAGCATTACCAACAAGAACGAATTGTTGTGTCTTCCATTCCAGTAACAACACTTCTTTGGCCTTTCTCTTCTTTTGAATAGCAGCAACTCTATGAATAATTTCATCAGAATCAATGAATAGAGAGGACTCACCAACCATCATAAAGTTTTGATTCTCTTCAGCATCTTGTTCTAGAATATCTTCAACAACTTGTTCTTGAATAACTTCAGCATCAACCATTTCAACATCAACTTGATTTGAAGAACCACCAGCTTCTTGAACTTTTTCAATAACACTTTTGTTCTTTTGAGTGGAATCTTCAGCTAGTCGTCTTTCTCGTTCCATTCTTTTCTCTTCTACCTTTTTAACTTCAAGATCATTGAAGGCAGCATGAACATCAATCTTCAAATGACTTTCCATTACCGCATACAACATGTTAAGCTGGTTGTCTTTCATTACTTTATCAGCCTTCATTGCTTCCATCTCCAACTTCATAGCCTTCATTTCATTTGATGAAGCTTCACTCATTTCACTGAGAAGCTGATTAAGCGTCTGATTCACATCTTTAAGATTCTTTATCTTCACATTTAATGAAGAAATTTCTGCTGTCAATAATTCAAACACTTTAGAATTATCACTGCTATCATCCTTCAATTCATTTATCATCTTCTCTTTGTCTATCAGCACCATCCTGATTTGATCATGAGCTTTCATCAGCTGATTAACCTGCTTCTTTAAAACATCTCGTTCTGCTTCAGCTTTGTCTTTAGCCTTTTCGAGAGCAGCAACTTTCTTCAGTAATTCTTTTACAACTTCATTATTAAACATGTCGTAATCATCTTCTGGAACATCTTCACTAAAAATTCCAGTTGCAGGTGGAAGATTTCCAAAGAAATCATCTGTAACTTTTGGACGTGAGGATTCTGGAATCTCAATATTTTCAGGAATTGGTGGAAATTTTGAAGAAAAGACTCCACCCTCAGTTACTTCAACATAATCATCTTGACCAACTTTCCTTTTAACCTCTGGTTCTTGAGCTTTTGATGATTCAGCATGCTTTTTGCCTTTGCCTCCTTGATCTTTTTGAGCTTTAGCTTCTCCTTTCTTTGCCCGCACACTTCTAGGAATAACTCCAGTTTGAACAGCTTTGCGCTTCTTAATTTGTTTCTTTGGTTGATCTGGTTCAAAAGAAGTGTCTTCCTCATCTGATGCTTTTTGTTTCTTTGTAGGCTTTTTCTTGAGTTGTGCTTTGCCTCTGCCAAGTGTAGTTGGATCAAGTTCTGATTCTGATTCAGTAGCTTCAGAATCTTCATCACTTGAGACATCTTGAACAACACCTTCAGGTTCTTTGCCTTTGACACCTTTAGCAACATCCTCATTCTTCTTCAAAAAGCTTTCAAGAGTTTGTGATAACAACTCAGCTCCTTCTTGAATAACTGCTGACGGTTCCAAAACTGTTTCATCTCTCAGCTTTTGTTGCGGTTCTCCAGAAGACCCTGCAAAAACAAATTTTAACAGATTTATTAGAAACTTTTAATAATTTAAAATTCTAATTGCCTTATGACTCCCCCTTTCACTATACCCTTTTCTACATTCTTCGGAATAGAAACTGCAGGGGACGTCTTTGGAGTTCTCTTTCTCTTCCCATCTTTTACTTTCTCAACCCACCATCTAGTATTCTTTTCTTTAAACTCACTCATCTTCACATCTTCATTATCTGAATCACTATTCTCATGTCTCCATTTGTCATTCTCAGGAGCAACATAGTCTGGATTCTTGATTTTGCATATCATTTGTTTCGTTTGCATCATTTTCTTTGGTGATTCTTGCAATGGTCTCAGTTGTTATGTTTCTCATATCCATAATGTCACTTTTATTTTTTGGAAGATCTTTGAATTTATCGTTTATCATCATCATTATGAATCTTGGATACATGATATACATGTCACCTTTATTTTGGCAGTTATCCTTCATATATTCAAAGATTACTTGAGAAATGTTGTAACGTCTGTTCAATACCAAACTTGTGACAATATTCATGATGTAATCTGATACTTCATCATATGCTCCTTTCCTGTGTGACAATGAATGAACCATGCAATGCATCAAAAATCTGTAGGCCTTTGAGAAACTTGTCTTAGTCATCTTTCCATTGATATGGCCAGTGAATCCCATTCTGCACCACATTCCTTTAGCAAGATGTTCAGACATGATTGTTGGATCGTCGTCAGAATCTTTTAAGTCTAGAACTCTTCTAATGTCTCCAACACCAAACTTAAACTCTACATCTATATATTTTCCCGTTTTGTCCTTCTTTCTTAATACTGAGTGTATCATCTTATCAGTTTCTTCATATCTAGCTGTGTTCCAGAAGGCTCTTACATGAGATTCATATATAACAGTTCTGTCAGATAAAGCCTTAGCAACTCTGCTTTCTCTTAAGAATTTGGCCATTTTTTCAACCACCGTATTCTCTGTGTTAGCCTCATCAATTACACAGTATACATTGTGACCCTTATCCGTATCCTTTCCTCTTCCCTGTAAAGATATGCATTATTACTCAATTACACAAGTTTTGAGACATAAGGATGAAAAATGGAAATTTTGAGAAATTTTCTAACACTGAGAATCCCTTTATGATAGAACTAATTAATCGGATGGCTGTCCGATTGGTTAACATATCTGTCCGATCGATTAGCTCAACTTGTGAGCTTTGATATGGAAATAGCTGTTCGATCGGTCAGCAATGCTGTCCGATCGGCTGGTGATGCTATCCAATCGGCTAGCAATGTTGTTCGATCGGCTGGCATATCTGTCACTTTGAACAGTCAACAAGGTATGATTGAATGCTGACCGATCGGCTGGCAATGCTGTCCGATCGGCTGGCAATGTTGTCCGATCGGCTAGCAATTGTTTTGAACACCAATGAAGTGCAGAAAAAGCTGTCCGATCGGTTAGCAAAGATGTCGGATCGGTTGGCCATTTTGCACAGATTTCAATGAAATGTAAGAATGCTGTCCGATCGGCTGGCAAGGCTGACCGATCGGCTAGCACAATACATAACATGAATCAAATTAAACTTTGCACAAATTCCAAGGCATGAGCTACTGTCCGATCGGACTACTGTCCGATCGGTTGGCATCTCATTCAAGAACATTCAAGAACAATCATACTCAGAATTTTTCAGGCAGATTATCAAAAATTGAACATAGATCTATGTGAAAAATCTTGTCGCGATCAAAACCCTATGTTCATTATTCTCTAATTCGTTCCAAACAAGGTTTAATTTCACTAAAACCTAGCCGACTGCCGTAATCACTAAACATCAGATCTACTCAAGATAAACATGAATTGACACAAATTAAACCGGTAAATCTACAGATCTTAACATTGCGACCAAAACCTTGTGCTTAAAATTCAACAAAAATAGATAGAACTTCCTAGATCTGATTCTAAAGACGTTGACAGTGACGACATGAAGAACATATAGAAAAAATGATAGATTTGGATGTGAAAGACTTACCTTTGGCATTGTGAATGATGTGCAAACCAACAAACCAATGTTCTAATCCAAAGAGAATCAATGAAACAATGAGAAATCAGATGAAAGTTTGAGAGAGAAGGGTCAGCCGATCGACCATGTAACCGTTTTGACTGAGGTTTGACCTCCTATTTATAGGTGTCATTGAGTCGGTGTGCTGCCCGATCGGCTAGCTATGCTGTCCGATCGGTCAGCTGTTCGATCCAAGCATTCCTATTTCTCTCAAAACTTTGACATTTTGACTTTTTGAATTTTTCAGTGTTTGAGAATCCACTTAAGTATCTAGGTCCAAGTTAATGACCCTAGGTACTTAATTTTCCTACCAAGTCCAACTTAATGACCTTGGTTGACCCGAAACAAAGCAAACTGATGTTTTGATCAATCTTTTTTCTGAAAATTATAAGTTTCAAATTAATGAACTTGTATTTGACTTTTCATTTCCACAGGATCCATATGATTAGCTCCAAACTCAACTTCCAGCCCAGAAACTTCCTGCCTTCAATTCGAATCTGAAGATCAACTTTCCGCTTTGGTTTGTCGGAAAATAAAGCAGAAATATAAAATCTTTTTGGGATTTTTTAAAAAAGCTTCTAAACTAGAAATGAAATACAGAACTGAAATGCAGTAAACGTAAACTATTTACAAACATATTTTTGATGAGCGTGTTAGGGAATCATATCAGCTACTGACAAGTTACAAGTATCGTTAAGCTTGATTTCATACACAATCATTAAACAATTCACTTAGATTGTCGATATACTGATCCACTTAAATTTTCACACACATTTCAATCTGTTCAGGATACGAATTTAGTGTTTTAGCGACTTAAACTTATTCATGTGTCCCACCTCTTGAATATACTCTCGTATCCTGATCCCAATATTCAGTCTTACAGGTAAATATAACACAAATGGTATCTGTAAGGGGTTAATAAATTATGAAGAATCATGAGAGCTCAGGTCAGAACTACCGTTCAGCAGAGAGATCATGACTCAACTTTTGGGTGTGTCCCCTTTAGAGGATCTTTTTTTACAACAGCATTGCTAAGCAATTTTATTGTCTTATCATATATGCTGAGGGTGATGCTATGTTTCAAGCATTGCGGAAAGTATTATTCAAGGACTAGGTCAGAACTTCCATTCAGCAGAAGTCCCGGAATAATACCCCAGATATCACTGAGTATAAAAACCTAGTATATCAGAAAAAGGAATCTTTCAAACGAAATTTTAGGGGTTACCTATATATCCAAGTAGTGTTCCCCACGAAATAAGCAAGTAAGATTTAGGTTTATATCCCGAACAAACCTACTAAATGTGTAAAAACCTATCGGCACATCATCAGTGAGACTGTTTAACGCATTTAAACTTTCCATTTCTTTAGCATACCGTAACAGTCTAGCTGATGTACTATCATTTTCCCTCTTTACACAAGCTCTTTTTGAATTTTATCATGTTTTTGGGTTTTTGAATTTTTTATTGTTTTTGTATTATCTAAAATTATAACCTATCTCCCCCTAAAGACCAAAACAAGTAAAAATTCGACAAACCATTGCAGATTGCTTTTCAACATCATCTACAGTGGTACCTTCATCGACGCCAACGATTTCTTCCGCATCCAAGTTTCAAAAGATATTGAAAACGTGTTTTGTCAAATGCTTTGGTATGTAAATCAACTTTTTGTTCATCGGTGTGGATTTTTTCTATTCGTATCAACTTCTTCTCGAAACAATCTCGGATGAAGTGTTGACGAATTTCAATGTGTTTCGTTTTAGCGTGATGAACAGGATTTTTTGTTATGTTTATAGCTGCCTCATTATCAACAAAAATAGGGGAGTTTAGAAATTGCAAACCGTAGTCTCGCATCTGTTGCTGAATCCACAAGATCTGAGAGCAGCAGCTGCTAGCAGATACGTATTCGGCTTCACATGTAGATAAAGCGACAGAGGTCTGCTTCTTGCATTGCCAGGTGACCAGTCGTGGTCCAAAAAACTGGCACCCCGCTGTTGTTGATTTAGCATTCACTTTGCAGCATCCGAAATCAGAATCAGAATATCCTTCGAGCGTGAAATCGCCTACTTTTGGATACCACAACCCCAGAGATGGAGTTCCTTTCAGGTAGCGTAGAATCCTTTTCACAATTACCATATGCGAGGCTCTAGGATTTGACTGAAATCGAGCTGCGAGGCAGGTTGGATACATAATATCCGGTCTTGATGCCGTCAAGTACATTAACGAACCTATCATGGAGCGATACAGCGTTTCATCTACCTTTTCTCCGGTGAGATCAGGGTTTATCCCATGGTTCGTCGCTAATGGGGTGGACATAGGTGACATTCCTGACATTCCGAATTTCTCCAGAACATCATGAACGTATTTCGTTTGATGTATGAACGTTCCCTCCGGAAGTTGATCAACTTGAAGCCCCAAGAAGAACTTCATCTAACCCATTGATGACATTTCAAACTTCTGCTTCATAACTTTTTCAAAATCTTTGCAGAGTTGTTCATTTGTAGACCCGAAAATTATGTCGTCCACGTAAATTTGAACTATCAGAAGATGCCCGTTGACTTCTTTTGTGAACAGAGTGGCGTCTATCTTTCCTCAGATGAAGTTGTTGGCTATCAGATGTTGAGACAAGGTCTCATACCAGGCTCTCGGGGCCTGATGTAAGCCGTATAACGCCTTATCCAGGAGATAAACTTTATCTTTGTGAATTGGATCGGTAAAGCCCGGTGGCTGTCCGACATATACCTCCTCTTTCACTTTGCCATAGAGAAATGCTGACTTTACATCTAGCTGAAAAACTTTAAAACCTTTCCATGAAGCAAACGCTAGGAAGATTCTGATCGCTTCAAGTCTAGCAACTGGAGCATACACTTCAGTGAAATCTATACCCTCCTGCTGACTGAAACCCTGGACTACGAGTCGAGCTTTGTTACGAACAACAACCCCTCTATCATCCCTCTTACATTTAAACACCCATTTGGTGTTGATCTTCCGATGACCATCAGGAAAATCCACTAACTTCCACACCCCTAACTTCTCGAATTGGCTCAGTTCCTCCTGCATCGCATTGACCCAAGAGTCTTCAGTAAGCGCCTCTTTGTAAGTCCTTGGCTCAATCTGCGAGATAAAATAACTTAATGAGAAATTAGTTTGTAAAGGAGCAACTTTTGTATAGAAACATGTAAGCCCATGATCAAGTTGTCTTCGAGTGCGGACGCCTGACTGCAGTTCTCCGATTATCAACTCCTCTGGATGATATGAGAGAGTTATTGGCATCACCTCGCCTGAGACATCTACTTCGCCTTCCAAATTTGTGACATTTTGATTTGCATCTTGTTCATTGACTGGAATAGTTTGATTTAAAAACTGAATTTGCTCCCCCTCAGAATCTGAATCACTGTGATCGAAAAATGGCATGTTCTCAGATTCTTGAATATCATTCTGTGCCGTCTAATTATCTTGAGTAACTTTATTTTGTTGGACATCATCATGTTCTCCAGCATTGCTTGGACCTGCTTCATCATCGTTAGAAGCTTGTTGTTTACGATAAGTTTCTGCTGGGAATCTTTCTTCTTGATCTTCATACTCTCTCAGAATATCCAGTTCATCAAAGAAATCTGGTTCTTCTTCAATGTTAAACGAACTCCACAAAGTATCGTAATTAAATCGCCATGAGTCACCTGGTTTCTGCAGTGGCATTGTATAACCTTGGCATTCAACATTGTATGCCTCAATGATTTGCTTCAAGCTAGGAATGAAAACACGCTTCAATGGGCTAGCATAACCCACGAATATTCCTTCAACACCTTTTTGACCAAATTTACCCTGAAAATCTAGAATTGTGCAGGGAGACCCAAATGGTTCAAGATATTCTAGATTTGGCTTGCGGTTGTTTATTAGCTCGAAACATGTCTTGTTGAATTTCTTCACTGTAAGAACCCGGTTGAGCGTATAGCATGCGGCTGCAACTGCTTCTGCCCAAAAATTTATAGGAAGTTTAGAATCGGCAAGCATCGTCCTGGCTGTTTCGATTAGTGTCCTGTTCTTTCTTTCAGCTACTCCATTCTGCTGCGGAGTGTAAGGAGCACTAAATTCATGCAATATACCTTTCTCATCACAATATTCTTCCATCTTGTTGTTCTTAAACTCAGTACCATTATCACTTCTGATTCTTCTGATACGCCTTTGGTACAGGTTTTCAATTTTTCTGAACAACGCCATTAAACTTTCAAACGTCTCATCTTTAGACTTCAAAAATGATACCCACGAAAATCTGGAATAATCATCAGTAACCACAAGACAGTAGAGATCCCCTGTAATACTTTTGACGTTTACTGGACCAAACAAATCCATATGAAGTCTCTCTAATGGTCTGGAAACTGAATTGACTTTCTTTTGAGGATGTGATTTCCTTTTTTGCTTGCCTTTGATGCAACTAATGCACTCCCCTTCAAGATGAAAACCTTTGATGTGAACACCCAGAACTAAATCATTATGCACCAAGTGATTCATTTTTCGTAGGTGAATGTGGCCCATCTTGCGATGCCACAACTGTGATTCTTTCTCCGTTGCTCTGGACACAAAACAATTAGCCTGACCCGTTGTTGTAGTTGCTACACTCGTGTCTAATACATACAGGTCATTGACTCTTGGTGCCCTCATGATAATCCATTCTTCAGGGATAACAAATCCTGGTTTTAAGGTCAAACATTCTTTGTCTGTGAAGTGAGTGGTATACATCCTGTCACAAATCTGCGAAATACTTAGTAGATTATTTTCCAGCTCAGCAATGTAATTAACTCTTTCAAACGTGACAATCCCATTGGATAGCGTTCCTTCACCAACAATTCTACCACCTTGGTTACCTGCGAACCCGACATAACCTCCATTGAAATTTCTAACATCGTACAACAACGCTGTCTTCCCTGTCATGTGCCGAGAAGCTCCATTATCCATAATCCAACGTGAAACGGATCTTGGAAGCTCCTGCACATATCAAAAATATTTAGTGAGATTTTGATGCTACCCAAGCCTCTTTTGACTCGGGTAACTTGACATTAATGTGTGTTTTAGCAGTGTAAAGTGGCGGAAAATTTTTATCATTCATTTTTAAACTTTCAGCAGACCCAACCTCAACCTCTTTGAATAAGAAAAATTCGTCTTTTTGAGGCTGACCAGATGGCTGATCTTTTCTTACCACATACTTCTTTTTAGAAGTCGAATTTTGTTTTTCTTGTTTCTCATATAAATCCAAAGGTACATACATCTTCTTGGTTGAAGATGATGATTTTTCAGTCTCAGACACCTTTGGTTTTGGAGAATTTGCTTTCTTGTCAACAGTTTTTGGCTTCCATGTTTGTTGAGGTGATGCAACTCTTTTGTAAAATTTGTCATTTTTAGTTACCAAATTCTTAACAGGTTTAGTTCTGATCTTGGTTTTATCATTTTTCAAAACCTTTTTCTCAACAACCAATGGAGCTTTTCCCTTCACAACATCTTTCTTGCTTGAATTCATCACAACTTCAGTCTTAGGCTTCAAGTTGGTACACTTTCGTGCAATATGTCCAATTTGATTGCATTTGAAGCATGTTCGGGTGTCAACTTCCCTACTTGTGCCTTCAGACTGAGGCTGTGAGGCCTTCTTTTCAAAGAACTCTTTGTTTGATTTTGAAAAAATCTCAGATTCCTCATCAGAAAGTGAACTTGAACTGTTCACAAACACCTTTTTCTCAGCAAACTTCTTGTTTTGAAAATTTGTTTTCTGATAACTCTTACTACCCTGATAACCTCCCGACCATCTATTTTGATTGTTGTTATAAAAGCGTGATGGAACAACAGGTTTCTTATAGTAAGCTTTATCTTTCTCAAAATTCATTTGCCTCTTCGTCTGATTCAAACCTTCTACTTCAGACAAATCAATTTCAACCAATTTGAACACATTTTTCAATTTGTTCACATTAACATTTTCCAGAGGAAACTCAGAATCTGAATACAACTTATCAGATCCAGCCATCTTGTACATCACAAGACCTGGTTCATCACCTAAGTTGTTTTTGGATTTTGGTTTCGGAATGTAATTGTTCAGAAAACATTCTTCTTCCTCAGCTGAATCACTATCCAAAACACTTTCAGCCATGCCTTTAACGATTTCAGTTTGAACACTATCATCAGATGATGATGAAGAAAATGTTACATCAATTGACTCTGGAAGTTTTATCTCATTTGTTTCATCATTAACCAACCCTGATTGTTTCTTTGAAAAATTGTTTAGAACTGGTGGTGGAACCTGATGAAACCCTACCCCAGTTCCATCAGCATATACGTTTTCGCCTGCTTTGTTCTTCCCAATGGGTTTGGGAACAATGTGTTGTAAAACAAAGCTTGCAGAGTTGTAACTATTCAGCTTCAGCTGGATCCGTTCATTTTCAATTTTAACTTCTTGAAATTGAAGTTTCAACTTAGCAATCTCATCCAATTGTTGGTTGATTAATTCTTCTTTAACCCTCAAAACACCTTGCAAATGACAATTTTCTTTGTATGTTTTACCGTTTCTATCATCAGAATCTTTCACTGTGCGTTTTAGCTTCTCAAAACTTTCAGAAATTTGACGATTTTCAAGAATTAGTTTTTCATTTTCTTTCCTAACTCTTTCTATATCAATTTTATCAGTTTCGATTTTGTCAGTTAAATCTTTTAATCTGTCATTCGAAGCTTTCCGCATTTTGTCACGGTTCAAGATCTGATCCTCCTCCTCTCTGACTCTGTTTGTCAGATCCTCAACTTTCTTACCATTGAGATAAGTGATTGTACTACAAACTTTGCACTTTTTCATGCAATTTTTGCAGTCAATATCATCATCATTAACATTCTTACCTGACTCAGTTGTTGACGCGTTTGAACTGACCTGGCTGTTAGACTCAGAGACGAGTTTAGACTCTACCTCAAGTGCCTTAGCAGCCAGCACCTTGTTAGCCATCCTTCCCAAGTTTTCAGCATTCAACTCTTGAGTTATGTCAATGATCCCATTATCAACCTTCTTTGGCTTTTCTTCTTTTTCTATCTCTTTCTCTTCTTCACTTCCCCACCATTTTCTTTGCCAACCCTCTTCTTCTTCAGCAATTTGTTGAATTATGGTTTCAAGATCGAGGGTCTTGTAGTCAATAGCAATGTTTCCCATTGGGTCAAGATAACATTCTTTGTCAGGATCCCATCTCTTCGCCCTTTTTGCTTCAGTGTATATGTCAGATATTCTTATCATTCTGTTTTGAGCTATCATTTATCTGTTGACATACTTTTCTTCTTCATTTCTGCTGTCTTTAAAAGGAACAGGTTCAACAGACTTTGCCAAAAAAGCGTATCCAACCGCATCCTCCTCTGGTAACAACTCGTTCCAGTCAAACCCTTCATCGTCATGAATCACTACAAAAGCTCTGGATTTTTCTTTATTATCTTCAAGTTGTTTCATTCTGGGCGGTTCTGATTTATTCTGATGATAAATCGCTCTCTTGTAGTAATCTTCTTTGAACGGATTTTCAGAATCATCAGCATAAGCATTCCGGCACTCTCTTTTAAAATGACCTTTCTGTTTACACTTGAAACAGGTCACTTTTGACTTGTCAAAGCCCAACTTGGTAGATGGTCCACCAATAGACTTTCTTCCAGTTATCTCCATGAAACGCTGTGCCCGACAAACTGCACTGGCCATACACCACCTTATGTCGATCAATTCCATCTCCTCAGGATCTATCTGATCGTAATCTTCTTTTGTCAGGTTGGTGTTGCCAATCTTCCCAGCCACTAGACTTTCATACAATTCTAGCACAGAAGCTAGGAAAACCATCTGTTTCTTTGCAGACTCCTCGCTGAAGTTTTGAGCGTTCTTTAAGTCCACAGCGATGTTGCATTGAAATAAATTCTTTACAGCTGATTGGTTTGAATTTGATGAAGAGCCACTGTGAAAACCATTGCTTGGACTTTCTTTGCTTGTTTCTTTGCTTGATGTGTTGGAATTTTCAGCAGAAAAAGCTATCTTGGGAGAAGTATTCTTTGGAATCATGCTTTTTGGATAATACAAATCCAAGTTCTGCTGGTACGACGAGTGATTCACTTTGTGTGTTTTCTTTATCTCCAGCTCGTGACTCTCTAATCTTTCGATAAGTAGATCCACTGTCAATTCTTCAGATTTGATAGTATTTTTCAACATCAAGGCAAAGTATTGCCAATCCATTTCATCTGGCAATGAGTCAAACAATTTGTCGACTAACTCTTCCCGAGAATAGATAATTCCATGTCTAGCCAGCTCCAACTTCAAGTGTCCAAACCTCTCAATCATCTTACATACTGATTCATTTTTTAGACAACCAAATAAATCAAACTCTTTTCTTAGCAGTTTCTTTTTGTTTTTCACTATTTCTGTACTACCCAAACATTTTACTTCTAACTTTCTCCACAAATCTTTAGAATTGTTATACTCGATCAAAGATATTATATCTTCTCGGACAGATTGAAACAGCAACGCGATGCATTTTTGCTCGGCAACAAAAACTTCTATTTCTTCATTTGATGTCAAATTTTCGCCATTTTTCCCTCCATCACTGTATCCATTCTTTAGACTTTTCCAGCTGGTATACGCAAATGCCTTCAACCATTCTTCAAATTTCATGGCCCATCGACTGTACTCTTCGATCGCCATCAACTTTGGGGGTTTGTTATATGTTCCGTATGCACTTTCCACTCCTAAAGCCTCCGACAAAGTTTTCTTTGCATTCTGCATGTTCTCATGGGTGTTAGAAGTATCATCTCCAGAATTGCCTACGAAAGCAAACTGATCACTGAAAGGATTCATGAATTCGTCCATCTTTCACGTGCCTGTAATAATCAACAAACACTTAGAAAGATTTTTACAAATTTCAAAAACACTTGGATCGAATGACTGTTCGATCGAATAGTACACAACTGATCACTTAATCGGATAGCTATTCGATCGATCAGCAGTTCGATCGGATATAAAGGCAATCAATTACCGTCCGATCGGTTGTCTGTCTGATCGGCTAGCAATATGACGTAAGCAAAAGGTAACTCGTAACAACAATGCTGTCCGATTGGTCAACTGTCCGATCGGCTAACACTGATGATGTCAGCAAGCAACTAGCAGATACTAACTAATCCAATCCATTCGGACAGCTGTCCGAGCGAGTGGATGACGTCAGCACATACGAACAGCTAAACATGGTTTTTGATGAATTTGATCTCGTTTTAGGTTGAATTTGATTATGAAACTTAGTAGGATTAAACTTTGAATGATTGCGAATCAAACGATATCGATTTTATCAATTTTTAACCGTGGATTCACGTTCAATTGTAAGTTTTTTCTGTTTTTAAAATGACAAACTAAGAAATAATGCAAGAAAAGAGTAGAAAGAGAAGAAATATGTCAAATCTCCGGTGAAATTTGACTCTGATCGGCAAGAAATGTCAAATCTCCGGTGAAATTTGACTCTGATTGGCAATAAATGCCAAATCTCCGGTGAAATTTGACTCTGATCGGCAAGAAATGTCAAATCTCCGATGAATTCAGTGTCGTTGATCTCGATTCAGCTCCCTGGATGCTCTGATACCACTTGTAGGTCCTTTGGAAAGGATCTGTTTGTAGGAAACTAGATGAATCGGCTTTGATTAATGTGCGGAATCCATTTGATCAAACTACAGATATACGACAAAGTATTCAACTCTAAAATGTTGTCTGATCTTTTTATTCAATGTATATGAAAGTACAAAGGTTCCTCTGAAAGTCAGACTGACATGAGTTCTCCAGAGAGTCAAAAGTGCAAAAGATACAAATGACCTGATCGGACAGGTATTTATAGGCAGAGTCAGGATAGAAGAAGTGCTGTCCGATCGGCTAGCATGAGACGCTGTCCGATCGGCTGGCATTGCTGACCGATCGGACGCCTGTCCGATCGGCTGGGCTAACCGATCGAACGGCTGTCCGATCGGGTGGCATAGCCAACAAAATACAGCACTTTTACAATAACGTCCCATATCCTGATCTGCTTAAACTAACATACATACAAACATAGAGACACAAATATACAAAACATGACTTCATGCTGACGGAAGCTACAGACGTTTGCACTAACAGAGTTTTCATCATCCGGAAAGTTTATCACCTCTCGTACAAGCTGCTCTGAGATAATAATTGGTTTATCTTGACCGTTTAAGCTCACAATCGAATTTATTGTCTTGTTTTCCTTGTTATACGTTGCGTTCTCCCAAAAACGTTCAATGTGGGATCTAAATACCAAATGTTGATTCGTCAAGGCTTTCTGAATCGGCAACCTCTCCATGAACTCTAGAATCCCTGTGAATTCAGCCATTTTTGGTATCTCCTTATCATAAACACAACATATGTTGTGTAGTGGATCAAATAACACATTCGAAGCCTGAAAGATAACAACATACAAACAAATCAAACACTTTAAAAAATTTTTCATCAAAAACACTACATTCAAACGAAATCACTTCAAATGAAATTACATCTCATACGAAATAACAATCTGGAGCGAAATCACTTTTTGAAATGAAATCACCTTTTAAAACGAAATTACATGTTTCAAACGAAATCACATTTGAAACGAAATAGCTATTTCGTGCGAAATAGACACTTTCATCAGTGTGCTATTTCGTGCGGAATTACCTGTTATTTCGTTTGAAAATGACATCATAACAATCATGATTAGATGATAAAATTGACTCTCTGGGTTTGTAATTCAGTGAATTCCGAGCATGTGGACCTGTTTATTGTTCAATTTTAACCACAAACAAACCCTAGATATAAGTTTACGGTTCAGATCTACCGACAATATACAAAAACATGTTATACAGATCAAATTGAAGCCCTAAGCAAGATCTATATCACATTCCGAGTTCAAGGGTATGATTATTATTCATTAAACATCAAAAATCAACCCAAGATCTCTGTTTTTGTTCCTGTTTATCGCCGACCAAACGATATTAGTTCAGATCTGGGTCAAATCACTAAGATTTCTCACCTTTCCCATGATAATAGTTGAGTAAACCAACTAAAATCAGGATTTCAAACAACAATCGGGCAGAATAACGGCTCAAATCGTTGATGATGGAGATTTTGTATGAAATCGCCTTGACAGTTGTTTGAAACGAAATAACAGAAATGACCTGTTCAAGCGAAATATCCTGCTATTTATAGACTACCTAATTTCATGTGAAATAGGCACAGGGACATGTTCAAGCGAAATCACCTGTTTCAAGCGGAATTACTATTTCGTGCTAAATAGTAATTTCGTTTGAAACGACAATTTTCAAAAATTTTCAAATTTTTAATCTTTTTGATATTTTACCGACACACCCAGTTAACCAAGTCCAAGTTTATGACCATGGTCAACTGTTTAGCCTGCTAAGTCCAAGTTAATGACCTTGACTGACCAGTTTATGAAGATGCTGATTTTCTGAAACAATTTTAAGTTCAAGTTAATGAACTTTTGAACTTTAAAACAATTACCAATCACTTTCTCAATCTTCTGCTTACCCAACCCTCATGATACAGACTTGTTCAGCACATAAGACTTTGATCATCTGATCTCCAACTTCTTTTGTAAAAAATAAGATGAAAAACAAATCTTTTTGGATTTTTTATAAGCAACAAAACTGTACAGATAATATTTTTGGTGAGTGTGTTAGGGGATCATATCAGCTGCCGACTAGATACGAGCACCATTAAGCTTTGATTACATTTTAAGTATTAAACAGTTTGCATTGATTGCCGATATACTGATCCTCTTAAATTTTCACACAAATTCAATCTATCCAGGATACAGATTTAGTGTTTTAAGGCTTAACTTTTACGCGTGTACCACTTCAGAATATACTCCCGTATCCAGATCCCAATATTCAGTCTTACAGGTGAGTATACCTAGATGATATCTGTAAGGGGTTAAATGCGAGGGCCGTAAGAGCTCAGGCTATTGCTTTCGCAAAATCAGAGAGATGACAGCTTTGACTTTTGGTGGGTTCTCTTTAGAGAATCTTTTCTTCAACATCACATGATTAGCATTTTGCAATGTTTCATCATTTTTTATGCTGAGGGGGGCTATTATTTCAAGCAGAGTAAAGTATTCTCCGGGGACTAGGCCATTGCTTCCGCAAAATCAGAAGTCCCGGGATAATACCCCAGATATCACTAAGCATAAAGACCTAGTATCTCAGAAAGAGGGACCTTTCAAACAAGATTTCGGGGGTTACCCATATATCCGAGAGATGTTCCCCACGTAAAAGCAAGTAATGATTTAGGTTTATATCCTGAACAAACCTACTAAATGTGTAAAAACCTATCGGCATATCATCTGCAAGACTGCTTAACACATTTAAACTTTACATATCTTTAGCGTACTGCATCTGTCTAGCTAATGTACTATCATTTCCCCTTTTTACACAAACTCATTTTCAGTTTTTCTATTGTTTTTTTGGATTTTTGAAATTTTATCATGTTTTTGGATTTTCTGCAAACTTTCTCCCCCTAAAAACAAAGACATATTTTTGTGTTTTTGTTTTTATCAAAAGCAGAAAATAAACTGTACAAAAACTTTGACAACACAACGTGGATCACATCAGATCGTCGTCCTCCTCGGCTTCACATTCAACAACCCTCCCAGAAAACAAATTTTTCATCCCATTTAATTTTAAAAGATAGTTAAATCTCTTTTTATCAAACGGTTTGGTGTAAAAATCAGCCTTCTGTTCATCGGTGTGTATATGTTCGATTCGAATCAATTTCTTCTCGTGACAATCACGGATGAAATGATGTCGAATTTCTATATGTTTTGTTTTAGAATGGTGAACCGGGTTTTTCGTTATGTTAATCGCTGCTTCATTGTCCACAAATATAGGCGTGTCCAAGAATTGCAAACCAAAGTCTCGCATCTGCTGTTGGATCCAAAGGATCTGAGAGCAACAGCTCGAGGCCGAAACGTATTCAGCCTCGCAAGTAGAGAGCGCTACTGAGGTTTGTTTCTTGCACTGCCAAGTAACTAATCGAGTTCTGAAGAACTGACAGCCTGCAGTGGAGTACTTAGCATTTTGCTTGCAGCTACCAAAATCCGAATCAGCAAAACCTGTGAGAGAGAAATCGCTAGACTTAGGATACCATAAGCCGGTGCTTGGGCAGCCTTTCAAATACCGTAAAATGCGTTTCACAATCGACAAGTGTGACTGGCGTGGGCTGGACTGATATCGGGCGCATAAACACGTCGGATACATGATGTCCGGGCGGGAAGCAGTAAGATACATTAAAGATCCAATTATCGACCGGTAATGCGTCTCGTCCACTTTTTCTCCACTCTCGTCTGGGAAAATCCCATGATTCTGAGCCAGGGGGTTGATGTTGGAGTAGATTCAGACATGTTGAACTTTTCCAGAACATCGTTCACATATTTTGTTTGATGAATGAAGATTCCTTCGGGCATTTGCTCCACTTGTAGCCCTAGGAAGAACTTCATCTCCCCCATCGAACTCATCTCAAACTTCTTTTTCATAACTTTCTCAAAACCTTTACACAAATCGTCATTTGTCGAACCAAAGATGATGTCGTCGACGTAAATCTGCAAGATTAATAGATGTCCTGCAACCTCTTTTATAAACAGAGTGCTATCAACCGTCCCTCTGGTGAACCCGTTGGCCAGCAGATGTTGGGAAAGCGTCTCATACCAGGCTCTCGGGGCCTGGTGTAGTCCGTAAAGCCCTTTATCGAGAAGATAGACTTTGTTTTTGTGTAGTGGATCAGTGAACCCTGGCGGTTGTCCAACATACACTTCTTCTTTGATTTTGCCATACAGGAATGCAGATTTCACATCTAATTGGTAGACTTTGAATCCTTTCCAAGACGCGAACGCCAGGAAGATCCTAATTGCCTCGAGTCTAGCAACAGGCGCATACACCTCTGTAAAGTCAATGCCTTCTTGCTGACTGAATCCCTGTACTACCAATCGAGCTTTGTTTCGAATAATGACTCCTCTATCATCCCTTTTGCATTTGAATACCCACTTTGTTTTGATCAGTTTTTGATTTTCAGGAAGGTCTACTAATCTCCAGACTCCCAGTTTCTCAAACTGCTGCAGCTCTTCCTGCATAGCATTAACCCAACTTTCTTCAGTTAAAGCTTCTTTATACGTCTTGGGTTCAACCTGCGAGATGAAACACTTAAGTGAAAATTCCTCCTGTAAAGGAGCAACAAATATATAAAAACATGTAAGAGCTCTGTTGATTTGATCCCGCGTTTTTACTCCGCTATGAAGATCACCAATAATCTGCTCTGAAGGTTGATACGACAAGGTTCTTGGCATAGCAGTGTCAGGCACGCTCACTTCCGATTGCAAGTTCGTAATGTCTTGATCACCGGTGTGATCCTCAGCTTCTATCGTTGCAACATTTGGTTCCTCGTCAAAAGTCGGACCGTCTTCCGATTCTGAGTCGTCAGAATTATCAAACATTGGAGCTGGTTCCTCTGGGGGTTCGTGTGTCGTTTCACTGGGACCGGCCTCGTGATCGTTTGTACCACTTGTAGGGTCGCTTGTACCCACGTTGGGGCGAGAAACTACCAACGGTCTTGGCACCTGATCTTGTGACATAGATTGTTGATGTTGGTATAATAAAACGAGTTCCTCTACACTTGGCTCAGTCGGAAGTTGGAAAGACTCCCAGTGTTTGTCGTAATCGAACAGAAATCTTGGTCCGGGAAGTTGTGGTGGAGCAGTATGCTTCTGACAATCAACATGCTGAACTTGAATTATCTTCCCCAGGCACGGTACGAACACCCTCTTCAGCGGACTCGCATAACCTACAAAGAAACCCTCATTACTTTTAGCACCAAACTTACCATCTGGATCAATGAAAGTACAAGGCGATCCAAACGGTTCTAAAAACTTCAAATTTGGTTTATAACGATGAAGAAGTTCAAAACAGGTTTTCTTATATTTCTTCACTGTGAGAACGCGATTCAATGTATAGCACGCTGCTGTAACTGCTTCACTCTAGAAAAATATCGGCAGCTTGGAATCGGCGAGCATTGTTCGAGCTGTTTCAATTAAGGTGCGATTCTTTCGTTCAGCTACACCATTTTGCTGTGGAGTGTATGGTGCACTGAATTCATGAAGAATTCCTTTCTCATTGCAAAAGTCGAGCATGCGATTGTTTTTTAACTCCATTCCATTATCGCTTCATAATCTTCTGATCGGAAATTTGTACAGCGTCTCCATCTTCTTGAATAAGACCATCAGCGACTCAAACATTTGATCTTTACTTTCCATACACACCACCCACGAAAACCTTGTGAAGTCGTCTGTGACCACAAGACAATACAAGTCTTCGCTCACACTTTTTACATTGACTTGTCCGAAAAGGTCCATGTGTAACCTTTCGAGCGGAACTCTGATTGAATTCAATAGCTTATGCGGGTGTGTCTTCTTCGTTTGTTTTCCCTTCTTGCACTCTACACAATCATCATTTAAATGAAAGTTTTTCAGATTTACCCCTTCTACGAGATCATTGTGCACAAGAAAATTCATTTTTCTGACATGAATGTGGCCCATCTTTCGATGCCACATTCTGGACTCTTTTTCAGGCGCTTTCTTTTTTTTCACAAAACATTGTTTCTGATAATCTGTTGTTGTTGCGACACTCATATCGAGAACATACAAATCATTTTCTTGTGGAGCTCGCATCAACACCATGTCCCGAGGAATTTTAAAACCAGGTTTTATGATTAAACATTCATTTTTAGTAAAGTGTATTGTAAAAGATTTGTCACAGATCTGTGATATGCTCAACAGATTGTTTTCAAGTTCGACTATGTAGTTCACTTTTTCAAACGACACAACTCCGTTTATTAGAGTTCCTTCACCAACTATTCTGCCACCCTGATTCCCTGCAAATCCAACATATCCACCGTTGATTGATTTAACATCGTAGAGTAAAGCCAACATTCCAGTCATATGCCTTGAAGCTCCGCTGTCCATGATCCACTTCGAGATTATTGACCTCGGAAGCCCCTGCATACATCAAAGAAATTCATTCAAACAATGAAGCCCATGATTTCTTTTCCTTTGGAACACTACCAAACACTATATCACATGACACATCAACTTTCGGAATGTTGAAGATAACATTTGGAACTTCAGGTTTCGGCTTTGATTTAAGATTTTCCTCCTTAATTGGTGGAAATTCTTCAAGTAACTTGTCTAGTTCAAATTCCAGTTTCTTAACATCATTTGCACACACTTTTGGTTCAGATTTTAGCTAATTTTCCATCTTCTTTTCTCCAACTAATTGTTTTGGTTTAACCACCCATGATTGATTTTGCAAAAATTTTGTCTTTGGATAAATCTTTGAAGTCTTTTGAGTTTTCGAAGATTCACCAATCTCAAATGTTGATTTCGGTTTTTCTTCTGACTTCAAAGATTCACCTCTTTTCAAAATTCGAACGGGAGAAATCATTGGTGTTTTGCCCTTATCATCAGTTGAAATTTTAGGTTTGGGCTTTTGCAAAACTGGTTTCTCAAGCTTTTTCACACACTGCTTGGCCATGTGACCAATTTCATTGCAGCGGTAACAGATTCTTTTGTCATATTCGACAAAAGTTGATATGTAGGTCTCCTGTTTCAACTTCTTGGCTTCATTGAAATCGTCAATGGCTTTTTGACTGAAGATATAATCCTTTTCAGCATCAACACTAGGACCGGCAACAAAAATATCACTCTTCTTTTGTTAGACCCATTTTTACCCACCCAATCCTTTTTCCCAGGATTGTTCGATTGTTGTTTCACAAAAGATTTTTTTGGTTTTGAAAGAAACTCGTTGTTGTTAATCTCAGAAATGTCAATCTCAACAAGTTTAAACACTTTCTCAACATTTTCCAATTTGGCATTTTGAATTGGATACTCAAAATCAGAATAGAGTTTGTCAGTTCCGGTCATTGTGTAAACCACAATGATCGAATCATCATTCACAACCTTTTCTGATTTTGGTATAAACCTGTCTAAGAAGTTGCCATCTTCTTCAGAATCAGAAATGGAGTTTTCAAAATGAGTTTTCACAGTATCAAATTCCGAGTTATCACTTTCTTCATCTAACACTTGGTCAACAACGTTTTTGATCACCTGTGACTCATTATCAGTGTCGGATGGAGAAAATGTAACATCAATATTCTCAGGCAACTCATTCTCAATGGTTCTTAACTTGAGATTCAATGCAAATTCCACCCCATCAGGATACTTTTGAGTGTAATGATTCCACATTGGGGGTGGAACACATTTGAATACAGGTTTCGCATCATGTTGTTGTGGAAGAATTTGATCAATCACATATGATGAAGCATCATAACTCACCAGTTTCTTATCAATTCTTTCAGTTTCAATTCTCATTAACTCAAGTTCTTTTTTCAGTGAAGCAATTGTGTCCAGATGGATGTTAATTTCCATCTGTTTATCCATGACAGTAGATTCTAACAATTTCGTGGCTTTATTATTTTCAAAACTTTCCTTTTTAATCATTTTGATTGATTCTGCCGACGTGTCATATGCTTCTTTTATCTCACTGAGATCAAATTTTACTTCATCAGTAAATTTCTTCAATTCTTGAAATTGCTTGTCTTTTTCAAGACAATCCATGCATGATTTTGAACAGTTTTTGCATGGAATTTCAAGAATCGAATCAACCTTTTAGGTAACCTTTTCTTCTTGATCAATTTTAATATCTGTTTTACCAAAACCATCAGACTCTGACTCAGACTCGTCTCCTGATTTGATCTTCTCATTTTCCGATTTCTCGTCAGACTCCTTTTTGACATTTTCGACAGACACACTTTCAACTGACTCGGTTTTGACAGACTTTGATTCGACAGATTCTGTCTCTACCTCTTTTAGCTTGCCCATCAATGCTTTATCAGCAATCTCTTTTAGAGTCTCTTCATTCATTTCTTTTGAAACGTCTATTATCTCTTCAACTGGAACTGGTTCAACATCATATCTTGGACAAAGACCAGTAGTTGGCTCACTGAAGAAACCTGCAAAAGATTCAAACATATTAGGAGGCATTATTGATTTGAAAGAACTAGCAATAATCTCCTGTTCAGACTGGTAGTAGTAGATTTCTGCAGCAACTTCTTCAAGATCAGCCAAACTCTCTTCAGATGTCACTTCACTGACTTCTTCTGTCTCAACAACGCATTCCGGTTGTTCCACAATCTCTGCCATCATGGCCATACCCTCACTACCAGGGATATACTTATCCCAACTAAAACCTTCAGCAACTTTCTCATCATCTTGGTTGACTAAGAGAGCTTTTTCCGGCTTGTTTTCGATCTGAGGTCTTTGGGTGAATGGTTGTTGACTTGTCTTGTGATAGATTGCCTGCCTGTAGTAGTCGTTAGTGAACGGATTTTGATGGTTGTTGACTTCTCTGTTAGGACACTCTCGTTTGAAGTGGCCCTTTTCTTTGCATTTAAAACACGTGACTTTTGATTTGTCAAATCCAAGCTTTTGATCTGGTCCTGACAGACTGTTCCTTCCAGTTATTTCCATAAATCGTTGAGCTCTTCTCACCAAGCTAGCCATTCCCCATTTGATGTCGATTAACTCCAGCTCTTCTGGATCGATCTGATCGTAGTCTTCCTTTGTCATATCGGGGTTCCCAATTCTACCTGCATGTCACACCCCGACCACGTGGAACATACAAAACGTGGCGGAAATGTCGGGGAGTGTTGTAACAGAATTAATTGTTTCAAATCCATGGCAATTGAAGTTTCGTTTTATTGATTAAAAGTGTTACAATGTCTTATCAAACTAGGAAATACAACAAAATTAACTAGTCTTGCATCTTTTATTCTCACTAAAGCCCAAGTCTGCCTATATGTATCTTGATCATCTTACGCAACAGTTCCTGAAAAACACATGTGAAAATAGGTACGTCAGCATAAAAATGCCTGTGAGATACATAGGTTTTGTGAAAATAGGTTTCATGACTTATGTTTGAGAAAATGTTTAGTCATGAACCCTTTTAGTTTGCTTTGCTTTGTAAATCATTTGAAAAACAATGAGTTCAAATGATAAGTATAAATAAATGTAAGGTTAAATGAATAACCAAGTAAAATATGTTTGCATAAGATAAGATGTTTATAAATCAATGTCTTGTGAAAAGTATGTTATTTGTATGAAATGTTCTATGTCTCAAACTGAAATGATTCAAATAACGCTATGATATGTAATACCATACAAACACTTATATATAGGAAGTACCAGCGGCGTATCCACCATGCTTGTATCATATTACACACTCATCGTTACTTAATCACTTAATCAAACCAAACCAACCAATGTAAGAAGTCTATGTTTAAATCAATTGTCAAATGTATTAGGTAATATGTCAAAGTGTTCATGTCAAGATGTAAATCATATCAAAATGTCTATGTCAAATATCCATGTCAATTGTCTATGTCAAATATCCATGTCAAACGTCTATGTCAAGATGTCATGTATGGCAAGTGAAATGTCTCAACTAAACCATATGCACAAAAACAAAGTATTGAAGTAAATCTTGGTTTAAATCAAAGTTATGTTTTGTGGGAAATGCATGATCAAATGTCAATCATGTTAAAATGTCTATGCCGAAATGTCTATGTCAAATGTCTATGTCAAAATGTCATGTAAAACGATGTACTAAGTAATGCACACAATTGGGCACACCTAGCAGGAAATGTCATAAAATCATGTACTATAATGTACTAACGAACATAGCAGTATATGATGTTAAAACAGGAAAGCATGAAAGTAACAAGTAGGAACATGTGTTCCACCCCAAAACAGTTTGGAAAACAGTAAAAGAGGGGTCTATGTACTCACCTGAGATTGCTCAGTAGTTCTGGAGTGACAACTAAATAATGCTAGAGATCGCGGATATCAAACGGCACCTAGTATAGGTAGCTACATTAATAAACCGGACCTAAATCGGAAGATCGGGTAGCATTAGGGTTTGTAAACCAAACGAGTGTAGAGACTCGTGTCATTTGGTTTAACAAAGCCTACATACTAAATGAAACTTAACCTAAGTGTCTACGACCCATTACGACCCGTTTAGGTAGCTTATGCTACTTTAACGCGTCGTTCGCGTGAAACGCGTTCGGACCGCCTAACTAGCCCTATGACAAGTGTTATATGCCTAAACATATTACATAATCAGTTATGTGACAAAGGTTTAGGTTACATATGCTTAATTACCAATTATACATGAAAAGGGTATTCTGGTAATTTACCTAAGGCATATAAACTACTTATCATACAACTACTTAAACGATGTGACCATAGGGTATAACCTCGGAAGGTTATTCCCTACCTACTATGGTCACCTAATGTATTTGGTCGGATCCTAATGATCGACCAAATGGGTCGGGTTCGAGGTATAAGCGATTTATCAGATCGCTTACCCTACGACCCTAGACAACGTGGTAATCAGTGGGCATAGTCCCAAGGGACTATGACCAACGTGATTACACTCATGTTGCGAAGTTCAAACGAACTTCGCATTGACCATTACTGGTCAACGCTGAAAGTCAAACAAAGTTTGACTTTCTGACTCGAAAAGCAATAAAATAAGGAAAAGAACGAAAGAAGACTTACGAAGGGTCCCCGAATGCTAACCTCGATTCAAAAATCTCAGGTATGAAACAATAGTTTCAACGTAGAGTTTCTCAAATCAAAGTTCTAGTGATTTTAGCAATGGGGGTGGATGGGTATTTATAGGAATACCCGAACCGTTAAGATCGTTTCATGGAAAACGTGCCTTAATCCCATCCGTACATGTGTTGAAATGTCATGGTGTTTAGGTGTTTAAATTCCATCCATACATGTGTTGAAATGTCATGGTGTTTAGGTGTTTAAATTCCATCCATACATGTGTTGAAATGTCATGGTGTTTAGGTGTTTAAATTCCATCCATACATGTGTTGAAATGTCATGGTGTTTAGGTGTTTAAATTCCATCCATACATGTGTTGAAATGTCATGGTGTTTAGGTGTTTAAATTCCATCCATACATGTGTTGAAATGTCATGGTACCAAAATTCCATCCTTATCCGCTGACTAAGCAAGTTTAGAATGTGTGGTTGTGAATTAAACAACGGCTAATACATCGAATCTGGTCCCGAATGCGAAAAACGAACCAAATGACGCGACGAATGGATTTTTCTTATGGCGAACACTAAAATAAAATATTTTAGTGCTTACATAAATTTTTGGATGTCCGGATGTATTCAGAACGTAAGTTATGCGCGAAAATGCAAACTTGTGCACTTTTTGACACTTTTAGTCCCTGAATGACCCAAAAGTTTATTTTAGCACACCGAACCCCTCAAAGCCTATTTCTAAGCTATGTAAAGGATATTTATGGTATGTTTAACTTATGGTCATGTTCCGGAATGTCTGTTACAGTTCAAATTGGCATACTTTCGCAGTTTGTCAACTTTAGTCCCTGTAAGCGATTAAACTTGATTTCACCACACCAAACCTTCCAAAACTTATATATAAGTTATGTAAAGGTTATTTAAGGTATGTTAAGCCTATTTCACTATTCTGGAGTGTTCGTTGCATTAAACTGGTTATATTTACGCATCAGTGCGTGTATAACCTTCCAGAAAGCGATTTAGAGCTTGAAATCGAACAAGAGTTGATATGTGCAAAAGATACACATATTTATACAAGTCCAAAGTATGAAATACAATATTTCATTGGTTTGGCATTTGTTTGATGGTTGAAATGACACAGGTGTTACAGTCTCCCCTACTTTAGGAAATTTCGTCCCGAAATTAATTCGTAGGAGTCTATTTGTGACTTTGTGTCAGATAACCACCAGAGATATGTAAAGCATAATCCTGTCATTTCCTTAACGGACATTCTTCAGAACGAAAATGAACAAACGGAGTCATTTTCCTCAACTAGTATTCTTCAGAAGCGGAAATGAAGGAATAAACAAACGGGGATTTATTTCCTTAACGGACAATTCTGAGAAACGAAAATGAACAAACGGAGTCATTTTCAACAGATGCTTCCTCAGAAACGGAAATGAGAATGATAGACAAACGGATATTCATTTCCTCAACGGACAATTCTTCAGAAACGAAAATGAACAACAGAGCCATTTTCAACGGTTGCTTCCTCAGAAACGGAAATGAGAATGATAGACAAACGGATATTCATTTCCTCAACGGATAATCTTCAGAAACGAAAATGAACTAACGGAGTCATTTTCAACGGTTGTTTCCTCAGGTTCGGAAATGAAGATGATAGACAAACGGATGTTCATTTCCTCAACGGATAATCTTTAGAAACGAAAATGAACTAACGGAGTCATTTTCAACGGTTGTTTCCTCAGGTTCGGAAATGAAGGATTAAACAACGGATATTCATTTCCTCAACGGATAATCTTCAGAAACGAAAATGATCTAACGGAGTCATTTTCATCGGTTATTTCCTCAGGTTCGGAAATGAAGGATTTAAACAACGGATATTCATTTCCTCAACGGATAATCTTCAGAAACGAAAATGAACTAACGGAGTCATTTTCATCGGTTGTTTCCTCAGGTTCGGAAATGAAGGATTTAAACAACGGATATTCATTTCCCTCGACGGATACTCTTCAGAACGAAAATGCACAAACGGAGTCATTTTCCTCAACGGGTATTCTTCAGAATTGGAAATGAAGGATAAACGGATATTCATTTCCTCAACGGATATTCTTCAGAAGTGAAAAATGAATAGCTAGTTCATTTTTCCTCAACGGATGCTTCATCAGAATTGGAAATGAATAGGGTTAACTTCTAGGTACATGACAAAGCTCGCTGTGGTTTTTGTGCACTAAATTCCATAATTATGTATGCATCCATAATTACGTAATTCCTTGTACAGTCCGCACAGTTTGTCTTGTAATGTTCATAAGCACATAAACACATAGTTGTTTAATTGTTATTATCTTGTTATTGATTGCAATTAACTTGGCACCTCGTACTTCGTTTCTTTTGGAAGAAACGGGTACTTAGGATTTTCCTGAAAAACGCAAGAGATCATACAATGGAAGAAATTTGGGAGTAGTCTGTTCTTCAAGGAATGCGGTTCCTTGATGGTCGGTATTGTAGGGGATATGTTGTTTATACATACAATCACATAAATACATTTCAATGTAAATAAAGGATTTATTTATAAACAAATGGTAACAACAACTGTTTCATGGATCGTGACAACAAAAGAAAATAATACATGGGACGTAATTTTTTCTAAACGATGTTGTCTTCTGGTTGATCAAATGCTCATCCCTGCGCTGGATTTGCATTAGCAAGCCTTGGGCAATTCCTACGAAAATGGCCCATCTCGCCACAGTTGTAGCAAGATCCCGGTGGAAAACGAGCTTGAGCAGGATTGTTGCCAGCTTGATTTGGTGCAGCTGCGGTTGGGCAAACCCTAGCTGTATGACCTATAAGTCCGCAAACTTGGCATGTGCGGCACTTCACCCCAGCATGATGATGTAGGCCACATTGGTTGCACAAGGGTGTAGTTCCGTTGTAGGGTTTCCTGGCAGGGGGTTGAGCTGGTTGGTTGGGGACGGCTTGATTATTGTGAGTAACCAAGGCAAAGTTCTGAGAAGCCTTTCGCTTCTTTGACCTCTTAGGGGATCCAGTCTGTTCATCCATGATCTTTGATTCCTCGATTGGTTTCGATTCTTCGACCGGCTTCTTGTCACCTTTTCGGAAAAGTTTACCTTTCCTGATCTTTGATTCAGTTAAGGTTGCAGATAGCTCAATGGCCTGTCTAACTATAGTAGGGTTGCTACCAGTCAAAATGTCTTGTATTGAATCAGGGAGGCCATCAATGTACTTTTCGATTGCCTTGTCCAAAGGCGTGACCATGTTTGGGCATAACAGACTTAACTCTTCATAACGGTCTGTCTAGGCTCGATGCTCACCGCTGTCTTGCTCCAGATTGTCGAATTCCCTTTCCAAAGCCCTGATCTCGTGTCGAGGACAGAATTCCTTCATCATAAGGGCCCTAAGTTCGGCCCATGTCTGTGCTAGAGCAACTTCTGCACCACAATCTCTCATAACACCGTTCCACCACGTAAGGGCTCTCTTCTGGAACACACTCGAAGCAAACTCGACCTTGCGATTGTCAGGACACTGCACGTGGCGGAAAGTATTCTCGATGCTCTCGAACCATTGAAGAAGCCCAGTCGCTCCCTCAGAACCACTAAACTTGAGTGGTTTCGCCGAGTTAAAACTCTTGAAATTGCATGGACCATTGTTGTTGTTGTTGGCTTGATTCCATAGAGCAAAGAGGTTTGGGAATTGAGCAGCCATTTGCTGCGCAATGATTTCTGCCAGCTCGGCAGTCGCTATCTGGTTTTCGCGTCGAGGAGGCATTCTAAAAGAGGAACATGAAAGGAAACGAGTGAGAGAATTAGACGAAAAGAATGAGATGAAGCAAACCTGATGAAAGCAATGGATAGTGGTCATTTGTTTGTTACTACAAAGCAACAAATGACCTCGGTGAATAATCAAAGTAAATAGGTCAAAAATAATGTATCGCGAAGACATGCTCGCCTATAAGTGAACACTCATCCCAAGAATTCCCAGGTAAGCACAACTGGTCTCGCGTCTGGTTGAGATGTATACGAGGTGCTTGCCTAGACAGAAAACTCAGAATACAGGCATTCACCCTTCCAGTTTGCACGCGTTCACATTATTTAAAACCCAAAACCTTGACGAGATTTTTGAAAACTCAAAGGGGTTCAAAACCTTATAACAGAGGGTTCAAAACCTAGTAATTAATCATCCTAGAACAGATGATTAGTTTTCAAAGCGGTTTTGAAATTTATGTTCTTGTAGTGGTAGTCGCCTAAGGATAGGTGACGGTATTGTTTTATGACTAAACGCAAGTAAACTCGCGTTAGGGTCCTAAGAAGGTTATAGACTAGGTCAAAGCATTACTAATAACCTAATTCCCTATAACCATTGGCTCTGATACCATCTTTTCTGTCACACCCCGACCACGTGGAACATACAAAACGTGGCGGAAATGTCGGGGAGTGTTGTAACAGAATTAATTGTTTCAAATCCATGGCAATTGAAGTTTCGTTTTATTGATTAAAAGTGTTACAATGTCTTATCAAACTAGGAAATACAACAAAATTAACTAGTCTTGCATCTTTTATTCTCACTAAAGCCCAAGTCTGCCTATATGTATCTTGATCATCTTACGCAACAGTTCCTGAAAAACACATGTGAAAATAGGTACGTCAGCATAAAAATGCCTGTGAGATACATAGGTTTTGTGAAAATAGGTTTCATGACTTATGTTTGAGAAAATGTTTAGTCATGAACCCTTTTAGTTTGCTTTGCTTTGTAAATCATTTGAAAAACAATGAGTTCAGATGATAAGTATAAATAAATGTAAGGTTAAATGAATAACCAAGTAAAATATGTTTGCATAAGATAAGATGTTTATAAATCAATGTCTTGTGAAAAGTATGTTATTTGTATAAAATGTTCTATGTCTCAAACTGAAATGATTCAAATAACGCTATGATATGTAATACCATACAAACACTTATATATAGGAAGTACCAGCGGCGTATCCACCATGCTTGTATCATATTACACACTCATCGTTACTTAATCACTTAATCAAACCAAACCAACCAATGTAAGAAGTCTATGTTTAAATCAATTGTCAAATGTATTAGGTAATATGTCAAAGTGTTCATGTCAAGATGTAAATCATATCAAAATGTCTATGTCAAATATCCATGTCAAATGTCTATGTCAAATATCCATGTCAAACGTCTATGTCAAGATGTCATGTATGGCAAGTGAAATGTCTCAACTAAACCATATGCACAAAAACAAAGTATTGAAGTAAATCTTGGTTTAAATCAAAGTTATGTTTTGTGGGAAATGCATGATCAAATGTCAATCATGTTAAAATGTCTATGCCGAAATGTCTATGTCAAATGTCTATGTCAAAATGTCATGTAAAACGATGTACTAAGTAATGCACACAATTGGGCACACCTAGCAGGAAATGTCATAAAATCATGTACTATAATGTACTAACGAACATAGCAGTATATGATGTTAAAACAGGAAAGCATGAAAGTAACAAGTAGGCACATGTGTTCCACCCCAAAACAGTTTGGAAAACAGTAAAAGAGGGGTCTATGTACTCACCTGAGATTGCTCAGTAGTTCTGGAGTGACAACTAAATAATGCTAGAGATCGCGGATATCAAACGGCACCTAGTATAGGTAGCTACATTAATAAACCGGACCTAAATCGGAAGATCGGGTAGCATTAGGGTTTGTAAACCAAACGAGTGTAGAGACTCGTGTCATTTGGTTTAACAAAGCCTACATACTAAATGAAACTTAACCTAAGTGTCTACGACCCATTACGACCCGTTTAGGTAGCTTATGCTACTTTAACGCGTCGTTCGCGTGAAACGCGTTCGGACCGCCTAACTAGCCCTATGACAAGTGTTATATGCCTAAACATATTACATAATCAGTTATGTGACAAAGGTTTAGGTTACATATGCTTAATTACCAATTATACATGAAAAGGGTATTCTGGTAATTTACCTAAGGCATATAAACTACTTATCATACAACTACTTAAACGATGTGACCATAGGGTATAACCTCGGAAGGTTATTCCCTACCTACTATGGTCACCTAATGTATTTGGTCGGATCCTAATGATCGACCAAATGGGTCGGGTTCGAGGTATAAGCGATTTATCAGATCGCTTACCCTACGACCCTAGACAACGTGGTAATCAGTGGGCATAGTCCCAAGGGACTATGACCAACGTGATTACACTCACGTTGCGAAGTTCAAACGAACTTCGCATTGACCATTACTGGTCAACGCTGAAAGTCAAACAAAGTTTGACTTTCTGACTCGAAAAGCAATAAAATAAGGAAAAGAACGAAAGAAGACTTACGAAGGGTCCCCGAATGCTAACCTCGATTCAAAAATCTCAGGTATGAAACAATAGTTTCAACGTAGAGTTTCTCAAATCAAAGTTCTAGTGATTTTAGCAATGGGGGTGGATGGGTATTTATAGGAATACCCGAACCGTTAAGATCGTTTCATGGAAAACGTGCCTTAATCCCATCCGTACATGTGTTGAAATGTCATGGTGTTTAGGTGTTTAAATTCCATCCATACATGTGTTGAAATGTCATGGTGTTTAGGTGTTTAAATTCCATCCATACATGTGTTGAAATGTCATGGTGTTTAGGTGTTTAAATTCCATCCATACATGTGTTGAAATGTCATGGTGTTTAGGTGTTTAAATTCCATCCATACATGTGTTGAAATGTCATGGTGTTTAGGTGTTTAAATTCCATCCATACATGTGTTGAAATGTCATGGTACCAAAATTCCATCCTTATCCGCTGACTAAGCAAGTTTAGAATGTGTGGTTGTGAATTAAACAACGGCTAATACATCGAATCTGGTCCCGAATGCGAAAAACGAACCAAATGACGCGACGAATGGATTTTTCTTATGGCGAACACTAAAATAAAATATTTTAGTGCTTACATAAATTTTTGGATGTCCGGATGTATTCAGAACGTAAGTTATGCGCGAAAATGCAAACTTGTGCACTTTTTGACACTTTTAGTCCCTGAATGACCCAAAAGTTTATTTTAGCACACCGAACCCCTCAAAGCCTATTTCTAAGCTATGTAAAGGATATTTATGGTATGTTTAACTTATGGTCATGTTCCGGAATGTCTGTTACAGTTCAAATTGGCATACTTTCGCAGTTTGTCAACTTTAGTCCCTGTAAGCGATTAAACTTGATTTCACCACACCAAACCTTCCAAAACTTATATATAAGTTATGTAAAGGTTATTTAAGGTATGTTAAGCCTATTTCACTATTCTGGAGTGTTCGTTGCATTAAACTGGTTATATTTACGCATCAGTGCGTGTATAACCTTCCAGAAAGCGATTTAGAGCTTGAAATCGAACAAGAGTTGATATGTGCAAAAGATACACATATTTATACAAGTCCAAAGTATGAAATACAATATTTCATTGGTTTGGCATTTGTTTGATGGTTGAAATGACACAGGTGTTACACTGCAACCAAGCTTTCATACGATTCAAGCACCGAAGCAAGAAGTGCTATGTGCTGCGTTGCTGATGATTCAGTAAAGTCTTGAGCATTCTTTATGTTCACTGCTATGTTGCACAGAATTCCTGGACCTTGACTTTGACGGTTTGATCCTGATGAACTTTGAGTGTAGGATTGATCAGGTGAGTTTTGAACCTTTGGATTTGGCTCAAAACTTGCAAATGGTGAACTGTTGTTGCTTGATGTGCCAGATGTAATTCTGGATCTTGAGTCTGCACTAAAAGTTGTTTGCACTTTTGGACTTAGATTTGATGTTGCTAGAGTACTTCCTTTGTAATATAATGAGACATCTTGTTGAACACTTGAAGACTTCATCTTTCTAATCTTTGTTAACTCAAGCTCGTGTGGCTCAATCTTTTCAATGAATGTGCTAAGGTTGAATCCCACATACTCCAAATTATTTTTCATCACCAACAGATAAGTTCCCCATTCATCATATGGCAATGCATCCGCCAATTTATCGACCCATTCCTCATCCGTCTTAGTTATGCCCAACCTCTTCATCTCAACAACCAGATGGCAATATCGTTCAATCAACTGCTTTGTTGTTTCACCCTTTATACCCATAAAGATATCAAACTCTTTCTTCATCAAAGCAGTTTTGCTTTTGATCATAGACACGCTTCCAAGAAACTTTACTTTCAACGAATTCCAAACGGACTGAGAATCTCCCTGATGTTGTAGCAGTACTAAGATATCCTCTTTGATGGCTTTTTGTAGAATGCTCATCATTTTCTTTTCTGCCTTGAAATCATCTTGTTCAATTGGAGTCAAACTACCAATCGTTTTCTCAAATCCCGAACCATTCTTTGGAGGAACATATTTAGACTCGATTTTCATCCAGCATTCAAAATGGTTGGCTTGCACCCAAGTCTTAAACCTTTCCGACCACCCAGTATACTCATCAATATTTATCAACTTCGGCGGTTTCTGCATAGTACCGAGTTCATTCTCCATGTTCACATTTTGCACGATACTGGCTGGTGTTTGTGCTGCCGTCATTCCCCCACCGGTAAAGAAGTTGTAAAACTCTTGATTATCCATTTTACGAAAACAATTTCGGAAAAAAAAATTTCAAGTTTTGAAAACCGTTACTTTCAAGTGAAATTACTTTCTACACGAAATTGGAATTTCGAACGAAATCACAAACAATATGGACTTTCACACGAAATCAGACCTCTCACACGAAATCACCTTTCACACGAAATCAGCTTTTTCAAACGAAATAAAACCTTCAAGCGAAATCAAGTGTTATTTCGTATGAAATTAATCTCAAAACCTAATTTCGTGCGAAATTAGCCAAATGGAATTATATTTTCAAACGAACTCAATAATTTCGTACGAAATCACCTCAATTTTTCAAACGAAATAAGAAGCTCGTTCAAACGAAATCAACTGTTTGGCCCATTTTTGCCACTTTTAGTCTGAATTTAGGTCTGATTCTTTCAAGGGTTTGTTAAAACTGTATTTTACACGTTATGTCAAAAGATCAGTCCATTTTGTCCATGAATTTGTCCAGAAGTCCAAAAAATGAGTAGAAAAAGCACTGATTCAAGTGTATTGACTCATCCTGAGCTCTGATACCACTTGTAGGATCGTTTTGACGATCAAATGAGTCAATCAGAGACAATACACAACTGTTTGAAAGGTGAAAACAAACAAACAACCTAGAATCAGTGTAGAAATGAGTAGAAACAGAGTATGATACTTAAAACAAGCTTCTCATTGATTTTAGACTTGATTACACGGTGAAAATTGGACAGCACTTCGTTACACCTCAGATAATTTCGTCCCAAATGAGAAGCATCACATGCCTATTTATAGACATCTAATTTCGTGCGAAATTACATTACGTAATTTCGTGCGAAATTACATTACGTAATTTCGTGCGAAATTACAACAAAACAACATAAATTTACATTTTGACCCCTGTACAAGCTACCGACATGACCTAGACTTTAGACGTAGGCTATAGACATAATGCACCAACATAAAATGTAAGCAATTCATGGCGTTTAAGCTAATCTACATATTCCTCTATTATTTGTTCTATTCTCTTGTGGCCTGTTTTATACAATTCATTTATTTTTGCTCCCCCTAAATCCAAGAAATTTCTTACAGATTTCACCACTTGTCTTCTGTTTCATTTTGGCTATGCAGCAGGATTTTTGCAATGTATTTGATCCTGAGTTCATTTAACTGATTTTGCTGTAGGTCATTTAGGGCATCTTCTTTGGCCAAACCACATCCCCAACCAGTTATCTGCCCCATATACGTTCCATATGCCTCATTGCAAAAATCCCACAATCGATCACGTTAGTCGTTGTCCTAAAATCCATCTTTTGTCTAACAACAGGCGCCGACTTCATGATCTTAGCCATTGGGTGTTTTTTAATACACAAGTAGTTTGCAAAAGCGTCATGTTGCAGTTTCACATTTTTTCATATATTAGTATGGCGTTTTGTCAACATAGTTTCCACATACAAAGTTTTTATGATACTTACCAACTTTCCCTCCCATCCATCATATTTGTCTTTGATGTAGAGTTTATCCTCTACAGCGAAGTTATCCAGTATATTAACTCTGCTGTGTTTTGGATTGAAGCAGACAACATAGAAATGTTTTTCCCATATTATTGGCACGAAGATTAGTTCATATTCATTTATCTTTCTATCTTTCCGGTCTTCTTTAAAACGGGCCTTTTTCAAAACCATTTCCATGTTGGTGTTGAATTCTTTGTATCGATAACTGTCTGTCTTTTTTATACACGGGCATATTCTGTAATTTTGAGGAATCACATTTTTAACAACAAAACAAAGTCATAATATAATTGCATCAGTTAAATATAGCAAAAGAGTTACCAGCATTATTTCTGGGCAAAATAATCTAGACGGTGATTCTGGAGCCATGTATAACAACCCTCTTTAAAATACTTTAGACACCCCTAAATGTCCTAAAATACACCCCATATATGAAAATCGGCCCCAAAATAACTTTATTTCATTAAATAACAAATAAAAACAAAAATAATAGTCTGGCGGGGCGCGACAGACTCCTTCTCATCTGTCATGGGGCGCGACTGAGTGATAAGTGGAGGAGCCACATCGTGCCACGTGTCCCGACACACGTTGAGACTACCGGTGACTCAGCAACACTTCACGCCGCCTTTTAGGTTGTGGCGGGGCACGACGGACCCCCATGTCTCCGTCGCGGAGCGCGAGAAACCAGCTGAACAGCACTATAAATAGGATCGATCGGCATTCAGTTGTTTTCGTTCCATTTTTGTGATTCTCTCTCAAATTCTGAATTATAGAAGTAATTCCCGGGTATTATACCCCCTAAATAGCGAAGCTCTGCCTCGTTGTAAGTACTATAACCCTGTTATTACCCTACACGATCGATTTAGGATTTCCGTAACGCATGTCGGCTCTGCCCGACACCGTCGTTGGAATTCTGTCTCGTGTTACACCCGATAGATTTAGTACTCCGTAATGCATGTCAAGGCCTTGCCTGAATCAGTCATTGGAGTTCTGTCTCGAGTTGTATGGTTAATGCAATTTGGGTTATTTTATTAACACATGTGCATTGTTTAAATTAACCAGGAAATTATATTTTTATCAGAAAGCTATAATATTACTAGGAAGCCTGCAGGAATACTTAAATCTACAAATATGAGTACATCTTCTTTTTATCACCTTTTTGCAAATATATTTTGTGAGTTAAAATGTCTTACCGAAACATCAATTGTTTCAAATTATACTTAACAGTAATTGAGTATTTGTAAGTCTACAATTGCTGCCGGTATGTTGGGTTTTGTATACAAAATTTGTTAGACGTTACCTTTGGACAAAGAGTTAGCGAATGAGTAATATGACCCACGATTTGTTACACCTCAACCGATGACAGAAACATCGGGGAATGGCACTGAGCGAAACAGATTGTTCGAGAGAAATTCCATAACAACTACTTTACCGAATAGTTAACATTATGTCCTATACCATAACCTATTGAGCAAGTAAATTATTACAGACATATATATCTCCAAAACAAATAAAACCGTTCCGACAACTCAGATTCATAATAAAATAAATTGTCTTTGTTTCTAGACTCTCGGTCCTACTTGATTCCACAAAAGCAGGTAACCAACATCCTATGCATTCAAACACCTGTCACATACGCTAAAATAAAGGTCAATACACATAATGTAAAGGTGAGCATACAAGTTTGATAATAGCATAATAAAGTTCGAAATCATTTACGCATAACCAGCATGTACAACGTGTAATGTGAAGCATGTAAGTTATCGACAAAGATCCTATCAATACCAATGACTGCGAGTTGACTGCGAGTAGCGAGTGCGCAACACATGTTCACCACTGCGAACACGTGAAATATTGTCCTTAACAACCCCTGAGTGAAAAGGTGTTGAGTCCAAACTATAGTACTATCGTTGCTAAGGCAGGTAGACAGCAATCAATGTGTAAACATAATAAACAGGCATTCATCGAGTCACGTATAACATGCATTAGGGGTCAGCGTATAAATAGTATTTGCGTTGTGTGTTCGATGTAATTTAGAATAAGTAACGTATGTAACACCCAAAAGTGCATAAAGCAAAAAGGGATCGAGTATACTCACAGATAGCGTTTAACTTAATAAACACTGCCTTGGATTGAAGGGAGCGATTGAGAAATTAGCCTGACAGTTAACGATAGCATAACGATAAGCGGCGCGTAAAACGGTGAACGTGACCAAATATCGGATGGTCATCCGATCGGATGGTCATACGATCGGATGGCCATTCGATTGGATTGACACCTCGTTTGGTAAGGATGTGTTTGTGTATGATGGTTTGTCCTTTGAAGTTTTTGTTGTAGCATTTTGAAAATAGAGAAGTATCTCTACTCTTCAGGTCGATCGATCGAACTGTCATTTGATCGGAAGGCGATCCGATTGGCGAGGCTCCTCAGTTGAGAACAAGTTCACAGCAGGGCGGTCACTCGATCGGATGGTAATCCGATCGGGTGGAAATCTGTATGCATTGAACATGTTGAAAATTGACAAAGTACCAAAGTCCCAACGTCTCATCTTCGGGTGGTCGTTCGATCGGATGGCAATCCGATCGAACGGCAATCCGTTCGACGTCAGAACCTTGAAAAGTTTGAATAAAAAGTTTAAGTGTGGAACCAAGTGTAACCCAATCGGACGACCGGTCGATCAGATGGCAATCCGATCGGACGGCAATCCGTCCCAACGACCTGATCGTCTTGACACGTTGAAGTTTTGAAGTTCTGAACGAGTCGTCATGATATCTTGCTTAAACAACAGAAACCCCATCTCGACCCAAGTGATCCGATCGAACAGGGACCATCCTAGTCCGGCCGGTTCACGGTTCGAGAAGGTTGTTCATGTTCAACCCAAAATCAGTTATCTCTCTGATAGAATTCAGATCTCGAGCTAACCCATCACTAGGAAAGAGTAGAAGATCAGAACGAGGTCCGATTCTATTGGTTTTGAGTGCATTGAGTGTAAAAGAGTTGAAAGGAAGTTGGAAACCCTTCTTGCAATCCTTTTATCCCTGAATATGTGTAGATCTAATAAGAAAACATTGATTATTCATGTGGAAATCCTTCAGGTCTAAGTTATTCTTGGTGGAATGAAGCCAAACTTTGAAGTTCATAAGAACTCAATGATGACATCACCCTAGAACACCTCAAATCCGGTGATTTCACGGTAAAAAGTTAAGATTCAAAGGTGAAAATGATGAAGAAGTGTGTGTAGATCATAGAAGTACAAGATTTAGGTTGAAAACTTACAATAATCGAGAGAAATCGACAGAAATGAGTGCTTGAGTGCGGCTGGTTCGAGTGAGGAGCTATCACATCACAAATGATGTGACAGATGGGTATTTATAGGGTTTCCCAAAATTGAAAGTGGTGGGGTGTCGGGCTGATCGGGTGGCAATCCGATCGGGTGGCAGCCCGATCTGGTGACAACTCAATCGGATGACAATCCGATCGGATGGCAATCCGATCGGATGGCCACTCGATCGGTTGGCCACTCGATCCTGGTGTTCGGCGCGACGAGTTTTGTCATTTCGATTCGCGTGTTGAGCGTGGCGATGCGATTCGAGCGAGCGATGCGATAGTAATACTCATTAGTTACACAAATAACATAACTACTATATCTAACATACAATCACTATAATCAACTTGCGTTTAGTGTTTGCGATTTGATTGCGATGCGATAGATTGCGATTGTGATTGTGATTGTGATTAACACCTTAACATAAACATAACATGCACAAGTAACACATAAGTAGCACACACACGTAAAACAATATCCAAAACACGTAACTCGAGTTGCGAATGCGATAGCGATTAGCGATAAGTTGATTAACGATAAATATGCGATTCAATAACGATTAAACCTTGATTATTAATAGATATTCCACATAATACAACTAAAGCGATTAAATAAATAGATTCGATTACAAGTCAAAAAGTCCAAAACAGTAGTTAAGCAAGGAGTGACATATCGCAATTAGCAATCTTTTCTTCCTTTGACTTCAATCTTGAATTTGACTTTGACTTTCAAAACACGGGGTGTTACAGCCTCCCCTACTTAAGGGAATTTCGTCCCGAAATTAGGCTTTAGCCGTAACAAACAACTGCGGGTACTTCGCCTTCATGTCGCTTTCAAGTTCCCAGGTGAACTCGAAGCCTCGTTTGCCTTCCCAGCGAACCTTCACAATGGGAATGCGTGAGCGTATGAGCACCTTGGTTTCTCGTCCCACGATCTCGATAGGCTTTTCCATGAAGTGTAATGTTTCGTCCACATGCAAGTCCTCAAGAGGGACATGTAATTCCTGGTCGGCCAAGCACTTTCTGAGGTTTGAAACGTGGAAAGTCGGGTGGACGTTACTCAGTTCCTCTGGTAGTTCGAGTCTGTAGGCCACTTTTCCAATCCTTTCCAGAATCTTAAAGGGTCCAACATATCGAGGCGCGAGCTTTTCTTTCTTACCGAATCTGATCACCCCCTTCCAAGGTGCAACCTTTAGAAGTACGTGATCGCCAACATCAAATTCAAGGGGCTTGCGGCGTCTATCAGAGTAACTTTTCTGTCGGCTCCGAGCTTTCAATAGATTGTCTCGAATTTGGAGGATTTTGTCAGTCGTTTCTTGCAACAGCTCGGGACCGGTAATTTACGTGTCTCCGATCTCGTGCCACACAATAGGCGATCGACATTTTCTTCCATATAAAGCCTCAAATGGTGCCATTTGTATGCTAGAATGATAACTGTTATTGTACGAGAATTCGACTAAAGGTAAGTACGCGTCCCAATTATCACCGAAATCTATGACACACTAACGGAGCATGTCTTCAAGGGTACGGATCGTTCTTTCAGTCTGACCGTCGGTTTGGGGGTGGAAAGCGGTACTTAGATTAAGAGTAGTACCGAGAGCATATTGAAATGTTTCCCAAAAACGAGAGGTAAACCAACCATCGCGGTCAGAGATGATGTCGCGAGGCGTCCTATGTCGACTAATGATCTCGTTGGTGTAGATTCGGGCTAATCTTTCTACCTTATAGTCTTCTCGTATTGGCAGGAAATGAGCTGACTTAGTCAAACGGTCAACCACAACCCAAATGCTATCATGACCAGATTGAATACGCGGAAGTTTCGTTATGAAGTCCATAGCTATACTCTCCCATTTCCACATCGGGATCTCGGGTTGAACGAGCAAGCCAGAGGGTCTTTGATGCTCAGCCTTGACCTTGGAACAGGTCAGGCATTTCGAAAGATAGATTGCGATATCCTTCTTCATGCCCGGCCACCAGTACTTGTAGCGCATGTCCTGGTACATCTTGTCAGCACCGGGATGAATGGAATATCGAGATTTGTGGGCTTCGTCCATTAGAAGTTGTCGCAAGTTCGTACGTTTGGGAATCCAGATTCGGTCCAAGTAATGAAAAATACCATTCGATTTATTCTCGAGTTGGGCGCCATCGTTTAGAATTATTTCCTTCTTCAGAGTTCGCTCGGTAAAACAGGCATGCTGCGCGTCACGGATAAGAGCTTCGAGATTAAACTGGGCTTGGGAATTACGAACGCTATGCAAGTAGCTTCGTCGACTGAGAGCATCAGCCATGACGTTTGTTTTGCCTGGATGGTAACGGATCTCACAGTCGTAATCGTTGAGTAGTTCTACCCACCGGCGTTGATGTATATTCAGTTCCTTCTGGTCAAAGATATGTTGTAGGCTCCTATGATCGGTGAAGATCGTACACTTGGTACCATAAAGGTAGTGTCGCCAAATCTTTAACGCAAAAACAACTACGCCAAGCTCGAGGTCGTGTGTGGTGTAGTTCTTCTCTTGGATCTTGAGCTGTCTAGAAGCGTACGCAATAACCTTGTCTCGTTGCATAAGAACACAACCAAGACCTAGGTTCGAGGCATCGCAGTAAACTATGAAGTTGTCATTTCCGTCGGGCAGTGAGAGCACAGGAGCATTGCAAAGCATAGCTTTGAGGGCATGAAAGGCTTCCTCCTGTTTAGTTCCCCAAACAAAAGGTTTATCCTTATGCGTAAGAAAGGTAAGCGGCACGGCGATTTTAGAAAATCCTTCGATAAAACGGCGATGATAGCCTGTCAGTACGAGAAAAGAGCGGACTTCAGACGGATTCTTAGGTGTAATCCAACTCTTAACAGCTTCGATCTTCGTAGGGTCAACATGGATACCTTGACTATTGATAATGTGACCCAAGAATTGGACCTCCTCTAGCCAAAATTCGCACTTGGAGAACTTGGCGTAGAGACGGTTTCCCTGGAGTAACTCAAGAACCAAACGTAGATGCTGGGACTGTTCGGCTTTTGACTTGGAATAGATCAGGATATCGTCGATGAATACGATTACGAAGCGATCAAGGAAGGGTTTGCACACTCGATTCCGATCAAAGTTTTATATTAAAAGGTCCTTATCCTTCTTTCACAAAGACCAACACTCATCTATCTCATATCTTGACAATTTCCTATGTCGTACATGCATTGCTTGTTACTAGGGCTGCAAACGAACCAAACGTTCGGTGAACAGTTAGTGAACCGTTCGGCGGGAAGTTCGTTTGTGTTCGTTCGTTTACTAAACAAACGAACACGAACAAGAAATTTCGTTCGCTTAGTTAAATGAACAAACATGAACAGAGGTCGTGTTCGTTCATTTATGTTCGTGAACATTCGATAACGTGTTTGTTTGTGTTCGATACTTCATTAGTGTTTTTAGTTTTTATATTAATTTAAATACTTCCAAATTTCGACAAATTAAATATCTAATAAGTGTCGGTGTATTATATATTTTGTTCATGAATGATTGTTTGCATTCATTTGTTTCCATTTGTGTTCTTGAACATTAGTTTGTGCTCATTTGTGTTCGTCAACGTTCGTTGCCTAAAATTAACAAACAAACACAAACGAACACGAATAGGTTCATTTCCTTAACAAACAAACACGAACATAAAATCTCGTTCGATAAGTGTTCGTGAACGGTTCGCGAACACATATATTTCTTAACAAGCGAACTTGTTGGTGCATACGTCTGTCGACTTCGTCTTGTATCGAGTCTTGTATTAAGAATGTTAGATCAGGGCACGTAGTTCGAGTAATTAGGATTTATTGGTAATTTCGCATGAAATGTGTAATTTCGCATGAAATGTGTAATTTCGCGTGAAATGTCACATATGTAATTCCGTGCGAAATTAGATTTCGCATGAATCTAATTTCGTTTGGAACTGGTTCAAGCGAAATTAGCACCACTATATATAGCCTTGATGCGAAATCATTTGTAACTTTTGTAATTCCGGTACCGAAGTGCTGCCGACGTGTCTACTGATCTGGAAACTTGTTATATCAATAAAACAAGACAATTAATTGTGAATCAAGTTGTTTTCAAGTCAATTCATCTGTTTCCGCCTCTTGAATTGATAAGAACTCTTCTGATTGACTCGTTTGGGTCTCAAAACGATCCTACAAGTGGTATCAGAGCTCAGGAGGAAGAGTTCTTGCCAAAACAGCCATAAAATCTGTCTTCTACACCTTCTTTTCAAAATTAACCATGATATCTTGGTCAAAATGGATTAAATTTCATACATGTCATGCGAAACAGTGTTTTAATGAATCCTTGAAAGAATTGGACCTTAATTCTGCTTAAAATTGTGAAAATTCGTAATTTCGCTTGAAAATCAGATCATACATGATGACGTCAGCACTATTTCGTACGGACTTACCTGCTTGATTTCACACGAAATTACATAATTCCGCTTAAAATTCTTAATTTCGCTTCTAAGTGTAATTTCGTTTGAGCCGTTCCACACGAAATTACCTAATTCCGCACGAAATTAGTTTTAATTCCGCCCCAGAGTGTAATTTTGTTTGAGAAGTTCCACACGAAATTAGATCATTTCGCTCCAAATTGGTATTCCGTTTGAAAGTGTGCTATTTCACACGAAATCAGTTATTTCGTGTGAAAAGAGATTCCGCTTGAAAGAAGTTATTTCATACCAAAAGTGTTATTTCGCATCAAAGGGGTATTCCGCTTCAAAAGGGATTTCGCTCGAGAGTTGATTCCGTTTGAACCTGTATTTCGTGTGAAACTTGAGTTTTTGTGAAACAATTTTCCGTAACATGGAAGAGGAATTCTACAATGCGTTTGCTACACCAGTTGCACCAGTTACAGCTGCTGAAACATTGTATAATGAAAATGAGACAGGAACTTACCAGAAACCACCAAAACTTATGTACATTGAAGATTTTAAAGGATGGCATAATCGATTTGAGAACTGGGTGCAAGCTTATAAGTTTGACGCATGGTGTTCATTAGAGAAAAATTACGAGAAACCGAAAAATGAACGTGGGACTGAAAAAGCTTTCTGTGACTATTCAGATATTGAAAAATTGAAATATACAAGTGAAAAAATGATGATCAGTATTCTTCAACAAGCAGTTAAAGAAGATATCTTTGTTTTACTCCAACATGAAGGTACTGCAAGATCAATTTGGACTGCATTGATTCAAAAGTTTAAAGGAAGTGCAGATATGATCAAGAACAAAAGGGCTTTACTGAAGAAATCATTTGATATGTTTGTAGCCTTAGAAGGTGAAACAACAAAAAAGACCATTGATAGATATTGTCATCTAGTTTTGGAAATGGGAAGATTGGATATAAAGAAAGATGATGAAGAATGGGTTGATAAACTAGCCGATGCATTACCACAGCAGAAATGGGGAACTTATTTGTTGATCCTAAAACACATGAGAAAATATGAAAATATGAATCTGGCACAGTTTATTCAGAAGATTGAAGAGCATGAGTTGGATATCCAGAAAACTGCTATCATGTCTAATCCAAATGCTCAACAAGATGTGAGTTTATACTACAGAGGAAACAAATTTGAAGTTACTCCAAGCCCAAAGATTCAAACTGGTTTCAGTGCTGATAGTTCTTCTGGAACAAAGGGAAGTACTGTGACTCAAAGTGGTGGATCTTCGTCTTCATATTCAAGCTTTGATCCAAATTTTACAACACCAAGTTCTCAACAAAAGAATTCTACAAATCTGCAGTGCAATGTTACCTTGAACATTCAAAATGGTCAAAATCTTTCTCCGGAAATAGCTAAGCAACACATGGCATCACTCGTTGCTATGTTGGAATCATATGAAAGTTTGATTGCTGGTAGAATTGGAAATCCGATGCTTACCAAAGAGGATTATGACCAAATTGATGCGGAGGAACTTGAGTTGATGGATATCAAGTGGCGTCTAGCCAGTGCAGTTAGAAGAGCAGAAAAATTTACACAAGTCACCGGAAGAGATTATTTTCGAGAAATGAGTGCATCTCCGATAGGTTTTGACAAATCAAAGGTTACTTGTTTTCGTTGCAAAGAAAAAGGTCATTTTAAACGTGAGTGCAAAAACGAAGAAGCAGATGAAAGACAAGATCAGTCTGGAAAGAACAATTATTATCAAAAAACATTTTTTATCAGATTGCTCAACAACCACAAACTGCACATGCACGTACCATTGAAGAGAAAAGAGCTTGTTATGGTATAATTGACCAAGATGATGAAAAGGTTGCAAAAGGATTTAGCTGGGATAAATACATTCCACCTAATTCAGGAATTGTTGCTAGAATCTTGGAAGAACAAGAAGTAAAAAGAACGAATATTTTTAGATCATCAGAAAATGATGATGATACTGATGACGAGGAAGAGTACATTAATAATTTAAGAAAAAGTTTAGACTCATTTAGTTTTAATTTGTTTTTTGCAGATAAAAATGAAGTGTTGAAAGAAAAACGAGCTGCTCGTCTAAAGAAAGAATTAGAGATAAAAGGAATTGTTGTAGAAAATGAAAAACTGGAAGCCGAGAAAGCTGGAGTTGGAGAAAGTTCAACAAAGAAAGTTGAAGATGAAGAGTGTGAGATAAAAACAGAAGTTGATGAAGAAAAGGTGATTGAAAAAATTGTCGAAGTTGAAAAACTCGTCGAAGTTGAGAAAGCCGTCGAAGTTGAGAAAGCCGTCGAAGTAGAAAAAATTGTTCAAATTGAGAAGATTGTCGAGGTTGAAAAGATAGTTGAGGTCATTAAACCTTGTCTGAAATGTTTGGAGTCATGCAAATATTGTGATGAGAAGGATAAGAAGATCGTTGAATTAGAAAAGATGAAAGAAAATTTATTGTCTGATGTGAAGTATGTGAAGGAATCTTATGACGTGCTGAACAGAACTGTTGATGGTTTGAAAAAGACAAATTCAGAAGTTGATGCTGCTATGACAATGATGAGTTCCACGTTAATGACAAAGCAGAAAGTCATCAATGAGTATATTGAAGACTGTGCAAAGCTAAAGCAGGATTTGGAACTTGAAAAGATTGAGAGTGAAAGAATCAAACGTTTTTTGTTGAGTTATACAACATGTGATTATTTGATTGATCGAGTTTATCCTACTATTGCAGGTCTTGAAGCGTTTTAAGATAAAAAGACAGAAGATACGGATACTGGTAAGAAACAAAGTGTCAAGTATAACAAGTGTCTGCCTCCGATTTGGAATAGTTATTCTCCCAGAAAGCCAAATGAGGAACGTTTAAATAAGGCTCTCAGCATAAAGTTAAAGTCTGAAACCATTGATGAGTTACCAGACAATATTGATGTCACTTTGACAGCGTCTGACACTGATCATGAGTCTGAGTTGTTAAAGAAAGTGGTCGATCAGGTGTTGGATATGGATGAAGAGTCAAAGTCGGAGTCTAAATCTGAAAGTTCGAGTTCGTCAGAAAAGAGTCCGAGTTCACCAGTCAAGCGGGTTTACAATAAAGAATTTCTGTTATCAAATGTGACACCTGCGCCTCCACGGCCATCAAAAAAAATACCAAACTAATGAAATATTATATTCCACACTTGGTATTTGTATAAATATGTGTATCATTTGCACATATCAATTCTTGTTCAATTTCAAACTCTATATCGCTTTCTGGAGAGTTATACGTAAACTGGTGCGTAAACGTCATCAGTTTAACGCGACAAATACAATGGAACATCAACATATACTTAACATACCTTAAATAACCTTTACATAACTTAGAAATAAGTTTTGAAGGCTTTGGTATGGCAAAAACAAGTTAATTCGCTTACAGGGACTAAACTTGACAAACTGCGAAAGTATGCCAATTTGAACTGTAACGGACATTCCAGAACATGACCATAAGTTAAACACACCTTAAATATCCTTTATATAGCTTAGAAATAGGCTTTGAGGGGTTCGGTGTGCTAAAATAAACTTGTGGGTCATTCAGGGATTAAAAGCGTCAAAAAGTGCACAAGTTTGCACTTTCGCGCATAACTTAAGTTCTGAATCCATCCGGACATCCAAAAATTTATGTAAGCACTAAAATATTTTATTTTAGTGTTTGGCATAAGAAAAATCCATTCGTCGCGCAATTTGGATCGTTTTTCGCGCTTATGCGCATTCCGTCGTAATTAAGCGATCATCGCGATCGTACGACCAAACGAACCAACATCCGGCATATTTTTGAGCATGTTTCTTGTCCACAATGTTTAGGCATCATTTTAGGGCCTTAAAGTTGGCTTTACGGGCCTTAGAAGTGTCGGAAATAGCTTAAACGGGCTGCAGGGACCAAATTTGACATTCAGCCAAACTAGGTCCTTGCGCACCGCAACAATATAATTGTTACGGTGCGCAAGCAGTGCCCAGAACAGCAGAATGTTGCAAACAGCCTGTTTTCAGCTGCCATACACTCCAAAACCACTTGCAAACGGTTTTTACAATACCATGGGCCATTTCTATGGGTTCTAATGGTTTAGTAAAACTAGGGGCACACTTGGACGGTTGAGATCGAGGCACGTTTTTCGACGAACGATCCCAACGGCTCTACATTTCCTATAAATACCCCCCCCCCATGTTTGCTCATTTCCCTCACACCTAAATCTGGCTCTAACTCTCTAAGTGGAAGTGTTTGTGCTTCCTACCTGAGAGTGAATCGGGTTTAATACTTGCGGGGACCTTCTGTAAGTATTCCTTCGTTCTTTTCTTTCTTTTTTATGCTTTAAAGTCAAACTGCGTTTGACTTTCTGCAGTGACCAGTTTATGGTCAATGCGAAGTTCGTTTGAACTTCATAACGTGAGCGTAATCACGATGGTTATAGTCCCTAGTGACTATACCTACTGATTACCACGTTATCTAGGCTCAGTGACGAGTCGTAGTTTCGGGCAAAATGCGTGTTCTCACGTATTTTGTAACCAAACTACTCTAGGGTATCAAAACCGTTTGTTTTGATACCAAACCTGTTTTCTAACTTAACTAAACATGTCCTAGCATGTTTAGCTCGTCACTTTTAGATTTGTGCTTGTTTAGGGTGGTAAGGGTAAGCGATCTAATCAATCGCTTATGCTTTCGAACCCGACCCATTTGGTCGATCATTAGGATCCGACCAAACACTTTAGGTGACCATAGTTATATAGGGAATAACCTTTCGAGGTTATACCTTATGGTCACGTCGTTTAAGTAGTTATATGATAAGTAGTTCTTATGCCTTAGGTAAATTACCAAAATACCCTTTTTGCACCAAAAATCATTTTAAGCCTATGTAACATAACTTTTGACATCTAAACTGATTTAGCAACCATATTAAACATGTTAAGGCATATCTTACTTGTCATAGGGCTAGTTAGGCGGTCCGAACGCGTTTTACGCAAATGACGCGTTAAAGTAGCATAAGCTACCTAAACGGGTCGTAACGGGTCAAAAGCACTTAGGATAAGTTTCATTTTAGTATGTAGGCTTTGTTAGACCATATTACATGAGTTGCTACACTCATTTGGTTTACGAACCCTCATGATACCCGATCCTCCGATTAGGTCCGTTTATTAATATAGTTACCTATATTAGGTGACGTTTGAATCCGTGATTTTCTAACCTTGCTTGGTGGATATCTAAAGTCTATTGAGCAATCTCAAGTGAGTACATAGACCCCTCTTTTACTGTTTTCCAAACTGTTTTGGGGTGAAACACATGTGCCTACTTGTTACTTTCATGCTTTCCTGTTTTCACAACATATACTTGCTATGTTCATTAGTACATTTATAGTACATGATTTCATTACATTTTATACTATGTATGCCTATTGTGTGCCTACTTAGTACATTGTTTTACATTACATTTCATGCTATGTATGTCCATTGTGTGCATACTTAGTACATTGTTTTACATTACATTTCATGCTATGTATGTCCATTGTGTGCATACTTAGTACATTGTTTTACATTACCTTTTTCATGCTATGTATGTCCATTGTGTGCATACTTAGTACATTGTTTTACATTACATTTCATGCTATGTATGTCCATTGTGTGCATACTTAGTACATTGTTTTACATTACCTTTTTCATGCTATGTATGTCCATTGTGTGCATACTTAGTACATTGTTTTACATTACATTTCATGCTATGTATGTCCATTGTGTGCATACTTAGTAGATTGTTTTACATTACCTTCTCATGCTATGTATGTTCATCATACTTAGTACATTTGCTTTAAATTGCATCTCTGTTGCATATGTTCCAGTAACATATGGACACATTATTTTACATCTCTACCTTGTATGTTTACTTAGCATACTAGGTACATTATTTTCATCACATGCTTACATTTTGATATAACATTTGGTTTGTTTAAATGGGACCATATACATTCATTAACATTAGCTACGCCGCTCGTTAGTAGGTAATGGTACCATAGGAATTGACAACTCCCGTTCCTAAAATCCTAGGTTTGTTTGGATGGATGGAATGACCGAATTCGAATACATTAACTCAGATAAATCTTTAATTTGTTTAAGGGTTTATCACCACAGTCTCAAGGTTTGAATGTATGCATTTTCACAATACCGCATAAATGTTTGTATTCAGTATAGCATGCATTATTCTACAAAGCATAACTTATGATTTATTCAAATACTTTGTTTTTGTACATGTTTACTTGTGGTTTAAGTAGTCTCATTTTACTTACCATACATAACTTTTGTTGACACACTTCATGATTTACATTTGATGGTTTTCACACAAACATTTGACTATACATAAACATTTTTACATTGGTGGTTTAGACATGGGCAATTTACATTGGTGGTTTGTTTGGGTAAGTGGTTTGAGTAACGAGGCATGTGTAATATGATATAAGCATGGTGGATACGCCGCTGGTACTTCCTATATATAAGTGCTTGTATGATATAACATATCGTAGCGTTATTTAAATCATTTCAGTTTAAACATATAACATTTTTTTTATATACAAGTAACATATTTTTCACAAGATATTGTTTTTCAAACAACTTATCTTATACAAACTCATTTTACTTGGTTATTCATTAAATCTTACATTATTCTTTTATATATCATTTACATATCTTCGTTTTTCAAATGATTTATAAAACAAAACATTTTACAAGGATTATGACTGACTTTTGTTAAGCAACCTTCTTCTAAACATTAAGTCATGAATCCTATTTTCACAAAACCTATGTACTCGCCGGCATTTTTATGCTGACGTACCTATTTTCACACGTGTTTCAGGGAATGATGCGTAGGATTGATCAAGATACACTTAGGCGGACTTGGGCCTTAGTGACAATAAAAGATGGAAGACTAGTAAATTTTGTTATACTTCTTTGTTTGTTAAGACATTGTGACTCTTTTATTCAATAAAATAATATTTAAATTTTCCGTGTGTTATGAAACAATGATTCTGTTACAACACTCCCCGACGATTCCGCCACGTTTTTTTTTTGTTTTACGTGGTCGGGGTGTGACATCAAAATCTAATTTGAATGATGGACCAATCAAAGTAGCATATACTTTGAATGATTTAGACAAATTATATTCTGATGAGGAATTTCCAATAAGAAGTGTCAAATCTGAAATGATCAAACAGGTTTTCAAACTAACAGAAATTAATATTTCTGAAATAAAAGATTTAAATCTTGATGACAATCCTAAAAAGTACACTTCAAGAGTTCAACAGAGATTGAACAAGAAAAGGGGTTACAGTTCTGGTTCAGGTTATCGAAAGAAACCAAGCCATAACGATAATTTCAAAAAGCAGGGATTGGGTTTTAGTTCTTCTGAAAATTATAAAAATGAGAAAAATTATAAATCAAAAACAAAATTTGTTGCAGGAGGAAGTTCTGAAGAAGAACAGAAGAAACCATTCTGGAAACAGTCAAATCAGGAGTTTCTTGCTGAGAAGAAGAAGAACATGAAGAAGTTTGTTTCAAGAGTTGATCGAAGAACCTGTTTCAAATGCCAGGAAGTTGGTCACATTGCTTGGAATTGTTCCAAGTCCAATTTCACAAAACAGGGAGTCTCGTCTAACTTTGATTTGAGGAAGGGTTTTGTTGATAAAATAAAACGATTTGCAGAAAAGGTTAAACAGTTCAATGATTCAACTTTCGAACTTGGTGAAAGTTAAAAACATTTTTACAAAAGAAAAGTTGATTTGAACAAACAAAAGTGGATTGTGAAATCAGAGAGTAGTTCTGACAATGAATCTGATTCCATAAAATCGTAGGAGTCATTAGTTGAGAAGAAGAGTGAGAATTCCGTTCCGGAGTTGAACGATGAAAACTTTCCGCCACTATCGAAAGAAAAATTAAAGTTAAAAATTGGTAAAATTGAGATTTCAGATCAATTTTTTCCTGGTAAAGGAGAATTTGATGCTGAAAAGGCTTTCAATGGGAAAGTCAAACACATCTTTGGGAAGATGGTTGATGGGAAGGTTAAAGGTGCAAAAGAATTCTATCAATCGAAAAGATGGTGGGATAGATGTGAGCCAAAATCACCCAAGGCTAGTCAGGTTTGGGTGACAGCTTTTTCAAACTAAAATCCTGACTTGCCGGAGCTCCCAAGTTGGTAATCGTGGAGCAGGAATCGGCACATTTTTCTTGAGAAATTCATGTTTGTGATATTTCGACTTACAAGTGGTAAATCAGGGACATTAAGTTGTACTTGATTTTCTACAAGTGGTGTTTGTTGATTGAACTTAAAATTGTTATATTTTTCAAAAGGTTAAAAATTAAAGAACAATGTGATGAGATCCTCTAACCTACAAGTGGTTTATGATGAAAACAAAACTTATTTTTCGGTAAAAACCATTTGATTAAAATAAACTTAAGTGTTTTGAAATCATAATGGGAAAATAATTTGTTGTAAGGGGAAGTCCTGATTGTTTATGCCAAGTGGATGGCAAATTGAAGTAATTCGATATCAGTTGTCACTTTTCATTGTACAGTTTGTTTTCAAATTTCCTTTAAATGATTTTGAATTTTAGGCAAAAACATTTGAAAATTTGAAAAATACAAAAACATGATAAAAGCAAAAATAAGTTTCGTTGTGAAAAAGAGGAAATGATAGTACATTAGTGGACTATTACAGCATGCTAAAGAAATGAAATGTCAATTGTGATAAACAGTCTCACTAAAGATGTGACGATAGGCTCAGCTAGACTAGTAGATTTGCGAAAATGATACAAACATAAAGCAAAAAGTCTAAATCTGGTGGGAAACACGGTTGAACGCATAGTACTTAGTTTTGTCCTTCTTGATTGTGTGCCTACTCAATAATTGCTGATTGTCAAAAGACATAAAACCGGTTAAGTTTGTGAGCTTTCATAACTTTGCTGAAAAATCACTGTGATTTTGTGTTTTCTTTTTGCAAAGATTTAAACTTGTTTTATTTCTTTATTTTGTTTAAGCATTGGACATCCTCTGCGTATACGTGAGTATCGACCTGGATGTTATTGCCTAAACGTTCTGCTTTATTTTCTTTGGTGTTTCGTTTAAGCTTTGGATCACCTCTGCGTATACGGGAGTATCGACCTGGTGGTTAAAGCCTAAACAATTTCAACTTATTTTTATTTCTTATTTTGTTTAAACATTGGACTTTCTCTGAGTATACGGAAGTATCGACCTGATTGTTAATGTTTAAACATTATGCGTTGTTTTTGCACAAATCACAGTTGATGAAAGTTTAAAGGCATTACTTGAGTCAGTGTATTGCATGATGAGGGGATATGCTGAGATCGTGGGGTCCATAAGATTTTAGTGCAAAATTAATATACCTTAACGTATCGGTAAGCATTTTGAAAGTTTTTAGATTGAGCTTAAGAGGACAAATATATCGTCAATCAAAGTGAATCATTTAGAACTTATAATGTCTAAAGCTTAATGGTGTTGGTGATTTGTCTCAAAAACTGATATGATCCTCTTACACAAACTCACAAAAATATTGTGTGTATATATTTCTTTACTGTATTTCTTTAATATAAAAAATCCAAAAAGATTTTAGTGTGTTTTAGCATAAATTTTTGAAAATTTAAAAGGATTTTCGACAACTGATGTTGCAAAGCTGATTTTCAAAATTCCGAGTGCTAAACATTATGAACAACAGGGTTGGGAAAGTTTGTTTGGAATGAAGAAGATTGATTGAAATGAAAATTTTGAATATTTTGTATACAAGTGGTTCATCAGAGGTTAAAATTGTAAAACTATTTCTTAGTTGATGTCTTTTGAAAAAGTTTAAATTTGTCAAATTTTAAATTTTGTGAAATCTTACTTTAAGGTAGAGAATGTGCAGGTTATGGCTATGAGAGAGCCAGGTTGCAATTCTAGAACCTGTGAAAGTCAGACTACGATCCCAAGCATACTTTAAGGGGGAGTCTGTTGATGTAGATCTTAAGGAATCAAGAGATCTGATCAAGAGGATATAAGAGCCAGTTTCAGATATTGGTAAGAGAGAGAAAGAAGAAGAGAAATGTCTGAGAAAAGAAGCCCGAAGACTGATAAAGACTGAAGACTGTGAAGACTCTACACTTAAGACTCGTCAACATCCGAGGGGGAGTCTGTTGGTGCATACGTATGTCGACTTCGTCTTGTATCGAGTCTTGTATTAAGAATGTTAGATCAGGGCACGTAGTTCGAGTAATTAGGATTTATTGGTAATTTCGCATGAAGTGTGTAATTTTGCTTGAAATGTCACATATGTAATTCCGTGCGAAATTAGATTTTGCATGAATCTAATTTCATTTGGAACTGGTTCAAGCGAAATTAGCACCACTATATATAGCCTTGATGCGAAATCATTTGTAACTTTTGTAATTCCGGTACCGAAGTGATGCCGACGTGTCTACTGATCTGGAAACTTGTTATATCAATAAAACAAGACAATTAATTGTGAATCAAGCTGTTTTCAAGTCAATTCATCTGTTTCCGCCTCTTGAATTGATAAGAACTCTTCTGATTGACTCGTTTGGGTCTCAAAACGATCCTACAGAACACGAACAAGGTCTTGTTCATGTTCGTTTGGTTCGTTTGCAGCCCTACTTGTTACGCATATGATTTCATTTCAAAAGATCTTTATTCACGAGTTTGGATCTTATTTTGTTATACTCGTTTTTGACAATCGCAATGATTTCAACAACGTTGACTTTTAATATCAAGTCAACAGATTTCTTGTAAAACTCCTTTCCTTTTCAAAGATACTTACCGGATTTTATTATAACCATTTCTTGCCAATACATATATCCATTGTTGGAATATGTCTAAACCAAGCTCAAATTGTTTGAACTTGCTCCTACACATTCGATTCAAAATCCCATATGATGAATTCAGATCATCATATTCGAGGTAATTTCATTTGCTTAAATCATAGTAGACCTATTCAAACTCTACCACTCCAATAAATCGTTTGTTAAACCACGACACCTTGCGGTGGCGATTTCTTTGAAAACTTGGACTCATTTAGTTTTCACACCTGAAGTACGAATTTATCTATTTATCAATTCATCATCCTAAACCAGCTTTGTGTTAAGATAAAGGTACCTAAATTCTTATTCCAATGTACCTCCAACATTTCCTTGATCAATCCTACGATATTCATTTATTCCTTTACTTAGAAATCCTATCTTTTGAATACCCATATTCACTTTATTGAAACTTTCAAGTTAATTTCGAGAACGGTGAATTCGTTCGGTCATCGTAATCATTAAATTCTTTCAATCATTACAAACACCTTGTGGTGTCTGTGTAAATTTGTAGCCTATGCTAATAACAAACCCTGATCATATAAATTCATATGTCATTCGTTTGACTCATCATTCAAGTAGTCTTCATACAATTATGTATTAACACAATGATACACTAAATTCTATTGTATTATCCAGTGCATCCCAGCCATTTCACTAAACGTCACTGATTTCTGGTTTGATCATTGACAAATCATTTTTTTCATACTTCTATTTTCAATTGAGGTTATTGATTCAGAGTTCTTCTCAGTTGAATGATCAAAGTAAATTCCCTTCTGACATTACATCATATTGTTCCTAAAGGTCGTTTACATTCGATTCCTATGTCTCTATTGATTTGTGAAACTTAATTATATCACGTTCAGTTAATAATTCTTTGAACTAATCGAAGATTTATGTTCTCAATTTCATCTATGTCCTTAGAAAAATCTCACTAAGAATTCATCTATTAAGCGTTTTTTGTAAGATTTCAAACATACATCATTTATGTACCTATTTGTTGAATAAATGGTCCAACATACCTGGAACTTGACTTCCCTCTTTAACAACTCTGACTACCCCTTTCTATAGAGAAACTTTTAACAATACCTTATCTCCCACTTGAAAAGATTTTCATCTGTTATCTACGTAACTCTTTTGATAATCTCGTATTACTTTTACTTGAATTATCTTGTCTATTGTTTCTTGATCTATCTCGAGTCCAGATAAGTTGTTCTAATTTTTGCCAAACAGACTAGGATTCGGAACTTTCATCCCTAAGACGCTTTGAAACTGTTTTTACTAACTACAAGACTTGATATAACTCCACGGGAATATAGTAACTCGAATCTCGAGGACGAGATTTAAAATAAGGTGGGGAGGGTATAACAACCCTCCTTAAAATACTTTAGACACCCCTAAATGTCCTAAAATACACCCAATATACGAAAATCGGCCCCAAAATACCTTTATTTCATTAAATAACAAATAAAAACAAAAATAATAGTCTGTCGCGGGGCGCGACAGACTCCTTCTCATCTGTCGCGGGGCACGACCGAGTGATTAGTGGCGAAGCCACATCGTGCCACGTGTCCCGACACGCGTCGAGACTACCGGTGACTCAGCAACACTTCACGCCGCCTTTTAGGCTCTGGCGGGGCGTGACGGGCCCCCTTGTCTCCATCGCGGAGCGCGAGAAACCAGCTGAACAGCACTATAAATAGGATCGATCGACATTCAGTTGTTTTCGTTCAATTTTCGTGATTCTCTCTCAAATTATGAATTATAGAAGTAATTCCCGGATATTATACCCCCTAAATAGCGAAGCTCTGCCTCGTTATAAGTACTATAACCATGCTATTACCCTACACGATCGATTTATGATTTCCGTAACGCATGTCGGCTCTGCCCGACTCCGTCGTTGGAATTCTGTCTCGTGTTACACCCGATTGATTTAGGACTCCGTAATGCATGTCAAGGCCTTGCCTGACTCAGTCATTGGAGTTCTGTCTCGAGTTGTACGGTTAATGCAATTTGGGTTATTTTACTAACACATGTGCATTGTTTAAATTAACCAAGAAACTATATTATTATCGGAAAGCTATAATATTACAAGGAAGCCTGTAGGAATACCTAAATCTACAAATGTGAGTACATCTTTCTTTTTGTCACCTTTTTGAAAATATATTTTGTGAGTCAAAATGTTTTACCAAAACATCAATTGTTTCAAATTATACTTAACAGTAATTGAGTATTTGTAAGTCTACAATTGTTGCTGGTATATTGGGGTTTTGTATACAAAATTTGTAAGACGTTACCTTTGGACAAAGAGTTAGCCAATGAGTAATATGACCCACAAGTCGGGTTGACAGTACTGATTGAGTAATTGATTAGATTAAGCAAATGTAATTGCGGGTTGCCCTCAATGCTGTAAAGTGATAAAACTGTTTCGATTAAACAAAGATGCACTCACCAGTATTTCTTGCTAACAAAATGTTTTAAACACGTATTTCAGGTAACTTAGTGTGAAGCCCCTAAAAGCCAGCTGGAGAGCACTGAAGGCTTAGAAAAGTGGCTATAAAAGTTACCTAATTAAAAAGGAGAATTGTTTTCAATAACTAGGGTTTATCCCTATAAATATATTACAAAGGAAAGTCGGATTTTATCCCATTTATTTATCATAAATGTATTATCAGAAAAACTTGGGTTTTCCATTTATCTATTTTAAACATTTTGGTGTTTAACTCTGATAAAAATATTTCCTAACTACGGTTCTGATGTAACTTTCTGCTGCCAAATTAATAAACACCGATACCATCTAGCTGGCTCACGGCTCCCGCTCCCAGGGTGGGGTCGGGGGTTGCGACACCTTGTATCTTTCTTCATAGTTCAAGATATTCGCCCACATTGAACAACGGCGACGTGTGGATAGAATCCTGGTCTCATGCTCTCACAAATTACTCTTGAGAGTTCTGACACTCCTTCCATCTCGAACAAGGTACTCCTGAAAAAAAAAAACAGCATATGGCTTTTTAGTTATGCAAGCTCATTTTAATATAAGACATGGCATTTTGGGTGTTTACATGCATATGCATGTACATTTTTTAACGTAACAAATGCAAAGTTTGGCGTTTTTAGGAGAAAGAAGTGTACATACAACCATTCACCCATTCTAGTGAATATGTATATGGAAATGTTGGTTTCTTGGGTCGCCCTTGATGCATTTATAACCACTTACCTCTTGACATAAGGTGACAAACATGCCCAACTCTTCTTTGTTTCTCTCTTCTCCTTTTCTTCCACCGTCTTTTCCTTTTTATTTTCATCATCTTCTTCATCACCAGGCAGTTTTTCTGGGTTTAAAAATGTGTTATCTTGCATCAACTTTGTGATGTCTAGCGTTTTGTCCTCATCACCCTTCTCCTGCACATCTGCCCTGTTTGGCGTTTTGGTTGGTGATGTGTTAGTGGCATTCTCATCTTGGGGTTTCTGGGGTTTCTATTCTTCTTCAAATGTTTGCAATAGTTCTTCCTACCTGCGTATGGTAGCTGCTGACATGGCGTTTTATTAACCACTGCACCTTGCTGGTCAACACTTTTGTTCACCATCTCCCCTTAAGTTTTTTCTAGTTCAGCGATGAACCCCTGACTGTATTGTGTTTCTGTTGGGGGAAGTTTTGGTGTTGTATCAAATACGGACATTATTGGAGTCTCCTTGTCACACCTCGATATTTCCACATATTACCGGTGGGCCGGCGGGGAGTATCATGACGTAGTTGATATCGTCATAGTCAAACATACACAGTTTATTGAATAGCGGAAGCCTTGGAGGAAAATTAATATTACAAACCAAAAGTAAAGTGCAAGTAAAATATAACACAGACGGTTGTATAAGGATCCACAGGAGGATCTAAAACATAATATAAAATATTGTTCAACAGACTATAAGCATCAAGAACTTGCAAGATTCTTTATATTATGCCCATAGCTCCCAACCAATAACGTACGGTACCTCTCACTTAGTCTTTTTGAAAAATACGTCAGTTTACACTGGTAAATACAATTAACCGACTCTTTTGAAAGCATTTATGAAAAATTGATTTAAATGCACAAGGCACAAATGTTTTTATAACTTGGGATAATTATATTAATAACAATCTTGTATCAGATTTACATGTTTGTCCAACATTTAGGGCCGGTATAAATAAACCGAACAAGATTAAACAAAACACCACAAATATAAACTCACGGCGGGTTACCCCATCAAATGAGTATATCTTCTACATATGCAACGGACAGGTGTATGCCTACACCCCGTGCTTAAGTTGTGGCCATTTACGCTTTTTAAATGAGCCAAGGATATCCAGGACACGGTCGTTAACCCCCAATGTTATTTGTTATCAAACAATACTGTTTAAAACGAGATTATGAAATTTAACCATATCCGATTAAAAGGTTTCTACACCCGACCAAGCAGTAATAATTTACCGTATCCCAAGCCCGTATAAGGGAAAATAAGTTAAAAGTATTTACCTGAGCTTAAATTGAAAGTTTAGTATTTTCAGCCGTATATTCTACTCAAACAAGTGCAAATAGCTTCTACCGGGGCTCTTAATCTGGAACGAAGGTTTTATTAACCTATTAGATTCCTAACGGGTCTTATTTAAGTTATAAACTTAGACCGGTTAGTTTAAAGAAAGGTTTACTGTACGAAACGCGGGATTAAGCGATGACCGGATTGGAATGTGATTTAGACCCAACAAGTATGAAGACTTGTACAAAATGGGTAAACTAAATACATTCAGGATTTTGAAGTAAAAAATGATAAGGTTTGACCCGTTTCGGCTAATTTGTGCAACTAGTTACATAAACCGTACCAACGCGTATATGCATAACGGGTAGCCGGATGAGTCATGTACAAGTTCCATAAGTTATTATGCTTTTAATATGTTATGATATCAGTAGGATATCAACAATTATGCCCCAAAAGAATTTAAAACCAATTTAAGTCCAGTAAGGGTAATTTGGTCATTTTAAAGTTTATAAAAGAGGTTTAATAGTAAAATGAGGTTCTGGTCTAAAACATTCAGTAAAAATATTTATTTTATAAAGTTATAACAGTAGGATATCATACATTTGTGTGGTTTACCATTTATGGTCAAACTATGCACCGTAGGGGCATTTTGGTCATTTCACATATGCTTTTAGGGACAAAATTGGAAGTCTGAGTTCAAGACTTATAATTACTGTGAAAATATTAAAATTTATTTATAAAATCAGTAGGTAACAAGTCTTAGGTGTTAAATATGATTCTAAACCATATTATGCAACTAATTATCGTAAAAGTCGATAATTGACGATGTTTGAGATGTTTATGAAATTCTGAGATATTGATCAGCCTTAAATGTTTAAAATATTTTATTTAACATATAACATCAGTAGGAAAAGGTTTGGCATGTAAATCATATGTTAATCTCATTTTATTAACAAAAAGGGTATTATCGTCATCTGTTGATTTATACGAGAACTTAATGATATGGTCAGTTTATAATCTGACAAAAAATTCCAAAAATCCCTAAAAATAATATCAAAACAATAGGTAATGAGTTTGGTGTCAAAATTTAGTTTAAACATGATTTATGCTAAAAACGTAGTTTAATTAATAAAAAGTTTTATTTTACGATATCTAGCATATCTTTAGTTTGAGACTAGAAAATGATGTCAAATTTATTTGACATGCTTATATATCAGTAACAAAGGTATTTGTATGTTCATATATTCAAAAATCTCATTTTTATAACATAAGGGCATAATAGTCAATTTTTAAACAAATAACGGAAACATGCAAATGAACTATCATTTTTATAACATAAGGGCATAATAGTATAACCTCACAGGGTTATACTAACATATAATATGGTCACAAAGGAACCCTAAGGCATAATGATACTAAGCTAATTCGGGTCAGAACTAAAAGTCAAAGCAAAAGTCAACTTTTGTGACTTTCGGTTGCGAACCGAGCCTAAACTCAGAATTGTCGGGTTGAACATGTCGAAACATGTTCTAATATTATTTACCTAGTAATTAAAGTGACAAAACTGATTTTATAGCTTCTACATTATCAGTTATGAATTTTATTTAAAAACTGACCCGTTTGACTTTTATTTTAATTACTTTAACCCGAAAATTAACTAAGTAAATGTGATAATTAAGAGGTGCCCTTTTGAGGGATTATCACCTACTTAATTACCAACACATAGCCACTTTCAATTCGAATAATGGCTGGACCGTTAATGATTAATCAAAAAGTCAAAGTATAGTTACGATATCTTTGACTTTCGATCATTAAACTAATTAAAACTTAACTACAGAAGCTAAGAACACTTACAAAGGTCCTTAGCACGAAAATTAAACTTGAGAGAGCTTCCTTTAGGTCCAGGATGCTCCAGAGATGAAGTTGTGAAGTGAAAATGATAGTGCAAGATGATCACAGGTGTCCCCATGGCAGTAAAAACCATTAACCTGCCCCTGGTATCGCTTAGAAGCCATGCAATGGCGGTGGACAGGCTGCAACATGCAGCTGTCCAATTTTTGGTCGCTGGCACCTTCTTCGCGGCCCGCGAAGATATTTGGGGATGGCCTACGCGGCCCGTGATGACCCCTGTCTCCGGTAAAAAGTTTTCAAACTTTGCATTTTCAGTCCCTGGTCCTTTATAATTTGAAATAACTTTCGTTTATTGCACTATTAACCCCCATAGTTAACTTTTAAGTGTCTTGGGTCATAAATAAATATCGTTAAGCTCCCGGTTAGTTACGAGACCACCCGAAATGTACTAGTTTCTCTCGTTAACGCATTTAATCCATATTTCTTGGAAAGTACAATTTTATTCACTTATTTGCATCGAAACTCCATGAAATCATTATCCGATATTCGTGAGGGTATAATAAAATATTACAAAGTCTCGGGATCGTTAAAAGGTCACTAAGAGGTAAGATTTAACATGTTGACACGTTTAACCCATGTGCTTTGTAAACTTCTGATTTTAAGCACAAAAGGGTTCTTGCGTCCAACAATTTATTCATTAAAGAATACGAACATTGTGTGAGGTCAATCAGAGGCACAAGTTTGGCATGCTGATGCTTTTAGTCCTTCCACATACCTCTTTTCATCGTTTGTCAACTTTAGTCCCTCAAAGTTAACTTTTTACTTGATTAGTGTTTATGACACGTGTCACCACTATATTGAACAAGATTTTGTGAGGTGTTACATCCTCACCCCCTTAAATGAAATCTCGACCTCGAGATTTACTGAAATAAATGAGGGTATTTCTGTTTCATCGTGGATTCAACTTTCCACGTATATTCTGGGCCTCTATGGGCATCCTATTTCACCTTTACAATTGGCACATTCTTTCTTCGAAGCTTTTTAACCTGTCGATCCTAGATCGGCAAAGGTTTTTCAATAAACTTCAAGCTCTCATCAATCTGCATGTCCTTATGCGACATTGCTAGCGATTCATCGGCTAGACATTTCTTTAAATTGCATATGTGGAACACATTGTGTATTCCACTAAGCTCTTCAGGTAGATTCAGCTTATAGGCCACACTCATGACACATTCGATTTATCTCAAATGGTCCGATATATCTTGGGCTCAGCTTGCCCTTTTTGCCAAAACGCATCACCCATTTCCAGGGTGACACCTTAAGTAATACTTTATCACCTACCTCAAATTTTATAGGTTTGCGCCTTTTATCTGCGTAGCTCTTCTGCCTATCCCTGGCAGCTTTCAGACGGTCACAGATCTGAACAATCTTGTATGTCGTCTCTAGGACTATCTCAGGTCCTGATAGTTGGGTTTCTCCAACTTCCTCTCAACAAACTGGCGTTCTGCACTTCCTTCCATACAAAGCCTCAAAAGGCGCGGCATGGATGCTCGAATGATAACTGTTATTATACGAAAATTCAATCAAAGGAAGATGGTTGTCCTAACTTCCACCCAAATCAATAACACAAGCCCGGAGCATGTCTTCCAATGTTTGAATCGTACGCTCACTTTGCCCATCCGTCTGAGGATGATAAGCAGTACTGAAATTCAAACGAGTGCCTAGAGATTGCTGAAAGCTTTTCCAAAAATGAGATGTGTATCTAGTATCTCTATCGGAGATAATAGATACTGGCACTCCGTGGAGAGATACAATCTCATCCACATATAGCCGGGCTAGTTTATCGGAGCTATGCATCTCTCTGATGGGTATAAAATGAGCGGACTTCGTCAGTCTATCGACTATGACCCATATTGTATCATTCCCATGTTTCGTCCTTGGTAACTTGGTAATGAAATCCATAGTTACCATTTCCCACTTCCAAGTGGGAAGTTCAGGCTGTTATAGCAAACCTGACGGCTTTTGATGCTCGGCTTTAACCTGTGCGCACGTCAGACATTTAGCCACATAAGTGGCTATAGATTTCTTCAAACCTATCCACCAGTAGTTTGCCTTCAGATCCTGGTACATCTTATCACTGCCCGGATGAACTGAATATTTTGAACTATCAGCTTCTTGGAGGATTACATCTAAGTCCTCCATGAATTGGAACCCAAATTTGACCATTCAATCTAAGGATTCCATCTTTGCCAAAGGATAATTGATCAGCAGTTACGCCTAACTTCTCATTCAGAAAGTTAGCTTCCAATATAGCTTCCTTCTGAGCAGCTAACAGTCTTTCATTCAAGCTGTTCCTTAGTTCAATGCTTTTTGCATTTATCCTAATGGGTTTAATCCTTTCTTTCCGGCTTAGTGCGTCAGCGACCACATTAGCTTTGCCCGGGTGATAGCGAATTTCACAATCATAGTCGTTCAATGTTTCCATCCAACGACGCTACCTCATGTTGAGATCTTTCTGGTTAAATAAATGTTGAAGGCTTTTATGATCTGAATAAATCACACACTTGGTTCAATATAGGTAATGCCTCCAAAGCTTTAGTGTAAATACAACGGCACCCAATTCCAAATCATGGGTGGTGTAGTTCTTTTCGTGCACCTTCAGTTGTCGCGATGCATAGGCGATAACCTTACCTTTCTGCATAAGCACACAACCCATACCAGTGTGCGATGCATCGCAATAAACCACAAACTCTTATATCCCTTCTGGCAATGTCAACACAGGAGCATTGCTTAATTTCTGTTTAAGAATCTCGAAAGATTCTTGCTGATTGGGACCCCAATCAAACTTTACGTTCTTGCGAGTTAACGAAGTTAAAGGTGCAGCAATTCTTGAGAAATTTTTGATAAAACACCTGTAGTAACCTACCAAACATAAGAAGCTGCGAATTTCCGTGGGCGTCTTAGGTGCTTGCCAATTCATAATTGCTTCAATCTTAGCAGGATCTACCTGGATACCAACACTCACTTACCGCGTGTCCAAGAAACTGGACTTCTCGAAGCCAAAATTCACATTTAGAGAATTTTACATAGAGCTTTTCTTGTTGCAGAAGCTTAAGAATACATCGGAGGTGTTCCTCATGGTCAGCTTGGTTCTTGGAGTAAATGAGTATGTCAACAATAAAAACTATGACAAACTTGTCCAGATATGGCTTGCAGACTCGATTCATGAGATCCATGAATGCTGTAGGTGCGTTAGTGAGCCCAAAAGGCATCACTAAGAATTCGTAGTGGTCATATCTTGTTCTGAACGCGGTCTTGTGTACATCTTCGATTTTGACCTTCAACTGATGGTATCCTGACCTCAAGTCGATCTTTGAAAAGAAACTTGCTCCTTGTAGCTGATCGAACAGATCGTCGATCTTGGGTAATGGATATCTGTTCTTGATTGTAACCTTGTTCAGCTCACGATAATCAATGCATAAACATATTGAGCCATCCTTCTTTTTCACAAATAGAATCGGCGCTCCCCAAGGAGACGAGCTTGGTTGTATAAAACATGTTTCCAATAGATCATCCAACTGCGTTCTTAATTCCTTCATTTCTGTCGGTGCCAAACGATAAGGAGCTCGTGCCACTGGTGCTGCTCCAGGTATAATATCAATTCTGAATTCCACTTGTCTGTCAGGAGGCAAACCAGGTAACTCTTCGGGGAAAACGTCTGTGAACTCCGAAATAACATGGATATCTTCAATTTTAGGCTTGGGCGTGTCTACAGTCACTTGTGCCATGTAAATGACACAACCGTTCTTCAAACCTTTGGACGCCATAAGCATAGCTACTTGATCAGACAGTCCATGATGCGTATCTCCTTGAACAATAATTGACTTTCCTGATGGGGTCTTAATGATAAGTTGCTTTTTGGCAGAGGTGATTTGGGCTTGGTTCAAGGATAACCAATCCATGCCTATAACCACATCAAAACCTGCCAATTTCATCGGTAACAAAGACAATGGAAAAGAATGATTCCTAATGGATATGAAACATCCATGTAAAATTGTTGAAGCAGTCTCTAAGGTACCATCAGCCAATTCTATCTCATATTTTATGTCTAGAGTTTTAACAGGCAGATTTAACAGTTTACAAAATTTCTTGTCTACAAAGGACTTATCTACGCCAGAATCAAATAATACTCTAGCATAGATATCGTTTATGAGGAAAGTACCTGTTATAAGTTATCGTTCTGTACTGTCTCCCTGGCATTCATCTGGAAAACTCGAGCATTTGTTTTCTTGGCCTCTTCAGTCTTCTTTGCAAATTTTGGGCAATTGGTTTTGATATGCCCTTTCTCGTTACAGTTCTAACAAGTCGCATTCTTTAACTCCTTGCACTCTAAAGTCTTATGCCCCTTTGTCTTGCAAATTCCACAGAGTTTAGCCTGTGGGTCAATCGTACACTTTCCAGAATGGCGTTTCCTGCAGTTCTTGCACTTGGGCCTTTTATCAGACTGATTTGAGTTGTTTCTAAACTCAGACCCTTTCTTATGCTCGAAGTTACCCTTCTTTTTCTTGTCGGAGCGAAGTGAGCTCTCATCTTCCCTTTTCCTTTTTCCCTCATTGGAAGTCTTAACAGACTTATTCCTTATTGCATCAAGAGTGAGGGATAAGGACAAATCCACCACAGACCTGTAAGTGGTAGGCTTGGAAGCTTTAACATTTCCTTTTATTTCCAGGGCCAGGCCTCCAATGAAGCGTGCTATGCGTTTAGGTTCTGGTGTAACCAAATAGAGAACAAGCCTTGACATAGTGTTGAAATTTGTGACATAAGTTTGGCAATCCAAATTCTTCATGACCAGAGTTAGGAAGTCTGTTTCAGTTTTCTCTACCTCATGCTGAGGACAAAAGTTTTCTTGGATTAGCGCTACAAATTGCTCCCATGACAAGTTATAGAGTGGGATTTTCCCTGTGACTTGGATTAACGACCTCCACCAAGCCGATGCCTCCCCTTTAAAAGATTGGGATACAAACTTCACAATATCCTGCTCAGCGCATCCACTGATATCCACAACGGTATCCATCTCATCAAGCCATGTCATATAGTCTATGGCACCTTTTTCACCTGTAAAGTCCCTTGGTTTGCAAGAGACGAAGTATTTGTAAGAACAAGTCTTTGTGCGCGGTTCCTAATTAAGCACAATTTGCTTAGACGGTAAACTTTTCTGATTCGACGAATGCCGATAATCGTCTTTCTTCGATGTATGTGTTTTGGAAGGGGGCTTTGAATGAGCCACAGTCTGCGTCTTGGTGTGAGTACCACTTGGTTCTTTGAGCATTCTGTCAACGGCTCTAGTGACAGCATTGTCTATCATTGCTTGTAGATCTGCACCCATTACATTCATTCTAGTGTTGTCATTCCTCACATTGGGATGACTATTAAATTCTTCAGACTCAGCCATTGTTGAGCTTGATTGCTATAAAACAATTAACAATAATTTGTTTAGTGATCTATTTTTGGAATCATCATTTTCGGTGATTCATTAACCATGGTATAGATGGTCCATATTTGGTTAATTTGATATTTTAGTTTATTTAAATTTCTCATTATAATTAATCCCAGTTATAAACTATTATGGACATCAAGGTGGCACAAAAGGCCTTGTCACAAGGACAGTTTGAATTTATAAGCCATGATCTTATAGCATCGAGGCATTAAGGTTTGAACATAGTTCATTATCTTTTCTTGACAGGGAGTCATAGACTACAACTGTCATTTGTCTTATGGGACAATAAATATAGCCCGTGGGCACTTCATCACTAATGGATGTTTATAATGCGATCATCGCATTGATGATTTAAGCCATGATTTTCTAGATCATTCGGCTAAATAAGGAATTGGAAGAATCCAATATAAGGATGACGAGTGTGACTTTCTCGAATCACATTTGCCAGGAGTGCGAACACGTTCTTAGGTGTTAATAAGGATCTATTATCTTAAAAAGGCTTTACCATCATGGCCATGTCTAAAATGACATATAGGCTAGGTTATACCTTTAAGATTTTCTTTTGGGATTTTAATGGCAGATCAATTATAAAGTTGAAATGATATTTTGATTTGTGTTATATTGTACAGGCATATATATAATGACAAATAAAAATTTAAAGTGAAACATTTCATAAATTGTCCTAAGAAGTACAATAGTTGCCCTAAACGGGACTTTTAAACAATTAAAACCTGTCCTCGCTGGGACTAAATAAGAAAGCAAGTCCACGCAGGGACTAAATACTTAAATAAAATGTCCACGCAGGGACTTAATTGAAATTTAAATTACAAAACAATAAATAAGGTCTCTAATGATCCATCTTCTTTTTCCCCTTAATGAGGTTTGCCAATCCCTTTAGAAGACCGTGGTGACTTCTACGCTCTTCGTCTACCCTTTGTTCCACCTCATGCAACCTCTGGAGAATTTCTTGCTGCTATGGTTGCTGGATTTGAGGTTGCGGTGGCTGCTGCTGCTGAGGTTGAGGAGGCGGTGGGTATTGATACCCATATGGGTACACGGGTGGAAAGGGAGAGGGGTAAAGAGCATTAAAGTGTGCTACATCCAAGTATGGGTCAACGGCAGGTGCATTGTTGTAGTTATAACCCGAGTAAGCTTGCTGCTCAAACGGGTTATACCCAGCTGCATCTGGGTAAGCGGGGATCGGGTTTTCATAACCCAAGGGTGGTTGTGCAGGTGCGACAGGTGCAGAGTCGACTTCGAATATGGAGTTTGAAGGCCCGCCCAATTGTGGGTCTTCATGGATAGGAGGGTAGTTGCTGGAGTGTTGGGGGTGCTGAAATGAAAACCCCCACGCACGGACATCCGTGCACCTCTTCTCTGCCTCGATGGTTCTGGCGGCGGTGGTTGCTCCGGTGCTGGTGGTGGCGGTGGCGTGACCGCCTGGAAATGTGGGTCCTCTAAGGGAACCTGCTGGTGTGGAGGTGAGTTGTGGTGAGGGGGAGTAAACTCCCACTTATACGTGCTCCATCTTTCGGCCCAGATATCAGGGCCCCTGTATAGCGAACCATGAAAAGAAGATCCGCTTGAAATCTCGATGGGATGCGTCGGCGTCCCAGATGGTGGCAACTCGGGATCTGGATCTTCGTCCACATCCATGTCCTGAAATTCAGGATAATGATATGCGGGTCCCAGTGGGTTAGGGCCCACTGGTTCTTCAACTTGGTTCATTGGGTTGAACCGAGTCTGGAAGTAGGGTGTTGGGTTCTGGAAGGAATGGTGAGAGTCGGATCGCTGCAAAGGTATGAATGAGTGATGTGAGTCATGTGGGTCGTCATCCTGATGTAGCCTGAAGGAATCAAGGTATGATGGCGAGGAGCTAAGCGAGATAGAGCGTCTCGCGGGTTCAAGGTAGGTCCTCCAGTCTTCATGCGGACTTGAGCCGAGTGATGCGGAGGGTGTGCGCCGGTGAGACGGCCCTGCTTCATGATCATTCCTACCCCTCATCGGGGCTTTACCTCTTCCATTTCTGCCCCTAACTCTTGGCTGCATAATTGATTGTAGTCCTATCAAAACAAAAACAACAAAATATAAACCAAATAAGATTAGGATTAATCCTAGGTCGTTTGCCTAGACTCGGAAGTCAAGGAATGTGCAACTGTGTCATTGAGATTAAACACAAAAGGCTAGTGTTTAATTCACTCAATGTTGGCTCTGATACCAACCTGTCACACCCCGATATTTCCACATATTACTGGTGGGCCTGGCGGGGAGTATCGTGACTTAGTTGATATCGTCATAGTCGAACATACACAGTTTAATACACAGCGGAAGTCTTGGAGGAAAATTAATATTAAAAACCGAAAGTAAAGTGCAAGTAAAATATAATACAGACAGTTGTATAAGGATCCACATGCAGATCTAAAACATAATACAAAATATTGTTCAACAGACTATAAGCATCAAGAACTTGCAAGATTCTTTATATAACGCCCAGAGCTCCTAGCCAATAACGTATGGTACCTGTCACTTAGTCTTTTTTGAAAAATACGTCAGTTTACAGTGGTAAATACAATTAACCGACTCTTTTGAAAGCATTTATGAAAAATTGATTTAAATGCACAAGGCACAAATGTTTTTATAACTTTGGACAATTATATTAAGAACAATCTTGTATCAGATTTACATGTTTGTCCAACATTTAGGGCCGGTATAAATAAACTGAACAAGATTAAACAACACACCACAAATATAAACTCACGGCGGGTCACCCCATCAAATGAGTATATCTTTTACATACGCAAGGGACAGGTGTATGCCTACACCACGTGCTTAAGTTGTGGCCATTTACACTTTTTAAATGAGCCAAGGATATCAAGGACACGGTCGTTAACGCCAATGTTATTTGTTATCAAGCAATACTGATTAAAATGGGATTATGCAATTCAACCATATCCGATTAAAAGGTTTCTACACCCGACCAAGCGATAATAATTTACCGTATCCCAAGCCCGTATAAGGGAAAATAAGTTCAAAGTATTTACCTGAGCTTAAATTGCAAGTTTAGTATTTTCAGCCATATATTCTACTCAAACAAGTGCAAATAACTTTTACCAGGGCTCTTAATCTGGAACGAAGGTTTTATTAACCTATTAGATTCCTAACGGGTCTTATTTAAGTTATAAACTTAGACCGGTTAGTTTAAAGAAAGGTTTACGGTACGAAACGCGGGATTAAGCGATGACCGGATTGGAATGTGATTTAGACCCAACAAGTATGAAGACTTGTATAAAATGGTTAAACTAAATGCATTCTGGTTTTTGAAGTAAAAAATGATAGGGTTTGACCCGTTTCGGATAAGTTATGCAACTAGTTACATAAACCGTACTGACCGCGTATATGCATAACGGGTAGCCGGATGAGTCATGTACAAGTTCCATAAGTTATTATGCTTTAAATATGTTATTTATCAGTAGGATATCAACAATTATGCCCCAAAAGAATTTAAAACCAATTTAAGTCTCGTAAGGGTAATTTGGTCATTTTAAAGTTTATAAAAGAGGTTTAATAGTAAAATGAGGTTATGGTCTAAAACATTCAGTAAAAATATTTATTTTATAAAGTTATAACAGTCCGATATCATACATATGTGTGGTTTACCATTTATGGCCAAACTATGCACCTAGGGACAATTTGGTCATTTCACATATGCTTTTAGGGACAAAATTGGAAGTCTGAGTTCAAGACTTATACTTACTGTGAAAATATTAAAATTTATTTATAAAATCAGTAGGTAACAAGTCTTAGGTGTTAAATATGGTTTTAAACCATACTATGCACCTAATTATCGTAAAAGTCGATTATTGACGATGTTTGAGATGTTTATGAAATTCTCAGATTTTGATCAGCCTTAAATGTTTAAAATATTTTATTTAACATATAACATCAGTAGGAAAAGGTTTGGCATGTAAATCATATGTTAATCTCATTTTATTAACAAAAAGGGTATTATCGTCATTTGTCGATTTATACGAGAACTCAATGATATGGTCAGTTTATAATCTTACCAAAAAAATTCAAAAAATCGCTAAAAATAATATCAAAACAGTAGGTAATGAGTTTGTTATCAAAATTTGGGTTTAAACATGATTTATGCTAAAAGCGTAGTTTAATTAATAAAAAGTTTAATTTTACGATATCTAGCATATCTTTAGTTTGAGACCAGAAAATGATGTCAAATTTATTTGACATGCTTATATATCAGTAACAAAGGTATTTGTATGTTCATATAATTAAAAATCTCGTTTTTATAACATAAGAACATAATAGTCAATTTTTAAGCAAATAACGGAAACATGCAAATGAACTATGATTTTTAAGGGACCATGTAGTATAACCTCAGAGGGTTATACTAACATATAATATGGTCACAAAGGAACCCTAAGGCATAATGATACTAAGCTAATTCGGGTCAAAATTGAAAGTCAAAGAAAAGTCAACTTTTGCGACTTTCGGTTGCAAACCGAGCCTAAACTCATAATTGTCGGGTTGAACATGTCTAAACATGTTCTTATATTATTTACCAAGTTATTAAAGTGACAAAACTGATTTTATAGTTTATACATTATCAGTTATGAATTTTATTTAAAAACTGACCCGTTTGACTTTTATTTTAATTACTTTGACCCGACAATTAACTAAGTAAACGTGATAATTAAGAGGTGCCCTTTTGATGGATTACCACCTACTTAATTACCAACACATAGCCACTTTCAATTAGAATAATGGTTGGACCGTTAATGATTAATCAAAAAGTCAAAGTATAATTACGATATCTTTGACTTTCGGTCGTTAAACTAATTAAAACTTAACTACAGAAGCTAAGAACACTTACAAAGTTCCTTAGCACGAAAATTTAACTTGAGAGAGCTTTCTCTAGGTCCAGGATGCTGCAGAGATGAAGTTGTAGATTGAAAATGATAGTGCAAGTTCAAATGGTCAAACAAAAGAGCTATTTATAGGAATTTGGAGGTTGCTCAGATCATTCCAGCTGTTGAGGGAGATAACCAGATGATCACAGGTGTCCCCATGGCAGTAAAAACCATTAACCTGCCCCTGGTATCGCTCAGAAGCCATGCAATGGCGGTGGACAGGCTGCAACATGCAGCTGTCCAGTTTTTGGTCGCTGACACCTTCTTCGCGGCCCGCGAAGATATTTGGGGATGGCCTACGCGGACCGCGACGACCCCTGTCTCCGGTAAAAAGTTTTCAAACTTTGCATTTTCTGTCCCTGGTCCTTTATAATTTGAAATAACTTTCGTTTATTGCACTATTAACCCCTATAGTTAACTTTTAAGTGTCTTGGGTCATAAATAAACATCGTTAAGCTCCCGGTTAGTTACGAGACCACCCGAAATGTACTAGTTTCTCTCGTTGACGCATTTAATCCCTATTTCTTGGAAATTACAATTTTATTCACTTATTTGCATCGAAACTCCATGAAATCATTATTCGATATTCGTGAGGGTAAAATAAAATATTACAAAGTCTCGGGATCGTTAAAAGGTCACTAAGAGATAAGATTTAACATGTTGACACGTTTAACCCCTGTGCTTTGTAAACTTCTGATTTTAAGCACAAACGGCTTCTTGCGTCCGACAATTTATTAATTAAAGAATACGAACATCGTGTGAGGTCAATCAGAGGCACAAGTTTGGCATGTTGACCCTTTTAGTCCTTCCACATACTTCTTTTCATCGTTTGTCAACTTTAGTCCCTCAAAGTTAACTTTTTACTTGATTAGTGTTTATGACACGTGTCACCACTATATTGGACATGATTTTGCGAGGTGTTACACTCCTCAGCAGGGTACATGTGGTTTTCTATAGATTTAATCATTTGATCCACCATCTTTGAACAATCTAAACCTTCTTTTAGTTCAATCATTTGTTTTAGTTCTCTTCCCGGAAGTTCCAAAACCTCATAAATACTCCTTTTAATTATCTTTTCCCCATTATATCTGCAAATCTGATATTCAGGTGTCTTGAAATCATAATCCGCGCTTTCAATATCATTTTCGTTTATATCTTCATCTGAGAATATAGTATTCTCATCTCCACCCTTAGTCTCCCTTTCATCTTCATGATGAGCATCATCATTTATGGAGGTTGGGGTAGCAGTTGAGGGTTTGGCGTTTTGATCTCCAGCCATCTCCCATTTCCCTTCTCCGTCCCCTTCCCCTTCTACTTCTACTTCCTTTTCACTTTCAACTTCTTAGGCGTTTTCATCAACAACTGTTTGCACTTCTATGGTGGTATGTTTTCCAGCCATCTCCCCCTCCCATTCTCCTTCCTTTTCACCTCCTACTCCCACTTCCTTTTCACCTTCCACTATAACAAAAATGGCTTTTTAGGACCTTTCCTGTGGGACGCTTGTAAAAGAGCGTCCTAAAAACTATTTAATAGGACTAATGAACTTTTGGGGTCCTTTTATAATATACTCTACTAAACCGGTGTCCTAAAAAACTCTTTAATAGGATGGATGATTTTTTGGGGTCCTATTATCATATAATTTAATAGGACACTTAAAATGTAGATCCTAATAAAGTACTTTATAAAACATTTAATTGTTAGTGTCCCATTATGTGGTACTGTATTATAACACTTGATCATCTAGGGTCCTATTATAACATAACTTAATAGGACACGTTGTAGTTAAGTCATAAATGTTCAGTGTTATAGGACCCTTTTAGTCGAAGTCATATTAGAACTTAACTTAATAGGACACTTGACACTTGGGTCTTATAACTCTAAACTTTATAGGATGCTTAATCACCGTGGTGTTATTATAATACACCGTAATAGGACACTTGATATTTGAGTAATAAAACATTAGTTTTATAGGACGCTTATTCGCTAGAGTTTTATTATAATATAACTTAAAAAGACACTTGACACTTGGGTCTTATAAATTTAACCTTTATAAATGCTTAATCATTGTAGTGTTATTATAATACACTGTAATAGGACACCTAATATTTGAGTCATAAAACATTAGTTTTATAGGACGCTTATTCGCTAGAGTTCTATTATAACATAACTTAATAGGACTCTTAACACTAGGGTCTTATAACTTTAACATTTATAGGACGCTTAATCATTATGGTCCAATCAAGTATTATCATGTAGCATCATGTATGTCAAGCATGGAGGTTAGAAAACCTCATTATATGATTCACCACTACACACACCATCATGAAGATGGTGGGAGGGTCATGAATAATAAGAAAGTAAATCTAATCTATTGAATGAAGGAGTGGAACTTAGTTTGGAAAGCCAAAACTTCCATTTGTTCACACTTCACAAGTCACAAGTTCATCATATGGAAGACGACGACTTGTGCTTGTTTTCATCATTCAACAAATGAAAGGTGGTGGTGGTGGTGGTGGTCGGCGGTGGTGGTGGCCGGTGGTGGTGGTGGTGAGTAGTGGTGGTGGCCGGTAGTGGTGGTGGTGAGAGGTGGTGGTGAGTGGTGGTGGTGGCCGGCAGTGGTGGTTGCCGGCAGTGGTGGTGGCCGGCGGTGGTGGTGGTGGTGGTGGTGGTGAGAGGTGGTGGTGGTGGTGCCCGGCGGTGGTGGTGGCCGGTTTCGATTAATAAATAATAAACGAGCCGAGCCCGAGCTTGAAAAACTACCCACGAGCCGAGCTCGAGCTTTAGAAATAAATATCGAAACTAGCCGAGCTCGAGCTCTCTGCAAATTAAACGAGACGAGCTCAGGCTTAACTCGACTCGTTAACACCCCTAGTTACATTGATGATGTTTAGCAGCAAAAAAAAGGTTATCGACAATTTTAATATCGTAACTTTTACGTTTTATGTATGTATTGGGCCTTATAAGCACTGATCCTGATATGAATTGGGCATTATGTAAACAGTCATATTTTTTTATACAAAATGTCCTAAATTTGAATCACAATGGAATTTTTATTCCCTCCTAATTTCTACTAAAAAAATTAGAAACTCCCTCTCATTTTATTGTAAGTTTCATTCGAAACAAATGGCGGTACAAATTCGATTTATCTTTATTTTTGACGCGCGGTCAAAATTTTAGTTAACTAAAAAAAGTTCGGCCCAATAAAAAACACCCAAAAAATAACCTATCGCTGAACTCCTTTACATCCTCTCCCCGTTCACGTCTTCTTTCTCTGATTTCAGTTTTTGCCCTAATTTCATCTTCTCCTCTGCTTGCTAATTCGGTTGGTTCGTGTCGTGATTGCTACAGCCGCTACCGGCTACACTGCTATAGTCGTTCATCCGGTTATGTCGGGTGGAAGGACATAGTTTGGAGTTAGCTATTAAAATGTATCAAGATAATATGTTATCAAAACTTTTTATTTGTTTGTATAATTTGAAATAGATACATAAATGAATCATTTTCAAAATAAATAATCTTAAACTATAGTTTCAACTACCGTTTTGGTTGCCTATAAAGTTGTTTCAATGCGTGAGACCTTAATAAGAAATGTCAGATACATCGGTAGGCTAGAGGCCTTGACATACTTTATCCCAAAAAGTAAAACCATGTCAACTTTTTTAACCAGAGAAATCAAAACCAAATATTACAGTAACTTTATTTTATGTAATTTTATATACATCTAACTTATAATAAAAGACTCCAACTAATGCCACATGTCACTTTCTCCTTTAACTTCATAATATTACTTATATTTTTATTTAAAAACAATTTTTATCTTTATCCTTGCTGTTATTATTATTTATAATAATAATAATAATAATAAGTCCTTAATATATTATTATTTATAATAAGCACAAAAATATAATTTATTTTCGTTATAATCTTATCACACGAGTTTGGTTAATTTATTTAAATATAGGGTTAAATTCACTCAATTTTTAATCATAAATCTCTTCGTCATCCTTCATTTCTTCATCTCTTAATATATGTTTTGTATTTTGCCATGATCAGTTATTACCTACTCCAAAAAAACTATTCTATTTTAAACCACTCTCCTTAAATCAGTTTATATCCATCTAGGGCTGTCCAAACTGCTCGACGATCGACGATCGCTCGAAAAATGCTCGTTCGATTCCCGCTCAGTTTGTAAATGAGCCGATCGGATCGGTTCGATTCAAATTCAATCCGAGCATGAGCAAAGCTCAGCTCGCTCGTCGATCGCTCGGTTTCGCTCGAATTATTTTTATTAATAATTAATATATATATATATATATTTATATTATAGATTTTATAGATTAAAAACCCAAAAAAATATAATAGCCCAAAAAAAATAAAAGCCCAAATAACATTCAACCCAACTTAATATTTAATATGAAATCTAACCCTAAATCTTATTCCTAAAAGAGTATTCACTACAACCATCACCCTTAAACCTCCACAATCTACCCTTTTGTAATTCCTCATCCACCACTGCCACCATCTCACCCGCCCCATCCCCACTGCCATATTTTACCTTGGGGCTCTAATTGTAAGATTTTAATATAAGGGTTTGATTCTACAATGTTTGTGTGCTTCCGTGTTAGTTCATCTGGGAATGTTAATTGTTTGCCCTCGTAAGTCGTTAAACATCAATTGTCCTTGTCTTTTGACGTGCTCACCATCAATTTGTTTGTATTTTGTTATATACAAATGGTACACTACCAGCAAGTTGACTTTTTGTTTGTGTATGCGCTGTGCATATCAACACCATCAGCTTTGCAAACAATAATTGAAAATAGAAGAAGCTTTTAGAAGCAAAAAGAAACATAAAAAAAGATGCACAGGTAACAAGATGAAACAAATTTTACTCCATAAAAAAACAGAGCATAATTTCCGATTTCTGGGCTCCTAATAAATAATTAATAAAATTAATCACATGTTTAGTAAAAATAATCTTACACAACAGGAAAAAAAACCAGCAAAACACACAGAAAAAAAAACCTCTTTAACACACAATCAATAACACCTAACAATTTCAGCAATTATTTCAGTAACACTGAACCAATAATCAATAAAACTAATCACATGTTTAAGGTGGGAGGATGTGGGGGTGGCGTTTTTCCGACGGGGTGAGTTGGTGGTGGTTGTGGTGGTGGTGGTGGTGGTGGTGGTGGTGGTGAAGGTTGTAGAAGAGGGTGTGGCGGATGGAGTTGCAGGAGAAGGGGGGAAGAAAGAAGAAAGAGTGATGAAGAGGGGGTGTTTGTTTTTGTTTTTTTATAAAGGAGTGGGTCCCACATATAAATACATCTATTAAATAGGTTAAGTTATTTTGTTTTTTAGTAAGGATATTTTTGTCATTTCACACTATCTTAACTGAGAAAAGTAACTGATGTTAGCCCTAGGGACTATCCGGGAACGAATTTGCAAAAGTTTGGGACTATAGCTGTAATTTTAGAAAGTTAGGGATTAAAGGTGAAAAATAGCAAACCACAGGGACTATCCGAGCATTTTTCTCAATAAATTATCTAAATTCGAACGATAGAATACTATTTAAATTATTAGTACAGGATCCCACAAGGTTATACAGGTTTGAACTATACTAACCGGGTAACGTTACAATAAAAAGTCACGTGTGGAGTTATTATTTTCATCAACCCTGGGTCTTGATGTTACCTGATTATATTTAAATAGTTTCCTACCCTCCTCTCCACTCTATCTCTCTCTCATGTATGTGTGTGTGAATGAGTACGAGTTGATCGGTAAAAGTTTAGGTTTGTTTAGAGAGAGAAAAAGTTAGGGTTTTTGGAGAGAGAGAGAGAGAGAGAGAGAGTTCATAGAAATTCGGTGAACGCTGGTTGTGTTGGCTGCGGCTTAGGTGTAGTTGTGAAGGTGTTGTAACGGCGACAATGGTGGTGTGGTTTGGGGAGAAAGAAAGAGTAGATGGAGGAAGTTAAGGTTGGAATAAAACATTTTATCTTCTTTTTTTGGGTATGCAGAAATGTATAAAATGTCTTTCTTCAAAATAATAATTATTTCTTTTAATCTTATCTTCAAACTACAAAGCATCGATACTTAGGTGAAGACTTTGTTTTGGTGGAATAAATCGTTGTCTTTGGTTGTTAAAAAAACAATACGATATTTAATTACTTATATTCTTCATTAGAGTTATATAAAAAAAAGTTTGTTCTACGTTTCTTCATTGAAGGGAGTTATCATAAGTTTCTAAATTTAGTTTCTTTGCCAAAAATTATATAATTACTGTTAACTGCAATACGCTTTTCCATTGTCTTTCAACACGCGTAGACCAGGGGCGGACTTACATGTAGCCCAAGGTGGGTGGGCGCACCCCCGGGAAAAAAAATTTAGTGCTATTTTCCGTTGAAAATCCCGTCTGCACCCCTTGAATTTTTTCATCCGCACCCCTTGGAATTTTTCGTCCACACACCTTAGGTAAAAAATGTTTTCGATTTATATTTTAAATTTTTTTTAGTAAACCTAATTAAAGAACTACCTAAATTATACAAACTTATACTACCCAACTTAACCCAAATACCCAATACCTTAACCCACTATTTCATTAAACATAATTAGCCCACTAATTACTAGCCCATTAACCAAACTCAACCTAAGTTCAAACTATAATAATTAAAATAAGCCCAATAGTTCCTTAGAATTCCTCCCGTCCTCTCTCTCTTGGGTCGTCTCCTACCAGCGATCATCGAACACAACAGCAACCACAACAGCACGTCATCAGCAGCCGCGAACCACCGCCGTCCGAAGCCAAAGGGTTACAAAATTCTTAAATAGGTTTGAAATTTCATGTGTTTTGACGTTGCTTATGGTTGTTTAGATGATTTTTAGGGTGATTACACACGATTTCTAAGGTTGAAAATTAAAATTGAAACATTATGTTATGGAGCGATGAACTTATGCATCAATTTGTTTGTGATAGGAACCATGAGTAGGGACGTTATGGCGCAATTTCTTTTGTTTTACATGACCCGACCCGAACCGATCCGATACGAACCGATTTTTTTACAAATATACCTAGGAGCCTAAAATTTTTAAAAATGTTTCGCACCCCCATGGAAAAATTCCTGGGTCCGCCACTGGCGTAGACTGTTACATAGAAGGCAAGCAATAACCCATCCGTCTGATATCTACAAGGATCTCGAACATTGACGTTACTTAACTCACATTGGTTTATGTTTTACCTAGATTCCTCAACTTGAATTTCGGTAAGTTCTCGCGCCGCAACGCGCGCAGACAAGTTTACTAGTTTATCTTAATCCTATACTAGAGAATGTTTCTACAATTCTCATTTATTTGAAAACTAGTGGATGATATAATATTCTTAACCCATTTGGTTTGATTATGCTGCATATTTTCATAGCTTTGACCTACACTCATTACATTCTTTATGGGTCATCGAACTTTGATAAAAGAATACTGAGTCAAGTAAATTTGGGTTTTCTTTCAACAATTTAATCATTCGTATTTCAATAATTATGATGTGTGTTTGCCTCGAGATACTTTGTTTAGATTGTTTTGTACTTTAATGATTGTTCTTTCTTGAGATCTTTTGTGCACAACTCAAAGATATAATGGATATCTATCATGATTTACTATGACAGTTTTTGGGGTAGGCTGTTAAGCAACATGCTTAGACCATCCGTAGTGGGCGTCTTCTCCCCCCAAACACGCCTAAAAACGCCACCGCCTCCACCCCCGCTGGCGTGTTTGGGCGTTTTCTTTCATAAACCCCCCCTGGCATTTTTCAAATCACGCTTGGAGCAATTTTGAATGACCAATCACATTTAATCTTCCCTTTTTTGGCCAATAGCTTTTTGTTGGTTTTTTTATTTTTATTTAATTCTCTACACCCTTTTAAAATAATGCCCACATCCCCACTACACCCATTTTAGAAAAACGCCCAATAATGCCCCGTGCTAATTGTACTGCCACCTGACGGAAAATGCCCAAGGGTGAGGGTATTATTTACCCTTACCACTACGCATGGCCTTATAAAATGAGGTTACAATGGTTTCTTTGATGCTGAACCATTTTAAAAATATTAAAGATATTTAAAACCCATATATGCTTTATTTGGATAAGAGAGCATATTGCTGCAAAAGTGGCAGTTTAAATTTGTACATAGTTAGCTATATTCTTCATAATCTTTTAAGCTTTAGAATCACCTTGTTCATTTGAGTGGATACAAATGAGATTTTAGTTTATGTTTAATCCGGTTAAGTTCTTAATTGTTGGCTCTTATTGCCTACATCTTTTGGTTTATCCAACTAGTATATGTATTTATTGGATTAAAAAAATTGAAGCGAAAGAAAAGGCAAACAATGTATATCTTTTGGAGTGTGAGTAGCATTACTATTTTTGTGATTCACTTTTCTACTCAACATTTACTTGACATTTATCTTTATAATGTTTGGATATAAAATGGTATCTGTAGTTAACATCAAATTATGATAAATGGATTTATAGGAAACTAGCCATGGAAAGGGAATTTAATACTTGTTACGGACACGCGTCATTCTGATACATTATTTGCTTTACTTTGATTCTACCTATTTGATTAGCGGGTAAATCGTGTTTTATTTATGTTTTAATTATGTTTTTCTTTTTTATTTCTACTACGATTTAACGCAATTAATTTGACATGTTTTAATTGGGTCGATTTTGATGATGAATTCTGGATCCGCCATTAGTTGTTGGATATGAAAGTGGGATACTTCACTTGCTTTGTTTGATTATTTAGGCTTTTTTTGCATTTGTGTTTGGAGAAGTTCCTAAATCTACTTCAAGGGCAAATAGCCTGCTTCTAAAATGAATAGCAAGTATGCAATTCGTTTGGCTCTTCTTGCATGCTTCTTTATACCAGCATGTTAATCATCATTTTCTAATTATTAATTTATCAAAGTCACCACTATAGTTTATACATATGTACGCTAACTATTAAGTTTCATTTCATTAATGTAATGTTGTATTTTTTAGGCAATTTCTATGGTTTCGGTTGCACGTATGAGTTGAAGATGTCGGTTTGGGTCGCAAGTATGAAGACACTTGTTCGCGAAGCTATTGTATATCACTTTCATCTATAGAGATACATGCATTTTTGTTACTTTGAAACTTTCGTAATTTTGTTTTACTTTCAAGTCTTTGTAATTTGTATTCTTGGGTTATTTTATATTGGTTTTAATTTAATTATGTTTTTTTATATTCTTTATTTTCATTTTTAGATAATATGTTTATAATGGAAATTTATTGAGAATTTTTTATTAAATTTATTCTAAAAACGAATCAATTTTTTTTAGCTTAAACACCAAGAGATGCGATTTTAGAACCACATCTTTTGAATATTAGGAAAAAAAATTACTTTTTGCTTAAATTATCAAAAGATGCGGGTCTCCAACCGCATCTTTTGGAACCGCATCTTTTAGCTTATTGCCATAAGATGCTACGCCATAAAATGCGGGTCTAAAACAGCATCTCATAGCTAATTTACCCGCATTATTTGATCACTTTTGTACTAGTGCCTATAGACATATTATGCGACCATAAAATTGGTTTCATAATCTTATTTTGTATATTAGGACCCTTTTCTTGATACTAAATTAGCTATAATGTTACATCATAAGGGTCCTATCAATTAATTTCTAAAGACGCTTGTAAATGTATTAAAAGATTAAAAGTATGTAAGCACATGTTAGAACATCGTAAAAGTGTCCTAATATGTTTTTATTAGGACACTATTTTGGTTGTTCAAAGACATATTACGCGACCATAAAATTGGTTTCATTATCTTATTTGAGATGTTAGGACATTTTTTAGTTCCGGGACTTATTACGACCCCTTTACATGAAACGCTTTTACCATTGGTCTTATTAAATGAAAGGTCCTATAAAATAGCATTTTAGGACGCTTTTGCACGTACTAAAAACCTAGTTTTCTTGTAGTGTTCAACTTCTTTTTCAACCTCACCTTCATTTTCACCTTCTTCTCTCTCAGCTACCACTTCCTTGGAGTTTTCATCAACAAATTTTGACATGTTCTCCAACAATGTTAGACATTGTGAGTATTTAATGTGTACTAAGAGGCTGTTTGGATGTTCAATCTTTGACTGTCTTAACAATGTGCTCATTTTATTGTATCAGTCTTCTAATTCTTTATATGCCCATCCAACTTCTCAGCCATTGTCTGTTAAATAAAAAAAGGAATTTATTAAGTATGGCGTTTTGTGTTTTTTGTTAAACTTATTATTCGAACAACATACCTCCTTAGTTTCATTGTTTTGTTGTTCTTCACCAGCACCATGGTCTTCATAATGTGTTAGTACTCTGACTAGAGCATGGTTCCTTAATGCAGAAACTTCAAACATCCTGTTCTGGCTTTCTACATCTTCAGCCACAACCCTTTGAATGAAAGCCTCATCATTCTCATTCTCATCATTCTCATTATCATCATAGATTTGCATGGCGTTTTGCACTTCAGCGTCAAGTTCAACATAATCATAATGATCATCATGATCAAAACCATCATCATCATCAACCTCATCATCATCATTATCAGCATGCTCATCAACATTGTCAACATCATCATCTTCATTCTCAACATCATCAACATCAGCATCTTCTTCATCAACACCCTTCATTTTGTCTGCTGCCTTGGGTGTGGTTTCCTTAGCCTTCTGAATAGTTTTCTTTTTAACTTCTTTGCCATCATGGCGTTCAACCATATTTCCTTTTAACCAGTGCACCCTCAAACATGTCAAGAGTTCTTGTTGTAACCCACTCAATCGGTTATCCTTCTTTTCATTCCAATCTTTTTCTATTGCAAGCATCATTCACCAAGGCAAGCTGTAACACAAGACATTTTTAATTTTTAAATTGTTATTATGTGCAAACTATTATATATGGAAATTGTTTTCTTACCGCAAGTATGATCAAGGGTCCTATGAAATGCTTTTTTAGAGACCATGGTTTTAGCGTGTTGCAAGCATTGGATGAGATAACCACACAGTTCAGTTGGTTTATTTGAACGTTTTGTTTAATGTTGTGCAAGATTGTTGGTTGACGACAGCATTATCACTTGCATGCCTAATTATAGTGAAGAATGCTACAAGGAAATTTAGGCAGAAGTTTCTTCCGAAGCCATCCATCTCAGGCAAGATGTCATCAAAGTAGAGCTTCACACTTGTTCTGATAATCCAGGCAGTCCCTTTGAACTGTGCTCTACAGTCAGCCACTACTTGGTCATTAGTTATTGACCTTCTTTTGCCTTCACGGCCAAGTCTCCATTCGGTATACCCGTTAAAGATTTTATCAATTCTTCATTGATATGTATTCTATGGTTGCCAACATTTAGATTGTTTGTTCTTGCATTATAATTTTCAACCAACCAGTACCCAATCATTGAGGGTATGCTGTCTATTTTCATCCTAGGGCAGCACGAAACCCCATGTTTTCTACTGCTTTTCTTTGATTTTGATTTTGATTTAGATTTATAAACCAAGCAGTCAAGTTTGTATGTTTTACTCTTGACAAAACCCTAGCCCCACTGAACTCATAAAATGGATCTTCCTCAACCTCAACATCCTGACTTAAGGCCATCCTCTTATTGGTGTTTTGGGCCTCGCCGGTGTGCACATTTATTCTTACTCTCAACCCCTCTTCGCCTATAAAACATGATTAATTTCCATGGTGTTTTAGTTTTTCATGGCGTTTAATAACACAAATGGTATATGTAAAATGGCGTTTTCATAAAGTCAAACAATATTACACAAACGATACATGCATTGGCGTTTAGTAACAAACTATCAAAGTATATTACATGATATATGGAGTTTTACAAACAAACATCATAAAAAGTAACCATTTGTACCGTGTTTTGTTGTTGTCTTCTTTCTTTGCTCGGAGGTTCTTTGGCGTTTTGGAGCAGGTGACCCTTCCTCTTCCACACCCATAGAAACTGTACATTTATTGAAAAAATTAGAACAACAAAAGCATCATAAAACTGGCATAATGTAAATCGAAGTTAACTCACTCTGTTTTTTCCTCTGGATCTTGTTTGATCTTTAGACTCCATAATATTTGTGGTTTCGCGTTTTCTAGGGTTTTTCATAGGAGTTGGGGAGGTTTCTCTAGGAAGTATATATGTTTTGGTCCCGTTTGATGGGTTTTGTAGATGCACATTTACCTTTTTGTCCTTAATGAAGCGCGTTCACTTTAGATAGCTGATGTTATTTACGAAAACGCCACCGTGCCAATCTAACACATAGATTGTTTTGATCAGACGGGTCATAACTGTTCTCACCGTTTTCACACTTTTAGGCGTTTTCCCTAAATCCTGCCCCTATATATACGTATATATATATATATATATATATATATATATATATATATATATATATATATATGCAAGGAAATGATTTTGGCTCCATTTGGCATAGATAAACTATTTTGTGAAATGCCTATTAGGCTAAGGGGCGTGGGGCTTATGGTGGAGGTCATGGAAGGCCGCGTGGCCTTAGAATGCTTGGTACACCACCCCCTTCTTTTTCCATGTGTGGTGAGAATGAAAATATCCACGCCGACCATAAGCCACCATTCCAAAATTTGAGAATCTTTTGAATATTAAGATGAATATAATTTGTGGTGGAGGATAGTGGTGGACTATCACTACATCATATGGTGGTGATGGAGGATGGTGGATGAGGATGGGGTAATGTGGCGATGACGTGGAAGATGGTGATGATGATTAGGATCATCACCACACCACATAGCTTTACAATTAGCACATGTTACCAAGTAGTTTTTAGGACCAGTAAGGGATGAGTGTACCTGTATAATGTTCCAATAAATGGGATTTGTTGACTTTGAGATAAAGGTTATGGGACCTCTACCTTAATAATTTAATAGTACTTTGGTAGGGATTGTATTGAAATTGGATTGAATAGTTGAATTGCTTTATGAAAGGATATTATTTAGTAACCCAAAATTCTTATTTTGACACTCTAAATACAAGCCATATAGCTCTATAGACTCGTACTGGATAATTACAAATCCCAAAGTCATACAAAGCCTGCCACATTCGTCACATGTTAACCCTATACGAGTTGTATAGAGCTATACAACTCATATATGGTACGAGGTAGTACGAGGGCAGTCAATGGTGACAAAAGTTGATGGATGTGTTGAATACGTTAGCCCTATATGACTCGTATGGAGATGTATGAGCCATATAGAGCTAAAATGAAGGATTGGTTTTGGTATTCTTTCTCCTTTTTAAACGACAAAGGAATACGCTCACGTCATCCTTTGAGTCATTCGACAAACAACTCAAACAATTAAACTTCTGAAGTTACAACATGAGCACGTTAGCGATGTCTTGGTTCAACAACAACTATGTTTTTGGTGAATCATCATCCAACACTAGCACGTTTGTTCCGGCAAGCAGTCTAGTATACTATTTATTCACTTGTTTTGTTGGTTTGTTTGTAAAATACATATCACACTGTTGTTTTGTTGGTTTGTTTCTGAAACACACACGACCATCCCGTGATCAACCTTCGCTTTCGCGACCGCAACGACAACATTTGTGTCCCCCACCAGTTGCAGAGGTCATACCTCTTGTTGCGGAGCGAGTTAAGCCCGTCGATGAGGCTGACGGTGATGATGACCCTCCGGTCGACCAAGAGCTTCCACCGTCGTCGCCATTGTTTTATGGCAAATGAGTACTTTGAAAGAGAACTGACATGGCGGGATTTGGTTGGTTGGGGCATCGGTACTACCCTAGAGTGCCCATTCCTCCCTTATACGATACATAATAAATGTTTTTAATCCGTTTTGTTTCACTTGATTTGATTTTTCTTTAATGACTTGCGTTCATCAACTTTAAAAAAAATAGAATACACATATCTATATATTCCGATATAAATTTTATAGCAAACATAGTGGTATTAAATTTGGTATCATAACTATCACGGGTAACGATACCATACCAATGTCATAACAAACCAGACTAATTCCGACCGAACCCGAATTCCCGCCCACACATGGAATTCCACTACCTATAACTTAAATATAGAACATATAAATAGATCAACACAAAGAAATTAGAGTAAACACAAATAAATGCCTTTTTTTTTCAAAAACATGGACAAACATTATTCTGATAATTGATAATTCAAATGGCATAAACTCAAGACAATAATTTCACGCTATATATCGAGGAAGCTTTGTATGGCTCAATTACAAATTTGCCCCTCGTACAAGTACACATTATTATTTACCAACTTATATTTTTTTGACACGAATATAAATAAACTTCAGTTGTCACTCCCACTGCCAGCATATTCAAATGGTCATATACTAGATAGCCATATTTATAGCTAAATTTTGAATCCTTTCAAAATCAGGCTACACATTCCGGTGGTGTGTTGGGGTAACGGTGTTTATCGGTGCAATAATCATAGACCATATGGTTCGCACGGACCCATTGGTAACGACTGGCCGCGACTGGATCAAGCTGTTGGAACCTAGATCCCTCCCACCAGTTGGAAGGGTTAGAAGCACAGGTACTGTGACCAGGGACTGGACAGCCCTCAATGTCAAAGTCCTTGTAATATGCATAAAATGGTGCTTTGCTCCAATTAATTTTTTCTAGCCCACCTCTTGTTGCCCAGTCATCTGCTTCCCATAATGTTGAGTAGACTCCCATTGGCTGAAATTTGGGGAATGGGACCCCTTTAGCTTCATTGTTCTTGTATACCCTTATAGGGATTTGATCCACAGAAAACCTGTATTGTCACATATGCATTGTTAGCGGTGGCGGAGCCAGAATTTTTTTCTTATGGTGTCATTTTTTATGGATACCCCGGTTTTTAGTAACCCGGAGTCAAAATTTTTTGGACCGGTTCGGATCTAGTCGGGTCAAATCACATAATAAAAGCAAATATCACAGTAAAAGTACAATGTCATTAAATTAAAACACCATAATAAAATTACAAAGTCATTTGAAATATATAATAAAATGCATTTAATAGTTGCTTTGTACGCATTTTCATATTTTGAAAACGATTCATAATGTTTTCAATGGCAACTTGAAAAAAAACCTTTTTTTTAATTATAACAAACAAGTGCACGCATCATTCAAATAATCATCAAACATCTTGTTAGGTTAAATAATTGAAACAAAACCAATTAGACATGGGGCTATAATGCTTACTGGATTAGAAAAAATAAAAATTAAGCATGGACCTTTAATGATTTAAATTATACTAATTAAATTTAAGTAACTGGGCTTAATTTTTTAAATATAAATTTGTTTATTATGTAATTGTTTTAGAAGAAAACAAAACCATGGTGTCATTTGTAAAAACACAATGGTGTCGCTCGTAAAAAACAATGGTGTCGCTCGAATTTTTCCTATTATACGTTGTATTAGCTACACAAAATTCAATGGTGTCGAACGACACCGTTGTTTAAAGTGTGGCTCCGCCACTGATTGTTAGTTGTATTGTGCAATCAATCAGTCATGATTTCAACCCACATGCACAATGGTAGTGTGTGTCAAAGAAATGGGTCCAAACAAGTTAATGTGAAAGAATTCAAGATAGGTGAGAACGAGTTAGCAAAGCCGGGGTGGCCAATGAGTCTTTATGTGTATTTAGTTGAGTTTCAAACATAATTAATATATTAATATGCATAATGCTCTATTTTTTTATAACACCATAAACAATGTGGACCCTACAAACCTCACAAATTGGTGAGATGGACGTTTTCCACAGACGTGCCATTTCACGGCACCGTCCGTGGGATTGCCGTTTGTGATGATGACGTTGTGGTACACGGGTCTGTTTAGTATGAGTTAATGGAATGGATGAAGGAATAGAATGGACGAGTTAATGGAATGGACAAGGGAATGCAATGGATCATTACCATTCCATGTCTTGTTTGGTTACCATGTGTGAATAGAATGAATTATTATTGTGTATTGTTCGGTATGCAAGAAAAAAGGAGTAATAAAATAAGCGGTGAGTGGTGGTGGTGGTCGGTGGTAGTAATTGTGGGTGGTTATAGGTGGCGGTGGTGGGTGTCGGCGGCGGCGATGGGTGGTGGTGGCGGAGAGAGGCGGTGCGGCGGTGACGACGAGTGGTGGTGGCGGCAAGGTGGCCGTTGGTGGTGGGTGGGCAGCAGAGGTGGCGGTGGGCGGCGGCGGCAGTTGGTGGTGTCGACGATGGTGGTGGGCGGCAGGGGCTAGTGGCGTTGGTGGTGGGTCACGGCTGTGAGTGATAACAGTGGCGAGTGGGTGGTGGCGGCCACGGTGGCTGTCGGGGTGAGGTGGTGGGGGGGTGGCGGCGGTGGCGTTGGTGGTGGGTGGTAGTGGTGGTGGGTTGTGGCGAAGGTGGTGGTTGTGGTGTTGTTGATGAATGGTGCAAGAGGGGATGGAATGGAAAAAAAAAACATGGGGGTGGAAGGAATGATTTTAAGGGAATGGAATGACTTTTGGAATTGGTGATTCCATTCCATTGACCAACCAAACACCATTTTCTTCATTCACTCGTAATCATCAATTCCATTCCACCTCTCATTCCTGCATACCAAACACTACCTAGAAGTAGTACCAAGCCAAATTTCTTTTCATTTATCATAACTTTATTTTTCGTATTGTTTTTTTTATGTAATTTGTAAATTAATGTATGCATTTTAAATAAGTTTATAAAAAGTTTCTATACATTCAACACAAAAAATTTAGCACAAAAATCTAGTATAAAAAATCTAGCACAAAAACATTACACAACATAGAAATCTAAGACAAGTTTTGAGTTTTTTTAGTTCTCATATTATATATAGCAATATAGCAATATGATCCTCAAATTAAAGATATAAAGATGCTTGAATTTATGGTACAGTTTAAAAATAATGTGGTATGAAAAAGTTATGATCGTTTAAAAAAATATAGGGGAATATGCATATGGCTTGTATGTTGAGAGAGAAAGTCAACAAATAAGTCATTCAAAAAATACCCTTATACCACTTTTTTTCATACACTTTTATCGTAACTATTGATTTGAAAAAAATGAAATGTGAAGATTCTTTTTGATGCTAATCAGACAAAATCAACTTTTTGTTTAGTGTGTAATGATAAATAGAAAAGATGTTTATAAGGGATGATGGATTTGAGAGTTAAATCAATAATTTTAAAGTATAGATCATCTTGTGTTTGTGATTTTATGCATTGAATACTCTAGTGGGATCAGAGCTAGGTTATAAGTTGCTAACCTAGGTTATTTTCAAACAAGTATATTTTTAAAGTTTTAGCCAAATTTTATTACTCCACCATTGAATTCATTAAAAATAAGTATGACACTAACAAATATTATTTGAAATTGGCCATCTACTTACACAACTTGGTGATGGTTCCACATAATGGAGTAAGTGTGGTAGTCAGCAGCAGGGTCGAACCAAAGGTTAACCCTTTGTTCTCTATCACCTTTTCCATGAGCATATACGTTGGTTTGGACCGAGTACGGTTGCCCGGTTCGGTTTCCCAAGAACTCAAAATCCAGCTCATCGCGCACTTGATCTGTATCCGAATTCATCTACCAAGAAAAATCAAGACAAAGCCAACATAACTATTCGTCCAATTAAGACAAAACATGTTATGAAAAATGTTGATGTCCTTGAAAGTCATACATAAAAAGCAGTAACCGTGCCCGCAGAGTCTCCGGGAATAAGCTTAATCTTCATGCTCACACGTCCAAATAAGTATTGGTTTTTCGAAGCAAATCCGCATCCTGAATCAAATAACGATAATAAACAAACGTACATACTTTGTAAAAATCTCACTCATAACAATCTATTCATAGGGTCTAGGGGAGGTTAAGTATCAAATAAAAATAGATGCACTTTAACAGTTTTTGAGTTTTCTAATAAGCTAAACCACATTGACCCAATATATGTATGTACATACCAGAGTTTCGGTCGAGAATAAGCTGAATGGTCTTGCCGCCATCAAGTTGTCTGATGTGCGAATCGGACCATGTAATACGAAAATCCTGGAGGAAGGTAGCGGGTCGGGCATCAACTAACAATGAGGTAGTCACGATTAGCAAAAGGAGAACACTTTTATTAGATAATAGATGTGCCATTTGACCTTGCACTAATGTAATATTGGTCTTGTGTTTATGTGATGATATAAGTGTAGATAATATATGGTGCTATATATAGTTTTGGATATCGATTGTGTAATATAGTCAAGAGGGGGGCCTTTTAGCTTTCCATACAGCTCACTTTATGCTGCCAATCGGGTTAAACGGACACTCTTGATATGGACAGAATCCAAAAGAAATTTCTTCCCCTCAAAAAAGTTTAATGCGATATTTAGGTAGTATTTGAATCACTTGTTACCTCGTCAGGAATGAGAGATAAAATGGAGGAACGAGAGATGTAATGAAACGAATTATTATGAGAGAAAGAAAAAATGGTGTTTGATTTGTCAATGGAATTCAATCACCCATTAGCTCGTCAATTTCATTCTCTTTAAAACGCCTCAAATTCATTTCATCCATCCACGTTTTTTTTTCCATTTCATTCCCTCTTTCACCCTGTCTCCACAACCCTCCCACCACCGCCACCCCACCCAGTGGCGTACCCAGGAATTTTTTCATGGGGTGCGAAATTTTTTTAAAGATTTTAGGCCTATAGGTATATAAAAAAAATCCGGTTCATATCGGGTCGGATCCGGTCGGTTCGGACCAGGTCATGTAAAAAACAAAAGTACATCAAGTTAAAATTTATGTAATCATAAAAAACACCCCAAACGTCGTTACAAACATATTTAAAATGTCGCCGTACGGGTTTTCATTTTTTTAAATCTTTACAAAACATCATCTAGAGCTACTTTTCAATTTATAAATCAATCCATAAGTTCATAAAACAACACAGTAGTAAACAAATTCATCGCTCCATAAGTTATCGCTCCATAATTTTCAATTTTCTTTTCAAGACCTACTAATTGTCGATTACTTATGTCTTTTAAGTTGTAACAACCAAAAACTTATCTAAACAACAAAATCACCCTATTAAAGTCTAGAACAACCAAAACACATCAAAATACATAAAATTTCAAACACTTTTTTTTATCATTTCTATAACTCTATTTCTTCTAAAAAACAACATAAAACAACAATAACATTAAAAAACGTAGGTACCTTGTATTGTTTGTGATTCCCGGCAAGAAATTGGAGTTGGATGGCAGTTGTTGGCTGTTGTGTTGTTGGGGAAGAAGATCGAAGAGGCAAACGAGGTCACGAGAGAGAGCGGGAGAAAAAGAATAGGAAGGGTGGTTTGGGTTGGGTTATTTTTTTTATTATATTTCAAATTTTGTTGGGTTGGGTTAAGTGGGCTTGGGTTGGGCTAAATTGTTTAATAAGTGGGTTATAAAAATCAGTGTTTAGGTTATATTTTTATAAAAAACAGTGTTTATCACAATTTTTTTATAAATTAAAAATATGAGTTTTTTTTGTTTAAGGGGGGCGATTGAAATTTCCAAAAGGTGTGGGTGATAAATTCCAAGGGGTGCGGTCAGGATTTTACCGAAAAATTAACACTAAAAAATATTTTTTCATGGGGTGCGGCCGCCCACCCACAAGTGTGGATAGGTCCGCCCCTGGCCCCACCCTTTCTTCATGTCGAATAACGCCCATTCTTCATGTCCTTCCACACCGTATGGTCGAAAGGATGATTACTAGGGCTGTAAACGAACCGAACGTTCAGCGAACAGTTCGTGAACCGTTCGGCGAGAAGTTCGTTTGTGTTTGTTCGTTTAATAAACGAACGAACACGAACAAGGAATTTCGTTCGATGAGTTAAATGAACGAACATGAACAAAGGCCTCGTTCGTTCAATTGTGTTCGTGAACATTCGTTCATTTGCGTTCGTTAACGTTCGCATGTTTGTGTTTTAATGAAAGATTTTTGTACTTTCATATATTTTATCTATACTTTTTATATAATTAAACTTATATTTATTTTAGAGTTAACTACCATTTTCGTCCCTGTGGTTTGTTCATTTTTGCCATTTCAGACCAATTTTAAAAAATGCAATAGTTTCGTCCCTGACATACTGGAAACGTACCACTTCAGTCCAAAAATTAAAATCCAGTTAAGTCAGACATGTTAAATGATGGGTATTATTGTCAATTCATAAAATAAGGTGAAGATAAAAGATATATGAACCGACAATTCCCTTCATTTAACCTGTCTGACTTAACTAGGTTTTAATTTTTGCACTGAAGTGGCACGTTTCCAGTATGTCAGGGAGGAAACTGATGCATTTTTGAAAACCCTAAGAATTAAATTAGAAAACCCTATTTTACCTTATTTACGCACCTTTTTTCTTTCATTTCTTATTATTTACATCAACGAATATGATCAACTTCCGTTGCACAATAAGGAATTCAAGTTCTAGTGCTACTCTCTGGGCATCCACCTTTATCCTTCGTCGCATTCACCAAATTTATTTGTGTTCGTGAATCATTTGTGAACACGCTCATTTCCTTAATGAACGAACACGAACATAAAATCTCGTTCGGTAAGTGTTCATTGACCGTTTGTGAACACATTTATTTCCTTAACGAACGAACACGAATAAGGCCTTGTTCGTGTTCGTTCGGTTCGTTTACAGCCCTAATGATTACATAAAAAATGTTTTTATATATTTGTTAAAAGTATCTAAATCTCACAAGATTAATCGACAAAAAAAAATTTTCCTTAAGAATTTATATGTGTTTTAAAGGTAAACAAAAAGCTATTTTTGCAAGAATACGTGGTAAAAACATTTTATTTAATTAGACTGAATTACAAGTTTTACCCTTTATCTATATATCAAATTTCAGACAGTGTCCTTTATTTTTAAAACTGATGAGTTTTGTACTTTGTGTTTGCAAATCTTGCACGTTACGTTACGTCCTTTAACACTAACAAAGTTAATTTTAAACGTTAAATGATATCATGTGCATGTCACATGAGGACAGATCCATCTTTTTCACTATCCTCTCCATTTCCCCTAAATTAAATCAACCAAATCGCTAAATGTCTTCTATCTCCTGCTCTTCCAGTTGCCACCACAACCATAAACCACCATCACCACCGTATGCGTCAAGTTTACCGCTGAGCTATTATCCATATCTTCAACCAATAATCAAATTAAAACTAGCTTCAAAACCAACAAACAACAACAAGAAACCCACTTGCATCATCCATATCACCGCAAGTCAGATCACCCCTGCAAAACCTTAAATCCATTTCCTCAAATTCCTAATAATCTGGCATGGGGAGTTATTTTAAATTTTGTGCCCATTGATTGAAATATCTCCTATCCTTGATCTAATAAACCAAGCCAATAAAACAACAAGAAAAGTGAAAAGTCGTTCGGTCACTAGATCTGGACCCACTTCCTACGCGGGTCTTACCCACCATACTTGCTCGTTTAAACCGGTAACAATGCACCTTCGAAGATGAACACCTTCGTTTCCGGATCTTTTCATAACCCGGGATCAACCCGTCCATGACCCGGTTACTCTGTCTCACATTGCACAAATTGGTTGATCGGAGTTTACAAGATTGTGTGAAATCGTTACAAGAAAATTAGTATAAGAAAAAATTAGATGAATTTGATCTGAAAAAATAAATAAAACGTTGATGAGATTTTAAAGGGTTTGTGTGAGACAGATTCTTGATTCAAAAAAGAGTACAAATGTCTCTAATGTGTTATGAGGTGGAAAGAGGGAGTGTGTGTGATGTAGGATTACAGATGGCAAGATAGGTTACTAATTAAGACTTTTCAAAGGTGGTGATGGAAGGAGGTGGTGGATACAGGTGATGGAAGGAGATTGTGGTGAGAGATATGGAGCAGAGAGAGAGAGGAGTATTTGTTTGTTTAGAGAGAGAAAAAGATGGAGTTGATATATAATGTTTAAATTTTTTTCTTTAAAACGTTTTTTTAAACAACAGGGTAAAAAGACAATTATACCCCTATGTGCCTTGAACAATGATCTGTTTTAACAGAAAAATTAAGAGTTAACTTTCGTTTTGCTCCCTGTGGTTTGGTCATATTAACGGTTTTGCTCCAATAGTTTAAAAATATACATTTTCCTCCCTGATCTTTCGAGTTTGTCACCAGTTTACTCCCTGCCTCTTACCCAGTTAAAACGTTTAATTAAAAGTAGGGGTATTTCGGTAATTACTGTCACACTCCAACCGATGGCGGAATCATCGGGATGAGACGAAGTAGATTGCAAGAGACTTCATAACACTATTTGTGACAATATTTAAATCAACCATTTTTCATTTCATAATAAAATTGTCAACATTACATAGAAATTCAAATAACATGTTCATAACATAACGAAACAAAATTTGATACAACAATTTAAATCTAAGACGTCTAAATGTGTATCTAGGCATCATCGCTACTTCGTTTCATAGCATCATCATCATCAACCTGTAACATGTTTAAAATAATTTCAATGCAAAAGCAAAGGCGAGTACACAAGGTTTGAATAAGTATAGCATAAGTATAAAAAGCATTATCTCGAATCCACATGGCAATTTGTAAACAAGGTAACTACCATGCATAGCAATACGTCAAACCCAAGTGTACACTAGTATTTAGCATCCCTCGCCACAAAAGTGACGAGACCGTTTAGAATAGAGACTTAATAAGACCCCGACGGGTGGTGTGCTACTCCTATAGGGCTATATATGTTAAGTTGAGGGTTAGCAAAGTTAATGACATATAGCATGTATAATCTAGCATGAACTTAAGTAAACAAGTAGTATGTATAACAGATTGAGAGTATAAAGAATGTTTAAGTGTGTGAGTGTGTATTTTGTATATTAACATGTTACAACCCAAAGTGTCTTTAAAAGTAAATGGGTCAAGTGTACTCACGGTTTTGCAACTCTTGAACTTGAGAATCCGCGAGTGAGTTGTTTGTTGATTAGGAGGTTGGAACACCAAGTCCTTCTACACGACGTAAACAAGGCGTATGAGTATCGGGGAGTAACGGTAGATTAAAGATTTAGGAGTTTAAAACATAAGAACATATGTATACGAAAGTAATAGTCTTTTAACATAAAATACTTGTTTTGACACTATGAAACCCCAAGGGTTATAATGTTTTCATGAGTAGTATACCCATTAGAATCATAACAAGTCTCATGTCTTAGATGATATTATTCTAGCACTTTGACGAATGAACACAAGTTCATCATCAAAGGTTCGAATGTTGAAATATATATATATATATATATAAGTAGTATTTAGGTTATATATTATCATGTCCATTGGTCAAGCATGAGGTAGAAGATTAAATCTTCATTTAGGTACCTCTAAGTTTCATGGAAATCATGTAGGAGGTAGGAAGAGAAGTCTTCTATTTAGGTACCTCTAAGTGTTCACCACTACACTTGATGTAAAAACATACAAGGAGGGTCATGAACTATAAGTAATACAAGAATATTAAACAACTAATCTATAAGAAATCATCAAGCAATGTGACGATTTTATATAGGACAACCCAAGTTAATCCTTAATCACTCCTACATCAAGTCTTGGACTTGAACATCACTTATGGGTTAAAAACCCTAAACAAAACAGAATGTATGTGAGGTTTAACCTCTGATTTTGAATGTCACAACCTTGTTTTTAAGCCTAACGAACCACAGAAGTGGTTATAAGCATAAGGACATAGGTTTGAGATGAGTTAGACTCAAGTTGAACAAGTTTAGAAAAGATTAAATGAAATCAGAAATGAACAGTGGACTTTGGAGCCCTTTTGGCGATGTTCCAGGGACTGGTTTTCTGTGAAAAACCCATGGAATCTAAGCTAAGGTCAATCTAAGCACATAGGAAAAAGAATGGGCTAAATCAGACAAGTATTGAGTGAGTTATGCTCACTTTAGTGAAGAGGTATGCTTCTGCTCGAACACTGATTTGCAGCTGCGATTTTGGATGATTTGAGAGTGATTAGAAGTGTTTGCAAACTGAAAAGAGCTTGGAGGAGGCATGGTATTTATTGGGGAAGGAGTTAGGGTTGTTAGGTGGTGATTAATGGATGTTTAGAGGTGATTGGTGAGAGTTTTGTGTTGGGATTTCGTGCAAAGTCGCGGCTAAACTTTCTGCCCGCCAGTCTCCCTTACGGACCGTAAGGGATATTGCATATGGTCCGTAAGCTTCAGGCAGAAACACACATTTTTATTTCTTTGATTTAGTGATTTGCAACTTGTCCAAATGTCACATGTTACGTGTTTTATGACCATTTTCGGGTATTTAAGCATATTTAACATGTTCTAAGGGTTACACAAGTATAAAATAAATATGATTAAGTATAAGACTCGTATGTAAGCATGGTACGAAGTATGTATGTCACGTATTGGTAGATTCATCACACGTTTGCAAGTATCACGAATATGTTGCAATTATTTCATAAGTTAAACGTATGAATATGTAGGAAGTATGTATAACACAAGTTTGAAGAAAACGCAAGTTTTATTTACGATCTAAGTCTCGAGTTTACAATGATTACAATGAAAGCACGATTACAAGACACAAGGCTTCTAAAAATAGAAATGCGAACAAGACTTGCTATAAATAGAAAGTACGAAAAGCAGGGCGTTACAATCTCCCCTCCTTTAGGGAATTTCGTCCCGAAATTTAGAAAGATGCAATGTCGAACAGGTATGGATACTTAGTCTTCGTATCACTCTCGAGTTCCCAAGTAAATTCAGCGCCACGTTTTCCTTCCCATCGAACCTTGACGATAGGAATTCGACTGCGCCTCAGTTGCTTGACTCCTCGGTCCATGATTTCGACCGGTTTTTCCACAAAGTGAAGCGTTTTGTTGACTCGCAAGTCTTCGAGAGGAACTTGTAGTCTTTCGTCAGCTAGACACTTTTTCTGGTTGGATACGTGAAAGACAGGGTGTACATTGTTGAGTTCTTCAGGCAGGTCCAGACTATACGCAACCTTGCCAATCCTTTCGAGGATCTTGAAAGGACCAAAGTAGCGAGGTGCGAGTTTCCCTTTCTTGCCAAATCGAACCACGCCCTTCCAAGGGGATACCTTGAGAAGAACGAAGTCACCTGTCTCGAATTCCAAAGGCTTGCGACACTTGTCGGCGTAACTCTTTTGTCGGCTCCTAGCTTTCCGTAAGTTATCTCAAACCTGTAATATCTTGTCCGTCGTCTCTTGTATGAGCTCGGGACCAGTGATTTGAACTTTACCAATCTCATGCCAACAAATAGGCGAACGACACTTGCGACCATATAATGCTTCGAAAGGTGCCATTTGAATACTCGCGTGATAGCTGTTGTTGTACGAGAATTCGATCAAAGGCAAATGTGAATCCCAGTTGCCACCAAAATCTATTACGCATGAACGAAGCATATCCTCTAATGTTTGGATAGTACGCTTGGTTTGACCGTCTGACAGAGGTTGAAAAGTAGTGTTAAGGTTAAGAATAGTACCCACAACAGATTGAAAAGTTTGCCAAAGATGAGACGTAAAACGAGCATCACGATCGAAAATGATGTCAATAGGGATACCATGATGACAGATGATCTCATCAGTGTAGATTCTAGCCAATTTCTCGAATTTGAAATCTTCACGAATGGGAAGAAAATGAATTGATTTGGTCAATCGATCAACGATCACCCAAATAGTGTCATGACAAGAAGAAGTACGAGGGAGCTTAGTGATGAAATCCATAGCGATGCTCTCCCATTTCCAGACAGGGATTTCTGGTTGTTTGAGCAGGCCAGAGGGACGTTGATACTCAGCTTTCACTTTTGAACATGTGAGACATTTCGAGACGAAAGTGGCTATATCCTTCTTCATTCCAGGCCACCAATAGGATGCACGCATATCATGGTACATCTTGTTGGCACCAGGGTGAATAGAATATTTCGTGCGATGTGCCTCCTTCATCAGGAACTCTCGAAGGTTACCACGATTGGGAATCCAGATTCGATCGAGATAGTATTGAATACCATCGGATTTGGTTACGAGGCTCTCTTCAGCACCACACCGCATTATGTCGTAGAGGTTAGCCTCGTTAGCAGATGAATATTGAGCGTCACGTATGCGGTTCTGAAGATCGTGGATGAGTTGGAAACAACAGATACTCTTAACATGAGTTTTACGACTCAAAGCATTGGCCACTACATTCGCTTCCCCTGGGTGGTAGCGAATTTTGCAGTCGTAGTCGTTTAACAATTCCACTCGACCGTTAATGCATGTTCGGTTCCTTTTGATCGAAGATATGTTGGAGGCTCTTATGGTCGGTGAAGACCACACACTTAGTACCATATAGGTAGTGTCGCCAAATCTTCAACGCAAAAACAATTGCGCCAACTTCAAGGTCCTGAGTAGTATAGTTTTTCTCATGTATTTTGAGTTGCCTCGACGCATAAGCGATGACCTTATCTCGTTGCATAAGCACACAACCAAGTCCAAGGTTTGAAGCATCGCAATATACGATGAAGTCGTCGTTACCATCAGGAAGCGCGAGAATAGGAGCATTACAAAGCATCTCCTTGAGCGTTTGAAAAGATTCCTCTTGTTCGGGACCCCAAACAAAAGGTTTCTCCCTTTGAGTCAAAGAGGTCAAAGGAACGGAGATCTTCGAAAAGTTAGAGATAAAGCGACGATAATAACCAGCAAGACCAAGAAACGAACGAATTTCAGATGGAGACTTAGGTGCGATCCAGTTCTTCACAGCTTCGATCTTAGCGGGGTCAACGTGAATACCAAGTTTGTTGTCAGTATGACCAAGGAATTGAACTTCTTTTAACCAAAATTCGCACTTGGAGAATTTGGCGTATAGACGTTCAGTAGGAAGAAGTTGAAGGATAAGACGCAAGTGTCGCTCGTGCTCTCCTTGTGTCTTGGAATAAATGAGGATATCATCGATGAAGACGATCACGAAACGGTCCAAGTAAGCTTTGCACACGCGGTTCATCAAATCCATGAAGACAGTAGGTGCGTTGGTCAGACCAAAGGGCATGGCCACGAACTCGTAGTGACCATATCGTGTACAAAAAGCGGTTTTAGGTATATCTTCTTTGAGGGCTCGAAGTTGATGGTACCCAGAATGAAGATCGGTCTTTGAAAAGCAGGTTGCGCCTTGCAATTGATTGAAGAGATCATCGATGCGGGGAAGAGGGTATCGGTTCTTGACAGTAAGCTTGTTGAGCTCACGATAGTCAATACACATTCGGAATGACCCATCTTTCTTTTTGACGAACAGAACGGGAGCGCCCCAAGGAGAAGTACTAGGGAGTATAAAGCCTTTATCAAGAAGATCTTGGAGTTGACTCGAGAGCTTTTGCATCTCATAGGGTGCTAAACGGTAGGGAGACTTAGCGACAGGAATAGCGCCAGGCACTAAATCGATGCGAAAGTCGACAGAACGAGCAGGAGGCGGACTAGGAAGATCGTCGGGAAACACATCGGGAAAATCATGTACGATGGGAACGCCGCTTATGCTTGGGCCTTTGTCCTTCTTTCCCATAATGTGGGCGAGAAAGGCGAAGGTACCCTTGCGTTAGCATTTGTTCGCTTGGGTACACAACATAAGCTTGAGACCTTGAGAAGGTTTCTCGCCATACACGTGTAGAGAATCACCGTTTGGAAGAGGAAGACGGATAAACTTTTCTGAATAAACGAATTCAGCACGAACTCGCCTAAGCCAGTCCATGCCTACTATGATGTTAAAGCTACCTATTTGCATAGGTATAAGATTAATTGAGAAAGTATGATCGTTAAGAATCAAGGAACAATTGGAAAGAATGGAATCGACAGCGACGGATTTACCATTAGCAACTTCGACAGCGAAAGATCTTGGCAACTTAGAGCGTTTACACATAAGCAAAGGTTCGAATTCTAGTGACACAAAACTTTTATCCGCACCAGTATCAAATAGACAAGAAGCATAAACATGGTTCACAAGAAACGTACCAGTAATGACGTCGTTCGCGTTTTGGGCTTGAGTAGTAGTGAGGAGAAAAGCTTGGCCTCTAGCGGGTTGTTGAGCTTGTTGCTGCTGCTGAGGTTGATTACGCTGAGGACATACGTTGGCTAAATGATTGAGATCACCACACTTGAAGCATGCTCGCACAAGAGCAGCTTGAGGTTGAGCCTGATTAGGAGTAGGGTTTGCAACGATAGCCTGATCTTGGGCAGGCTTTGGGTTGTAGCGACAACGATCGGTGAAATGCCCCAGCCTGTGACAGGTGGCGCATTTGCGACATGGGGTGCCAGAAGGGTGATGGTATGAACATTGGTTACACTTGGGACATGACCCAGTGTAGTTTCTTCTTGGTGGTTCTAGAGTTGTGGGATTAACGGCAGCTATTGATTGGATGGGTTGAGGGTTTGGCGGAGTAACGACCGCACAGTTTTGGCTTGAAGCCTTCTGCTTCTTGCCTTTGTTCTTCTTGAGTGGTTGAGAGGGTGAAGGTTCAACAACGGTGGTAGTATCTGTGGTATCGGTGACGGCTTGATGAGCACTCTTCGTCGAAACCTTATCATAGGTTCCATGAAGAACGCAATTGTTGTTAAGCTCGGTGGCTATGCTAAAGGCTTCCTCTATGGTTTTAGGACAAGCAGAGGCAACATGGTTAGTCAAGGAAGGTGCAACACAACAGATGAACTTGGCTATCGTTTTGGGGACGGAGTCAACTTGTCCAGGATAAAGGACACTAAGCTGTTTGAAACGCGTGATTAGACCATCCATGTCGCTCCCCTTTTGCGTTAGGTTGCAAAACTCGTTCTCCAACTTTTGGGGTTTGTGAGGAGGACAAAAGTGATCTTTCATAAGATGCTTAAGCTCGTCCCAAGGCATGGCATGTGCAACATCATTTCCCTCTTGTTGCGTTCGGTGGTCCACCACTCGAGTGCCCTCGAGCGGAAGACTCCGGTTGCGTTCAAGGTTCGTAGCTCATCAGGACAACCACTTTGCAAGAAGGTAAGCTCAATCGCGTCAAACCAATTCATCATGGCGGTGGCACTATCTTTACCTGTAAACTCCAAGGGTTTACAAGCCATGAATTGCTTAAATTGGAAGGTTGATTTAGGTTTTTCTGCCTTTGAGTCGACAGAGCTATGCGGTGAATCGGTGTTTAGCTGAATCTTGCTAACAATGTCAGGTATGACCTTAGCCATTTTCTTGGACATGAATTTCATGCAATCCCTTTGTGACATGGAGTTGGATTTGGCGTTGGAGGTTGAACCCTTCTTTGACTTGGTCCTCTTTGGTGCACCGCTGGACGACATCTAAGAATCGAAAGAGAAAGAATGGATGAGACTTGATCATAAATTCAAAATGAGTTTTGCAAGTTTAAGTATGCAAGCATGATGTATCACGTATGGTTCACGTAGTTAACATGAATTCAACAAGTATTCAACAAGTATAAACTCGTATGAATGCGTAAAAAGAATATAAATTTAATTTGTTCACGAGAATTATTAGTGTTTTTGATTGCGCGAGACGTGCGAATTGTGTAACGGTTTTGAAAAGAACGAGGTAACAAGTATAAAATCACATATAAATTGAATCACATAAAAGAGAGGCTCATAAAACATAGGATTGTTTCGGGTTTAGAAACATCGACTATTCCAAAGTGAATTGAAAGTCCGTTCAAATTAGAGAAACGTGCTTTGGCCAATAGGTAAGATACTCTCGTTGAGAAGCGATTAACGGTATCTTACCCTTCCAGTTACTACACGTCTCTAATCGATTGAAACAATTGAAACTTTGGCGAGATCGAACATCGAGGAATGGGACTCAATCGACAAGGTGCGGGTTTCACCCCTAACTTGACGATTTCGTACCCTAATGTGGTTAGTACTCGTCGGGTCAAAATATAATTTCAACACTTTGACGAGGGTCCACTAGAGTTTGGATCGGAAATTTACCATTAAGATGTGGATTTCACTCCTAGCTTAATGGCGAAATTTCGTGCAAAATAAGAATAAGCGGAATGAGAGTCGTTCACCAAATTGTGGGTTTCACGCATATTTTGGTAAACTCGTCTCTTTTGTATAAAGAGTGTCTTCAAGTCTTCAAGTGTATTGTGTAAAATGTCTTAGGAAAGACATTATGTAAATATTAAGACCAAAAAGAAGAGAAAGAAGCAAAGTAGGAAGAATAAACATTTTAAGCAAGAATCAAGAATGGTCAAAAATATGGTTCCTACTATAGTTATGGCTCTGATACCAATCTATCACACCCCAACCGATGGCGGAATCATCGGGATGAGAAGAAAGTAGATTGCAAGAGACTTCATAACACTATTTGTGATAATATTTAAATCAACCATTGTAGGATCGTTCTGTGACCCAAACGAGTCGATCAGAAAAGTTCTAGTCAATTCAAGAGGCGGAAACAAATGAATTGACTTGTAAAACAGCTTGATTCACTTCTAAATGTTTTGTATATTGATTATAACACAATTACAGATCAGTATACACGTCGACAGCACTTCGGTACCGGAAATCTCAAAGTTACAACTGATTTCGCGTCAACCCTATAAATAGGAGTAGTGATTCCGCTTGAAACCGTTCCAAGTGAAATTAGATTCCAAGCGGAATCTAATACCGCACGGAATTACCTTATGACACTTTCAAGCAGAATTAGTTCCTTCATGCGAAATTACAACTCAAACCTATTTTCTCGAACTACGTGCCCTGATCTAACAACTCTAGTACAAGACTCGATACATGACGAAGTCGACAGACGTAATGCACCAACAGACTCCCCATCGGATGTTGACGAGTCTTCAGTGTCGAGTCTTCAACATCTTCAGTCTTTATCAGTCTTCGGGCTCTCTTCAAAATATCTAACAGAGAAAGCATCCATCAAACTTTATCATCTACTCTATCTCTTAATCATCAGGATTTGATTCTGGCTCTTGCATCTACGGACTCTTCTCCTTCTCGGATGTTGATCTACCAGCAAACTCCCCCTTGAATTGTGCTAGGATCGTAGTCTGGCTTTTACTCTGCTCACATGTTTACAGGTTCAGAATCGATTCCTGTCTCACCTGCAAATTCTCTACCCAAAACATAAGTTTCATAAAAGATAAGATATAACAAATTTAGAAACCCTGCAAATCACTTGATAAATTTAGTTCAAAACATCAATCAATGATATAACAATTTTAATTTCTGATGACCACTTGTATGAATATCATTTTTCCAAACGCACACTCCCAAACCTGTTCGTCATGTTCAGCACTCGGAATTTTGAAAATCAGCTTTTCAACATCAGTTGTCAAAAATCTTTTTGAATTTTTCAAAATTTATGCTAAAACACTCCGGAAATCTTTTTGGATTTTTTATATAACAGAAATGAAATGTAGTAAAGAAATATCTAAATACAATATTTTTGTGAGTTTGCGTAAGAGGATCATATCAGTTTATGAGACAAATCACCAACACCGTTAAGCTTTAAACATTTTAAGTTCTAAACGATTCACTTAGATTGTCAGTATACTGATCCACTTAAATTCTCACACAAAGTTATACTGTTTCGAGATACGAGATTAATGTTTTAGAGACTTAAACTTATTCGCGTGTCCCACCTCAGAATATACTCCCGTATCCAGATCCCAATATTCAGTCTTACAGGTGAGTATACCTAGATGATATCTGTAATGGGTTAAATTGCGAGGACCATGAGAGCTCAGGTCAGAACTTCCGTTCAGCAGAGAGATGACAGCTTTGACTTTTGGTGGGTCCCCTTTAGAGGATCTTTTTTACAACAGCACATGATTAGCATATTTCAATGTTTCATCATTTTTTATGCTGAGGGCAGGCTTTTATTTCAAGCAAGCGTAAAGTATTCTCCGGGGACTAGCCCATTGCTTCCGGAAAATGAGAAGTGCCGGGATAATACCCCAGATATCACTGAGCATAAAGACCTAGTATCTCAGAAAGAGGGGTCCTTCAAACAAGATTTCGGGGGTTACCCATATATCCAAGAGATGTTACCCACGATATAAGCAAGTTTGAAATTTAAGTTTATATCTCGTCACAATTTACTAAATGTGCAAAAACCTACTGACACATCATCAGTGAGACCGTTTATCACATTTAAACTTTCCAATTCTTTAGCATGCTGTGATTGTCCACTGATGTACTATTATTTCCTCTTTTTTACAACAAAACTCATTTTTGATTTTATCATGTTTTTTACTTTTTCAAATTTTCTAATGTTTTTGGATTTTCTGAAATTTCTTACTCCCCCTAAAATTCAAAATCATTTAAAGGAAATTTGAAAACAAACTATACAAAGTAAAGCGACAACTGATATCAAATCACATCAAATCGCCGTCCACTTGACATAAACAATCAGAACTCCCCCTTTCAACAAACTATTTTCCCATTATGATTTCAAAACACTTAAGTTTGTTTTAATCAAATGATTTTTCCGGAAAATAAGTTTTGTTGATTTTATCACTTGTAAAATTGGGGTTCAATCTAACACATTGTTTTCATTCAAAAATACCACTTGTAGGAATGATCAAATCAAGTTCAACCTAATGACCTTGATTAACCATTTTTTAAGTGAAAACCTTCTTCAACCACTTGTAGGTTCACTTATAAACAAAAACCACTTGTAAATCAAAATATAACAATTCTAAGAACAACTACCAGGTTAAAATACCACTTGTAGGAAGATGTCGATTCCTGCTCCACGATTACCAACTTGGGAGCTCCGGCAAGTCAGGTTTTTAAGTTGAAAATGCTGTCCCCCAAGCCTGACCCGCCTTGGGTGATTTTGGTACACATCTATCCCACCAACATTTAGATTTGTAAAATTCTTTTGCACCCTTCACTTTTCCATCAACCATTTTCCCAAATATATGTTTGACTTTCCCATTGAAAGCCTTTTCAGCATCAAATTCTCCTTTACCAGAGAAGAATTGACCTGAAATCTCAGTTTTACAAACCTTGAACTTCAAATTTTCTTTTGACAATTTTGGAAAGTTTTCATCGTTCATCCCAGGAACGGAATTCTCATTCTTTTTCTCAATAAATGACTCCTCTGATTTTATGGAATCAGATTCATTGTCAGAACTACTCTTAGATTTTTCAACCCATCTTTGTTTGTTCAAATCAACTTTTATTTTGTAAAAACTTTTCGAACTTTCACCAGTTTCGAAATTTGTTGGTTGTTTCTTTTCATCAAAAAATTTCTTTTCCAACTTTGAGTTAGAAATAACTCCCTGTTTTGTGTTGTTGAACTGTTGGCAGTTCCAAGCAATGTGTCCAATCTTGTGACATTTAAAACATGTTCTTCTCTCAACTCATTGCTCATTGCTCATTTCTCATCATCATATTCTTTTTCTTCTCAGCAAGAAACTCTTGATTTGACTGTTTCCAGAATGGTTTCTTCTGCTCTTCTTCAGAACTTCCTCCTGCAACAAATTTTGTTTTTTATTTATAATTTTTCTCATTTTTATAATTTTCCGGGGAAATGAAACCTAATCCTTGCTTTTTGAAATTACCGTTATGGTTTTGTTTCTTTCGATAACCTGAACCAGAACTATAACCCTTTTTCTTGTTCAATCTTTGTTGAACTCTTGAAGTGTACTTTTTAGGTTTTTCATGAAGATTTAAATCTTTTATTTCAGAAATGTTAATTTCTGTTAATTTGAAAACCTGTTTGATCATTTCAGATTTGACACTTCTTATTGGAAATTCCTCATCAGAATATAATTTGTCTGAATCATTCAAAGTATATGCCACTTTGATTGGTTCGCCTTTCAAATTAGATTTTGATAACATGAATTCTTTATTGTAAACCCTTTTAACTGGTGAACTCGGACTCTTTTCGGACGAACTCGAACTATCTGATTTAGACTCCGAATTTGACTCTTCAACCATATCCAACACCTGATCGACCACTTTCTTTAACAATATAGACTTATGATCAGTGTCAGACGCTGTGAATGTGACATCAATGTTATCTGGTAACTCATCAATGGTTTCAGACTTTAACTTGATGTTGACTGCCTTTTTTAAACGCTCTTCGTTTGGATTTCTGGGGGAATAACTCTCATAAATTGGAGGCGGACACTTGTTATACTTGACACTTTGTTTCTTACCAGCATCCGTTTCTTCCATCTCTTTATCTTTGAAAGCTTCAAGACCTGCAACAGTAGGATAAACTCGATCAATCAAATAATCACATGTTGTATAACTCAACAGTAACCTTTTGATTCTTTCACTCTCAATCTTTTCAAGTTCCAAATCCTGCTTCAGCTTAGCACAGTCTTCAATATATTCATTGATGACCTTCTGCTTAGTCATTAATGTTGAGCTCATCATCGTCATTGCAGCATCAACTTCTTTGTTTGTCTTGTTCAAACCATCAACCGTCTTGTTCAACACATCGTATGACTCTTTCACATACTTCACATCAGACAACAAATTTTCTTTCAACACTTCCAGTTCACTAATCTTCTTGTCTTTTTCTTCACAATCTTTGCAAGATTCTAAGCATTTCTGACAAGGTTTAATGACTTCAACTATCTTTTCAATCTCAACAGTCTTCTCAACTTCAACGAGTTTCTCAACTTCAACAATTTTTTCTACCTCGACAATTTTTTCTACTTCAACAAGTTTTTCAACTTCGACTATTTTTTCGACTTCAACTATTTTCTCCACCACTTTCTCCAATTCAACGATTTTTTCTACTACTTTCTCAGTTACTGGTTCAACATTTGCTTCTCCAGCTTTCATTTTTGCCTTTTCATCAGCTAGTATTCTTGTTGCTTCCAGCTCTCTCCTCAATTTGGCAATCTTCTTCTAATTCAGCAACTCAACTTTATCTGCAAAAAAACAAATTTAAACTATCAGGATCTATACTTTTTCTAGTTTTATTTATATATTCTTCTTCATCATCGGTATCAAGATCACTTCCTAAATCTGGAAAAATTTGTATTCTGTTTGGACTAGATTTGACTTGTTCTTCTTCCCGAATTCTGGCAACAAGACCTGAACCAGGTGGAATGTATTTGTCCCAACTAAATCCCTCTGCAACTTTTTCATCATCTTGATGAATAAGTAAAGCTTTCTTCTTTCCATCTTCCAGAGTATGAGATGATGATGGTTGTTGCGCAATCTGATGAAAAATGGATTTCTGATAATAATCATTCTTTTCTGATCCTCTTGTTGCTTCTTGATTTTTACACTCTCGTTTAAAATGTCCTTTTCCTTTGCAACGAAAACAGGTAACTTTTGACTTGTCAAATCCTAACGGAGAATTAGCCAATCCTCGAAACTCATCTCTACCTGTGATTTGTTGAAATTTTTCTGCCCTTCTAACAACACTAGCCATACACCATTTGACATCCATCAACTCAAGTTCCTCTGCATCAATTTGGTCATAATCTTCTTTTGTAAGCATCGGATTTCCAATTTTGCCAGCAATCAAACTTTCATATGATTCCAACATAGCAACGAGTGATGCCATGTGTTGCTTAGCAATCTCTGGAGATAAATTTTGACCATTTTGAATGTTCAAAGTGACATTGCATTGAAGATTTGTTGAATTCTGTTGTTGAGGACTTGGTGTTCTGTAATTTGGATCAAAGCTGGAATATGAAGACGAAGATCCACCACTCTGTGTCACATTACTACTCTTAGTTCCAGACGAACTGTCAGCACTGAAACCAGTTTGGATCTTTGGGCTGGTAGTAGCTTCAAATTTATTTCCTCTATAGTATAAACTGACATCTTGTTGAGCATTTGGATTCTTCATGATTGTTGTTTTCTGAATATCTAACTCATGCTCTTCAATCTTTTGAATAAATTGTGCCAGATTCATATTTTCATATTTTCTTGTGTGTTTAAGAATCATCAAATAAGTTCCCCATTTCTGTTGTGGTAATGCATCAGCAAGTTTATCAACCCATTCATCATCATCTTTCATAATGTCCAATCTTCCCATTTCCAATACCAGGTGACAATATCTATCAATGGTCATCTTAGTTGTTTCATGATCGAAAGCTACAAAAATATCAAATGATTTCTTCAATAACACCTTTTTGTTTTTTATCATATCTGCGCTTCCTTTGAACTTCTGAATCAATGCATTCCAAATTGACCTAGCTGTTCCATCATGTTGGAGCAAAACAAAGATATCTTCTTTAATTGCTTGTTGAAGAATACTGGTCATCATTTTCTCACTTGTATATTTCAGTTTATCAATCTCCGAAAAGTCACACAACCCTTTTTCAAGTCCATGTTTACTTTTTGGTTTTTCGTAATCTTTCTCCAATGCACACCATGCATCAAACTTGTAAGCTTGCACCTAGTTCTCAAATCGATTCTGCCATCCCTTAAAATCTTCAATGTACATAAGCTTTGGTGGTTTTTGATGAGTTCCCGTCTCATTTTCACTGTAAAGGGTTTCAGCAGCTGTAACCGGAGCATCTGGTGTAGCAAAAGCATTGTAAAATTCCTCTTCCATGTTTCGGAAAATTGTTTCACAAACACAAGTCTCAAAAATACAGTTTCAAACGGAATACCAAACTCAAACGGAATCAAGTCTCAACCGAAATCACTCTTGAAGCAGAATACCCTTTTGAAGCGAAATACCACTTTCAACCGGAATCACTTTCACACGGAATACCCCTTTTCACACGGAATAGCTGTTTCAAGCGAAATCGCTAATTTCGTGTGGAATGGTCTCAAACGGAATCACACCCTGAAGCGGAATCAGGTAATTTCAAGCGGAATTAGTTGAACTTTTCAAGCGAAATAGCAAGTTCAAACGGAATCAAGTGCTAATCTTGTTTGAAATGCTGCTGACGTCATCTTTTTCGATCTGGTTTTCCAACGGAATTACAGTTTTTACCAATTTTAAGCCGAATTAAGGTCCAATATTTTCAAGGATCTGTTAAAACACTATTTCGCTTATAATATGTGAAATTCAGACCATTTTGACCGTAAAATTTTGTGAATTTTGTAAAAGAAGGTGTAGAAGTCAGAAATTATGGCTGTTTTGGCAAGAACTCTTCTTCCTGAGCTCTGATACCACTTGTAGGATCGTTCTGTGACCCAAACGAGTCGATTAGAAGAGTTCTAGTCAATTCAAGAGGCGGAAACAAATGAATTGACTTGTAAAACAGCTTGATTCACTTCTAAATGTTTTGTATATTGATTATAACACAATTACAGATCAGTATACACGTCGGCAGCACTTCGGTACCGGAAATCTCAAAGTTACAACTGATTTCGCATCAACCCTATATATAGGAGTAGTGATTCCGCTTGAAACCGTTCCAAGCGAAATTAGATTCCAAGGGGAATCTAATTCCGCACGGAATTACCTTGTGACACTTTCAAGCGGAATTAGTTCCTTCATGCGAAATTACAACTCAAACCTATTTTCTCGAACTACGTGCCCTGATCTAACAACTCTAGGGCAAGACTCGATACAAGACGAAGTTGACAGACGTAATGCACCAACAACCATTTTTCATTTCATAATAAAATTGTCAACTTTACATAGAAATTCAAATAACATGTTCATAACATAACGAAACAAAATTTGAGACAACAATTTAAACCTAAGACGTCTAAATGTGTATCTAGGCATCATCGCTACTTCATTTCATAGCATCATCATCATCAACCTGTAACATGTTTAAAATAATTTCAATGCAAAAGCAAAGGCGAGTACACAAGGTTTGAATAAGTATAGCATAAGTATGAAAAGCATTATCTCGAATCCACATGACAATTTGTAAACAAGGTAACTAGCATGCATAGCAATACGTCAAACCCAAATGTCCACTAGTATTTAGCATCCCTCACCACAAAAGTGACGAGACCATTTAGAATAGACACTTAACAAGACCCCGACGGGTGGTGTGTAACTCCTATAGCGCTATATATGCTAAGTTGAGGGCTTAGCAAAGTTAATGACATATAACATGTATAATCTAGCATGAACCTAAGTAAACAAGTAGCATGTATAACGGATTGAGAGTATAAAGATTGTTTAAGTGTGTGAGTGTGTATTTTGTATATTAACATGTTACAACCCAAAGTGTCTTTAAAAGTAAATGTGTCAAGTGTACTCACGATTTTGCAAGTCTTGAACTTGAGAATCCGCGAGTGAGTTGTTTGTTGATTAGGAGGTTGGAATACCAAGTCCTTCTACACGAAGTAAACAAGGCGTATGAGTATCGGGGAGTAACGGTAGATTAAAGATTTAGGAGTTTAAAATATAAGAACATATGTATACGAAAGTAATCATCTTTTAACATAAAATACTTCTTTTGACACTATGAAACCCCAAGGGTTATAATGTTTTCATGAGTAGTATACCCATTAGAATCATAACAAGTCTCATGTCTTAGATGGTGTTATTCTAGCACTTTGACGAATGAACACGAGTTGATCATCAAAGGTTCGAATGTGGAATAATATATATATATATATATATATATATATATATATATAAGTATTATTTAGGTTATATATTATTATTACCAATAGTCAAGCATGAGGTAGAAGATTAAATCTTTATTTAGGTACCTTTAAGTTTCATGGAAATCTTGTAGGAGGTAGGAAGAGATGTCTTCCATTTAGGTACCTCTAAGTGTTCACCACTACACTTGATGTAAAAACATATGTAAGTCCTGTAAAACGGATCTTTCAATGATATCAAACAACACCAAGTTTGTGCGGAATCCAAACTTGATGTGATTCAAGAATAAACTCGAAAAACGGAAAATATGAAGAACAAGAACAATACCGAATCACCTTTAAACACTTGCACACGATTCTATTACTTGAACAAGCAAAACCGTCTAGTACAAGTGCTCACAACCAAATCGCCTCTCTCTATCTCTCTGTAGAAAATTCTAAAACTATGAGGCTCAAAACCCTAAAACAAGTAAAAAACTTGTTTATATACTAACTCAAGCCCACTTCCCTACATGGGCTCCCCTTGGGCCTGCTTGGCCCACATGGCCTAAAGCTTGGCCCAAGTGACCTATAAAGGTCAAAAACCCAATACTAACTTACCCGGTAAAGCCCAGTTCGTAACCATAGCCCGTTGTGTTAATTTGATGCGTCAGTCTCACACTTTAGGGCCTAACAACATACAAGGAGGGTCATGAACTATAAGTAATACAAGAATATTAAAAAACTAATCTATAAGAAATCATCAAGCAATGTGGGGATTTTATGTAGGACAACACAAGATAATCCTTAATCACTCCTACATCAACTCTTGGACTTGAACATCACTTGTGGGTTAAAAACCCTAAACAAAATAGAATCTAAGTGAGGTTTAACCTCTGATTTTGAATGTCTCAACCTTGTTTTTTAGCCTAACTAACCATAGAAGTGGTTATAAGCATATGGACATAGGTTTGAGATGAGTTAGACTCATGTTGAACAAGTTTAGTAAAGACTGAATGAAATTAGAAATGAACAGTGGACATTAGAGCCCTTTTGGCGACGTTCCAGCGACTGGTATTGAGTGAGTTATGCTCACTTTAGTGAAGAGGTATGCTTCTGCTCGAACAATGATTTGCAGCTGCGATTTTGAATGATTTGAGAGTGATTAGAAGTGTTTGCAAAGTGAAAAGAGCTTGGAGGAGGCATGGTATTTATAGGGGAAGGAGTTAGGGTTGTTAGGTGGTGATTAATGGAGGTTTAGAGGTGATTGGTGAGAGTTTTGTGTTGGGATTTCGTGCAAAGTCGTGGCTGTTTAAACTTTCTGCCCGCCAGTCACCCTTACGGACCGTAAGGGATATTGCATACGGTCCGTAAGCTTCAGGCAGAAACACACATTTTTATTTCTTTGATTTAGTGATTTGCAACTTGTCCAAATGTCACATGTTACGTGTTTTATGACCATTTTAGGGTATTTAAGCATATTTAACATGTTCTAAGGGTTACACAAGTATAAAATAAATAAGATTAAGTATAAGACTCGTATGTAAGCATGGTACGAAGTATGTATGTCACGTATTGGTAGATTCATCACACGTTTGCAAGTATCACGAATATGTAGCAATTGTTTCATAAGTTAAACGTATGAATATGTAGGAAGTATGTATAACACAAGTTTGAAGAAAACACAAGTTTTGTTTACGATCCAAGTCTCGAGTTTACAATGATTACAATGAAAGCACGATTACAAGACACAAGGCTTCTAAAAATAGAAATGCGAACAAGACTTGATATAAATGGAAAGTACGAAAAGCAGGGCGTTACATTTACACTCTGGCTCCAACTCAATTAAAACGTTTAGTTAAAAGTCGTGATAGTCTTGATTGGCAGGTGGTAGTTGCAGGTGGTGGTGGATGGTTGTGGATGGTGGTGGATGGTTGTGGATGGTGGTGGCCGGTAGAAGGAGTGGTTGGAAAGATGGTGGATCAGAAAAGAATTACTTATAGACATGTAAATAAACAAGTTATAGGTTTATTTAGGTGAAAAGACTTACATGCCCTTGCTTTTATCTATAAAATTACCAAAATACCCTCCTAGTTAATGGATTTTTTGGATGGAGTTAGAGGAGTGGAGAAAAATGACGATAAGTTAGAAAAATCAGAGAGTAAAATGACTATTTTTAAACTATTGGGGTAAAACCGTTAAAATGACCAAATCACAGGGAGCAAAATGGAAGTTAACTCAAAAATTAATTATGTTAGAGTCAAATGACATACCGTGTAAGATTTTGAAACAAAAATACAAAACTCGTTAATTTTAAAGATAAAGAACACGATCTGAAATTTAATATATAGATAAATGATAAAACTTACAATTCGCTCGTTTAATTATTTGTTTTGGAGGGGTCTCCGAAGTTTTATTTAGTTCTTATGATTTGAGTTTGAAATTAAAAGAATTGCATTTGCATGGTTTCCACAAATATATCTGGTAGCAGGATACGCACGAATTGGTGGTCCAAGAAGAGTTTATTCAAAATTTTGATAGATTCACATATTTTATTTATCACAAATGTCAATTTTATGTGGATAATTACACAGAAAAAGAAAGACCTTGTGGCCTCGTTCGTTTTCTTATGTTATTTTAAAGCATCTAAAAATGTATAATTTTTTTCCGCTTGGGTCATAATTTATCGATCTATATTTTTAACTTATTATACTTTTTGACATGTGCATTGTAAACTATTTTACCCATGGAAACTTATAATAAACTACGCCAACTTAAGCTAATGAGATGTAACGTTAATATAATAATATTATTTTGGTATAAAAAAGGCTGCGAGACCCGGTATTATATGCAGATTATAAGTATCCCTTGATATAACCATCTACCAACCATTAGATATCAGTGGTAGACCGTGCATGATACATCTGGGTCGAGGCTGGATTCAAGTGGGTGTGACCCAATTCTCATTAATAGTTTACATTATTGACTAAATGTTATTGTCATTTGACATTACTGCGACGTAGACAATGGTGGTTTCATATCACACGCTCACTAAGGTGCGCTATGGTTGTTAGCCAATTTGTAATTATTAGTTACTTATTGTTATTTGTTATTTTTATACATATATTTATTTTAAAATATAAAATTTAAAAAAACTATAATTCCTGAAATTATTAAATGCCGTATTCATCCCTAATTTATTGTTTCCTCTTCTTGGCCATTTTACGATCTCATCCCATCAAATGATCGATGTTAGCCGAAAGCACTTTCAAATCAGAGTTCTTTTGTTTTTCTCTCTTCAACTTGAGGATGTCAAACACATGTGATGATAGATTATCCAAACATTGTTTGTAGTTGGGCTCGTTAAAAGATGTTGTCTCTTTGTCTTTGTTATCCTCCAAGCGCGAATCTGTTCCTCTTTCATTTCAAGCTCGTAATCAATTATGTTGAAAGAAATTTGACAACGGGCATCCGAACTAGGTTGGGACGGAATATAATACTTAGATGATGATGTTTTTGTATGTTTTGATAATTATCCCATCAACGGGACAATCGTCCAATATTGTGAATCTTTCACGACGTACTTCCCTCACTTTACTTTCAGAAAACACGAAACTCATGTCCCTTTGATATTTCTTCACACGAATCCTGATAAACAATGACGTCATTTGTACCACTTCTCCAATTGTTGAAATTCTTGTTGTAGATTTTGGTTAACGTTCCAACCTTTCGATGAATCTCCATGCATATGAACTATAGGAATAACGACATTCTATGTGGCCCATTGTGTTATGAACTTTCCCAAATGCATTTACAAAAACTTGTTGATTTTTTTGAAAGAAGGCGGTTTTATTGAATTGAAAAACAACAACAGCCTTAGCAAGGTGCTAAGGCACTAGTACAGATACAACAGAAAAGGAGAATATAATGATTTAAAACAAGTAAAATTATTTGAAGCAACTGAATTCACACCACTCTTTCCATTCCAAATCCGATTTTCCAGCTCTTGCTTTGACCCATAAGAACGAGATTGCTTTAATGTCACCAACTGCCCTTGAAACGTGTGTTGTCTTCACCTTAAAAATTAAGTTGTTTCTGATCCACCATAATATCCAACATGTTGCTGCAATAATAAGGTAGACCGCCTTCTTTCTCTCTTGTGACGAACTGTGTGACTCGATATATTCCATTAATCGCACCAAGCTCAGTAGATATCTCGGAAGGGGTATTTTGATCCATAACGAGATCGCCGTCCAAACTAATTGAGCATATGGACATGATATCAATAAATGATCAACCGATTCAGTAGCTGAACAACATAATGCACATAAGACCGAAGGAATATGTATGTTTCTTAATGCCAAAGCATCTCTAGTCGGTACTCGATCCAGCACCGCTCTCCATAGGAAGCAATTTATTTTCTTCGGTATCCAGCTAAGCCATTTGAGAACATGTGTCCCCGGGATCAAATTTATGCCATCCAGCTCTGACCGTAAATCGCTAACTTTGAATATTTCTCATTTATCCTCTTGTTTCCATAACCACGTGTCTGATTTCTTCTCTATTTTTACATTTTCTTGCAATTCTACGCATTCAGCCCATAAATCAACAGTGTTCGTATGAGTAGCTGGAGACTCGCCACCCCAACTCTACTAGATGTGCCCATTTATATGACTGTATCGTTGCTGTACCAAGCATAATTTATCGGTTTGTAAGGCAAAAATACTGGGAAATCGTTCCTTTGGTGAGTAGTCGCCTACCCACTTATCTAGCCAAAAAAAGATTTTATCACCACAACCCAATTTCACCTCCAGCCTGTTTTGTACATCTGACAACTTAAGATTCGATCCCTTTCCTATCTGCACAATGTTTTTCCACACACCACTTATCGAGTTTTTTTTATTGGAATAGGCAGAAAAGTGCGTCTCCTACCATGTATCACCATTACAACTTTCGCCCAGAGATGTGATGTTTCATTTCTAAATTTCACAATCCACTTTACCATCACAGCTTTATTCATCGAAGCCAAACTGCCAATCCCTAACCCACCCTGTTGTTTTGGTGCCACCACTTTAAACCAAGGTACCCAAACTCATCTTATGCTTATCTAAACAACCTCCCCATAGGAATTTACGCCTTACTTTTTCTAAATATTTAATGACATGTAACGGTGCACTAAATAATGAGAAATAGTAAGTTGGAAGGTTACCTAGGACCGCTTTCACAAGTGTCGTTCGTCTGCCAAATGGTAGTGTCCGCGCCTTCCATAGTGAAAGTTTGCTTTCAAATCTATCAATAACTGGTTTCCAGTTTTTAACCACACCCAAGTTTCGAAGCCATGTGCGAGACCTCCTCGTTTCCCACACCCACACCAAACACTTTACTTTTTGAAAAGTTAACTTTTAGACCTGAAGATAAGTGAAAGCACCTTAGAAGCCTAGCAAGGTTGTGAAAGTTGTCTTCCGACCACTCACCCACAAATAGTGCATCGTCTGCATATAGAAGATGTGAAACTCTAGGGCCCTCACCCGGTGTTGTGACGCCTTTGAAAATTCCCAAATGAACCGCACTTTCCGTAGCAATATGTAATGCCTCCATCGCCAAGATAAATAAAAGTGGAGATAACGGGTCACCCTTTTTGACCCCCTTTGAATTTCAAACTCCAAGGTTGGTGACCCATTTACTAGAACCGATGTTCTAGCCGTTTTTAATAATCCCATCATCCATTTCCTCCAGAGAGCCGGAAATCCCATTTGGGATAAGACCGAGTCCAAAAATCCCCAACTTATTGAATCAAATGCTTGCTCGAAGTCCACCTTAAATAGCATCGATTTCTTTTTACTGCATTTTGCCAAAGAGATGAGTTCGTTTATAATTAAAGGACCTTCAAGAATACTCCGTCCTTCAATGTAGGCCGTTTGGACGTCGCTAATCAAGAAATCCATGACCTTCTTGAGTCTACTCAATAGAATTTTCGTCACAACTTTTGAGATACAACCGATCAGATTGATTGGTCTAAAATTATTAATTGTTTGAGGATTGTTAGTTTTGGGAATAAGTGAAATGAAGCTCGAGTTACACCCACGATTCAGCTTGCCATGCACATAGAAGTATTCGAGTGTCGACTCAAAATCTTTTTCGAACAACTCCCAAAAATTGTTTATGAACTTGAAAGTAAAGCCATCCGGACCCGGTGTTTTATCTCCCCCCAGCACCATACCGCTTCCTTAATTTCCTCCTTTGAAAATCTCTTCACTAACATGGCGGACTGAGGCATAGTTAATACTTTGAATCCATTATTACTGAATTTCGGTCTGTTAGACTCATGTTTAGTAAAAATAGATTCATAGTACTTTTTTATGTTTACCTTAAGCTCCTTCGGTTGTGATATCCATACCCAATCAAAATTTAGCCCGTTAATTCTGTTGTTTTTCCGATGTCCATTAATGAAGCCATGGAAGAAGGCTGAGTTTTCATCTCCATCTACTGCCCATTTAACCTTTGCCCTTTGTTTGAGATCTTCCATCCTGTTATCATCCAGCTCATTTATCATTTTACGCCACGAGTCCCTTTCACATATCTCCAATTCAGTTAGTGCTACCGATTCTTCTTTCAAATCCATATCATCTACGTTTTTTTGAAGATCTTTTATCAATCTGTTGTCCCTATTTTTTAACTTCTCACACCAAGGTTTTATTGCAACTTTGACCGCTTTTAATTTTGCTGCTAATAGTTTATCTAGAGGATAGAAGCCTGTGACCTCATCATACGCCTTTTTTACAATCTCAGCTAACCCGTCCTCTTTTAGCCAAAAGTTGAAGAAACGAAAGGGTGGTTTACCAAAAAAACATCAGAGCATAGCAAGAGTAATGGTCTGTGATCCGATTTGAATCTCGATAACCCCAAAAGTTTTGCCGAAGGCCACAAAGACAAAAAAGAATGACAGACCAGTACCCGATCAATTTTGCTAAACTTTAGACCGTCATCGGTCACATATGTAAAGGCACATCCCAACATAGAATATTCCACCAAACCTGCTTCATTGATGAAGAAATTGAAGTCGTCTACCTCTTGTTTATTGAATCTAGAGTTCTTCCTATCTGTGGGTTCCCTCACACAGTTGAAATCACCGAGGAAGATCCACGAGCCAGAAAAGGATCTCATCAAAACAAGTAAATCTGCCCAAAGCTGTTTTTTTATTTTATTTTGATCATGAGGTGCATATATATTAACGACTAAAACCTCTCCCCCTCCATTACGGAATTCCCCCATTGTTGCTAAAAAGTGTCTGCTCTTTACTATTGTCTTTTTTGTAAAAAGCCCAGGGTCCCAAATACTAAGTAGACCACCAGATCTACCAATGGCTTCAATTGAATCAAAATAAAAAAGAGTGTTGTCCCAAAAATTACTAACCTGTATGTTCAAGGAAATAAACATCTGCGTTTCTTGAATAGCAATAAAACCGAGTTTGTTGTTCCTTTTCAGATTCCTTATGTGCTCCGCCTTGCTGGAGTCACCTGCCCCCCTAATATTTGTTGTAACAAAATTCATTGGGAATAATTTGTCGCCTGTGCTTCTTCTACCTGTCTCATGACCCTTTCACCATGGCCAGATACCTGAAAACCAATAGCCTCACCAACCTTTATTGTCAAGGCCACCTCTTCTGCAATTGATTTTTGATTTGTGTTTCCAGTGGTACTAACCTCATCTTCTCTGCCACCATTCGATGATGTCACACCACCAGTTGTAGATTTACTTTCACTCCTAGAGGATTCAGGGTTTCTTCCCAACCAGAGAGCATCATTCATTTTCATCGAGGGAAAATTTTGTCTCTTCTTTTTTTGCCCTAGTTTCTGCTGCGAAGGAGGAGCCTGTGTATTGCTTCTGGCGTCACAATCACTCTGCTGTGAGGAGCACGGTATATTATTCAAGTCAATGTTTTTTGTTGTTGGGGCACTTGATTGATAATTTCCACTAAATTAAAAGGGTCAGATTCATTATCGCCATTATCATTCTCTTTATTGGGCCTTTTGGACGGAGTGTCCTCCACAACTTCCTCCTCTTTAAATAGTTCATGTAGGCCCAAACCTGAATTGGGCTCCTTGTTGGACTTTAAGTGACGTTCAGGTGGAGGTAGGGGAGTGTCACAAGGGTCTGCTGAACTATTATTGTTATTTATTGGTGGTGAGTCAGCAATAATATTAATAATAGGTGGTACCATATTAGAATGTTCTGTGGTCCCCATATTGCATCAACCTTCCTTGGAAACCAGATCTCCAGCCAATTTGTCAGCCGCCTTTTTTAACGTCTCATTTGTATTTTCAAGATCCACCTTACTACTGTGCGACTCTTCAGTCTCCGATGATGACGTTTCATTGTCTAGATGCACGACCGCTGGTGTTCTATTCCCCCATTCCGGTGACCAGCTGTCTTCCTCCCACACGTTTCAAGTTACATTTGTGAGTGCCGATCAGGAACGGTTCTAGAATAAGAAGGTGGCGGAATCGATCAATGGCGAGGTGCGGAATCCCTCGGCATCGTCTGAGAATCACATACAACAATCTCAACGCTTAACATGTCTGATTTCATTGATAGAATGTGAAAGTACAAGAGTTCCAGATGACAATCAGACAGAGCTTCGCTTCAGCAATCAGGCAAAAGGTTCTAGACAAATGGCCCTAACCCACTATTTATAGGCAAACCAGGGAGGTGAAGGTGTCACCCGTTCGGATGGTCATCCGATCGGATGGCCATCCGTTTGGATGACACATATCATCCTTACGGATCACACTTGACAGTTAACGCGCCGTTCCCTGTTTTGTCTAGATACAAAATACATACATATACAAATATACAACGACACATACAGGACCAAAATACAAAGACTCGATACAGATGGAAGCTACATACATAATGCACTAACAGACTCCCCCTTGGATGTAGTTGTAGTCTTCCTTCCTGCATAGTCTTTAAGACATCCTCCTGCTGCGTCTCCTAGCTTTAGCTTTCTGTCTTCTTTGTTCATCTCGTTCTGCAAGTATCTTCCGCCTCAGAGGCCTACCAACTTCATTCCAATACTTTCTGTACACAGGATCACCATCACGCTTTCTATCCCATCTTGGGATCTTGTTCTCCTCCTTTTCGATTGGCGTTTGGTCAGTTGGTGGAGGTCTCATAAGCTTTCTTCTACCCACAACTGCAGCTCTCTCAACAATCTGTTTGAATCTCTCGCTGCACTTCTCTTTCTTCAGAAATTCCTCCAACTCTAAGTCTCTGAACTTTGACTTCCAATACCTCCCAGAGTTGATATCCTTTTCAAAACATAAGTTGGCCATTTTCTGATATTGTTGAGCCTGTGCTTTATCAGGAGCATCATAGACAATCTTGTTGAAAAATAAGCACTCAACATCTTTCTTTGAACAATTAACCAACCACACTGGATCCAACACACAGATCCTTCTTGATTCTCCAGTCTTTTTGTCAAACAATGATATCACCACTTCTGCTGTGCTCTGATTGTACATCCAACCTTCAAAGTCTTCATAGAAATCTTGTTCCATCGCATGCAGTGGCACATTTTTCAAAGATCTTGGCGGCTTTATTATCAAAGTAATATCTTTCTCTCCTATTACTGGATCAATCTTTATGTCTTGCTTAGGAAATTGAGCCTTCCAATCAGGAAATCTGTGCTTTGCTTGATGCTTTATGTATTTCCACAGCCTCTTGGCGTGCACTTTCACATCAAGACCATGATAGTACTGTTTAATGTTCTTTGTCTGTACCAACTCTTCCACATCCCACCATGGAAGTGTCTTGATGTCTGACAAGAATTCAAAGTATTGACACCCATGTTCTCTTCGAATAGCATATACCTGCAAATCTTCAAGATATCCCCATGAAAGTATATCTCCTAGAGACTTATCTAGATGATCTGTGAAGTACTGCAGTGGACGTTTGAACTTCCTTTCCTTGGGCATCACCTTGAACTAGTTCTTTCTTCCTTCTAACAAAGTCTCTTGAGGAACCGTCTTAGGAACACCTTCAGTACTTATCTTCTCAACCACTTTCCTTCGCAATTCATCTTCGTTTTGTGTCTTGAACATCTCAGCAAATGTAGGGAACGAGTCATCAACACCAGAATAATGATAGGGCGTATCTTCTTCAGATAAATCAGAACCCTCTTCAACTTCAACATGATTAAAATTATCAGCTTCATTTGCAAGCTTGAATTCATATTTGTGACAACCCGAAATTCCAAGACCTTTCCTTTACGTCACTTTTTTTAGAATCCTGTCTTATAAGTCACTGCATTGTATCATTACAATGTTTTGTTTGAATGTGAAAGGATGGTTATGTTAAGGTTTAAGGCCGGTGATTAATGAAAACAAAAAGGTTATTGATTAATTATGAAAACTTAAGAATAATCATGCTTATTTAAGGTTTTTCGCCACAAACAATCTGAAGAAACTTGAGATCCCTCGTTGACACTCGGCTCGATGAAAAACAGATCTATCGCCAAGAGGAGTCTTTCGTCGGACTAGGTTTCTTCGAAGCCCAACAAGGGCCCAATACTATCACTCGAGTATATTGCATAGAACACTTGTCATTTGTCACGTAACTGCTCAATTGAAAACCCTAGAACCCTCCCTTCTGTGCGATGACAACCTTGAGTCTTCGAAGCCTTCTATATCGATCAACTTATTCTTCCTTCTATATCGGTTAGTGTTTAACCATTATTGATTGTTGGGTTGAAATCATCATTGGCTGTTTGTTTGAAATCATTATTAACTGTTGCTAAGTAATGTTTGGATTATGATTGGATGATGATTTTGATAATAATAAGTCACTAGATCTATGTGATTATCAGTTACGATTGTGTATGGTGTGTAAGTTAGGGTTTCATGATTATGATCGTATGTTTAGAATATGTGGTTGAACATGGAATGTAACTCTGATGTACTTAATGATTAGGAATTGTGGGATTAACAAACTAATGATTGTTTGATTAGTAGGATGATGCTCATGATAAATTATTAGTTATGATTGTGCGGCAGAAATCAAGAACTGGTAACCGTCTGTTAGGGTTAGTGACGAAACACCGTTGATGTTTAATAAGGGTCGACGAAACTCTGGATCTTTCGTCATGCATTGAATCCGATGAAAGATGGGTCTTTCGTCGTGGTTGGACCCCGACGAAAGGTGGTCCTTCGTCGCATGGGAAACGAGTTGAACAGTAAATGACTTATGTTATGTATGTTATCTAACTGTTGTGAAGTAAATGACTTATTTTGTGCATGTCATCTAACTGTTGTGACTGTTGCATGAGAATAAAGCTACCTAGAAATAAGGAACCTGTATAGACTGATGGGTGATGTCTAATGTGAATTGTCTATTATGATTAGCCAATACAACTGTGAATGTTATTGCATGATATACACAAGGATGTGGATTGTTGTGTGAAATGTAAACTGTGTAATTACATAAAGTAACGTATTTCAAAACTGATATTGATTGGTAACCTCGTTAGGGTTGGTTGATTAACTTGGAAACGGGTAACTTAACAAACCGAGCAAACCAAGGTGAGTTCACTTCTCTTTTCTAAGCATGTCGGGTAATGGGTTTGACTGGAATGTTAAACCTGGGGTGTTGGTTAATACACGTATATCTATCACTCAAGTCCCTCCTACCGATTGTTGCAAGGAAGACAACGGGGTATTAGTTAATAGCGCTATTTAGGTTTGGCACCCTCACACTGCACCGAGGAGGTCGGGAGTGAACTAATGACCCCCATCTTGTTCATTGCTTTGATAGAGGCATTGGGGTTTAGGCCAAATAATCTGGAGCCATCGGCGGTAAGCGTGTGATTAACAACATTGAATCTGTGAAACGTTTTAATCTGGTAACTAGTAACTAAACACGTTAACAAACTTTGAACTCACCAGTGTCGTCTGACACACTTGTCTGCATGCTTGCAGGTTGTTAGATTCTTGGACATGGAACTTGCTATCTAGGAGTGCTGGAGTGGTCATGGGTTACAACTATTGGATATTTTCTCTTGGTTTAGTACATTGTTTTAAAATACTTGAACAACGAATAATCTTATGCTTCCACTGAATGGTTACTATGGTTTTAATTTATGACATGGGTTTATATTATGAAATGAATCGTGTGCTTTATTCAAATATTTATTAATGGTTCAATGTGATTGGTGGCTTGGATCCTGGTACGTCACACGTCCCGCGGTGTTTCCGCATGTGGTATTTTGGGGGTGTGACAGTTTGGTATCAGAGCCACTGGTTATAGTGAACTAGGTTTTAAAACATTTTTATAAAACCATACTATAACCGAACAACTTCGAAAATCGACCATGACACTCAGCTCCAGATTGCAAGGTTCGTCCTCTGTTTACTTTATGCATTACTTGCTTAGTAGTTACCCACACACGACTTGCATGAAACAACATATTTGATATCTTGATGTGATTACCTGTGCTGCATGTCTTAGGGGAGCTAGATAGTGTGGCACTACCCTTCGACTTTTGTGATTATTGATCCTGTAATGCCTTTCGTTTTATTATTTGAATGCGGGGGAAACTTTTAGCGCAAGTTAAGAGGCACTAAGATAAGCATGAAAATTGCCTTATTATTATGGGTGCACACATAATAATAACGTGAGGTGCATGTGAGTCCCAGTGAGGATTAACGAGTGTGAGAAGGGTTCTGCCCTATTGTTTGGTGTAAACTATGTAGTTTGTAGATGTTAACGTGATATTTGACTCCTACCTTATCTCGAATCTTAAACTTGCTCCCTCTCCTTATATAGAATCATGAGTGGACGAGGCCATGGACGTGGACACATTGCAATGACTTAGGCTGAGTTGACAAATCTGATTAATACCCTTGTGGCTGAGGCATTAGTAACCTATCAAGCTGGTACGATATGTGCCAAATCTTCTTTATTCTTGTGTCGCATACACAACTCTTACCCTTGTGTTGTATTTCCTTTCGTCCATTAGGTCAGCAAGTGAATCAGAATCAAAACCATCCGCCTGCTTGCACATTCAAGACATTCATGGATTGTAAGCCACAGACGTTCAGTGGGACTAAAGGGACTGTGGGGTTACTGCGTTGGTTTGAGAAGTCTGAATCAGTGTTCGCTATGTGTAATTGTCCCAAGGGGGACCGTGTGAAGTATGCTACAGGAACTTTGGAGGATGGTTCCTTAACTTGGTGGAATGCCCAGGTGCAAATGTTGGGCATCGAGATGGCTAACGCCACTACTTGGGAAGATTTCAAGGAGCTAATGCGGGAGGAGTACTGTCCTGTGACGAGATTCTGAAGCTCGAGAACGAGTACTACGATTTGAAGGATCCGAGATCGAGGCTTACACGAAACGATCTCATGAACTAGAAATTTTATGCCCTAACCTGTCTCGACCTCCACCTCAACGAATTGAGTTGTATCTCAAGGGTCTAGCACCAACCGTAAAGGGGTATGCCACTATTGCAAACCTTAACAATCTGCCCATGATCATCCGTTTAGCACACAAGATTACTGACCAAGAGGTCGAACGTGGCTCATTGCCGCCTCGTGTTTCTGCTACTACCTCTGCTGCTACAGCTACCACACCTGCTAGTGATAACAAACGAAAATGGAATGATGCTGACAAAGCAACCAGTGCCAGTCAATCTCAGAAAACGCCTGACAACAGTAATACCCGTAGTTTCAGTCAGTCGTCCTCAGTTAACCAAGGCCAGGGCAGCAATCAGAGTCAAGGCTCCTATGCTGGTAGGAAGCCAAAGTGCAACAAGTGTGGGTATCATCATCATGGATCATGTGTTCGGGCTTGCCATAGGTGTGACAAGGAGGGCCATATGGCAAAGGACTGTAGAGCTCCGCACCCAAAGCAGCAACAGCAAAACCAGCAACAGAATCAGCAGCATCAGTAGCAGCAAAGGCAACAGCCCCATCTGAACCAAGGCTTTAAGAAGGGGTGTTATCAATGTGGGGATGAGGGTCATATTAAACGGGATTGCCCTCAGCTGAATCAGAATGCCAACGATAACAACAACCGTTAGTACAACAATAACAATGTTGGGAACAACAATAGTGGCAACAACGGGGGAAATGGAGTTCGTGGAAGGGTATTTACAATTGGTGCTGGAGATGCTAGGAACGATGGCAATGTCGTGACTGGTACGTTTTCTGTGAACAATCTCTTTGCTTCTGTGTTATTTGATTCTGGTGCCGATTGGAGTTATGTGTCCCTAGAGTTCAGTCAGCGATTAGGGTTAACTCCAACACCTTTAGAGGTTAAGCATGTAGTAGAATTAGCCGATGGCAAAACGATTGAAGCTTCGCATGTCCTTTTTGGGTGTAAATTAGATCTCGTGGGTCAAGTGTTTGATATTGACCTCCTTCCCGTTACCCTCGGTAGTTTTGACATAGTGGTTGGTATGGATTGGTTGACTAAGCATCAAGCTGAAATTCTCTGTAAGGAGAAGATCGTACGTATTCCTCTCCCCAGTGGAGAATCTTTATCAGTTCAAGGGCATCACAGTGGTGCGATGGTTGATATCATCTCAGCTATGCAAGCGCAGAAGTGTCTACGAAAGGGGTATACCGCTATTCTAGCACTTGTTACTGATCCTCAGCCTGAAGAGAGAAAGATCGAGGATCTGCCAGTTGTAGGTGAATTTGCCGATGTATTTCCCGAGGAACTACCTGGTATACCTCCTCACCGTCAAGTGGAATTTCAGATTGACCTTGTGCCAGGAGCGTCCCCAATTTCTCGTGCTTCTTATCGTTTAGCACCTGGAGAGTTGCAGGAGCTGTCTAATCAGCTGCAAGAGTTATTGGACAGAGGCTTTATTCGACCCAGTTCTTTGCCTTGGGGAGCCCCAGTTTTGTTTTTGAAAAAGAAGGACGGGTCCTTTCGTATGTGTATTGATTATCGGGAGCTCAACAAGGTGACTATCAAGAACCGCTATCTGTTGCCGCGCATCGACGACTTGTTTGGCCAGTTGCAGGGGTCAAGTTTTTACTCGAAGATCGACTTAAGATCGGGCTATCATCAGATGAGGGTTCGAGAGGAGGATGTTCCTAAAACGGCTTTTCGAACGCGGTATGGGCATTATGAGTTTTTAGTTATGCCGTTTCGGTTGATGAACGCGCCAGCGGTTTTCATGGATCTCATGAACCGTGTATGCAAACCGTATCTTGACGACTTCATTATTGTGTTCATCGACGACATTCTGATCTATTCAAGGAGAAAGGAAGATCACGAGCGACACCTGCGTCTTATTTTGGAACTTCTGAGGAAGGAGCAGCTCTACGCAAAATTTTCTAAGTGTGACTTTTGGATTCAAGAGGTACACTTCCTTGGCCACATTGTGAATGAATCAGGAATACACGTGGATCCTGCTAAGATTGATGCTATCAGAAATTGGGCGGCACCGTTGACTCCTTCAGAGGTGCGACAATTTCTTGGTCTCGCTGGGTACTATCGCAGATTTATTAAAGACTTCTCGAAGATTGCTCAACCTCTTACCTCGTTAACACAAAAGGGCATTGTATACTCATGGGGAACGAAACAAGAGGATGCTTTCCAGTTGCTGAAACAGAAACTCTGCAGTGCACCGATTTTGTCTCTACCTGAAGGAACAGAAGATTTTGTGGTATATTGTGATGCTTCCATTCAGGGTCTCAGTTGCGTGTTGATGCCTCGCGACAGTTGAAGGTTCACGAGAGGAATTATACGACACACGACTTAGAGTTGGGAGCAGTGGTGTTTGCGCTCAAAATCTGGAGGCATTACCTGTACGGTACTAAATGCACTATTTATACCGACCACAGAAGCCTTCAGCATATTTTCGACCAGAAGGATTTGAATATGCGAGAGCGTCGTTGGGTACAACTCTTAAATGACTACGATTGCGCCATCAAGTACCATCCAGGCAAAGCAAATGTTGTAGCTGATGCCCTTAGTCAGAAGGAAACGAAACCGAAGCGTGTGCTAGACTTACAGCTCACTATTCACTCAAATCTTCCTGATCAGATCCGTTCGGCTCAGACAGAAGCGTTGAAGGAAGAAAACATCGAACCAGAATACTTAAGGGGCATGGAAAAATGACTTGTAGAGAGATCGGATGGTGTTCTCTATTTCATGGAGCGAATATGGATTCCCTTATTTGGTAACCTTAGAGAGCTTGTGATGGACGAAGCACACAAGTCTCGATACTCTGTTCACCCAGGCTCGGATAAGATGTATCAGGATCTCAGAGTCATGTATTGGTGGCCGAAGATGAAGGCTCACATCACGACACATGTTAGCAAGAGCTTAACCTGCTCGAAAGTTAAAGTGGAATATCAGAAACCGTCTGGATTGCTTCAACAACTAGAAATACCCATGTGTAAATGGGAGCAAATCGCAATGGATTTTATCACTGGGCTACCTAGAACCCAAAACGGGAACAATACAATTTGGGTGATCGTTTATCGTCTCACAAAGTCAGCGCACTTTCTAGCAATCAAGGAAACAGATAAGTTCTCACAGCTAGCTGCTGTCTATCTTAAAGAAGTGGTTTCAGGCACACGGTGCCGACCTCTATTATTTATGACCGTGACCCGCGTTTCATCTCAGATTTGTGGCAGTCGATGCACAAATCATTCAGCTCGTGTCTCGATATGAGCACTGCTTATCACCTGCAGACGGATGGTCAAAGTGAGCGAACCATCCCGACACTTGAGGATATGTTACGAGCATGCGTGATTGATTTTGGCAAGGGTTGGGAGAAACACTTGCCGCTGATAGAGTTTTCTTACAACAACAGTTACCATACCAGCATAGAAAACCGTTGCCCGGAACTTGTACTTGAAACCTCCGAGAAAATTGTTCAGATCAGGAACCGTATGGTGGCAGCACGTGATCGTCAGAAAAGCTACACCAATAAGCGTAGAAAACCGTTGGAGTTCGCAGTTAATGATCGTGTTATGTTGAAGGTCTCACCCTGGAAGGGTGTGGTGCGTTTTGGGAAACGTGGCAAGCTTAACCCTCGTTATGTAGGGCCATTCAAAATTCTTGAGCGAATTGGTAAAGTGGCCTACAAGCTAGAGTTACCTGCTGAGTTGGGTAACGTTCATGATGTTTACCATGTATCCTAGTTAAAGAAGTGCTTGTCTGATGAAACACTTGTGGTACCATTTCAAGAGCTGAAAATCAACGACAAATTGCAGTTTTTCGAAGAACCAATAGAAATTATGGACCAGGAGTTCAAGGTCCGTAAGCATAGTCGAATCCCCATCGTGAGAGTTCGTTGGAACTCATGACATGGACCGGAGTTCACATGGGAACACGAGGATCAGATGAAGCTTAAGTACCCACATTTATTCCCAGATGACAAGTCCAAGTCTAGAAAATCCAAGTATGGTGCAACCAGTGAATTTCAGGATGAAATTCCCATTCAAGTTGGGGATGATGTGGCACCCGCGGAAAGTACACAGTCACCCTGACCTGACGCCGTGTTTTGTGTTTGTGGATTGCTTATCAAATTTCAGGACGTAAATTTCTTTCAAGTTGGGGATGATGTGACAACCCGAAATTCCAAGACCTTTCCTTTACGTCACTTATTTTAGAATCCTGTCTTATAAGTTGTTGCATTGTGTCATTACATTGTTTTGTTTGAATGTGAAAGGATGGTTATGTTAAGGTTTAAGGCTGGTGATTAATGAAAACAAAAAGGTTATTGATTAATTATGAAAACTTAAGAATAATCAAGCTTATTTAAGGTTTTTCACCATAAACAATCCGACGAAACTTGAGATCCCTCGTTGACACTCGGCTCGACGAAAAACAGATCTTTCGCCAAGAGGAGTCTTTCGTCAGCCCAGGTTTCTTCGAAGCGCAGCAAGGGCCCAATACTATCACTCGAGCATATTGCATAGAACACTTGTCATTTGTCACCTAACTGCTCAATTGAAAACCCTAGAACCCTCCCTTCTGTGCGACGACAACCTTGAGTCTTCGAAGCCTTCTATATCGATCAACTTATTGTTCCTTCTATCTCGGTTAGTGTTTAACCATTATTGATTGTTGGGTTGAAATCATCATGGCCTGATTGTTTGAAATCATTATTAATTGTTGCTAAGTAATGTTTGGATTATGATTGGATGATGATTTTGATAATAATAAGTCACTAGATCTAGGTGATTATCAGTTACGGTTGTGTATGGTGTGTAAGTTAGGGTTTCATGATTATGATCGTATGTTTAGAATATGTGGTTGAACATGGAATGTAACTCTGATGTACTTAATGATTAGGAATTGTGGGATTAACAAACTGATAATTGTTTGATAAGTAGGATGATGCTCATGATAAATTATTAGTTATGATTGTGCGGCAGAAATCAAGAACTGGTAACCGTCTGTTAGGGTTAGCGAAGAAACACCGTTGATGCTTAATCAGGGTCGACGAAACTCTGGATCTTTAGTCATGCATTGAATCCGACGAAAGATGGGTCTTTCGTCGTGGTTGGACCCCGATGAAAGGTGGTCCTTCGTCGCATGGGAAACGAGTTGAACATTAAATGACTTATGTTGTGCATGTTATCTAACTGTTGTGAAGTAAATTGTCACACCCCAACCGATGGCGGAAACATCGGGGCGTGGCAGTTAGCGAAGCAGATTGTCTAGAAGTTTCCATAAGAACTATATTTACCAAATATTTAAAGCAACACGTCCCATACCATGTGATAAATGATAACACAATTATTACAGAAAAGATCTTGTCAAATTATTCTGTTCCGATAACTCAGATTTTTTTATTACAGACAATTGTTTATTGTTGACCTAGGACTTTCCTAGCCTCGATTTCACAGCAAAGTAAGCAAATAAGCATCCTAAGCATCTGTCACATACGTTAAAGTAAAAGTCAATACACATAGTGTAAATGTGAGCATACAAGTTTGATAATAGCATATAGAGTTCAAAATCGTTACGCATAACCAGCATGTACACAGTGTAAAATGAGGCATGTTAGTTATCGACATGAACCTATCAATACCAATGACTGTGGGTTGATTGCCCAAGGCAGTTTGCGATACGCACTCACCACTATGAGCCATGTAAGTAATTGTCCTTAATAACCCCTGAGTGAACAGGTGCTGAGTCCAAACTAATAGTACTATCGTTGCTAAGGCAGGTAGACAGCATTCCATGTGTAAACATAACAAACAAGCATTCATTAAGTCACGTATATCATGCGGTAATTGGTTAGCGATTTAAAGTATTGCGGAGTGTGTTCGATGTGATTTTGTATAAGTAACGTATGTAACACCCAAAAGTGTGTAAAGCAAAAAGGGATCGAGTATACTCACAGCGGTTGATGGATTGAAGGGAGCGCTAGAGAGTAGGGTTAGCCTGAATAGATTGATAGTATAACGATAAGCGACACGTAAAACGATACAGAGTGCAAGTGGGTAGGACAGCAGTTCGATCGTGTTGGTATATAATGTCTATAGCCTACGTCTATCAGTCTAGGTCATGTCTGTAGATTGTACAGGGTCTAAAATGTAATTTTATGTGTTTTTGTGGTAATTCCGCTTGAAATGACACATGGTCATTTCAAACAGAATTAGTCTTGTTAATTCCGCTTGAAATGACATGTGTCATTTCAAACGGAATCAGAAGCCTATAAATAGGCAAGTTGTGCTTCTTATTTCAAACGGAATTAATGGACGAGTAACGAAGTGCTGTCAAAATTCCACCGTGTAATCAAGTCTATTATGAATCAGAAGCTTGTTTTAAAGTGAAATACTTCTTCACTGATTCTAGACTGTTTGTTTGTTTCCGCCTCTCAAACAGTTGTGTATTGCCTCTGATTGACTCATTTGGTCGGTAAAACGATCCTACAATTGGTATCAGAGCCAGTTATGAGTCAATACACTTGAATCAGTGCCTTTTTCTACACTTTCTTGGACTTCTGGACAATTTAACGGATAAAATGGACTGATTTTATGATATTGTGTGTAAAACACTGTTTTAACAAACCCTTGAAAGAATCAGACCTAAATTCAAGCTAAAAGTGACAAAAAATGGACCAAAAACCTGATTCCGTTTGAACGAGCACACTTATTCCGTTTGAAAAGTTGTGGTAAATTTCAAACGAAATTACCTATTCCGTTTGAAAAGGTAATTCTGTTTGGCTAATTCCGCTTAAAAACAGGTTTTTGGTTAATTTCGTTTTAAATGGCACCTTATTCCGCTTGAAGGTCCAATTCCGTTTGAAAAAGTTAATTTCGCTTGAAAAGTAATCTCGCTTGAAAAAGTTATTTCATTTGAAAAGGATAATTTCGTTTGAAGATCTGATTCCGTCTGAAAGTCCATCTTGTTCGTAATTCCGTTTGAAAGTTTGATTCCGTGTAGAAAGCTAATTTCGTTTGAAAAGTTCTGTTTTCAAAACTTGAAAAAGCTTTTGGTAATCAAGAATTTTATAACCTCTTTGCCGGTGGGGGAATGACAGCAGCACAAAACCCGGCCAGTATTGTGCAAAACGTGAATATGGAGAATGAACTTGGGACGATGCAGAAACCTCCTAAGTTGATGAATATTGACGAGTATGCAGGTTGGTCTGGAAGGTTTAAGACATGGGTTCAAGCAAACCACTTCGAGTGCTAGATGAAGATTGAATCGAAATATGTTCCTCCGAAAGATGGTTTGGGTCTTGTGAAGTTGATTGGCAGTTTTACACAAACTGAACAAGAAGATTTTAAGGCAGAAAAGAAGATGATGAGTATTCTACAACAGGCCATTAAAGAAGATATCTTGGTATTGTTGCAGCATGAGGATAATTCACAATCCATTTGGCAGTCGTTGGAAGTAAAGTTTCTCGGGAGTGTGTCCATGATCAAAAGCAAAAAGGCTTTGATGAAGAAAGAATTTGACATCTTCAGGGGAATTAAAGGTGAAACAACAAGACAATTGATCTAAAGATATTTTCACCTAGTTGTTGAAATAAAGCGTTTGGGTATTGAGAAAACTGACGAAGAGTGGGCTGATAAACTGGCAGATGCCTTGCCATATGATGAATGGGGAACTTATCTTTTGGTGTTGAAAAAAATTTTAGAGTATGTTGGATTTAACCTCAGTTCATTCATTGAAAAGATAGAAGCACATGAGCTTGAACTGATGAAGATCAGAAAGATGAATTCTGCAGATGTTCAACAGGATGTTTCACTATATTACAAAGGCAGTTCTCCTGCAACAACGAATCTAAGCCCGAAGATTCAAACAGCGTTCAGTGCAGATTCAACATCTGGTGCTTCGTCTAGTACATCAAGCAACAACAAGCCTTCACCGTTTGCAAGTTATGAGCTAAATCCCAAGACTTCAGAACAAGTGTCTCCGCAAAGCTCATCAAGCTCGAACAATCAGGGTTATGTTTCTAGGATACAGTGTAACATTGCTGTAAAGATAAAAAAATGTACAAAAGTTTACAGAAGCAGCTGCAAAGAAACACATCGCACTGTTAGCTTCCGTTCTTGAGTCATATGAGAGTTTGGTAGCTGGAAGGATCGGTAATCCAGACATGAAAAAGGAGGATTACGACCATATCTATCCAGAGGAGTTAGAGCTGATTGACATAAAATGGGGAATGGCTAGTTTGGTAAGAAGAGCCCAAAGGTTTATGGAAATTACGGGTCGAAACAGTTTGTCAGGACCGGATCAAAAGCTTGGTTTTGATAAGTCCAAAGTGACTTGTTTCAGATGTAAAGAGAAGGGGCATTTTAAGCGGGAGTGTCCGAATAGAGAGGTCAACAACCACCAAAATCCATTTACCAACGATTACTACAGACAGGCGATCTATCACAAGACAAATCAACAACCTGTCGTTCAAAGACCTCAGATTGAAAACAAGCCGGAAAAAGCTCTCATAGTCAATCAAGATGATGAAAAGGTAGCTGAAGGTTTCAGTTGGGATAAGTATATCCCTGGCAGTGAGGGTAGAGCAATGATGGCTGAGATTGTGGAGGAACCGGAGAGTGTTGTTGAAACAGAGGTTGCTAGTGTAGATGTGTCTGAAGAAAGTTTGGTTGATCTCGAAGAAGTTGCTGCAGAAGTCTACTATTATCAATCCGAACAGGAGGTTTTAGCTAGTTCTTTAAAATCAATTATGCCTCCTAATGTGTTTGATTCTTTTGCAGGTTTTTTCAGTGAGCCAACAACCGGATTTTGCACACAGTATGATGTTGAGAAAGCTCCAGTTGAAGAGATAATTGATGTCTCAAAAGAAATGACTGAAGAAACACTAAAAGAGATTGCTGACAAAGCCTTAATAGGAAAACTGAAAGAGGTAGACACAGAATCTGTAAAACTAGCGTCTGTTGATACTGAGTCATTTGAAAACGTGTTGGTCAAAACAGAGTTAGGTCAAAAGGAGTCTGACGGGAAATCCGAAAAGGAGGAGATCAAATCAGAAGGAGTGTCTGAGTCAGAGTCTGATGGTGTCGGTAAACAGGATGTTAAAATTGATCAAGAGGAAAAGATTGTTGAAAAATTTGTTTCAATATCTGAAACTTCATGCAAAATCTGTTCAAAACAATGCATGGAATGTCTTGAAAAAGACAAAAAGTTTCAGGAATTGAAACAACACACTGATGAGATTAAATTTGATCTAAGTGAAGCAAAAGAAGCTTATGGCACGTTGGCTAGATCTATCAAAATGATTCAAAAAGAAAGTCTTGAAAACGATAAAGCCACAAGATTGTTAAAATCAACAGTTTTTGATAAACAAAAGGAAATCAACTTTCATTTGGACACGATAACTTCATTGAAAAAAGAATTAGAGTTAACAAAAATTGAGAATGATAGAATTGATAAGAAGTTGATGAGTTATGTTGCACCTTCATATGTGATTGATCAGATTGTCCCGAAACAACCAGATGCAACACCTGTCTTTAATAGTGTTCCACCCCCAATGTGGAATCATTACACTCAGAAGTATCCAGATGGGGTGGAAGCTGCTTTGAATCTCAAACTGAGAGCCATTGAGAATGAGTTGCCTGAGAATATTGATGTTACATTTTCTCCATCCGACACTGATAATGAGTCACAGGTAATCAAAACCGTTGTTGACCAAGTGTTAGATGAAGAAAGTGATAACTCGGAGTTTGATACGGTGAAAACTCATTTTGAAAACTCCATTTCTGATTCTGAAAAAGATGGTAACTTCTTAGACAAGTTCATACCAAAATCAGACAAAGTCGCGAATGATGATTCGATCATTGTGGTTTACACAATGGTTGGAACTGACAAACTTTACTCTGATTTTGAGTATCCACTCCAAAATGCCAAAATTGAAAATGTTGAAAAGGTGTTTAAATTGGTTGAGATTGACATTTCTGAGGTTAACAACAATGAGTTTTTTTCAAAACCTAAAAAGTCTTTTGTTAAACCACTATCAAACAACTCGGGAAAGAAAGAGTGGATGGGCAATGGTGGTAATAACAAGAGAAATGGAAACAATTTCAAAAACAAAGGTATTGGTTTTGAAAAGAGAATGACTAAGAATGTCAAGCCAAAAGAAAAGATGAGTGATGTTTTTGTCGCTGGTCCTAATGTTGATGCTGAAAAGGACTATATTTTTAGTCAAAAAGCTATTGACGATTTCAATGCAGCGAAAAAGTTGATAGAAGGGACCTACAAATCAACTTTTGTTGAGTATGACAAAAGAGTTTATTACCGCTGCAATGAGATTAGTCATATGGCAAAACAATGCACCAAAAAGATTGAAAAACCCATTTTCAAGAAACCTGTTTTGCAAAAGCCGAAACAAAAAGTTTCAACTGATGAAAAGGGCAAAACACCAATGATTTCCCCTGTTCGAATTTTGAAAAAAGGTGAATCTTTGAAGTCCGAGGACAAGCCGAAATCAACATTTGAGATTGGTGAATCTTCGAAAACTCAAAAGACTTCAAAGATTTATCCAAAGACAAAAATTTTGCAAAATCAATCATGGGTGGTTAAACCAAAACAATCAGTTGAGGAAAAGAAGATGGAATATGAGCTAAAAACTGAATCAAAAGTGTGTGCAAATGATGTTAAGAAACTTGAATTTGAATTAGACAAGTTGCTTGAGGAATTTCCTCCAATTAAAGAGAAAGATTTAAAACCAAAAGCTGAACCTATTGTTCCAAATGTCATTTTTAACATTCCAAAAGTTGATGTGACATGTGATATTGTATTTGGTAGTGTTTCAACTGTAAACAAATCATGGGCTTCATTGTTTGAATGATTTTCTTCAATGTGTACAGGGGCTGCCAAAGTCAATAATCTCGAAATGGATCATGGACAGCGGAGCTTCAAGGCACATGACTGGAATGCTAGCATTGCTTTATGACGTCAAATCTATCAACGGAGGATATGTGGGATTTGCTGGGAATCAGGGTGGAAGGATTGTTGGTCAAGGAACTCTAACGAACGGAGTTGTGTAGTTTGAAAAAGTGAACTATATAATCGAACTTGAAAACAATCTGCTGAGTATCTCACAGATTTGTGACAAATCTTTTACAGTACACTTCACTAAAAACGAATGTTTAGTCTTAAAACCTGGTTTCAAAATTCCTGAAGACATGGTGTTGTTGTGAGCTCCACAAGAAAATGACTTGTATATTCTTGATATGAGTGTCGCAACAACAACAGATCACCAGAAACATTGTTTTGTGACGAAAACCAAAGCGACTGAAAAAGAGTCGAAAATGTGGCATCGAAAGATGGGCCACATTCATGTGCGTAAAATGAAATTTCTTGTACACAATGATTTAGTTGAAGGTGTGAATCTTAAAAATTTTCATTTAAATGATGATTGTATAGAGTGCAAGAAAGGAAAACAAACGAGGAAGTCGCATCCACAGAAGTTGCTGAATTCAATCGGAGTCCCGCTTGAAAGGTTGCACATGGACTTATTCGGGCCTGTCAATGTAAAAAGCGTTAGCGGAGACTTATACTGTCTGGTGGTTACTGATGACTTCACAAGGTTTTCATGGGTAGTGTGCATGGAAAGAAAAGACAAAACTTTTGAGTCATTGATGATCTTGTTCAAGAAGATGGAAACACTGTATAAGCTGCCGATCAGGAGAATACCAAGTGATAATGGAACAGAGTTCAAGAATAATCGCATGCTCGAGTTCTGTAATGAAAAAGTGATTCTTCATGAATTCAGTGCACTATACACTCCACAGCAGAACGATGTAGCTGAAAGAAAGAATCGCACCTTGATTGAAACAGCTCGAACAATGCTTGCCGATTCCAAGTTGCCAATATTTTTCTGGAGTGAAGCAGTTGCGGCAGCATGCTATACACTGAATCATGTGCTCACCGTAAAGAAATTCAAGAAAACGTGTTTTGAACTTCTTCATCGTTACAAACCAAACTTGAAGTTTTTGGAACCATTTGGATCTCCGTGTACTTTTATAGATCAAGATGGCAAATTTGATGCAAAATCTAATGAGGGTTTCTTGGTAGGTTACGCGAGCCCGCTGAATAGAGTGTTCGTACCATGCCTAGGGAAGATAATTCAAGTTCAGCATGTGGATTGTCAGAAGCATACTGCTCCACCACAACTTCCCGGAAAAAGATTCCTGTTCGATTATGACAAACTCTGGGAGTCCTTCCAACTTCCGACTGAGCCAAGTATCGAGGAACTCGTACTGTTGTACCAACAGCAACAATCTGATTCACAAGATCAGGTGCCAAGATCGTTAGTAGTTTCTCAACCTGACGTGGGTACTAATGATCACGAGGCCGGTCCAAGTGGAACGACACACGAAGACCCAGAAGAACCAGCTCCAACATTTGATAATTCTGACGACTCAGAATCGGAATCCGGTCCGACTTTTGACGAGGAACCAGATGTGGCAATGACAGAAGCTGAGGATCACACCGGTGATCAAGACATCACGAACTTGCAATCGGAAGTTAATGTTCCTGACACTGCAATGCCAAGAACTTTGTCTTATCATCCTTCAGAGCAGATAATTGGTGATCTTCAGAGCGGAGTAAAGACGCGGGATCAGATCAAAGCTCTTACATGTTTTTATACATCTGTTGCTCCTTTACAGGAAGAATTCTCACTTAAGTGTTTCATCTCGCAGGTTGAACCAAGAACATATAAAGAAGCTTTAACAGAGGAAAGCTGGGTGAACGCTATGCAAGAAGAGTTGCAGCAGTTTGAGAAGTTGGGAGTCTGGAGATTAGTAGACCTTCCTGAAAACCAGAAACTAATAAAGACAAAGTGGGTCTTTAAGTGCAAAAGAGATGATAGAGGAGTCATTGTTCGAAACAAAGCACAGTTGGTAGTTTAGGGTTTCAGTAAGCAGGAGGGGATAGATTTTACTGAAGTATATGCCCCTGTTGCTAGACTCGAGGTGATAAGAATCTTCCTGGCATTCGCGTCATGGAAAAGATTCAAAGTCTATCAAGTAGATGTCAAGTCTGCATTCCTATATGGTAAAATCAAAGAAGAGGTGTACGTTGGACAACCACCGGGGTTCACTGATCCACTACACAAAAACAAAGTCTATCTTTTGGATAAAGTGCTTTACGGACTTCACTTGGCCCCGAGAGCCTGGTATGAGACGCTTTCCCAACATCTGCTGGACAACGGGTTCACCAGAGGGACGGTTGATAGTACGTTGTTTACCAAAGAGGTTGCAGGGCATCTACTAATCGTGCAGATCTACGTTGATGATATCATTTTTGGTTCGACAAATGACGAGTTGTGTAAAGATTTTGAGAATATTATGAAGAAGAAGTTTGAGATGAGTTCGATGGGGGAAATGAAGTTCTTCCTAGGGCTGCAGGTGGAGCAAATGCCCGAAGGAATCGTCATTCATCAAACTAAATACGTGAACGATGTTCTGGAAAAGTTCAACATGGCTCAATCTAGTCCAGCATCAACCCCCTAGCTCAGAATCACGGGATTTTCCCAAACGAGAGTGGAGAGAAAGTGGAAGAGACACTGTATCGGTCAATGATTGGATCTTTGATGTATCTTACTGCTTCCCGCCCGGACATCATGTATCCGACGTGTTTGTGCGCCCGATATCAGTCTAGCCCACGCCAGTTACACTTGAAAATTGTGAAACGCATTTTACAGTATTTGAAAGGCTGCCCAAGCATCGGCTTGTGGTATCCTAAGTCTGACGATTTCTCACTTACAGGTTTTGCTGATTCGGACTTTGGTAGCTGCAATCAAAACACTAAGTCCACCACTGCAGGCTGTCAGTTCTTCAGAACTCGATTAGTCACTTGGCAGTGCAAGAAACAAACCTCAGTAGCGCTCTCTACTTGCGAGGCTGAATACGTTTCGGCCTCGAGCTGTTGCACTCAGATCCTTTGGATCCAACAGCAGATGCGAGACTTTGGTTTGCAGTTCTTAGACACGCCGATTTTTGTGGACAATGAAGCGGCTATTAACATAACGAAAAACCCGGTTCACCACTCCAAAACTAAACATATTGAAATTCGGCATCTCTTCATCCGTGATTGCTACGAGAAGAAGTTGATCCGAATAGAACATATACACACCGATGAACAGAAGGCTGATTTTTATACAAAACCTTTTGATAGAAAGAGATTTAACTATCTTTTGAAATTAAACGGGATGAAAAATCTGTTTTCTGGGAGGGTAATTGAGTGTGAAGCCGAGGAGGACGGCGATCTGATGTGATCCACGTTATGTTGTCAAGTTTTTGTACAGTTTATTTTCTACTTTTGATAAAAACAAAAACACAAAAATATGTCTTTGTTTTTAGGGGGAGAAAGTTTGCAGAAAAATACAAAAACATGATAAAATTTCAAAATCCAAAAACATTTGAAAAAGTAAAAATGAGTTTGTGTAAAAAGGGGAAATGATAGTACATCAGCTAGACAGTGCAGTACGCTAAAGTAATGTAAAGTAAAATGTGTTAAGCAGTCTTGTAGATGATATGCCAATAGGTCTTTTACACATTTAGTAGGTTTGTTCGGGATATAAACATAAATAATTACTTGCTTTTATGTGGGGAACATCTCTTGGATATATGGGTAACCCCCGAAATCTTGTTTGAAAGGTCCCTCTTTCTGAGATACTAGGTCTTTATGCTTAGTGATATCTAGGGTATTATCCCGGGACTTCTGATTTTGCAGAAGCAATGGCCTAGTCCCCGGAGAATACTTTACGCTGCTTGAAATAAAAGCCCCCCCTCAGCATAAAAAAATGATGAAAAATTGAAAAATGCTAATCATGTGCTGTTGTAAAAAAGATTCTCTAAAGGGAACCCACCAAAAGTCGAAGCCGTCATCTCTTTGCTGAACGAAAGTTCTGACCTGAGCTCTCACGACCTTCGCATTTAACCCCTTACAGATATCATCTAGGTATACTCACCTGTAAGACTGAATATTGGGATCTGGATACGGGAGTATATTCTGAGGTGGTACACATGTAAAAGTTAAGCCTTAAAACACTAAATCCGTATCCTGAATAGATTGAACTTTGTGTGAAAATTTAAGAGGATCAGTATATTGGAAATCAATGTAAACTGTTTAATACTGAAAATGTAATCAAAGCTTAACGGTGCTTGTATCTCGTCGGCAGTTGATATGATCCCCTAACACACTCACAAAAATATTGTGTGAACAGTTTATTTCTTATCATACTCATAAATCCAAAAAGATTTGCATTTCATCTTAGTTTAGACAACGGACGTTGAGGATCAGTTGATCAAAGTCTTATGTGCTGAACATGTCTGGATCATGAGGGTTGGGTAAGCAAAAGATTGAGAAAAAGTGATTGGTAATTGCTTGAAAGTTTAAAAGTTCATTAACTTGAACTTAAATTGTTTCAGAAAGTCAACAAACTTCATAAATTGGTCAACCAAGGTCATTAACTTGGACTTGGTAGGCTGAACAGTTGACCAAGGTCATTAACTTGGACTTGGTAAACTGGGTGTGTCGGTAAAATATGAAAAAGTTAAAATTTGAAAATTTGAAAAAGTGATTTCGTTTGAAAATGGTTATTCCGTTTGAAAATATAATTCCTCTTGAACCGGTGATTCCGTTTGAACCTGCTTGTGCCTATTTCAAACGGAATTAGGTGGCCTATAAATAGATGTCTTATTCCGCTTGAGCATGTCATTGTTCTTATTCCGTTTCAAAACCATTGTTCAAGGCGATTTCAAGCAAAATCCAAAAATCATCGATTTTTAAGCCGTTATACTGCCCGATTGATGTTTAAATCAGGTCTAAGTTGGTTTGCTCATCTTAGATCATGGTAAAGGTGAAAGTTTGATGGTCAATTTGACCCAGATCTGACTGTGTTTGTTTGTCGGCGATGAACTGATCTTAGAACATAGATTTAGGGTTTATTTGTTAATTAAAATGAACAATAAACATATTTGTGTGGTCGGAATACATTGTAGATCAGTATTAGGGTTTTGATTGAACCAGATCTGATGATTTTGCTTGAATGACGATGAACAGGTCTTTCAGATTTAGATCTAGGCTGATTTTGTTGGTAAAAATGAAATTGAAACATACCCACATGCTCGGAATCGTATACAGAATAAACCCAGTTGATTGATTTCATCATCAGTTCTTGAAAATTCATTGCTTTGATAATGACAGTTTCAAACGAAATCAGAGTGATTATTCCGTTTCAAATGGTTATTCCGCTTGAATGGGTATTCCGTTTGAACTGTGATTCCGCATGAATTGGATTTCCATTTGAAATGTCTTTCTGTGTGATTATGAGATTCCGTTTGAATGTGTGTTTTCATTTGAAATGTTATTTCGTTTGAATGATGCTTTAATTGCTAAATTTTTTTTCTAAGTGTCTGATTTGATTGTTTGATGTTGTTTTCAGCCTTCGAACGTATTGTTTGATGCACTACACAACACTTGTTGTGATTTCGATGAGGAGAAGATTCCAAAGCTGTCCGAATTCAAGAGTATTTTGGAATTTATGAGAAGATTGCCTATTCAAAAAGCCTTGACGAATCAACATCTGGTGTTTAGATCTCATATCAAACATTTTTGGGAGAATGCAACTTATGATAAGGAAAGTAAAACAATAAATTCGTTTGTTGAGCTGAATGTTAAAAAAAAACCAATTATTATCTCAGAGGCACTTGTACGAGAGGTGATAGATTTTCCAGATGATGAGAATTCTCCTACAATGTTCCCAGAGAAGATGGTAAAAGGTTGCATGTTGCGGATGGGTTATACTAGTGCACTGAACAATGCTAGCTACTTGAAGTCAAAATTTTCAAAGCCATACAAATTTCTTATTCACTCAGTGTTGCAAGCTCTAAGTCACAGGAAGGGAGGTTATGATGCAATGAGAGATTATCAAATGAACATGGTAACAACTCTCGTATTAAACAAGAAGTATAATTTTTCGAAGATTGTGTTTCATTACTTGGTAGATGAAATTACTTCAAAGAGAAAGACTTGGGTGTATCCTCGATTTGTTCAAATGATGCTAGATCATGCATATCCTGTTCTTGAAAGAGATGAAGACAATGACTTGTTGATGTTATCTCACATGGATAATGAGTCAGTGAAGCAATTGGCCAAATATCATCCTAATCATCCAGAGCCAACTACAAAAGCTGAATTCTTTGGATTGATCAAATATAAGAATTATGAAGATCCAGATCCAATCAATCATCAGAACTGGAGAAATGAGGAAGAAATGAAAGAGAAAAGTTATGCAGATGAATTAAAGAAACTTGAAAGCTTCAAAGAAACTCGAAACGAGTGGTTTTTGAAAGAGAAAAAGAAGAGGAGCAGGAAAGCAACTCCGAAAGCTCAAGTAGAGGAGGGTTCTTCATCACAACCTAAGAAACGTCAAAAGAAAGCTGCTAAGACATTGCTTGTTGATGAATCAGAGGAGGAAGCTGAAGCTGAAACTGAAGTTAATGTTGAAAAGGAACAAGATCCAGAAACTCCTACAATAGAACAGGTGTTGGAAAATATTGATTATGAGTTGGAAAAAGAGAAAGCCAGGTGATGAAGAAGGTGACGATGTAGACAAAAGTACAACAAGTTCATCTGATTAAGAGATTGACGAAAATGAAGGTGCAGAACGTATTAGAGCTGAGATAGAGAAGGAGAAACAATTAAGGAGAAGAAAGAGAAAAGAAAAAGATGATGATGAGTATACTCCTTCTCAAGAAAATGTTGAAGATGTTCAGACACCTACTTCTGAAGGCAAAAAGAAAGCAACTGCAAGAAAATGTGTGGTTACTCCAAAGAAGGCAAAGACATTGAAGATTTTGCTGAACAAGAAACCTATACAAGAACCCAGTAAACCATCATCACCACCATCTGAATCAACACCACATCAATCACAACATCAATCACCACCACAACCATCATCACCACCACCACATCTATCACCACAACATGAACAACCGATTATCACTTCACCTCATATTCTTCAAACACCACCATCCACACAACCACCGATACAAACCACTCCGGGATCTTCTGGATTCAAACATTTCCCACGTGTTCCTGAAAATATTGCTTTAGAAGAGATTGGTGACTTCAGTTTCATGAATGATGAGCTGGTAAAGAATTTGCAACAGAAAGTAGAAGAAGTGTTGATTGATAATAAAAGATTGGTAGATTGTGAAAAAATACTAGAGATGCGTGTTAAGAAAGTTGAATCTGAGAACACGTCGTTGCTAAAGAAAATTGAAGCAGATCAAACAAAGATTGATATTTTGAAAGTCAAGGTTGCAGAACTAGAAGAAGAGAAAGCACGACGTGATGAGCAGAATAAGTATTTTGAATTGAAGAACAAAGAGTTAGAGGCTATCAAGGCACAGAAAGAACACGAGTTGTACATGATAAACAAAGTGTTAGAGAGTATGCTTGGAAAGACTGTTGAAAAGAAATTCGATGAAATAAAGATTGAGGAGGTTAGAGCTCAACGTCAAGATGAAATTAATGCTCAGATGATGAACAAAGGAAAGGGTATTGAAAGTACTTCTGGAGTCACAGAAAAATCAATCATTCTATCAGACATACCAAATCCTCGTCCTATATCTTCTGTTTCTGCTATATTTGAAGTAGATGTGTTACTTGATGATGTTTTTAATAATGAGGAAGAGGAGCAAGAGGATGATGATGAAGAGGATGATGATGAAAAGAAAACAGATGATGTTGATGATGTATTCTCTGCAAGCAGTCATGGTGATGATGATGGAGATGATGATGATCAGGGTACTTCCGGTATTAAAGTTACTGAAGCGTCAAATGAACATAATATCGATGATCATATGCATGATGATGCGAATGAAGAACATGAAAGTGTTGAAGGTGAGGGGGAGCACGTGGATGATCAAAATGTTGATAAAGTTGAAAAATTAATTTTGTGTCTAGAGCCTGAAGTAGAGGAAGGTGAAATCAGGCATACGTATACAATGGCTGAGATTATAGAGTTGACAAGGATTGATGATCCCGATTTCAAGTTTGATTTTGAAGAGGAATTAAATCAGTTCGACATTAACCAACGGCCAGAGTATCAGTACAATTATGTTGATGAAGCTGATAATTATGATCATGTTGAAGTTGAGGATTGCAGTGACGAAGAAACTTTTGAAAATGTTGATACATCGAATTTTCCTACGCTTTTTGAGTTTTTCAATCAAGCAAATGCAGATGAGTTGAGAAGGAAAGTTGAAGAATGTCTGAAAGATAGAAACTTTGATGGAACAGTAAAAGATGCACAGAAGGAAGAGAGGAAGAAATGGTTCAGAAAGAGTAATGAAGGAATCTCATCCTCTATATCAAAGTTTAAGTTCTTGTCATTCAACCCCAGTTCCTCTAACATCTCTTCCCTGGACCTCGGTACCTCTAACTCGCCCTCAAACTGTGGATGCAAGTAAATAACTTTGGGTTGTGTAAGGAATAATTGGTCACCAGTATGTTGTTTCCCAGATGAAGACCCTTCTTGATGTGTATCTTCAGGTTGTTCATTCAGTTGGTCATTCAAGTAGTCATTAAAAGAAATTTCATTCAAAGGTTTAACCAACAATCCTGACCCACCTTGATCCTTATCATCATCATAACCTATTTTAGGGTCAAAGTTTTCTATCACATCTAACCAATCATCCAAATCTAGATCCTCTTTTTCTTTTTCATTCTTTTCTTCAACTTTCTCTTCTTTCCAACGAAGTAACTTTATTTCAGGTTCTCTCATCTTCCGTTTACGTTGTTCAACTTTCACTAAACGGATTATGTCATGAAAGCTATGAGGTAGAGAGACTGAATCACCAACCAGTACAAAGCTTGGATCTTCATCCATATGTTCTGCTTCATTCACCTCAGCATCTACCATTTCAACATCACCTTCAGGCTGACTCGAAGAACCTCCAGCCTCTTGAGTTTCAACAATCAATTCTTTCTTTTTCTGAGTTGCTTCTTTTGCCAACTCTTTCTCCCTAGCAATTCTTCTATGTTCAACCCTTTGAATTTCTAAATCATTGTACACAGCTTGGACGTCAATTCCACACTTGTGTTCCACAACAGCATATAACATATTCAACTGTTCATCTTTCACAGCCTTATCTGCCCTTAGAGCTTCAACCTATAGCTTTAACACTTTGTTTTCATTGGAAGACGCCTCATGAAGATCATCGAGCATTTGATGCAGTGTCTGATTTGTTTCATTCATGTTCTCGTACCTTGTATTCACTTCTGAAAGCTCATTAGTGAGTTGATCAATGAGTTTAGCATTATCAACCATATCTTTTGTCAATGCATCTATTCTCTCAGCATGATCATTCACAACTATCTTCATTTCTTCATTCACTTTCACAGCCTTCTCAAGCTTCTTTTTCAACTCATCTCACTCAGCTTCAGCTTTTGCCTTTTCTTTCTCAAGAATACTAACTTTTCTTGTTAAATCCTTGATCTTTGCATCATGAAACATGTCATATTCTCCACCAGTAAGAATATCATCAGTAAATTCACCTTGAATGTTTGCAAAACCTTCAAATAAACCTGGTGAAGTAACTTTCTTTGGCGGTGATTGCTTTGGATCATCTGGAATATGAATGGTTGGATTTTCTGGTGGTGGTGGTGGTGGTGTGGATACTCTTTCACTGGTAAATACAACTTCATCATCATCACTAGCTTTCTTTTCAACATTCTTGTCCACCTTCTCAAAGATTGGACTTTCACGAGCTTTCCTTTTCTCAGCTTCAGGTTTTTCAACACTTTGAACCTCTGGAAGTTTAACATTTTGAGCCTCAACTTCAGGAATACTTTCGGCTTGAACCTCTAGAGCTTGAATATGCTTTTCACTCTAAGTCTCATGAACTGATGCAGATCCCTTTCTAGCTCTAACCCTCCTTGGAATAACTCCTTGAGGATTTGCTTTTCTCTTTAAGACGCCTTTCTTTTTCTCTACTTGTGGTGTAGGAATATGTCACACCCCGACCACGTAAAACAACAAATCGTGGTGGAAACGTCGGGGAGTGTTGTAACAGAATCATTGTTAAATAACACATGGATAAAAGTTCTGTTTTATTGAATTAAGTGTATTACATTACATTGAAATTAGAAACAAAACATGAACAAATAGACTTTCATTGTTATTAAGTCACTAAGGCCTCGTTCGTTCCTATGTGAGCATGCATCAATATCATCATCAAACATCACCAACTATGGTACTTAAAACACATGTGAAAGTACGTCAGCATAAAAATGTCGGCGAGTACATAGGTTTTATGTGAGTGTCAGATTCATGGCTCGTTTATGTTTTGAAAATATAACTTGAACACCTTTATTAATTAATAATTAGAAAACAAAGTTTTGTAAAATGCTTGTAATATAAATTGAAATAATCAAGTCAAAACAAATTTGTTTTATGAAACCTCGATACCATGAATCTTAACTCCAAAACATTTGTTTAAGTAAACCCAAATTGTAAATATTTTTTGAAATAAAACTCGAATGTTTTATATTGTTAGAAAAACCTTGTAATATAACTTTGTTTTGATAACATTTGCCCAAGTGATCTAGACAACGCAACGATATATAATGTGTTAAAAGCACTTATATATAGGAAGTACCAGCGGCACATCCACCATGATTTTAACACATTATACCCGCCCCGTTACCTAATCACTTCCCTAACCCAACAGTTCAAACGGTTTCAGATGGTTCACATCAATCAATCAGTTTCAAACTGTTCACATAATCAATCAGTTTCAAACGGTTGACATAAATCAAACGGCTCCAAATAGTTCAAAATGTAAAACAATGTGTCCATATACTGGATGAGCATATGCAACAAAATGTAATATACGGAAATCAATGTGCTAGCATGCTAAGTGAACATACATCGCAAAACCTAATGAAATCATGTACTATCTACGTACTAATGAACATAGCAAGTATATGATATAAAAGCATGAAAAACATGAAAGTAACAAGTAGGCACATGTGTATCACCCCAAAACAGTTTGAAAAACAGTAAAAGAGGGGACTTTGTACTCACCTGAGGATGCTTAGAAGTCTTTGGATAACAACCAAGCAATGCTAGAGGGATCACGGAATCAAACGACACGTATTATAGGTAACTATGTTAATAAACGGACCTAACTCGGAGGATCAGATAGTATGAGGTTTCGTAAACCAAATGAGTATTGGAACTCATATGATATGGTTTAACAAAGCCTACACACAAAAACGAAACCTAACCTAAGTGCTTACGACCCATTATGACTCGTTAAGGTAGCTTACGCCACTTCAACGAGTCGTTCGCGTAAAACGAGTTCGGACCGCCTATCTAGTCATATGACAAGTATTATATGCCTTAACATGTCTAATAATGTTGCATAATCAGTTTAGATGCCAAAATTTATGTTACATATGCTTAAAATGAATTTATGTGTAAAAAGGGCATTTTGGTCATTTTCCTAAGGCATATAAATTACCTATCATACAACTAACTAAACGTAGTGACCATAAGGTATAACCTCAAAAGGTTATTCCCTATATAACTATGGTCACTAAACATGCTTGGCCGGATCCTAAAGATCGACCAAACGGGTCGGGTTCGAAACTCTAAGCGGTTGTTTAGACCGCTTATCTTACGACCCTATACAAGCACTAATCTAAAAGTGACGAGTTAAACATGTGGAAACATGTTTAACGAAGTTTGAAAACAAGTTTGATATCAAAACAAAGGGTCTTGATACCCAAAAATAGTTTGGTTGCAAAATACGCATAAACGCGTATTTTGACCGAAACTATGACTCGTCACTACACCTAATCAACATGGTAATCAGTAGGTATAGTCACTAGGGACTATAACCATCGTGATTACGCTCACGTGGCGAAGTTCAAACGAACTTCGTGTTGACTGGTCAAAGCAGAAAGTCAAACACTGTTTGACTTTCATGCTTAAAAACGAATAAAAGCACGAAGGAATACTTACAAAGGGTCCAAGCAAGGAAATCTTGATCCAAATTGCTCAGGTATGAAGTGTTAAACCCCAACTTACAGCTATTTGAATCAGATTGTGAGGAATGAGAATGAGGGTATTGGGTATTCATAGAAAACCCATAACCGTTAGGATCGTTCATCGTAAACGGTGCTTCGATCAAGACCTTACACTTGGGCCAAAGGTATTAGAATACAATAGGAGCATGAAAACCATCAAATGGTATTGGAAAACAAGCAACAAAACCATCAAATTCAGCTATTTGGACCAGATTCAATGTTTCTGTCTAATGGGCTCTCACGGGCCGCATAAGAAATAGACAAGTCTTACGCGCCCCTCCTAGCCATCTTTGACAGATTGTCAAAAATGGTCCCTACAGCCCAGAAACTTGGTTTTCGTTGCATTTTTGGCACGTTTAAGCCTCGTTAACCCCATTTCAAGGCACTAAAATGAGGTTAAAGTATAGGGAACTTAGAATATGCTCAAAAATATCTCGGATTTCGGTTCGTTTGGCCTTACGGTTGCGTTGTTCCGTTAATTACGATGAAACACGAACGGACGCGAAAAACGATCCAAATTACGCGACGAATAGAATTTTATCATGCCAATCACTAAAATAAAGTATTTTAATGATTACATAAATTTTTGGATGTCCGGATATAATCAGAACGTAAGGTATGCGCGAAAATGCAAACTTATGCACTTTTTGACGCTTTTAGTCCCTATTGATCAAGAAAGTTTATTTTTGCGCACCAAACACCTCAACGCCTATTTCTAAGCTATGTAAGGGATATTTAGGGCATATTTAACCTACGATCAAGTTCCGAAATGTTCGTCACAATACGAATTGGCATACTTTCACAGTTTGTCGAAATTAGTCCCTGTGATCGAATAAACTTGATTTCGACATACCAAACCCTCCAAAACTTATTTCTAAGTTATGTAAAGGTTATTTAAGGTATGTTAAGCCTATTTAACTGTTCCGGAGTGTTTGTTGCATTAAACTAGTTATATTTACTCATCAGTTCGCGTATAACCTTCCAGAAAGCGATTTAAAGCTCGAAATCGAACAAGAGTTGATATGTGCAAATGATACACATATTTATACAAATACCAAGTATGAAACACAATATTTCATTGATTTGGTATTTTTTTGATGGTTGCGGAGGCACAGGTGTCACAGTCTCCCCTACTTTAGGAAAATTCGTCCCGAAATTTATTCGTAGGAGTTTGTCTGTGACTTTGTGTTAAATAACCATCAAAGATATACAAGGCATAATCATGTCATTTCCTCAACGGACATTCTTCAGAAACGAAAATGAACGGACGGAGTCATTTTTAACGGTTGCTTCCTCAGAAATAGAAATGAAGGAATAATCATCAGGATATTCATTTCCCTCAACGGACATTCTTCAGAAACGAAAATGAATGGACGGAGTCATTTTCGACGGGTGCTTCATCAGAAATGGTAATGAATAGAATAATCAAAAGAATATTCATTTCTCTCAACGGACATTCTTCAGAAACGAACATGAATGAACGGGGTCATTTTCGACGGGTGCTTCATCAGAAATGGAAATGAATAGAATAATCAAAAGGATATTCATTTCCCTCAATGGACATTCTTTAGAAATGAAAATGAACGAACGGGGTCATTTTTTACGGGTGCTTCATCATAAATGGAAATGAATAGAATTAATTCAAAAGGATATTCATTTCCCTAAACTGACGTTCTTCATAAACGAAAATGAACGGACGGAGTCATTTTCGACGGGTGCTTCATCAGAAATGGAAATGAATAGAATTAACTCTAGACACATGACAAAACTTGTTGTGGTTTCTGTGCACTAAATTCCATAATTATGTATGCATCCATAATTACGTAATTTCTTGCACAGTTCACACAGTTTGTTTTATAATGTGAAAGGGATAGAATTTGAACAAGCTTGAGACAACATTGATTGGGTCAACACATAAACACATAAGCACATGATTGTTTTCTTGGTTATTAATTTGTTATTATCTTGATATTAATTGTTATTAACTTGTTATTAACTTGTTATTGATTTGAACATGGGTATTCAAGGTATACCAGGAACCCAGTCGATGGACTTCAACGTACTCAAGAGTCTATCTGAAAAGATAGGATGATCTTCCAAAAATTCGATATTTGATTTCAAGGAATCATAACATTCGAATTAAGGTACACAAAAATTAAGGACTTACAGAAATACCCTTAGGTACCCTATTAAGGATCAGGTATTCGTCTAGAGTTGTAACTTGCGCCTTGTACTTCTTTTCCTTGGAAGAAACAGGTACTTAGGATTTTCGTGGAAAACGCAAGAGATCATAAAATGGAAGAATTTTGGGGGTAGTCTGTTTTTCAAGGAATACGGTTCCTTGATTGTTGGTATTGTAGGGGATATGTTGTTTATACATGCAACCACATAAATACATTGCAATGTAAATAAAAGATTTATTTATAAACAACAACAACAACAACAACAACTGTTTCATAGACCTTGACAACGAAAGAAAATAATACATAAAGCTTGATTAATTTCTAAACAGCGTTGTCTTCTAGTCGGTCAAATGCTCATCCTTACGCTGGATCTGTATTAGCAAGCTTTGGGCAATTTCTTCGGAAATGGCCCATCTCGCCACAGTTGAAGCAAGAACCTGGTTGAAAACGAGCTTGAGCAGGATTGTTGCCAGCTTGATTTGGTGCAGCTACAGTTGGGAAAACTCTTGCTGTATGACCTATAAGTCCACAAATTTGGCATTTGCGACACTTCACACTAGCATGATGATGAAGGCTACACTGGTTGCACAAGGGTGCAGTTCCGTTGTATGGCTTCCTAGGAGGGGGTTGAGCTGGTTGGTTGGGGACAGCTTGATCATTGTGAGCGACCACGGCGAAGTTCCGAGAAGCCTTTCGCTTCTTTGACTTTTTGGAGGATTCAGTCCGCACACCCTTTGGTTTCGATTCCTCGATCGGTTTCTTGTCACCCTTACGGAAAAGTTTACCTTTCCTGATCTGAGATTCAATCAAGGTAGTGGATAGCTCAATGGCCTGTCTAACTGTAGTGGGGTTGCTACCAGTAACAATGTCTTGTACTGAGTCAGGGAGGCTATCAATGTACTTTTCGATTTCCTTATCCAAAGGTGTAACCATATTCGGGCATAACAGACTTAACTCCTCATAACGGTCCGTGTAGGCTCGATGCTCACCGCTATCTTGCTTAAGATCGTCGAATTCCATTTCCAATGCCCTAATCTCATGACGAGGACAGAATTCCCTCATCATTAGAGCTCGAAGCTCTTCCCATGTTTGAGCCAGTGCTACCTCAGCACCCCTATCTCTCATCACACCATTCCACCATGTTAAAGCTCGTTTCTCAAAAACACTAGATGCGAACTCTACCTTTCGCTGGTTTGGACACTGAACATGTCTTAAGGTGCTCTCTAGACTCTCGTACCATTGCAGAAGTGCAATCGCTCCTTGAGACCCAGAAAATTTTGATAGCTTAGCTGAGTTGAACGTCTTGAAGTTGCAGGGAGCATTATTGTTGTTATTGAGGGCTTGGTTACATTGAACAATGATGTTTGGGATTGCAGCAGCCATTTGCTGCGTAATAATAGCTGCCAGTTCTTCATTAGGTATCTGATTGTCACGTCGTGGAGGCATTCTAAAAGGGGAAACAAGAGAGAAAACAAGTGAAATGGTATTGGGTAAGGATGTTACAATTTCCTACCAAAAGGCATGGGTGATGGTCAATTGTTCGAACCACGAAGCAAACAAACGACACACAAAAGCTGAATCAAAGTAAATAGGTCCTCATAATGTATCACAAAGACATGCTCGCCTATAAGTGGACACTCACCCCAAGAGTTCCCAGGTAAGAGTGAATGGTCCGATACTGCGGATTTGTACGAACACTCTAGCCTTAGACAGAAAACTCAGGGTACAGGCACCCACCCTTCCAGTTTACACGTGTTCACATTATTTAGACCCAAACTTTGATGAGATTTTGAAAACTTTGAAGGTTCAAAACCTTATAATAAATCATCCTAGAACAGACGATTGGTTTTCAAAGCAGATTCAAAATTTGTATTCCTGTTGTGGTTGTCGCCTAAAGATAGGCGACGGTATTGTTTTATACCAAACGCAAGTAAACTCGTGTTAGGGTCCTAGGAAGGTTATAGACTAGGTCAAAGCATTACTAATAACATAATTCCCTATAACCATGAGCTTTGATGCCAACTTTTATGTCACACCCCGATCACGTAAAACAACAAATCATGGCGGAAACATCGGGGAGTGTTGTAACAGAATCATTGTTTCATAACACATTGATAAAAGTTATGTTTTATTGAATTAAGTGTATTACATTACATTGAAATTAGAAACAAAACATGAACAAATAGACATTCAGTGTTATTAAGTCACTAAGGCCTTGTCCGTTCCTATGTGAGCATGCATCAATATCATCATCAAACATCACCAACTATGGTACCTGAAACACATGTGAAAATATGTCAGCATAAAAATGCCGGCGAGTACATAGGTTTTATGTGAGTGTCAGATTCATGGCTCGTTTATGTTTCGAAAATATAACTTGAACACCTTTATTAATTGATAATTAGAAAACCAAGTTTTGTAAAATGCTTGTAATATAAATTGAAATAATCATGTCAAAACAGATTTGTTTTAAGAAACCTCGATACCATGAATTTTAACTCCAAAACATTTGTTTAAGTAAACCCAAATTGTAAATCGTTTTTGAAATAAAACTCGAATGTTTTATATTGTTAGAAAAACCTTGTAATATAACTTTTCTTTGATAACCTTTGCCCAAGTGATCTAAACAACGCAACGATATATAATGTTTTAAAAGCACTTATATATAGGAAGTACCAGCGGCGTATCCACCATGCTTTTAACACATTATACCCGCCCCGTTACCTAATCACTTCCCTAACCCAACAGTTCAAACAGTTTCAGACGGTTCACATCAATCAATCAGTTTTAAACGGTTCACATAATCAATCAGTTTCAAACGGTTCACATAAATCAAACGGCTCCAAACAGTTCAAAATGTAAAACAATGTGTCCATATACTGGATGAGCATATGCAACAAAATGTAATATACGAAAATCAATGTGCTAGCATGCTAAGTGAACATACATAGCAAAATCTAATGAAATCATGTACTATCTACGTACTAATGAACATAGCAAGTATATGATATAAAAGCATGAAAGTAACAAGTAGGCACATGTGTATCACCCCGACACAGTTTGAAAAACAGTAAAAGAGGGGACTATGTACTCACTTGAGGATGCTTAGAAGTCTTTGGATAACAACCAAGCAATGCTAGAGGGATCACGGAATCAAACGACACCTAATATAGGTAACTATGTTAATAAACAGACCTAACTCGGAGGATCGGATAGTATGAGGTTTCATAGACCAAATGAGTATTGGAACTCATATGATATGGTTTAACAAAGCCTACACACTAAAACGATACCTAACCTAAGTGCTTACGACCCATTATGACTCGTTAAGGTAGCTTACGCCACTTTAACGCGTCGTTCGCGTAAAACGCGTTCAGACCGCCTATCTAGTTCTATGACAAGTATTATATGCCTTAACATGTCTAATAATGTTGCCTAGTCAGTTTAGATGCCAAAATTTATGTTACATATGCTTAAAATGAATTAATATGTAAAAAAGGGCATTTTGGTCATTTTCCTAAGGCGATCGTTTACCAAAACTTTTTTTTCAAAGTCAACAAAATATTTTATTAAGAAAACCTTTCATGATCACTAAGCTCATATACCAAATTTCTTTTCTAAGGAGCAACATTTGCACAAGAACCTCTAAACTCCGAATTTCTTCGTTAATGAATAATTATTTAAAACAAGGTAATCTTAGTTACTTCTAGAATCTTTTCAACCATTATTTAATACGTTAATTGAGTTTAAAACACGTGGGCAAGGAAACTTCGTAGGAACCAACAAAATTTCAACTATATCAATTCTTTTAAAACATAGTAGCATTTCCATCCTTTTACAAAGTACAATTCACATAATCAATAGATGTTTTATACTCTCTTTACATCCACAAACTAGATTCTATATTTCATGTCAACTCAATCTATTTTGATTTAATTAAACTTCACGTTTTGCTCAAACAACTATGCATGCATACCATCTTCTGTGTTTTAGCTTATATCTCACAACAATTTCACATATACTACTCATTTTTTTCCTTTTTATACTCAAAATTTCTTGATCTTTTACATACTTAAATTCGTATATTTCGATTAATGCCATATACAAAATCCTTAATTTATTACACTCATATTCATATTCGTATATATACATCTTATGTCTACACTTATATTTATACTTACATATTTATGTTTATTTCCATATCCATATTCATATATTTTACATTATATACTCATGCTCCCGAATTTTACATTTTTCATTATACTTATATCCAAGTTTATATTCATATTAATACAATTATACTGACACTCACGTTTATCCATTTACGTTTACACTAAATATCATATTCGTGTTTACACTCACATACATACTTAAACATTTTATTCATACTTAAACATTCATGTTTTACACTTATATATCCATGCTTATACTCGTACCTTTCATGGCTAAACTTATATTTATATTCGTACTCATCACAATGCATTTTATACTCATATCTGTACTCACATTTATACGATTTATGTTATACTCGTACTCATATATATACTCTCGTTTCTACGATTTATGTTCATACTCATGTTCATTTGTTTATGCTCAAATTTGTACTCACATTTATGCTCATTTTTTTCCATACGTGTTATACTTATACTTGTAATCATACTCTTATTCATACATTTGTGTTATGCTCTCATGCGCATTCATATTTAAAACTTATACTATGCTCAAACTTCTACTCATACTCAAAATTTATACTTTCATACCTGTACGCAAGCGAAACCCGAGGGACTCGCTTACATTGGTCTTATACTATTTGGAACACAAACATGCTTATATGCCACACTTCTATACGTACGCGATCTTATTTTTAGAATTTATGTATACCTTAATTCATACGCAACTAGTACAGGTTATGCGGATCATACGGCGATCAATATAATCGAGGGTGCACACGGGATTATAATGATAGGCGTATGAGAACCATAGAGTGTACTACTGCGTATGGTAAAACACGGAATGTAACATTGCACCGAATAACGAAACGGATGTAATATGGCCGAAACATGGTGGATACGCCGCTGGTACATCCTATGTATAAGTGTTTCCACCATATTACTAAACTTTCGTAGAACGTGCCATGAGTAATTTAGTGCTTTGCAAACCTTTGGACCTAATTCAACTTTAAACAACTCACAAACGCATAATATTCGATTATACACAACGAGACTTCATTCTTAAGCACGCTACTTCCGTTTATCCAGCACTTATGCTATTTCTGACACTCGCATTCGTGTATTCAATACTCTCATTATTCTCCATTATTCCTTGTTCTCTTATATGAACCTTGTTCACAATCACATCGGTTTAAACATTCGAATCCTAACTTATCTCTTTACCTTTAAAACCATCTTTCTATTCTTTATTCTTGTGTAAACATACTTAGTAGACCGTTATCACTTTATTTACCAAACCCTCTCGTTCCTCTCAATAAACAACTTTTACAAATGTGCGATTTTATACTGTCCTTAAAAACTTCCTATGCAAGCGACCCCACTTTCATCAAAATACAAACCGTTTCACACAAGATTCTCCTTCCTAATACGACACCATTTAATACATATCCAATTGAGATTTTCAAACTTGTTTAAACTCGCTTTAACCATATACGCACCCTAACATTTCCAGTTATGCTTGGTACCTCAAATCAATTTAGACCAACGAACTCCTTTACAAATTTATCTTGTCGTTCTTCAAAATTTCTTACTTTTTACGTTTCGAAATTTTCAAGTCTCAGTTTTGAATAATCACCTTTTTGACAAAACTCTTCAAGTCTTCCTCTTGAATAAATTTCGGGACGAAATTTCCTAAAGGAGGGGAGACTGTAACGCCCTGCTATTTCGTATCTTCTATATTTGGAAACTTTTGTTTATAATCCTATTCTTGGAAACTTTGCGTTCTTGTAATCGTCGTTTCGAGGTAACCTTTATAGAATCCGAGACTTGAATCACAATGAAATTCTCGTTTGCACGAAATATTATTCAAGGGTTATTTGTGCACTTTCGCTAAACTAAACCTTAGGGGCTGATTATGTAATTGCTGAAAGTAATATTTTAAAACACAAAAACTGTCAAAAAGAAAAAAAAATTGCAGACAATGGGACTCGAACTCGGGTCTGCAGTCTCACAAACACACGCGCACACCAACTGAGCTGGGACTCCTTATTGTTTAAACTTGGCACCATTAATTCCTTAAACACTCGTCCAAGCGTGTTGAAACGTTATAAGACCCATTTCAGCTTGATTTTTAGCGCGAATTTGGGACTTTTTTTTAGTTTTAAACCATTTTTAGCATTAATTACATAACCACAACCTACCCTAACCCTTCCCTATAAATACCAAGCCATTCCCAAGCTCTAATCACTTTACAAACTCATCCAAATCACACTCAAATCATCAAAAACGCAGCTGCAAATTGGTGTTCAAGCAGATTCATCCTACTTCACAAAAGTGAGCATATCTCACTCGTTTCTTATCCGTTTTACCTCATTCTTTTTCCTATGTGCTTGGATTGACCTTAGCTTCGATTTCATGGGTTTTTCACAGTAAATAAGTCCCTGAAACTCTGGCAAAAAGGCTCCAAAGTTCACTGTTCGTTTTTGTTTTGATTCAAACTTTACTAAACTTGTTCAAACTTGACTCTAACTCATCTCAAACCTATGTCCTAATGCTTATAATCTCATCTATGGTTAGTTAGGCTTAAAAACAAAGTTGAGACATGTTAAATCAGTGGATAAAACCTCACAAACTTTCTGTTTAGTTAGGGTTTTACCCACAAGAAGTGTTCAAGCTTGAAGCTTGATGGAAGTGTGATTGTTAGACTAGCTTGGGCTATCTTTCATAAAAATTCACTCACTTCTTGGTGTTTTCTCATAGATTAGTTGTTGTATTTCATTATTTTTGTAAGTTCATGACCCTCCTTGTTCTTCATAACAACAAGTGTTGTGGTGAACAATAGAGGTGCCTAAATGGAAGCTTTGTTCCTCCTACCACTTGTATGAATTCTATGACACTTAGAGGTGCCTAAATGAAGACTTTAATCTTCTACCTCATGTTTGACATATATGATGTAATATGCACTATGTAATACTTATGTAACAACCAAATAATCGAACTCTTGGTGATGAACTAATGGACATTCGTCAAGCTAGTAGATTGTATCATCTTTAGCCTTGACAACTTGTCACGATTCTAATGGAACCTTGTTCCATGAAAACATTTAAACTCTTTTGGAGTTTCATAGTGTTAAGAACAAGTGTCATAGGTGTTAGATGATTATTTTCATATGTTTATTTTCATGTTATTTAAACTCCAAATCCCTAGAACCATATGTAAGCACCTCTTAAACTCCAAATCGAACACATTCAACTTTCTAGTCTCAACAACTTCGTCACTTTGGATAATCGGAAAGCATATGCAATTTTGTGAGTATACGCGAACCCATTTTTAAGTTTAAACACTTTTGGGTGCAACATGTATTCTATGTAAAAACACAAAAACACTTGAAACTATTTGAACCACACTCTATCCATATTGAAACATGTTAATCTCCCGCTAGACTATTGGGAGTGAAACTTTGAACAATTTGATGCTTGTTAATCTCGTATGCTACGTAAACTATTTGTGTTGATATATGTTCATTAACTTTGCAAACCCACCTTAACAATTATAGCGCTATAGGAGTAATGCACCGCCCACATTTCTTGGGGTATTGTTAAGTCAAACATGTTAACCTCCCTTTATTCTATCCGGGGATAGGCTATTTTAACGCACTGGATTCTTGGGTTTGAACATATTGTTACACAATCTCAGCGTACTAGAAACTTGCATATTGTTGTTCATGTTGGATTCGAGCACATTATACAATTTTATTCTATGTTATACTATGCATCAAACTTGTATACTCGCCTTTGCTTTTGCATTGAACTCTATTTTAATACATGTTGCAGGTTCGATAGACAAGATGATGCTAGGTGAAGAAACAAGATTTAGGTGGACTTAGAAACACATTTAGATAAATCTATTTTGTTAATGTATCTTTGAAACAATGTTGTCTTATTTGATTTTTGTATGACATTTTTAGCAATTTTATGAAATTTGAATTTAATCTATATTGTCACATAGCGTTATGATGTCTCTTGCAATCTATTTCGTCTCATCCCGATGTTTCTGCCATCGGTTGGGGTGTGACAACTGATCCTTTTAAATTTTCGCACAAACTTCAACTTATTCAGGATACGATTTAGTGTATTAATAACTTAACTTATACGCGTGTCCCACCTCAGAATATACTCTCGTATCCAGATCTCTATATTCAGTCTTACAGGTGAACGTACAATAATGATATCTGTAAAGGGTAGTGCGAGGTCATGACAGCTCAAGTAAGAACTTCCCTTCAGACAAAGAGATGATGGCTCGACTTTCGGTGTGTCCCGTTTGGGGATATTTTCTTCAACAGCACATGATTAGCATTTTGCAATGTTTATCATTTTTATGCTGATGGGAGGCTTTAAAGATTTAAATCAGTGCAGAGTATTATACTAGGACTAGGCTATTGCTTCTGCAAAATCGAAAGTCCTGGTATAATACCCCAGATATCATCAAGCACATAGACCTAGTATGTCAGAAATAGAAAATCTTTCAAACAAGATTTCAGGGGTTACCTATATATATCTGAGAGATGTTCCCCACGAAATAAGCAAGAAATGATTTTATGTTTATATCCCAAAACAGTCTACTAAGTGTGTAAAAACCTATCGGCATATCATCAGCGAGATTGCTTAACGCTTTTTAAAACATTACAATTCTTTAGCATACTGTAACTGTCTAGCTGATGTACTATCATTTCCTCTTTTTACACAAACTCTTTTTGGTTTTCTATTGTTTTTGGATTTTGAAAATATCTCATGTTTTTGGATTTTTGCATTTTTTATTATTTTGGTATTTTCTGAAAATATATCTATATCCCCCTAAATACGAAAACAACTAAAAAGACGACAAACCAAAGCAGTCTGCTTTTCAACATCCTCTGCTTCAGTTTTCTCATCAACGCCAAGTATTTTCTCCGCATCCGACAATAATTTCATACCATTCAATTTTAAAAGATATTGAAAACGTGCTTTATCGAAAGCTTTGGTATGTAAATCTGCCTTTTGTTTGTCGGTGTGGATTTTGTCTATTCGTATCAACTTCTTTTCATAACAGTCGCGTATAAATTGATGACGAATCTCTATGTGTTTAGTTTTAGCGTGATGTACCGGATTTTTCGTTATGTTGATTGCAGCCTCATTATCAACAAATATAAGAGAGGTAAGAAATTGCAAACCGTAATCGCGCATCTGTTGCTGAATCCACAGGATCTGCGAGCAGCAGCTGCTGGCAGACACGTACTCTGCTTAACATGTTGATAGAGCAACAAAGGTTTGCTTCTTGCACTGCCACATGACCCGTCGGGTTCCTAAAAATTGGCATCCTTCAGTTGTTGATTTTGCGTTTAGCTTGCAGCAACCGAAATCAGAATCTGAATATCCTTCGAGCAGGAAGTCACCGTCTTTAGGATACCCCAACCCCAGGCTTGGGGTTCCTTTCAGGTAGCGTAGGATCCTTTTGAAGATAGACATGTGCGAGGCTCTAGGGCTTGACTGATATCGCACTACGAGGTATGTCGGGCACATGATATCGGGTCTGGATGTTGTCAGGTACATCAGCGAACCAATCATTGAGCGGTATAGCGTCTCGTCAACCTTCTCTTCGGTGAGATCAGGGTTGATACCATGATTTGTTGCTAATGGGGTGGATATAGGCACCATCTCGGACATCCCAAATGTCTCCAAAACGTCGTAAACGTACTTCGTTTGATGTATGAAAGTTCCCTTAGGCATCTGGTCGACTTACAGCCCTAGGAAGAATTTCATCTCACCCATTGACGACATCTCGAACTTCTGCTTTATCACTTTTTTGAAATCTTTGTAGAGTTCTTCGTTTGTTGACCCGAAAATGATGTCATCAACATATATCTGAACGATCAGTAAATGCCCATCGACATCCTTAGTGAAGAGGGTATCGTCCACTTTTCCTCGGATAAAGCTGTTGGCAAGCAAGTGTTGAGAGAGCGTCTCGTACCAGGCTCTCGGGGACTGATGCAAACCATACAGTGCTTTGTCTAGCAGGCAAACCTTGTCTTTGTGGATTGGGTCGGTAGAGCCTAGTGGCTGACCGACATGTACCTCCTCTTTCACTTTTCCGTAAAGGAATGCCGACTTGACATCTAGCTGGTATACTTTAAAACCTTTCCATGAAGCAAAATCAAGGAATATTCTGATGGCCTCAAGTCGAGCAACTGGAGCGTAAACCTCTGTGAAGTCTATCCCCTCTTGCTAACTAAAGCCCTGGACAACGAGTCGAGCTTTGTTTCTGACAATCACTCCTTGGTCGTCTCTCTTGCATTTGAAAACCCATTTGGTGTTTATCTTTCTGTGTCCATCAAGTAGATCTACAAGCTTCCATACACTAAGTTTTTTGAACTTACCCAGCTCCTCCTGCATCGCATTTGACCCATTATTCTTGCGCCAGTGCTTCTTTGTATGTTCGCAGTTCGATCTGCGAAATAAAGCAACTAAGTGAGAATTCGGTTTGTAATGGAGAAATTTTAGTATAAAAGTAAGTAAGGCCATGGTCAATCTGGCTTCTTGTGCGAACTCCTGATTGCAGCTCTCCTATTATCAACTCCTCGGGGTGGTATGAAAGAGTCCTCGGCATAACTTCACCTAGAAAGTTCACCTCGTCTTCCAAATTAGTGACATTTTGGTCTGCAACTTGTTCATTGTCAAGAATTGTCTGATCTAAAGATTAGATTTGCTCCCCCTCAGATTCTGAATCACCACGATCAAAAGTAGGGCTATCATCAGATTCTGATTCATCATTGACTGTTATCTGATTTCTAGAGCAGGCTCACGTTCCGAAGTATTCGGAGTTTGCTAAACTTCATCATTCTCTCCAGTGTTACTGGGACCAGCTTCATCATTGTTGGAAGTGTGTTGTTGATGTTTAGAAGACCTTGCTGGAAATCTTCCTTGAGATGCTTCATATTCTCGTAAAATATCTAATTCATCAAAGTACTCTGGCTCTTCTTCTAACTCAAATGAATCCCATAAGGCACCATAATTGAATCGCCATGAGTCTGCGGGCTTCTGTGGAGGCATTGTGTAGCCTTGACATTCAACGTGCTGTGCTTCGATAATCATCTTGAGACTTGGAACAAAGACTCGTCTAAGTGGACTTGAATACCCCACAAAGATACCTTCCAAGCTCTTTGAACCAAACTTGCCATCAGGATCTAGAACTATACAGGGAGACCCGAACGACTCTAGATACTCAAGATTAGGCTTGCGATTATTGATCAATTCGAAACATGTTTTGTTGTGTTTCTTCAGAGTAAGTATCCGGTTGAGTGTATAGCAAGCGGCTGATACAGCTTCTCCCCAAAAGTTGATTGGTAACTTTGAATCAGCTAGCATCGTTCACGTCGTTTCGATCAGCGTTCTGTTCTTTCTTTCTGCAACTCCATTCTGTTGTGGAGTATATGGTGCGCTGAACTCTTGCAATATACCCTTTCGATCACAGAATTCTTCCATTCTGTTGTTTTTTAATTATGTACCATTATCGCTTCGAAGTCTGCGTATGCGGGTTTGGTACAGATTTTCAATCTTTCTAAAAAGCTTCAGCAAACTCTCAAATGTCTCATCTTTCGACTTCAGGAACATCACCCACGAGAATCTCGAATAATCATCGGTAACCACCAGACAATAAAGATCACCAGTATTGCTCTTGAAATTCACAGGACCGAAAAGATCCATATGAAGTCTTTCAAGTGGCTTCGAGACTGAGTTCATCTTTTTACATGGATGGGATTTCTTTCATTGTTTTCCCTTTATACAACTGATACACTCTCCCTCCAGATGAAAACTCTTAAAGTGAACCCCTTTAACGAGATCATTATGCACCAGGTAGTTCATCGTGAGTAGGTGAATGTGGCCCATCTTTCGATGCCACAGCTCTGACTCCTTTTCAATAGCTCTTGATACGAAGCACTGAGGTTGACCCGTGGTAGTCATAGCAACGCTCATATCCAACACGTATAGATCATTAACCCTTGGTGCTCGCATGATAATCCACTCCTTAGGGATGGCAAACCCCGGCTTCAGGATTAGACATTCCTTGTCAGTGAAATGAGTTGAATACATTCTGTCACAGATTTGAAAAATGCTGAGTAAGTTGTCCTCCAGCTCTACTATGTAGTTGACTCTCTCAAATGTAATCACACCGTTTGATAACGTCCCTTCTCCAATAATACGTCCTGCTTGGTTTCCCACGAAACCGACATAACCACCATTGAAACCTCTAACGTCGTATAACAGGGTCTTTCTCCCTGTCATGTGCTGGGATGCTCCACTGTCCAAAATCCACTTCTAGATAGACCTCGGGAGCTCCTGCAAATTTCACATGAAATAAGTTAGAAGTTGAAGCAACCCAAGCCTCTTTTGACTCGGTTAGCTTGACATTAAGGTGAGATTTTGCTGTGTATAGTGGTGGGAAGTTGTTATCATTCATTTTCAAGCTCTCCTCGGTTCCAACCTCAATCTCTTTGTATAGGAAAAATTCGTCCCACCCCCGTTCCATCTGAGTAGACATCCTCACCAGCTTTGTTCTTCCCAATTGGTTTGGGAATGATGTGTTGAAGAACAATGCTAGCAAAGTTGTAACTGGTCAATTTCAAGTTTATTCTCTCATTTTCAATCTTAGCTTCTTGGAATTGAAGCTTAAGATTTGCGATCTCATCCAATTGCTCGTTGATTTGTTTTTATTTTTCCTCAAGAACTCCAGTTAAATGAATGTTTTCTTTGTAAGTTTTACCATTTCGTTCATCAGAATATTTTACTGTTCTTTTTAACTTGTCAAAATTTTCTAAAACTGTTCTGTTTTCAAGAATTAGTTTTTCATTCTCTTTCTGAAAACGGTCAACATCACTTTTATCTTTTTCAATCTTTTCGGTTAATTCTTTGATTCTCTCATTTGAAGCTCTAAGAAGTTTATCTCGATTTAAAATATCTTTTTCAGTCCGTTAAACTTTTTCAACTAGATCCTGGATCTTTTTGTTTGAGAGATACGCACGTGTACTACAGACCTTGCACTCTTTCGTGCAATTTCTGCAAACACTTTCTGTGTTAGCACAATCAGTCTTACCTGATTCATTGTTTGAACCACTACTACTGACCATGCTTGATGACTCAGGACTAGAAGCAGACTTGGAATCTACCTCAAGTGCTTTTGCCATAAGAACTTTGTCGGCCATTTTCGTCAGGTTTTCTGCTGTCATTTCTTTTGTAGTGTCAATGATCCCATTGTCTACCTTCTTTGATTTTAGCCTTTCTTCGGCTTTCTTTGCATCGTCAATCTTTCTCTGTTCTTCAGCTTCTCCTATCGATTTTATGAGAGTTTCGACTTCAACTGATGACGGTTCTACACAGATGTTACTTTTTGGATCTAAATAACATTCATGATCTGGATCCCATCTTTTTGCCTTTTTGGATTCTTTCCAAGCTTCGTAGATCTTTTGCTTCATATTTTGAGCTATCATCTTTCTACGGTTGTATGTTTTCTCTTCCTTTGTTTGTTGTTCAATTTTTTTCATTAAAGAAAAACCAACTGCATCATCTTCCGGCAAGAATTCACTCCAATCAAAACCTTCATCATCTTGAATTACTGCCAACGCTCTTGATTTTTCTTTTGAAGTCTCCTCGATCTTTTTCATTCTGGGTGGCTCCTCTCTGTTTCTATGATAAACAACTTTCTTGTAGTAATCATCATGAAAAGGATTTGCGGTTTCATCTGGTGCAGAGTTTCTACATTCACGCTTGAAGTGCCCCTTTTGCTTACACTTGAAGCAAGTCACCTTGGATTTGTCAAAACCGAGTTTTGTCGACGGACCTCCAGTGGCTGCTGATTGTGTGTAACGGATGAAGAAGTGCCAGTTCCATGATAACCACTGCTAGGAGAAGAACTGTTGCTGTTCTTTTCTTGATTCATAGTGTTAGAACTCTCAGCGCTAAAAGCAGTTTTTAGAGAAGTGTCTTTTGGAATCATACTACCGCGATAGTAGAGATCCACATTCTGCTGATATGGTGTGTTGTTCACTTTACTCATCTTCTTGATCTCCAATTCGTGGCTTTCGAGTCTCTCGATCAACCAATCAAGTGTTATATCTGCCATCTTCTTGGTATTTTTCAGTACCAGGCTGAAATATTGACAATCTTTTTCATCCGGCAGAGATTCAAACAACTTTTCAACCATCTCATCTTCAGCTATCGTGATCCCATATCTGACTAGTTCTACCTTCAGACGGCAAAACCTTTCAATCATCTGTTGTACACTCTCATTTTTCATATATGCGAATAAATTAAACTCCTTTTTCAGTAATCTTTACTTGTTTTTCACAATTTCATCTCCCCCGATACATTTCTTTTCCAGTTTGGCCCATGAATCTTTTGAATTAGTATAGTCAATCAAAGATATAATGTCATCTCGGACTGATTGATGAAGTAGGGCAATGCACTTTTGTTCAGCTATAAACGTTTCATGTTCATTTTCAACCAAATTTTCATGATCTTGTCTTGTAGCCTTGAAACAATTTTTCACGCACCTCCAGCTATTATACGCAAAAGCCTTCAACCATGCATCAATCCTATTAGACCAACGGTTGTAATCTTCAATTGCCATCAACTTTGGTGGCTTGTTGTATGTTCTGTAGGCATTATCAACGCTTAGAGAATCTGCGAATGCCTTTTTTTGGGTTCGTGTTGGTGTTTGTGTTTGTGGATGTATCTCCTGTGTTGTACGCGAAAATGTCACTGAGTGGGTTCATAAAGTCGTCTTACATCTTGGTAATCCTGAAAAAAGTCAATCACTTAGAAAAATTTCACAAATTTCAAAAACTGAACACTTGGATCGAATGGCTGTCCGATCGAATGACACTTTGATTGGATGACACAAATGAACAGTGAACCAAGTTGTCAAGTATCGGATGGCACAAGTGTAGAATGGCGATCCGATCGGATGGTCATTCGATCGAAGTAACACTTGAGCCTTAAAAGCACTTAAACCACAGAACTTATCCGATCAGATGTCAATCCGATCGAATGAGCGTGACGTCATCATGTGTGAAGAATAGTCCATAGTTTTTGTTAGATTTGATGATGTTTTAGTCCGAATTTTGGATTGATATTTTGTAGGATTGTTTTATTATGAATTCCGATCAATTTGATACCAAATCTACTCAATTTCGTCCGTAAAATCTAGGTCAATTTTGAGTTTTTCTAATTTTTTAGGTGTGAAAGTATGTAAACAGCAAGAAATGTAGAAGAAGATGAAGAAATTGTCAGGATCTCCGGTGAGATTTGACTGAAATCCGCTGAAAACGGCTGAAATCTCAGTGAAACCGCTGTAGCTATCTCCGATTCGACCTCCTGTGGCTCTAATACCACTTGTGAGTGCCGATCAGGAACGGTTCTAGTATAAGAACGTGGTGGAATCGATCAATGGCGAGGTGCGGAATCCCTCGGCATCGTCTGAGAATCACATACAACAATCTCAATGCTTAACATGTCTGATTTCATTGATAGAATGTGAAAGTACAAGAGTTCCAGATGACAATCAGACAGAGCTTCGCTTCAGCAATCAGGCAATAGGTTCTAGACAAATGGCCCTAACCCACTATTTATAGCCAAACCAGGGAGATGAAGATGTCACCCGTTCGGATGGTCATCTGATCAGATGGTCATCTGATCGGATGGCCATCCGTTCGGATGACACATATCATCCTTACGGATCACACTTGACAGTTAACGCGTCGTTCCCTGTTTTGTCTAGATACAAAATACATACATATACAAATATACAACGACACATACAGGACTAAAATACAAAAACTCGATACAGACGAAAGCTACAGACATAATTCACTAACAACATCCGATTCCGAGATCCATATTTGTAAAGGCTCCCCATCCCATCGTAGCATTAACTTGCTATTGATATGGCCGACCTTTTCGGATAAGACACCTATCACATTAACAGATAGGTCGGAATCATCATCGGAAGCATTTGAGGGGATGATCACCTTTCCGACCATATTTCCAATTTGATTAAAAATCTGGACCCCAGAACGGTAGTGGTACGCCTTTGATTCGGACCCATGCGAACATTTGGAAAGATAGATGTTGTCCTTCCCATCGGCTTAATGATGAAAACCATGTGGACCATTGCTCCTTCTTTAGTTTGACAAAGTCCTCCTCCTCTGTAGCCGTTTTGAATACGAGTAACACCCTTAGACCACCCAAATATTTCATGGAGAAACCAGATAAGTCATCAATTTCCAACAGCATTTGTAAATCTTTAGGTCATAGGGATTTTTAACTTCACCAACTATGGATCTTCTCCTCCACCTTTTTGAATTTTCACTTTCCTTTAGATGAATTTCCAACCTTTCTTGTGACAACTGTGCTCTGTAATCGATGTACAATGTAAAACAATGTTAACTATCAATAAAACAATGTGTTTTGGTGTTATTATATATGAATTTGTGTTTGATGATTTTATGATTTGATTCGATTCCGATTTCAAGCTTTAAATCGCTTTCTCGAAGGTTATACGCAAACTGGTGCGTAAACGCAGTCAGTTTAACACGAAAAACACTCCGGAATAGTGAAATAGGCTTAACATACCTTAAATAACCTTCACATAACTTAGAAATAAGTTTTGGATGGTTTGGTGTGTTGAAATCAAGTTTGTTCGATCGCAGGGACTATTTGTGTCAAACTGCGAAACTATACCGATTTGTATAGTAACGTACAGTCCGGAACTTGATCATAAGCTAAACATACCATATATAACCTAAACATAGCTTAGAAATAAGCTTTGAGTGGTTCGGTGTGCGAAAACATGCTTATTTGATATTACAGGGACTAAAAGTGTCAAAAACGACATAAGTTTGCATTTACGCGCATATCTTACATTCTGACCACATCTAGACATCCAAAATTTTTGTACACACTAAAATATTTTTATTTTAGTTATCGGCATGCAAAAATACCACTCGTCGCTTAATTTTGTTCGTTTTCGCGTCCGTTCGAGTTTCGTCTTAATTAACCGAACAACGTGATTGTACGACCAAACGAACCGACATCCGAGATATTTCTGAGCATATTTCAGGTCCTCTACACTCTAGCGACCTTTTTGAGCCTTGAAAATGGCTTAACGGAGGTTAAAAATGTCAAAAACAAGTTTAAACACGTGCAGGGACCATTTCTGCCAAACTTTGAAACTTTCAGCTCACACCGTGGAGTCGCGCGATGGCCATAGGGCCTTATGGTCACGCCACGCGAGCACCACATCTGGGCAGAAACATGTTTTTCAGCAACAGGTTGATAATTCAGGGGCTGTTTTGCAAATTCCTTTGTGTGGTAGCCAAGTTAACACCACCCCAAGCAAATTAGCTGGCCTCTAACACTTGTATGGCTAGGATTTAATGCTTGATGGCCACACAAACACTTGTTTTGATCTTGTGAGTTCATGACAAGTATAAATAGCCTAGCATTTCATTTGTTGCAACTCACACTTGATCTAAATTCTCTAAGTTGAGGTTTCATAACTTCAAACCTGAGAATTATAAGATCAAGTTCAAGCAAGGACTCTTTGTAAGCTTCCTTCATTCTTTTATTGCTTTCCTAGCTTGAAAGTCAAACAGTGTTTGACTTTCAGCTTTGACCACGAGATGGTCAACGAGAAGTTCATTTGAACTTCGCAACGTGAGCGTAATCACGATGGTTATAGTCCCTAGTGACTATACCTACTGATTACCACGTTGACTAGGCGTAGTGACGAGTCGTAGTTTCGGTCAAAATGCGCATTTAAGCGTATTTTGCAAACAAACTACTTTAGGATATCAAAACACTTTGTTTTGATATCAAAACCTATTTTCTAACTTAAGTTAAGCATGTTCTAACATGCTTAGCTCGTCACTCTTAGTTTAGTGCGTGTTTAGAGTCGTAAGTCAAACTGTCTAAACCACCTTAGACTTTCGAACTCGACCCGTTTGGTCGATCATTAGGATCTGACCAAGCATTTTTAGTGACCATAGTTTCATAGGGAATAACCTTCCGAGGTTATACCTTAAGGTCACCTAGTTTAAGTAGTTGTATGATAGTTAGTTTATATGCCTTAGGTAAAACGACCAAAATACCCTTTTCATGCATAATTGGATTTTAAGCATATGTAACCTAAACATTTGTCACTTAACTGATTATGCAATCTAATTAAACATGTTTAGGCAAATAATACTTGTCATAGGACAAGTTAGATGTCTCGAACGCACTTTTGCTCGAACGACGCGTTAAGTAGCATAAGCTACCTAAACGGGTCGTAACGGGTCTAAAGCACTTAGGTTAGGTTCCGATCTTGAATGTAGGCTTTGTTAAACCATATCACATGAGTTCCAACACTCATTTGGTTTACAAGACCTCATTCTATCTGATCTTCCGATTTAGGTGTCGATTTATTTACTAGTGATCCGATTACTAGGTACTACTTGAATTTCCTTGGTTTGTCTGAGCTTCGCTAAGTTCTTTAGATCAAGGATACCCTTCTATTCAATGTGAGAAACTAGTTCCCCTGTTTTACTGTTTTCGATTGTTTTGGGGTGATTCATATGTATTAAACGATTTCGATATTTAAACGATGGTTTCAAAAACGACTAAGATGGTTTATATTAATCTAATAACGATTTCGATAATGTGAAAAAACTTGTTGGACGTAGTTACATAACGAATGATATTCATTAGCATTGATCAAGCCGACCAGTATTAGGTTATGGTTCCATAGGATCTGACAAATCCCGTTATCAAACTACACCCATGGTTATGTATGGGGGGTTATGTAGGTAACAACCGAATCTGATGATTGTTAACCTACCCTTTGGTGGTTTGTTAATGCGAGAAACGAGATAGTCGAGTCACGAAGGTTTGAATGTTATTAGCGAGACGACCATAAGTAGTTTCACATTTAAAACGAGAACGATTTTGGGACGAGTTAAACGATTTGATACGACTTAAACGAGATAAACAATTGGTTTTGGGTAGTGATTAGATAATGGGACGGGTGTAGCATGATAAAAGCATGGTAGATACGCCACTGGTACATCTTATATATAAGTGCTTTTATCATATTACATTGCGTGTCATTATTTAGTTCACTTGGGAAACGATTTTGAAACGATGTCACACAACGAGGTTTTCGAAATGATATAAACCATACGAGTTTTATTAACGAGTTTTTACGAGATATTTTACGAGTTGGTTTACTAAAACAAATGTTTTGGGGTTAAGAATCATGGCTATGAGATTTTATAAACTATAAACATCTTGATTTGAGTTGGTTAATTTTGTTGCAATACACTTTTCAAAACGAGGTTTGTTCTTTCGACTCTTGTAGTCTAATGAGATACTGCAACATATAAACGAGCCATGAATCTGATACTCTCATAAAACCTATGTGCTCGCCAGCATTTCTTTGCTGACTTTATTTTTACATATGTTTCAGGTGGTGTTGCTTGATGTTGGATGCTAGGATGCATGAGTCACATAGGATCTGGACGAGGCCTAAGTGACTTAATAACGATAATAGACGATGTTTAATTTGTTTGTTTGGTTAAAGACAATGTAAATTACATAATGAATCAATAAAATGAAACTTTTTAATTACCATGGTTGTGAAACGATGATTCTGTTACAACACTCCCCGACGTTTCCGCCACGGTTTGTTGTTTTACGTGGTCGGGGTGTGACAGAAGAGTTGGTATTAGAGCCAATGGTTTTAGGGAATTAGGTTATTAGTAATGCTTTGACCTAGACTATAACTTTCTAGGACCCCAACGCAAGTGTTTTTGTGTTTAGATTTTAAAACAATACCGTCACCTATCCTTAGGTGATAACCACAACGAGAACACAATAAGAAATCCGCTTCGACAATTAATCATCCATCCTTGGATGATTGATTACAAGGTTTTGACCCCTCTTAGTTTTCGAAATCTCGTCAAAGTTTGGGTCTAAATAATGTGAACACGTGCAAACTGGAAGAGTGAATGCCTGTACCCGGAGTTTTCTGTCTAAGGCTAGAGTGTTCGTACAAATCCGCAGTATCGGACCAGTCACTCTTACCTGGGAACTCTTGGGGTGAGTATTCACTTATAGGCGAGCATGTCTTCAGTGATACATTATATTGACCCATTTACTTTGATTTGTCACTGCGTGTCGTTTGTTTGTTCGAGGTAACGAACGAATGATCGCCTTCCTTGTGTTTTGTCGATGTTTTCAATACCTCTTTTGTTTTTTTTCCAATTTTCGATCTCACTCGATTCCCCTGTTTCCTTGTTAGACAATGCCTCCTCGACGCGATGCTCAATCTTTTACTGCTGTGGAAGTCGCAGCCCTTGTTGCTCAGCAAATGGCTGCAGTACTTCCTGGCGTAGTAACCCAGATCCATGAATTATATAACAACAATAAAAACAATTATGCACAATGTAGTTTCAAGAACTTCAATGCGGCTAAACCGTTGAAATTTTCTGGGTCTCAAGGAGCAACCGCGCTCCTGCAATGGTTCGAAAGTCTGGAAAGCACATTCAGACATGTGCAATGTTCGAATGAGCGTAAGGTTGAGTTTGCATCTAGTGTGTTCGAGAAGCGAGCTCTTACATGGTGGAACGGAGTGATGCGCGATAGGGGTGCCGATGTGGCGATGGCACAAACATGGGAAGAGCTCCGAGCTCTCATGATGAGAGAGTTCTGTCCCCGTCACGAGATTCGAGCTTTAGAATGAGAATTTGATGAGTTGAAACAAGACGGGGGAGAACATCGTGCTTATACGAATCAATATGAGGAGCTCAGTTTGTTGTGTCCTACGATGGTAACCCCGTTGGAGAAAGCGATTGAGAGGTATATCGATGGTTTACCCGATTCTGTGCAAGATATTGTGACTGGCAGTAATCCTACCACTGTCCGTCAAGCAATTGAATTGGCTGCTACTCTGACCGAGTCTCAGGTCAGAAAGGGTAAATTGACCCGTAAGGATGATAAAAAGAAGTCAGCCAATTCTTCTCAAGACAAGGGTAAGGGTAAGGGTAAGAAGAAGGGTGAGACTTCTAAAAACTCAAGGAAGCGCAAGGCTTCCCAGAACTTTGCAGTTACTGCTCAGAACCGTCAGAACCCACCAGCCCTACCTCCCACGAAGAAGCAATATGCTGGTACCGCACCTCACTGTGCCCGATGCAACAGTCACCATGTTGCCCAGCAGGCCTGTACCAGTGTACTACGTGTGGTAGACTTGGGCACCTGGCCAACATTTGTCGTTTGGGCCAGAATCAGGCTGCTCAGGTTCTAGCATAAGTTCAGGGAAATGCTGCGAGATTCCCACCGGGTTCGTGTTTCAATTGAGGAGAAATGGGTCATTTCCGCAACAACTGTCCAAGGTTGGTAAATGCAAATGCGAATCCGAACGCAATCGCGAATGTGAACCCCGCTCGTGGACGAGCATTCAATTTGAACGCGAATGAGGCGAGGGCGGACAACGAAGTTGTTAACGGTACATTCCTTGTTAACAATCAACCTGCATCTGTTCTTTTCGATTATGGTGCCGATAGGAGTTTTGTTTCGTTATCCTTTGAGCCTTTACTTGCGATACCTAGAACTAAACTAAGGAAACCCTTATCTGTCGAGGTTGCTACTGGTAAACCACTCATACTCGATTCTGTTCTTCGTGGTTGTCAATTGAACCTCGATAACCATCTTTTTCCTATTGACCTCACGCGGATGCAACTTGGGAGTTTCGAAATTATCGTGGGGATGGATTGGTTAACCAAACATCATGCTGAGGTGGTTTGTTTCGATAAGATCATTCGTATTCCTCTTTAGTCGGGCGATGTTCTGGAAGTTCGTGGCGAGAAACCATCTGGTGGATTGAAACTTATGTCGTGTACGAAAGCCCAAAATTATCTACAAAAAGGATATGTTGCTTTTCTGGCACATGTCACCGAGGAGAAAGGCAAGAGCAAGAGTATTCAGGATATTCCGATTGTTCGGGATTATCCATAGGTGTTTCCTGATGAACTGCCTGGTTTGCCTCCAGTTCATCAAGTCGAGTTTCATATTGACCTTGTACCCAATGCCAACCCGATTGCGAAAGCACCTTATCGTCTTGCACCATCTGAGATGCAAGAGTTATCGAAACAGCTTCAAGAGTTATCCGATAAAGAATTCATCCGACCAAGTTATTCACCTTGGGGCGCTCCTGTCCTATTTTTGAAAAAGAAAGATGGATTTTTTGAATGTGTATCGATTATAGTGAGCTTAATAAGCTTACCATCAAGAATCGATATCCCCTACCACGAATTGATGATCTCTTTGATCAGCTGCAAGGTGCTACCTGTTTTTCTAAGATCGATCTGCGTTCTGGGTATCATCAACTTCGTGTACTCGAAGAAGATATTCCCAAAACTGCATTCCGTACGAGATATGGGCACTACGAGTTACTGTCATGCCTTTTGGTTTGACAAATGCCCCAGCTATTTTCATGGACTTAATGAATAGGGTCTGTAAACCTTATTTAGACAAGTTCATCATTGTGTTCATCGACGATATTCTCATTTTTTCGAAGTCTCGAGCCGATCACGAGCAACACCTTCGTTTAACATTGGAACTCTTGAAGAAGGAACAATTTTTTGTTAAATTTTCCAAGTGTGAATTTTGGCTTAAAGAAGTTCAATTTTTGGGTCATATAGTCAACGAGCATGGTATTCATGTAGATCCATCCAAAATAGTTGCTATTAAGGATTGGAATACACCGACGACACCTACAGAGAGATTCGATCTTTTCTTGGTCTTGCTGGTTCCACTCACTGCTTTGACTCAGAAGAATAAGCCTTTTGAGTGGGGACCTAAGCAAGAAGAAGCGTTCCAAACGCTGAAACGAAAGCTCTGTGATGCTCCTGTTTTATCTCTACCCGAAGGAAACGATGATTTTGTTATCTATTGTGATGCGTCGAATCTAGGACTTTGTTGCGTTCTTATGCAACGAGGTAAAGTCATAGCTTATGCGTCTAGACAGTTGAAAGTTCACGAGAAGAACTATACGACTCATGATCTTGAGTTAGGAGCTATGGTTTTCGCGCTTAAAATCTGGAGACATTATCTTTATGGAACGAAGTGTGTGGTTTTCACAGACCACAAAAGTCTCCAGCATATTCTTAATCAGAAGGAGCTGAACATGAGGCAACGACATTGGGTTGAGCTCTTAAACGATTATGATTGCGAAATTCGCTACCAACCTGGTAAGGCGAATGTCGTAGCTGATGCGCTTAGTCGAAAAGAGCGAGTCAAGATTCATTCTATTCAAACTCTATCTGATCTTCAAACTCATGTCCTTCAAGCTCAGCAATTTTTTGTTTCACAAAATTTGATGGGTAAGGAATTACCACGTCAACTTGAGCTTAAACTCGAAACGAAAGGCGATGGTTTACTCTATTTCAAGGATCGTTTGTGGATTCCGAAACAAGACGATCTTCGCACCTTGGTAATGGACGAATCTCATAAGTCTCAATATTCTATCCATCCTGGTGCTGATAAAATGTACAAGGATCTTCGTACTCAGTGTTGGTGGCCTGGTATGAAGAAGGATGTTGCTTTGTATGTATCGAAATGCCTAACTTGTCTTAAAGTCAAGGATGAACATCAACGACCATCTGGTTTGCTTGTACAACCAGAGATACCGGTTTAGAAGTGGGAGAACATTGCAATGGATCTCATCACTAAATTACCGCGTACATCAAAAGGTCATGATGCTATATGGGTTGTTATCGATCGATTAACGAAGTCAGCTCATTTTATTTCGATTCGCGCAGATCTATCTGCTGATAAACTTGCAAAGATTCATGTTGATGAGATTGTATCTCAACATGGTGTTCCTTTGGACATCATATCTGATCGTGATGCTCAATTTTCATCTCATTTTTGGAAGACCATGCAATCTGCTATGGGAACCCAACTAAATCTAAGCACTGCTTATCATCCCCAAACAGATGGACAATCTGAAAGGATGATTCAAACTTTGGAGGATATGCTTAGAGCATGCGTGATTGACTTTGGTGGTAATTGGGATTCTCATCTGCCATTGATCGAGTTCTCTTACAACAATAGTTATCATGCTAGCATCAATATGGCACCATTCGAAGCTCTTTACGGTCGAAAATGTCGTTCACCTGTCTGTTGGAATGAGATCGGTGAAGATCAACAGACAAAATCAAGAAAATTCATGATAATCTTGTGACAGCTCGAAGCCGTCAAAAGAGTTATGCGGATATGCGACGCAAGCCCTTAGAATTTCAAATCGGAGACCATGTCCTACTCAAGGTGTCACCTTGGAAGGGAGTGGTGAGATTTGGAAAGAAAGGAAAACTTGCACCTCGATATGTTGGACCATTTAAGATTGTTGAAAGAGTTGGAAAGGTTGCCTATCGACTAGAGCTACCTCCAGAGCTTGGAAATATTCATCCGACTTTTCACGTGTCCAATTTGCGAAAGTGTTTTGCTGACGCTAATCTTCACATTCCACTCGACGAAATCCAAGTTGATGAAACGATGCACTTTGTCGAGAAACCTGTGGAGATAGTGGACCGTACATTCAAACAGTTGAAGAACAAACGGATTCGATTGGTCAAGGTTTGCTGGGATTCCAAACGTGGCCAAAGTTTACTTGGGAATGTGAGGACCAAATGAAGGCGAAATATCCGCAATTGTTCTCACAAGTTTCCTCTAGTTAAAATTTCAAGACGAAATTTCCTAAAGTAGGGGAGACTGTGACAACTGTGCTCTGTAATCGATGTACAATGTAAAACAATGTTAATTATCAATAAAACAATGTGTTTTGGTGTTATTATATGTGTATTTGTGTTTGATGATTTTACGATTTGATTCGATTCCGATTTCAAGCTTTAAATCGCTTTCTGGAAGGTTATACGCAAACTAGTGCGTAAACGCTGTCAGTTTAACACGACAAACACTCCGGAATAGTGACATAGGCTTAATATACCTTAAATAACCTTCACATAACTTAGAAATAAGTTTTGAATGGTTTGGTGTGTTGAAATCAAGTTTGTTCGATCGCAGGGACTATTTGTGTCAAACTGCGAAACTATACCGATTTGTATAGTAACGTACAGTCCGGAACTTGATCATAAGCTAAACATACCATATATAACCTAAACATAGCATAGAAATAAGCGTTGAGTGGTTCGGTGTGCGAAAACATGCTTATTTGATCTTACAGGGACTAAAAGTGTCAAAAACGCCGTAAGTTTGCATTTACGCGCATATCTTACGTTCTGACCACATCTGGACATCCAAAATTTTTGTACACACTAAAATATTTTTATTTTAGTGATCGGCATGCAAAAATACCACTCGTCGCTTAATTTGGTTCGTTTTCGCGTTCGTTCGAGTTTCGTCGTAATTAACCAAACAACGTGACCGTACGACCAAACGAACCGACATCCGAGATATTTCCGAGCATATTTCAGGTCCCCTACACTCTAACGACCTTGTAGAGCCTTGAAAATGGCTTAACAGAGGTTAAAAACGTCAAAAACAAGTTTAAACACGTGTAGGGACCATTTCTGCCAAACTTTGAAACTTTCAGCTCACACCCAGGCGTCGCGCGACGGCCATAGGGCCTTGTGTTCATGCTACACAAGCACCACATCTGGGCAGAAACATGTTTTTCAGCAACAGGTTGATAATTCAGGGGCTGTTTTGCAAATTCCTTTGTGTGGTAGCCAATTTAACACCTCCCCAAGCATATTAGCTGGCCTATAACACTTGTATGGCTAGGATTTAATGCTTGATGGCCACACAAACACTTGTTTTGATCTTGTGAGTTCATGACAAGTATAAATAGCCTAGCATTTCATTTGTTGCAACTCACACTTGATCTAAATTCTCTAAGTTGAGCTTTCATAATTTCATACCTGAGAATTATAAGATCAAGTTCAAGTAAGGACCCTTTGTAAGCTTCCTTCATTCTTTTATTGCTTTCCTAGCTTGAAAGTCAAACAGTGTTTGACTTTCAGATTTGACCACGAGATGGTCAACGAGAACTTCATTTGAACTTCGCAACGTGAGCGTAATCATGATGGTTATAGTCCCTAGTGACTATACCTACTGATTACCACGTTGACTAGGCGTAGTGACGAGTCGTAGTTTCAGTCAAAATGCGCATTTAAGCGTATTTTGCAACCAAACTACTTTAGGATATCAACACACTTTGTTTTGATATCAAAACTTGTTTTCTAACTTAAGTTAAGCATGTTCTAACATGCTTAGCTCGTCACTCTTAGTTTAGTGCTTGTTTAGAGTCGTAAGTCAAGCGGTCTAAACCACCGCTTAGACTTTCGAATTCGACCCGTTTGGTCGATCATTAGGATCCGAACGAGCATGTTTAGTGACCATAGTTGCATAGGGAATAACCTTCCGAGTTTATACCTTATGGTCAACGAGTTTAAGTAGTTGTATGATAGGTAGTTTATATGCCTTAGGTAAAATGACCAAAATACCCTTTTCATGCATAATTGGATTTTAAGCATATGTAACCTAAACATTTGTCACTTAACTGATTATGCAATCTAATTAAACATGTTTAGGCATATAATACTTCTCATAGGACTAGTTAGACGTCTCGAACGCACTTTTGCGCGAACGACGTGTTAAGTAGCATAAGCTACCTAAACGGGTCGTAACGGGTCTAAAGCACTTAGGTTAGGTTCCGATCTTGAATGTAGGCTTTGTTAAACCATATCACATGAGTTCCAACACTCATTTGGTTTACAAGACCTCATTCTATCCGATCTTCCGATTTAGGTGTCGATTTATTTACTAGTGATCCGATTACTAGGTACTACTTGAATTTCCTTGGTTTGTCTGAGCTTCGCTAAGTTCTTTAGATCAAGGATACCCTTCTATTCAATGTGAGAAAATAGTTCCCCTGTTTTACTGTTTTCGATTGTTTTGGGGTGATTCATATGTATTAAACGATTTCGATATTTAAACGATGGTTTCAAAAACGACTAAGATGGTTTATATTAAACTAATAACGATTTCGATAATGTGAACAAACTTGTTGGACGCAGTTACATAACGAACGACATTCATTAGCATTGATCAAGCCGACCAGTATTAGGTTTTGGTACCATAGGATCTGACAAATCCCGTTATCAGACTACACCCATGGTTATGTATGGGGGGTTATGTAGGTAACGGCCGAATATGATGATTGTTAACCTACCCTTTGGTGGTTTGTTAATGCGAGAAACGAGATAGTCGAGTCACGAAGGTTTGAATGTTATTAGCGAGACGACCATAAGTAGTTTCACAATTAAAACGAGAACGATTTTGGGACGAGTTAAACGATTTGATACGACTTAAACGAGATAAACGATTGGTTTTGGGCAGTGATTAGATAATGGGACGGGTGTAGCATGATAAAAGCATGGTAGATACGCTGCTGGTACATTTTATATATAAGTGCTTTTATCATATTAAATTGCGTGTCATTATTTAGTTCACTTGGGAAACGATGTCACACAACGAGGTTTTCGAAATGATATAAACCATACGAGTTTTATTAACGAGTTTTTACGAGATATTTTACTAGTTGGTTTACTAAAACAAATGTTTTGGGGTTAAGATTCATGGCTACGAGATTTTATAAACTATAACCATCTTGATTTGAGTTGGTTAATTTTGTTGCAATACACTTTTCAAAACGATGTTTGTTCTTTCGACTCTTGTAATCTAATGAGATACTGCAACATATAAACGAGCCATGAATCCGATACTCTCATAAAACCTATGTGCTCGCCAGCATTTCTTTGCTGACTTTATTTTTACATATGTTTCAGGTGGTGTTGCTTGATGTTGGATGCTAGGATGCATGAGTCACATAGGATCTGGACTAGGCCTTAGTGACTTAATAACGATAATAGACGATGTTTAATTTGTTTGTTTGTTTAAAGACAATGTAAATTACATAATGAATCAATAAAATGAAACTTTTTAATTACCATGGTTGTGAAACGATGATTCTTTTACATCACTCCCCGACGTTTCCGCCACGGTTTGTTGTTTTACGTGGTCGGGGTGTGATATTTCTTTTGGGACGTTCAGTTCTCGTATCCTAGTATCAATGTTTGGTTCCGTATTCTCCGATATTACATTCTTCTCTAACTAACCGGCTGTATCTTTAGGTAGCCATGCATTGTTTTGGTTTTGATTATGATGGACTGTCCTCTCCCTCGTATTGTAAGTTTTCACTTGTGGCATATTAGCTTTCGCCACTACCGTTGGTTTCTGATGATAGTTTCTGGTCTTATTATTATCCATGAACCGGCCTTGGGGTGCATTGGTCTCAAAGTTTTTTTCTTTCTCAAATTTAGCCAAGTTAACAGAGGCTCTCACCTTATCAATTTTAACCGACCCCAGATTCTCCCCTAAAGAATGCACGTCTCTTACCCCCGCAAACCTGATGAATCCAAAAGTATTCCCGATCCGATCTTTCTTTTTTGGTATGTAGGAATCAGTCATGTTACCAAAATTCTGAAAGATATCCCATAGAAGATAGCTTGAGAAATTGTCCAGTAAGTTACCAATGAAGTATGTTGTTTCTTTTGTATATGGTCTTTTTTGCTGTTTGTCTTCATGAGCCAACCTCCTACCCTTGTATTTTGCGACCCGCCAGGGTTCCTCTCTCCTATCATTGTTCCATCTTGTCGTCATATCTGCCGTTGTACTCTTCATATGGTCTGTAATCATCGTATCTCTTGCCATTGTTATGAAAAGTTCGTCGCCCTCTCTCCATATCCGGTAGTTACACCACAGCCTAGAACACAAATCTTTAATAGGTTAATAGGATTCATATCGATCTAGCTGAACTATCAAGATAGCCGCAATCAATGACAGACCTACTAAGCATTCAAGATGTGGTTTTTGGACATCAATTAACACGACGGAAAAGTGAAGCAAAAGCCAGAAAAACCAGTCCCGGAAGGCGAATGGAAGAATCAAAGGATCAATTTAGAGTAAAAGGAAGGTATATATTAGCAGCAGTGTGCCAATCGCGTCGATCCTCGCACGCTAAACCCACACTTTTCAACTTCGTCGAGTCACCGGCGACTGGTTGTTGGTTTATTGTTGATGTTTGGCTATTCTCTGTAACGGATAAAAAAATTAAAAACATAATACAATAAAAACTAAACATTAACTATTTGTGGTATATGATAACTTTTTTTACAACCTACTAATTTCTACATTTATTACCAAGGTGGATTAGAAGTTCATGCTCATGTTAAATGTTCATTTAAATATTCTAGTCGAGTTTCTTAGGAAAACTATAAATGTAGATTCAAATAGAACCAAAAGTACATTAGAAATTATATAAAATCTCTTTCGAGACACTATTAGTCGGTTGAAATTTTGGTGTTTATGTGTTTAATTTGTTGTTTATATGAGTTTTAGGTGTGGAACATTGTTACCTTGTGTTTCTTTATGAATTTCAGGAAAAAAATGCGTTAACGATGCATTAGGATTGTAGATGGATGAAAGTTGGAGCACTAAAGATAGAATAAAGCAAAAGCAAGATACTAGCGTGGCATACGCCAGGCTCATCGCATCGTATGTTCATCGTAACACAAAGAATTGAAGGCATATCAAAGTGGAGGTCGGCATATGTTACGTGGCGAATATGATAACAACAAAAGTTCGCGAATCACAAGCCTACTTAAGTCCCAAAGTTAAGGTAACAAAAATCATCAGATAACAATAAAAGTTTGCGAATCATAAGCCTACTTAAGTCCCAAAGTTAAGGTTACAAAAATCATCATCAACACAACAATTAGGGGTGACTTTGGGTGACTGACTTCCTTTGGTTCTAATCATTCTTATTTTAACTCCCTAGATGATGCCACATACCGAATCAAGATTTGAAGACATATTCGTTTAATGCAAGGCTAAATCACCCGTAATCATCCCTGGGTGTAGGGTTAGTGCTAGTAATCGAACTTGACTTTCCCCTCTTTTTCTCTCGTCTTCCTTTTGTTCTTGTTCAAATCATCAACAAATTATATACTTTATTTGAATCTCAAGTAGTTTCTAGTATCTGTTGTAGATAGCGACGAATAGTCCTATGGAATAGGGCTAAAAATATGATTTTATAACACATTTTTTATTTTTATTTTTATTTTTTGTGGTGTATTTAAAGAAAATTACAAGTACTCATGTTTTATAAAAAAAATACACATATTTAGGCATTACGTTACATTTTTGTGACGTATGCTAATAAACATTTATGACGACAACTAAATACCACCAAATCCCACAATTGTGGAATTAATTTTGCACCACTTTCATATGACATGAAAACCGAGTTGCCTATATGGAATCAATTCAAAGGTATATATAAACCATAACAAATAATATATTGAGAATGTATATCAACAATGAAGGTTATGGAAAAAGCTAATTAAAAAATGTGGTTGTTAGATGGGAATAATCTCCATTGCCTTTATTTCTCAAATATTGTTACAATATATAGAGTACAAGACTTCCTATAATTTTGGTAAACTTCAATAATTTTGCCTATCACAATATTTCACAATTATCACAATAATTACAGCAATACATTCCATGTATACTAATACTCCCCCGCAGTCAAAACGGGCGGTTCCCGAATGTTGAGATTGGATCGAAAGTCGTCAAAGCGAACCTTGGGCAAACCTTTAGTGAAGATGTCGGCGATTTGATATCGGGAGGGAACGTGCATGACCCGAACATGACCTTTTGCTATTTTTTCACGTACAAAGTGGATGTCCATTTCGATGTGCTTGGTCCGTTGATGTTGAACAGGATTATCGGCCAAGTAAATATCACTGACATTATCGCATTTGACTAAAGTGGCATAGTTTGGAGCATGGTGTAACTCAAGAAGAAGATTACGGATCCAACAGACTTCTGAGAGAACATTTGCGATACCACGATACTCCGCTTCGGCACTTGAGCGAGATAGAGTTGGCCGGCGTTTGGAACACCAAGATAGGAGATTGTCGCCCATGTAAACACAATATCCTGAGGTAGAGCGACGCGTGTCGGGGCATCCGCCCCAATCGGCATCGGTATAGGCAACGAGAGATGTGGCTGATGATTTGTTAAGATGCAAGCCGAATGTTAAGGTCCCCTTAATGTATCGCAGAATTCTTTTTAAACCATTCATGTGAGAGGTCATCGGAGAATGCATATGTAAACAGATTTGTTGCACGGCGTAGGGGATATCGGGGCGGGTGAAGGTTAGGTATTTAAGTGCCCCGGCTATGCTCCTATATTCGGTGATGTTGTCACACGGTGTACACGAGTTACGACTTAATTTTTGTTGGGTATCAACTGGCGTAGCGGCGGGATTGCAAGCCGAAAGACCCGCCTTTTCTAAGATTTCCTGAGCGTATTTTTCTTGTGACAGAAACATCAAGTCTCCGTGCCGTGTAACCGCGATGCCAAGAAAGTAAGTAAGAGGACCAAGGTCTTTCATGGCGAATTCTTTTGAGAGGAGAGCCATAAATCGATTTCGTAGAGAATCCGTAGAAGTGATCAACAAAATATCATCAACATAGAGTAATATGAAGGCCATTTGCTCACCATCCTTAAAAATATAAAGGGAGTGGTCACATTGGCTGTGATGAAAACCAAAAGTATAAACATAGTCCGCGAACCGTTGGTACCAAGCCCGGGGTGCTTGTTTAAGTCCGTAAAGAGACATTTTAAGAAGACACACGTGGTTGGGATATTGGGGGTCGTGAAAACCCATTGGTTGGTGAATGTAAACGGTTTCGTTTAAGTGACCATGAAGGAAGGCGTTTTTTACGTCCAGTTGATGAATAGGCCATGACTTCTGTGACAACCCGTACTCTCGTTGTCGAGAGAAGGGCATTTTAGTAATACGTGCGCGTATTAATAATTTACTATTATTATTATTGATATTATTATTACTATTATTATTGTTAACCCGTTGTAAATTTGAGTGTTATGATAAGCGGGTCGGTCAGTTAAACGTAACACCCGAAACATTACGGATCCATTCGCATGAGCCCAAGCCCAACCCAACACACATAAATCAAAACCCTAGCCTATTTATACATCCTATTCATCTACCCCCTTCTATTTTAAAAAAGAAAACCCTAAATAAGAAAAGACATCAGCCGCAAATGTCGGATTCCCCTTTCCCTCTCATCTCTGCCTTTCCGGTGACCGGAGCCGCATCTCCGACGACTTCCGGCACCCCTCCTTCTCGACTGATGACCTTCGTCGCACACCCCTCTTCATCATACACCTTGAAACCCGTCTATCTACACACCATTAACCCCCCCATCACACACATACAGGATGAGAGAGAGAGAGAGAGTAGCAGAGAGAGATATAGACGGAACAGAGAAGGATGAAGAGCCGTAACGGCGGCCTAAACTGGCAGCAGCGGTGATGGTCCTCCGACGAACCAGTAGCGCCAGCGACGGAAACAATGGCGACAACGGATGGTCCATTCAACCCACGAATCAATTGGTCAGTATTCATAGGCTGTGTTTATATGCTTTTCGTGTTCATATGGATGTTTGTCGAACTGGGTTTTCCGTGAATGTACGACCAATTCTGCGTAGAGTACAACCTGGTTAAGCATGTTTGAATACTTAACATGAAAATGATGTTTATGAGGATCACTGTTAAATGCCTTAAATGATTGTTTGAATGATGAAACGATGATAACAAATGACGTTGATTTCTGTTAAATATTGAAAGGATGATGATGAAGATTTGGGTTACTAGTCGATTAGAATGATAAAGATGTTGCTGGATATGTGAATCTGTTAACTGTTTGTAAGTTGAAGATGAGAATAATTAGTAATAGATACATGGATCTGCTTATGTTTCTAGATTTCATGATTGAATGAGGAATGAAGGTGACCGAGTATGAAAGTTTGATGATAGATTTTCATGGATTGTACATATGGGTATGCGTAGGGTACAACTGGTTGATGCGTGCTTTTGTATTTTGAAGGTGATGAGTGTCACGTGATGATTTGAGAATATTGAGATTTCATGTTTTGTCTCTTTCTGATTGATTTGAAAAGAATGAAAGGAATGTGTATAAATATTAGTGACAAACTATTCAAAAGAAAATGTGATGTTACTGATTTGTATGCTCCTTTTATGAACTGTTGAAGGTGCTATAAATATTTGAAATCATTGTGATTTGATCTGATTCTAGGAGTGTACGGTATTAAAAACATGTTAGTGAATTTGATTGGATAGTACGTGCCTATGAAATCTGATTGGATAGTACCATCCGAAGGATTCTAGAAACATCAGCAAAGGTTGCGAGTCGCAACCCATGGTTGCGACTCGAGACCAGTGAACGACTACTCAAAACCAGGCAGGGCGCTTCAGGAGTCGAGACCAGCACAGTTGCGACTCGAGATCTCCTGGTCTCGACTCGAGACAGGACTCGAGACCCCTACGGTTGCGACTCAAATATACACTACTCGAGATCTTCGGCTGCAACCCAAAATCGCTTGGTTGCGACACGAGACTACCTAGTTTCGACTGGACTACTTCACTTAGTTTTTGGGCCGAACCAAATGGGTGTTATGGACTGTGTACAAATGTTGTTGTTTGACTGTTGGTGTCTAACTAATGCTGGCTGTTCATGGGTTAGAATAGGCCCAATAACATGCATGCTGGTATGATACGTGTTACAGTACATTATGCAAAGTGTGTGTATTATATGGAATGTGAATTTACGTGCTACGTGCTAGATACGTGTAATTTATACGAGACGTTACTTGCACACGAACCTAATAAATATGTATAACCATAATAGGGTATGGTTGACCAACCTAACATGAGTAAATTAACTACCGAGCAAAGCACAGGTGAGTTCACTACTTTTTACTTAAAGCATGCGTTCCCGGTGGTTGGGAAACGGAACGAAACACTTTTCCTGGTTTGGGATTGCTTACTATCTCCTTGTGCGGGATACGGTATTTCTATCTCCTTGTGTGGGATACGGGTAACAACGTTATCCCCTTGTGAGGGATACAAACTTACTTTTTCTTCCCTGGTTACTGGGAACAAACTTACTTACTTCCCTTGTTACTGGGAACAAACTTACTTACTTCCCTTGTTACTGGGAACTCTTAGTTAATTATTGTTTATACGGTAATGCAACAAGCAACACTAAACGAAACTCTATTACTTAAGTCCCTACCATTTAATACCAATTAGTCACCGGGGCCTGGCGAACGGGTTATTAGTTAATAGCGCTATTTAGGTGTAACCAGCCTCACACCGACCCTTGTTACTGGGAACGGGAGTGAACTAATGAACTCTGGCAAACCGTCAATGATGATAGAACATTGACAAACGGGGCACTACGGAAACGTACGGTTAAGTAAGTATTCGGTATTGTAAAACAGTTTAGTCGCTTACTTATGGGGTAGCTCCCCATCGCATGTATAAACAGATAAATTAACTGGTTAAAACAAGTTTTTGGAAATAAAACTGGAAACATCTAAACTCGTGAACTCGCCAACGTTATGTTGACACTCTACTGCATGCTTTGCAGGTTGCTCGCTAACAATTTTGGACGAACGTTGCAATCGGATGGAGTGCGTGGTTCGTAAGTTCATAACTAATAAACTTGTGGTTTTAAATTACGATATGTTCTCTTTTCCCTTCCGCTGCAAACTTAAACTATGTTTTGGAAATTTAAATTAGGTCACTAATTATGCTAATGTTTATAACAATAACTAATCCGTTCAAAATAATTAGTGGCTAAGATTCTGGTCAGTCACGCCTCCAAGCGGTGGTACTCCGCGTGTGGATTTTGGGGGTGTGACAGATTGGTATCAGAGCCATTGGTTATAGCGAACTAGGTTTTAAATATAAAATATTTTGGTTTGGGAAATAAAATATTTTTATATGGAAAACCAGACTATAACCGTTCTCTTTAACGAAAACCACAACAACACCATACTCCGGATTGCAAGGTTCGTCAACCTAAGATGCTCACCTGGTAATGGTAAGCTAACGACATTTACTTGTGCATAACTTATGTGTGTGAACACGCATGTGTGCATGTGTATAATTAGCATATATATGTTAGTATGTATGCGTATATTTAGTATTTAACACAATGGATCATACGAAGGCTAGACTAGACTGTTACTTGTTAAACAGGAGCGAGTCCTCCTGGTTCGAAACCACAATACACTAAGGGTAGGGAACCAATTATTCCAAGCCCTCGTCCACGTATTTCCTGATATCATCCCTGGACTGCAAATCGACGCGAGGGACGTCCACCCGATAGACCTGCCCAGGAAAGGCCTGCTACGAAGCACATAGAGAAGTTACGAGAACGAATCGACGAAGGGGAGCCACCCCTATATCATGGGATATTAGAAAGAACGACGACGTCATTCGCTTCCTTTTTACTTGCGTATTTCTTTTCCCGACTTAAGTAGTGAGACTTGTTCCCTCATACGACTGATCACCTAGATTCTTGAAGCATTCTAGTAAGTCTACACCTTTTGGGTTTCCGTTTGCACGTCTCGAACACGAAAAGCATGCGTGGTGTATGCCTCTTATTGTAGTGCCAGCAATCGTATCACCTTTCCATTGACCATAGAGTTATTTCTCCCTAATCCCTCGTTACATGGTTAATCCTTATTCGAGTTGAACCTTATGCCTTAGCACGCCCCAATACCCAACAAATTGGTATCTTCCTTACAAATCTGTGTATTTGAGAAGCGTGACATGACGAAGACACCAACCAGTCAACCCACCGACGAGCACGGTGACCTAAACGCTTACCTTATCCTTCACTTGCCAGAGTCATTATTCCTTGACGATTCTTTCAGACTCTGTGAATAATTTCGCTAGCTTTCGTACGAACCAACCATTATTGCTTAGGGGAAGTATCCTCGCTTTCGGCGTTTCTTTATCACGACGTCCACGTTTCTTCGTATAGAAACCTTGACCAAATCTCTCTCCAGTTTGACGAATTCAGCAAGATCAACCTTTAGTCGACAAACTTCATAAAACCTGAAATTTGGCAACGTTTACCTCAATCGTGCTTTTCGAAAGCCTGTTTCAGTAGTTTCACATCAAAGCCCCCCTCCCCCCAATGACGCACACGCTACTCCAAACTCATTCGCGCGACTTAGAACCATCCACTCGAACTTGGTATCTTACCGATTTGAGGAATCATATCCTGCCAGACGTCTCAGTAGATCCTAAAAACCTACAAACCCGCACGGCGACCTCCCCCTCTAGCCGCTTCCTATTATACCAACCACATCGACGTAACACTCCTTATCGACGAGCGACGTTCTTCAATTCTAACTGCATACAACTTGTGTAAGACCAGCTACCTCGTCGACATCAGATGAAACCTTGTTGCCAACCTCAAAGCCTTTATGTTTTGTCTCAAGTTAAAGCGCATCAATTTTGACTACCCTCCTTGCATTGTCTCGCTACTCGTATTATGTTTCATGGATTCCATGATCCTTATCCTACTCTGCTCTGCGCAAATCTCCGTTTGGACGAATTTCTTCCTACGAATATTACTCGTTGGAGCAACGAGCCAAGGATACCCCGGGGGTAACGGGTATCGCAAGCACTATTCTTCGAAACTCGATACGATCAACACCTAGTTACGACACTCGAATTTATTTCATCCTGTCAAGATTCGACACTTGTTTCTTTCGACGACGCCCGAACCTATTCCGAAAACCAGTGGGAATCGGGACGACTCCTACGCTCTACCCTGGTACTTCTACGACGCAAAAATCGCCCTGCGCTAAGTTTTCAACGCGCGACTTTTAACGTCACAACGCCCGCAATTCTCGACCGTATACGCAACCCCTCACGATTTTGACTCGATAGGGTATCACCTAACATTAGGGAGATGCACAATAATCTGCCACTCCAGCAATTGAAAGATAATCTACGAGGTGCTCCTATCTTATGATATCCTGTCCGGGGCATTGATGAAATGTCTACTAGTAACGACACGCGACCAAAGAAACCGACAAGTTTTCGAACTTGCAACCATCTACTTGATAGAAGTAGATACTAGGCACGGGGCGCCAACTTCTCTTATATCTGATCGTAACCCACGTTTTGCATCCGATTCGTCACAAGGCTGTATATAAAAGACTTTTGGCTCACTGTTAGGCATGAGCACCACTTATCGCCCTCAAAGTGATGGTCCGGCCAACCGCACCATCCGAACACTCAAAGGCATGCTGAGAACATGTGTTATCGTTCTTGGATACGAGTAACACTTCCCTCATGTAGAATTCTCTTCCAACAATTGCTACCGCCCTAGCATTCAGGCAGCACCATTTGAGGCATTGTATGGACGCAGATGCCGGTCACCTCTGTGTTAGGCGAAAGCCAAATTACCGACCCAGAACTTGCACTTGACACAACGGGTAAAATTTGCCCAGATCAGACAACGCATGGCGGCCGCTCGTGACCGTCAGAAAAGTTACGCTGATAAGCGTAGGAAACCGCAAGAATTCCAGGTCGGTGACCGGGTTCTACTTAAACGGGGAAAGCTAAATCTGCGATATGTTGGACCATTGGAAATTACCGAGAAGATCGGTAAGGTTGCTTACAGATTGAATCTGCCTGAAGAACTGAGTGTGGTACACAACATCTTTCACGTGCCTAATCTGAAGAAGTGTCTGTCAGATGAAACATTCGTTGTTCCTTTTTAGGAACTTGGAATCAGCAACAAACAACGCTTCGTTGAGGAACCGGTTGAGATCAAGGATCAAGAAATCAAAACCCACTAGCATAGTGTAACCAACAGACCGAGTTCGTTGGAACTCACGCCGTGGCCCAGAGTTTACCTGGGAACGGGAAAACCAGCTGATGCGCATGTATCCCCAGTTGTTTGCAAACTATACTTCCAGCACTGAGGCTACAACTCAATTTCGGTAAGAAATCTCAGGCCAACAAGGGGATGATGTGACGCCCCACGAAAACGTCTAACCACGCTAGCTTGTCAGTGGCTGCGCGCTAAATTTCGGGACGAAATTTCTGAAACTTGAGGATAATGTGACACTTCGGTTTTCCTGTACGTTTCTTGAATGCTATAATAAATTTTGTGAAATTCTATACTAAGTGAAATATGTACGAACTCTGTGGATAGTGTGCTACGTGATATTTTTCGTACTATGTGACTTTATGTGCTATGTGACTCGCATGTTCATTTTGGTGGACTTTGTGAAAATGCTTGTATCTACGTATAGTAATGGAATCTATGTTTACATATAGAGCGCATCGTGTGACCTTAACTTAAATTTCGAGGACGAAATTCCAGTAACATGGGGAGAATGTGACAACCCGTACTCTCGTTGTCGAGAGAAGGGCATTTTAGTAATACGTGCGCGTATTAATAATTTACTATTATTATTATTGATATTATTATTACTATTATTATTGTTAACCCGTTGTAAATTTGAGTGTTATGATAAGCGGGTCGGTCAGTTAAACGTAACACCCGAAACATTACGAATCCATTCGCATGAGCCCAAGCCCAACCCAACACACATAAATCAAAACCCTAGCCTATTTATACATCCTATTCATCTACCCCCTTCTATTTAAAAAAAAACCCTAAATAAGAAAAGACATTAGCCGCAAATGTCGGATTCCCCTTTCCCTCTCATCTTTGCCTTTCCGGTGACCGGAGCCGCATCTCCGACGACTTCCGGCACCCCTCCTTCTCGACTGATGACCTTCGTCGCACACCCCTCTTCATCATACACCTTGAAACCCGTCTATCTACACACCATTAACCCCCCCCCCATCACACACATACAGGATGAGAGAGAGTAGCAGAGAGAGATATAGACGGAACGGAGAAGGATGAAGAGCCGTAACGGCGGCCCAAACTGGCAGCAGCGGTGATGGTCCTCCGACGAACCAGTAGCGCCGGCGACGGAAACAATGGCGACAATGGATGGTCCGTTCAACCCACGAATCAATTGGTCAGTATTCATAGGCTGTGTTTATATGCTTTTCGTGTTCATATGGATGTTTGTCGAACTGGGTTTTCCATGAATGTACGACCAGTTCTGCGTAGTGTACAACCTGGTTAAGCATGTTTGAATACTTAACATGAAAATGATGTTTATGAGGATCACTGTTAAATGCCTTAAATGATTGTTTGAATGATGAAACGATGATAACAAATGACGTTGATTTCTGTTAAATATTGAAAGGATGATGATGAAGATTTGGGTTACTAGTCGATTAGAATGATAAAGATGTTGCTGGATATGTGAATCTGTTAACTGTTTGTAAGTTGAAGATGAGAATAATTAGTAATAGATACATGGATCTGCTTATGTTTCTAGATTTCATGATTGAATGAGGAATGAAGGTGACCGAGTATGAAAGTTTGATGATAGATTTTCATGGATTGTACATATGGGTATGCGTAGGGTACAACTGGTTGATGCGTGCTTTTGTATTTTGAAGGTGATGAGTGTCACGTGATGATTTGAGAATATTGAGATTTCATGTTTTGTCTCTTTCTGATTGATTTGAAAAGAGTGAAAGGAATGTGTATAAATATTAGTGACAAACTATTCAAAAGAAAATGTGATGTTACTGATTTGTATGCTCCTTTTATGAACTATTGAAGGTGCTATAAATATTTGAAATCATTGTGATTTGATCTGATTCTAGGAGTGTACGGTATTAAAAACATGTTAGTGAATTTGATTGGATAGTACGTGCCTATGAAATCTGATTGGATAGTACCATCCGAAGGATTCTAGAAACATCAGCAAAGGTTGCGAGTCGCAACCCATGGTTGCGACTCGAGACCAGTGAACGACTACTCAAAACCAGGCAGGGCGCTTCAGGAGTCGAGACCAGCACAGTTGCGACTCGAGATCTCCTGGTCTCGACTCGAGACAGGACTCGAGACCCCTACGGTTGCGACTCAAATATACACTACTCGAGATCTTCGGCTGCAACCCAAAATCGCTTGGTTGCGACACGAGACTACCTAGTTTCGACTGGACTACTTCACTTAGTTTTTGGGCCGAACCAAATGGGTGTTATGGACTGTGTACAAATGTTGTTGTTTGACTGTTGGTGTCTAACTAATGCTGGCTGTTCATGGGTTAGAATAGGCCCAATAACATGCATGCTGGTATGATACGTGTTACAGTACATTATGCAAAGTGTGTGTATTATATGGAATGTGAATTTACGTGCTACGTGCTAGATACGTGTAATTTATACGAGACGTTACTTGCACACGAACCTAATAAATATGTATAACCATAATAGGGTATGGTTGACCAACCTAACACGAGTAAATTAACTACCGAGCAAAGCACAGGTGAGTTCACTACTTTTTACTTAAAGCATGCGTTCCCGGTGGTTGGGAAACGGAACGAAACACTTTTCCTGGTTTGGGATTGCTTACTATCTCCTTGTGCGGGATACGGTATTTCTATCTCCTTGTGTGGGATACGGGTAACAATGCTATCCCCTTGTGAGGGATACAAACTTACTTTTTCTTCCCTTGTTACTGGGAACAAACTTACTTACTTCCCTTGTTACTGGGAACAAACTTACTTACTTCCCTTGTTACTGGGAACTCTTAGTTAATTATTGTTTATACGGTAATGCAACAAGCAACACTAAACGAAACTCTATCACTTAAGTCCCTACCATTTAATACCGATTAGTCACCGGGGCCTGGCGAACGGGTTATTAGTTAATAGCGCTATTTAGGTGTAACCAGCCTCACACCGACCCTTGTTACTGGGAACGGGAGTGAACTAATGAACTCTGGCAAACCGTCAATGATGATAGAACATTGACAAACGGGGCACTACGGAAACGTACGGTTAAGTAAGTATTCGGTATTGTAAAACAGTTTAGTCGCTTACTTATGGGGTAGCTCCCCATCGCATGTATAAACAGATAAATTAACTGGTTAAAACAAGTTTTTGGAAATAAAACTGGAAAAATCTAAACTCGTGAACTCGCCAACGTTATGTTGACACTCTACTGCATGCTTTGCAGGTTGCTCGCTAAAAATTTTGGACGAACGTTGCAATCGGATGGAGTGCGTGGTTCGTAAGTTCATAACTAATAAACTTGTGGTTTTAAATTACGATATGTTCTCTTTTCCCTTCCGCTGCAAACTTAAACTATGTTTTGGAAATTTAAATTAGGTCACTAATTATGCTAATGTTTATAACAATAACTAATCCGTTCAAAATAATTAGTGGCTAAGATTCTGGTCAATCACGCCTCCAAGCGGTGGTACTCCGCGTGTGGATTTTGGGGGTGTGACAACTTCGAAAGAGCGATGGATAGCACGGTCCGGATTGTGGTTGACTTGACCACCGGACTAAAGGTCTCCCCGCAATCAACACCGATTTGTTGAGAACGCCCATCACAAACGAGACGAGCTTTGTATCTCTCAAGAGTTCCATCCGCCTTCTTTTTGTGTCGGAAAATCCACATGCTACATACAATGTTCATTGTGGGTTGTTTTGGTACTAAATCCCACATCCGGTTATTAATAAGTGCTCGATATTCATCGATCATGGCATTTTTCCAGTCAGGATTGGAAAGGGCGTCGGTTGGATTTCGAGGTAAGGGAGAGATGTTCGGGGTGTGAGATGTGTGAAAATTAAAAGGGATTTTTGGTTTGGTGATTCTAGACATGGATCTTGTATGGATGGTGTGGGTGGTCGTTTGGATGTGGGTTAGATGGGGAAGTAGGTGTGATTGTGGTTGTGGTTGAGGGGGGGCTGGAAGGAGAGGATGGTCCAACATGAGGTGTGTACTGTGAGGCGATTGGTGAGGAGGGGGGTGAGTGGTGAGGTGGGCCGATAGGTGAGGAGGTAGGAGAGGTTAGATGTGGGCTTATTGGGGATGACGAAGCTGGGCTGAGATGTGGGCAGAAATTCATTGGGCCAGAGTGGGGATGTGAAGGTTGGCTAGAGGAATGATGTTGGGAAACAGAATGTGGGGTGACAGTTTGGACGACAGGAGGTGTGGAGTTGGAAGGATGTGGGCCAATGTCACACCCTAATATTTCCACGTATTACCGGTGGGCCCGGTGGGGAGTATCGTGATGTAGTTGATATCATCATAGTCAATTTATCACAGTTCAATGCACAACGGAAGTAAAAAAGTATTAATATTACAATCCGAATGAAAGTAACATAAGTATTACAAATGGAATGTCAAAGGATCCACAGGCGGATCAAACAAAGGAAATATTGTTCAACAGATTTTTAAAGTGATAAAGCTTGCAAAACTCTTTATTTATTCACTCAGGAGTAGCCAGCCTATTTCGCATAGTACCTGCACTTAACCTCTTGGAAAATACGTCAGTTTACACTGGTAAATACAAATAACCGACTCTTTTGAAAATATTTAAGAAAATTGATTTAAATGCACAAGGCACAAATAATCTTTTATAACTTGGGACAATTATAAAAATAATCTTGCATACAGTTCTATATGTTTGCCGTCTGTCAGGGCCGGTTAGAAGAGCCGGACAAGATTAACTGACAAACCACAGGTATAATGCCCACAAGGTAAACTCCTTATTGTGGGATACCATTTATACATACGCAACTGTCAGGTGTATGCCTACACCCCGTGCTTAAGTCGTGGCCATTTCAATGAATGAGCCGAGGATATCCAGGAAATGGTCATTAACCCCCCAAAGGCATTGCACCAAACAAAACTGATTAAAACGGGTTATGTAAATATATTAATCACAATCTGATTTAAATAACTACACACCGGACCAAGCGGTATTATTATAATACCGTATCCCAAGCCCGTATAACGGAAAATAAGTTAAAAGTATTTACCTGAGCAAAATATACAAATTTATCTCAGCCGTATACAATCAGCAAGTGCAAATATCTTTTACTGGGCTCCTAAATCTGGAACGAAGGTTTTAATAACCTATTAGATTCGTAACGGGTCTTACTTAAGTTTAAACTTAGACCTGTTAATTTTAAAGAAATATATACGATTCAGAATGCAGGATTAAGCGAAGACCGGATTAGAATGTGATTTAGACCCGACAAGTGTGAAGACTTGTATAATATGGTAAAGTAATCACATTCTGGATTTTGAAGCAAAAATGATAAGGTTTGACCCGTTTTGATCAATTTAAGCAAACTAGTTACATAAACCGTACCGAATGCGAAAAATGCATAACGGGTAACCAAAAGAGTCATGTACAGGTTTCACAAGTTAATATGCCTTTAATATGTTGTGATATCAGTAGGATACCTTCCATTATGCCCAAAACGAATTTAAAATCAATTTAAGCCCCGTTGGGGTATTTTGGTCATTTTAAAGATTATAAAAGAGGTTAAATGAAAATCTGAGGTTCTGATCTAAATTGATCAGTAAAAATATTTATTTTAGTAGGTTATATCAGTAAGATATTATATATATGTGAAATATATCATTTATGGCCAAACTATGCACCGTATGGGCATTTTGGTCATTTCATATAAGCTTTAAAGGTCGAATATGGTAATCTGAGTTCAAAACTTTTTCTTACTGTTAAAGTATAAGAATTTATTCATAACATCAGTAGGTAACAAGCTTTAGGTGCCAAATATGGTTTTAAACCATACTATGCGCCTAAATCGCATAAAAGTCGGTATTTGATGGTATTCGAGTTAAATAAGGAAATCTGAGATTTTGAACAGCCTTTACAGTTTTAAATAACTTATTTAATATATAAATCAGTAGCAAAAGGTTTGGTATGTAAAGGATGTGTAAAACTCATTTTATTAGCAAAAAGGGCATAACCGTCAATTACCGAGTCAATGCAAGAACCCTATGTTATGATCAGTTTAAAAATTAATAAAAATTTCCAAAAATCCCAAAATATTATATTACATCAGTGGGAAAAAGGTTGGGCATCAAAATTTGGGTTTAATTAGGTTTTATGCCGAAATTGCCGTTTAATTAATAAAAAGGCTTCAATTTACGATATTGAGCATAACTCCTAATTTAGACCACAAACTGATGTCAAATTTTTTAGGACATGTTTATAAATTATTAATAAAGGTTTTTGTCCTCTCACATTTTCAAAAATCTCGTTTTTATATCAAAAGGGCATAATGGTCAACTTTAAAGCAATTAAAGGAAACATGCAATGAACTAGGATTTCTAACGAACCAAGTTGTATAACCTCAGAGGGTTATACTAACATGTAATATGGTCCTAAAGGAACCTTAAGGCATATCTAAAACAAGCTAAATTGGGTCAGAACAGAAAGTCAAAACAAAAGTCTACTTTTGCGACTTTCGGTTCCGAACCGAGCCTAAACTCAGAATTGTCGGGTTTAACATCCTTAGACATGTTCTTACATTATTTACCAAGTTATTTTAATGTTATAACATGTTCCATAACTTCAACATTATCAGTTATGAATTTATTTAAAAAATAGCTTCTGTTGACTTTTTAATATTAAGTTTGACCAGACAATTGACCAAGTTAGATTGAGAATCAGTAGGTGCCCTTTTAAGGGTTTATTACCTACATAATTACCAACTCATAGCCACTTTCAATTTGAATAATGGCTGGACCATTAGTGATTAATCACTAAGTCAAAGCTTAATTACGACGGCTTTGACTTTGGTCATTAGACTAATAAAACTTGAACTAGAGAGGCTGAGAATGCTTACAAGGACTCTTAGCACGAATTAGGAGCTGAGGAAAACTTGCTTGTACTACACAAAGCTCCAGAGAGAGTTATTGTGAATAATTTTTGTGAATGAGCAAATGAACTAGCAAACAAGAGGGCCATTTATAGGATTTTAAACTTCACAAGATCATTCCACACAAGCCTACAACTGATACCTGATGATTCCAGGTGTCCCTATGCATGAAATACTGTTGGCTCAGTCCCTAGAATCGAAAACAAGGCATGCAAAGGTGGTGCAACAGGCTGACCTGCAGCTGTGCAGAGAATTCTGCATCTGGCAGTCGGACGCGGGCCGCGTAAGACTTAACAGAAGTCTACGTGGGCCGCGTATATGGCTAATTCCGGTAAAAACTTTGTAGACTTTGCAATTTCAGTCCCTAGTCCATTTAAACTTTATATAACTTCCATTTATTGCATTTTGGACCCCCATAGTTAACTTTCAAGGACCTTGGGTTATAAACTAACTCCGTTAAGCTCCCGGTTAGTTGTACGGTCACCCGAAAAGTGTTGTTTTCTTCGAAACTCCACAAAATTAATATCCGACATTTTTGAGATCAAAATATAAAATTATTAAAATGTTTTTGGGATCGTCAAAAGGTCACTCAGAGGTTACTTTCAACATGTTGACACTTTTAACCCCTATGTTTCATGAGATCCTTATCTTGAGCACAAACGACTTTCCAAGTTTGATAAATTATTCGTTAAAGAATACGAACGTCGTGTGAGGTCAATCAGAGGCACAAGAATGGCATGTTGACACTTTGGATCCCTTTTACTAACATATTTACATTGTTTGACAATTTTAGTCCCTTGGAAATAATTTCTTACACGTTTAAACCCATGGCACGTGTCTTTATTATATTGGTCATGATTTTACGAGGTGTTACATCCTCACCCCCTTAAAAGAAATCTCGACCTCGAGATTTACTGAAATAAATGAGGGTACTTCTATTTCATTGTGGACTCAACCTCCCACGTGTACTCGGGACCTCTACGGGCATCCCATTTAACTTTCACAATCGGTAGGTGCTTCTTTCGAAGCTTCTTAACCTGTCGATCCTCAATCGACAAAGGTTTTTCAACAAATTTTAAGCTCTCATCAATATGCACATCCTTATGTGACATGGCTAGCGATTCATCGGCTAGGCATTTCTTTAAGTTTCAGATGTGAAATACATTATGGATTCCACAGAGCTCTTTAGGCAGGTTTAGCTTGTAAGCCACAGTTCCGACACATTCGATGATCTCGAATGGTCCTATGTATCTGGGGCTTAGCTTGCCTTTCTTGCCAAATCGCATCACCCCTTTCCAGGGTGATACCTTAAGTAACACCTTGTCACCTACCTCAAATTTTAGAGGTTTACGCCTTTTATCTGCGTAGCTTTTCTGCCTATCCCTGGCAGATTTGAGACGATCACGTATTTGCACAATCTTATCTGTCGTCTCCAGGACTATATCAGGTCCTGTTAGTTGGACATCTCCAACTTCCGCCCAACAAACTGGCGTCCTGCACTTTCTTACATACAAAGCTTCGAAAGGTGCAGTTTGAATACTCGAATGATAGCTATTATTATACGAAAATTCGATCAATGGAATATGATCATCCCAACTTCCACCTAAATCAATAAAACAAGCTCGTAGCATATCCTCAAGTGTTTGAATTGTACGCTCGCTTTGACCATCCGTCTGAGGATGATATGCAGTGCTGAAGTTTAATCGAGTGCCCAATAATTGCTGAAGGCTTTTCTAAAAGTGAGACGTGTATCTAGTATCCCTATCGGAGATAATATATACTAGCACTCCATGGAGAGATACAATCTCGTCCACGTACAGCTGAGCTAGCTTATCAGAGCTGTGTGTTTCCTTAATAGGTAAGAAGTGGGCTGACTTGGTTAGTGTAAGAAGTGGGCTGACTTGGTCAGTCTATCAACTATAACCCAAATAGTATCATTTCCACGCTTTGTTTTCGGTAACTTAGTGATAAAATCCATAGTTACCATTTCCCACTTCCAGGTGGGAAGTTCAGGCTGTTGTAGCAAACCTGACGGCTTCTGGTCTTCTGCTTTAACTTACGCGCACGTCAAACATTTGGCCACATAAGTGGCTATAGATTTCTTCAAACCTATCCACCAGTAATTTGCCTTTAAATCCTGATACATCTTATCACTACCAGGATGAACAGAATACTTGGAACTATGGGCTTCTTGAAGGATCACGTCCCGAAGTCCTCCATAGATTGGAACCCATATTCGTCCATTCAATCTTAGGATTCCATCCTTGCCATATGATAACTGTTCAGCAGTTACTCCCAACTTTTCTTTCGGATAGTTAGCTTCTAACACAGCTTCCTTCTGAGCGGCTAACAACCTTTCATTCAAGTTGTTCTTCAATTCAATGCTCTTGGCATTGATTCTAATGGGCTTAACTCATTCCTTCCTGTTCAAAGCATCAGCGACTACATTTGCTTTGCCTGGATGATATCGGATTTCACAATCATAATCATTCAGTGTCTCCATCCATCGATGTTGTCTCATGTTCAGATCCTTTTGGTTAAACAGATGCTGAAGGATCTTGTGATCAGAATAGATCACACATTTGGTACCATATAAATAATGCCTCCAAAGTTTTAGTGCAAATACAACGGCACCCAGTTCTAAGTCGTGGGTGGTGTAATTCTTTTCATGCACCTTTAATTGTCGGGAAGCATATGCAATAACTTTGCCTTTCTGCATAAGCACACATCCCATACCTGTGTGCGATGCGTCACAATAAACCACAAATTCTTCAATTCCTTCAGGCAATGTCAACACAGGTGCATTGCTTAACTTCTGTTTAAGAATATCAAAGGATTCTTGTTGCTTAGGACCCCAATCAAACTTGATATTCTTGCGAGTTAATGAAGTTAGGGGTGCAGCAATCCTTGAAATTTTTTCAATAAAACGCATGTAATATCCTACCAGACCCAAGAAGCTACGAATCTCTGTGGGCGTCTTCGGCTCTTGCCAATTCATGATAGCTTCAATCTTAGCGGGATCCACCTGGATACCATGCTCGCTAACCACATGTCCAAGAAATTGGACTTCACGAAGCCAAAACTCACATTTTGAAAACTTTGCGTAGAGCTTCTCTTGCTGTAGAAGTTTAAGAATACATCGAAGGTGCCTTTCATGATCAGCCTGGTTCTTTGAATAAATAAGAATGTCATCAATAAAAACAATGACAAACTTGTCCAAATAGGGTTTACAAACGCGATTCATGAGGTCCATAAACGCTGCTGGTGCATTAGTGAGCCCGAAAGGCATCACTAAGAACTCATAGTGACCATAACGAGTTCTGAATGCAGTCTTATGCACATCTTCATCTCTAACCTTCAGTTGATGGTAACCTGACCTTAAATCAATCTTGGAGAAGTAGCTTACCCCTTGCAATTGATCGAACAGATCGTCGATCCTGGGCAATGGAAATCTGTTCTTGATTGTAACCTTATTCAGCTCTCGATAATGAATGCATAAACGCATCGAGCCATCCTTCTTCTTCACAAACAGTATCGGTGCACCCCAAGGAGATGAGCTAGGCCTAATAAATCCTTTTGCCAACAAATCATCCAACTGAGTTCTTAACTCTTTCATCTCAGTTGGTGCCAACCGGTAAGGTGCTCTTGCAATGGGTGTTGCTCTAGGAATAATGTCGATTCTGAACTCCACTTGCCTATCTGGGGGTAAACCAGGTAGTTCTTCAGGGAATACATCAGGGTATTCAGAGATAATGGGAATGTCTTTGATCTTGGGCTTTGGCTCATCAATAGTCACATGTGCCATATAAAGGACACAACCTTTCTTCATATACCTTGATGCCTTAAGTATAGACACTTGCTTAGGCAACCCGTACTGAGTATCTCCTTGTATTGTCAACGGCTCACCATAAGGAGTTTTAATAACCACTTGCTTCTTGTCACAAACGATCTGAGCTTGGTTATGAGATAACCAATCCATGCCTATTACTATGTCGAATCCAGCTAGTTTCAAAGGAAGCAAAGACAACGGAAAAGAGTGGTTCCTAATGGATATAAAACATCCATCTAACACGGTTGAAGCAGTTTCTAGGGTACCATCGGCCAATTCTACTTCATACTTTATGCTTAGGGTTTTAACAGGCAGATTTAATAACTTACAAAATTTATTATCCATAAACGACTTATCTGCACCCGAATCAAACAATACCCTTGCATAAACATCATTGATAAGAAAGGTACCTATTATCACGTTGTCATTCTAAATCGCTTCTTGTGCATTCATTTGAAAGACCCGAGCATTGGTCTTCTTACCTTCTTTAGGTTTCTTTGCATATTTTGGGCAGTTAGTCTTAATATGCCCCTTCTCATTGCAACCATAACAGGTCGCGTCCTTCAACTTCTTGCAATCTAAACTCTTATGTTCTTTGGACTTGCAGATCCCACATCCAATCGGATTTGATTGCGACTGCGACTTTGATTCAAACCTGCATTTTCCAAAATGACGCTTCTGGCAGGTTTTGCATTTAGGCTTCTCATCTGCTTGCTGGTTACCCTTGTTAGACCCATAATTCTTCTTATGGTCTGAGTTCCCCCTATGTTTCTTATCAGAATGATGTGAGCTCTCATCCACACATTTCCTTTTCCCCTCATCAGAGTTCCTAAGTGATCTCTGCCTGACCGCATCAAGAGTAAGGGATAACGACAAATCAGCTACTGAAATAAAAGTAGTAGGTCTTGATGCTTTCATACTTGCTTTAATCTTCGGGGCTAAACCTACAATAAATCAATCTATACGTTTCGGTTCTGGTGTGACCAAGTATGAAACCAATCGTGACATAGTGTTGAAGCTAGTGAGATACGCCTGACAGTCCAAGTTCTTCATAACCAATGTCAGGAAGTCAGTCTCAATCTTCTCAACTTCATGTTGAGGGCAGAAATTTTCTTTGATAAGAGCAACAAACTGCTCCCAAGTCAGATTATACAATGGGATCTTCCCAGTAGCTTGGATCAATGACCTCCACCAAGCTAGAGCTTCTCCTTTAAACAATTGCGACACAAACTTCACAATATCTTGCTCTGCACAACCACTAATATCGATCACTGTATCCATCTCATCTGGGCACGTCATGCAATCAATGGCTCCTTTTTCCCCAGTGAAATCCCTGAGATTGCAGGAGACGAAATACTTATAAGAACAAGCCTTAACACGGGGCTCTTGATTGAGCACAACTTTCTTAGACGGAACACTTCTCTGATTTGACGAGTGAGGAGCATCGTCCTTCTTTGACTCATTTACTTTAGAAGGGGGCTTACTATGAGCGTCAGAATGAATCTTAGAACATGGTTTTGTATGTGGTACGGACTGAGTTCTGGCATGAGTACCACTTGATTCATTAAACTGTCTGTCGAGAGCTCGAGTAACGGCATTATCTATTAATGCTTGCAGTTCCGCACCAGCTACATTAACTCTGGTAGTATCATTATTCTCTCGGGTGACTGTTAACTTCCTCCGATTCAGCCATGTAGCTTGATTGCTACAAAACAGTTAACGTTATTTTATTCAGAGGTTATTATGGAATCATTATTTCTGATGATTCATTAACCATGGAAAACATAGACCATTTTTGGTTAATTTGTTATTCATATTTATTTAGGATTTTCATTATAATTTATCCTAATTATAAAGTATTAAGGGTATTATTAATGGCACATAAGGCCTAGTTACAAGGACAATTTTAAGCCATGATTTTAGAGAATCGAGGCATTAAGGTTTGAACGTAGGTCATTACCTTTTATTGACAAGGAGTCGTAGACTAAAATTGTATTTTGTCTTATTTGATAATTTTTACGGCCCGTAGGCACTGCATCACTAATGGATGTCTCATATATGATCATCTTGATTGATGATCTGAACCCATGATTTATAGATCATTAGGCTAACTAAGGAAATCTGGAAGAATCTAGTATAAGGATGACATGTGTGACTTACCGAATCACATCTGCCAGGAGTGCTAACATGTTTTCAGATGTTAACAAGAATTTGAATATTTTTGAACAGGTTTTACCATCATGGCCAGGTCTATAATGACATACATGCTAGGTTATACCTTTTAAGATTCTTATTTATTATTTAAAGGCAGATCATTTAAAAAGGAATGATATTTTTGATTTATTTCTTATATTATATTCATACACAAGATGACAATGAAATTTGAATAAAACATTCCACTAAACTTTTTTTTTAAGAAGTGGATAGATTGCCCTAAACGGGACTTTTACATAAATAACTTGCCCACGCAGGGGCTAAAATGAAAATACAAGTCCTCGCAGGGACTAGGTACATAAATAAATGTCCACGAAGGGACTATATTGAAATAAAGAATTTACAACATAAATAAATAAGGAATCTTTAAAAATCCCTCTTCTTCTTCCCCTTGATCAGATTCGCCAGACCCTTAAGAAATCCCCGGTGGCTCCTACGCTCCTCTTGAACCTCTCGTTCCACCTGGCTCAACCTCTGAAGAATCTCCTGTTGTTGTGGCGGCGGGATCAGTGGCGGCTGCGGCGGCTGCTGCTGTGGAGGTTGAGCAGGTGGCGGGTATTGGTACCCATATTGGTACGAAGCTGCATAGGGCCCTTCAGGGTGAAGAGCATTGTAGTTTGCCGCTACGAGATACGTGTCAACATCAGGGGCATTGTAATAGTTGTAGCCAGGATAAGCCGGCTACTCAAAAGGTTATACGCCGCTGCACCGTCGTACGAAGGAATTGGGTTATCATAACCCATGTGTGGTGGTGGTGGTGCGACTGGCGCATAGTCCACCTCAGAAACTGGGTTTGAAGGCCCACCCATTTGTGGGTCTTCATAAAATGGCGGGTAGTGACTGCCACTGGAGTGCTGAGGGGTGCTGAAGTGAAAATCCCCTCTTCACACGTACATTCGTGCACCTGTTCTTCTTCTCCTCGGCGGTTCCGGAGGCAGTTGCTGCTCAAGTGGCGGTGGCGGCGGTGGCGTAACCGCCTGGAAACGTGAATCCTCAGAGGGGTCCTGCTGCTGCTGTTGAGGTGGGTTGTAAGGGGGAGTAAACTCCTAGTTGTAGGTGGCAAACCTTGCTTCATAGCTGTCTGGACCCCGATAAGGTGATCCATGAAAAGATGACCCATCTGAAATCTCTATGGGATGCGTGGACGTCCTAGATGGTGGTTCGGCAGGATCGGGGTCATCATCCATATCCATGTCCTGAGCTTCAGGAAAATGGTCTTCGGGGCCCAATGGGTTATGACCCATTGCTTCTTCAATCTGATTTGCCGGGTTAAACCGGCTCTGGAAATACGGGGTCGGGTACATATAGGCGAGGTGAGAACCCGACCGCTGCAACGGTAAGTAGAAATGACGTGAATGGTCGGACTCGTTGCCTTGATGGAGCCCGAAAGAATCGTGGTAGGAAGGTGAGGAGCGAAGCGAGACTGAACGCCTCCCAGGCTCTAAGTAGTCCTCCAGTCTTCTTGAGGACTAGTGCTCATGGTAGCTGACGGAGTTCGCCGGTGGGAAGGCCCGGCCTCATGATCGTTAGGAGCAGTGAATGGCGCCATGCCGCGTCCTCGTCTTCTGAATCTTGGCGGCATTTTCTTGATCCTGTCAAAACAAACAAAGGAAACAACAAAGGAAAACAATAAAGGACAAATAAAAGATTAGGATTAGTCCTAAGTCCTTTGCCTAGACTCGGAAGTCGAGGAATTTGCAACGGTGTCATTGAGATTAAACACAAAAGCCTAGTGTTTAATTCGCTCAATGTTGGCTCTGATACCAACCTGTCATGTCCTGATATTTCCACGTATTACCAGTGGGCCCGGTGGGGAGTATCGTGACGTAGTTGATATCATCATAGTCAATTTATCACAGTTCAATGCACAACGGAAGTCTAAAAGTATTAATATTACAATCCGAATTAAAGTAACATAAGTATTACAAATGGAATGTAAAAGGATCCACAGGCGGATCAAACAAAGGAAATATAGTTCAACAGATTTTTAAAGTGAATAATCTTGCAAAACTCTTTATTTATTCACTCAGGAGTAGCCAGCCTATTTCGCATAGTACCTGCACTTAACCTTTGGGAAAATACGTCAGTTTACACTGGTAAATACAAATAACCGACTCTTTTGAAAATATTTAAGAAAATTGATTTAAATGCACAAGGAACAAATAATCTTTTATAACTTGGGACAATTATAAAAATAATCTTGCATACAGTTCTATATGTTTGCCGTCCGTCAGGGCCGGTTAGAAGAGCCGGACAAGATTAAATGACACACCACATGTATAATGCCCACAAGGTAAACTCGTTATTGTGGGATACCATTTATACATATGTAACTGTCAGGTGTATGCCTACACCCCGTGCTTAAGTCGTGGCCATTTCAATGAATGAGCCGACGATATCCAGGACATGGTCATTAACCCCCCAAAGGCATTGCACCAAACAAAACAGATTAAAACGGGTTATGTAAATATATTAATCACAATCCGATTTAAATAACTACACACCCGACCAAGCGGTATTATTATAATACCGTATCCTAAGCCCGTATAACAGAAAATAAGTTAAAAGTATATACCTGAGCAAAATATACAAATTTATCTCAGCCGTATACAATTAGCAAGTGCAAATATCTTTTACTGGGCTCCTAAATCTGGAACGAAGGTTTTAATAACCTATTAGATTCCTAACGGGTCTTACTTAAGTTTAAACTTAGACCAGTTAATTTTAAAGAAAGATATACGGTTCAAAACGCAAGATTAAGCGAAGACCGGATTAGAATGTGATTTAGACCCGAAAAGTGTGAAGACTTGTATAATATGGGTAAACTAATCACATTCTGGATTTTGAAGCAAAAATGATAAGGTTTGACCCGTTTAGGTCAATTTATGCAAACTAGTCACATAAACATTACCGAACGCGAAAAATGCATAACGGGTAACCAAAAGAGTCATGTACAGGTTTCACAAGTTAATATGCCTTAAATATGTTGTGATATCAGTAGGATACCTTCCATTATGCCGAAAACGAATTTAAAATCAATTTAAGCCTCGTAGGGGTATTTTGGTCATTTTAAAGATTATAAAAGAGGTTAAATGACAATCTGAGGTTCTGGTCTAAATTGATCAGTAAAAATATTTATTTTAGTAGGTTATATCAGTAAGATATTGTATATATGTGAAATACATAATTTATGGCCAAACTATGCACCGTAGGGGCATTTTGGTCATTTCACATAAGCTTTAAAGGTCAAATTTGGAAATCTGAGTTCAAAACTTTTTCTTACTGTTAAAGTATAAGAATTTATTCATAACATCAGTAGGTAACAAGCTTTAGGTGCCAAATATGGTTTTAAACTATACTATTCGCCTAAATCGCATAAAAGTCGATATTTGACGGTATTCGGGTTAAATAAGGAAATCTGAGATTTTGAACAGCCTTTAAAGTTTTAAATAACTTATTTAATATATAAATGAGTAGCAAAATATTTGGTATGTAAAGGATGTGTAAAACTCATTTTAATAGCGAAAAGGGCATAACCGTCAATTACCGAGTCAATGCAAGAACCCTATGTTATGATCAGTTTAAAAATTAATAAAAATCTCCAAAAATCCCAAAACATTAAATTACATCAGTGGGTTAAAGGTTGGGTGTCAAAATTTGGATTTAAATAGGTTTTATGCCGAAATTGCCGTTTAATTAATAAAAAGGCTTCAATTTACGATATTGAGCATAACTCCTAATTTAGACCACAAACTGATGTCAAATTTTTTAGGACATGTTTATAAATTAGTAATAAAGGTTTTTGTATTCTCACATTTTCAAAAATCTCGTTTTTATATTAAAAGGGCATAATGGTCAACTTTTAAGCAATTAACGGAAACATGCAATGAACTAGGATTTCTAAGGAACCAAGTTGTATAACCTCAGAGGGTTATACTAACATGTAATATGGTCCTAAAGGAACCTTAAGGCATATCTAAAACAAGCTAAATCGGGTCAGAACTGAAAGTCAAAGCAAAAGTCTACTTTTGCGATTTTCGGTTCCGAACCGAGCCTAAACTCAAAATTGTCGGGTTGAACTTGCTTAGACATGTTCTTACATTATTTACCAAGTTATTTTAATGTTAAAACATGTTACATAACTTCTACATTATCAGTTATGAATTTATTTGCAAAAATAGCTTATGTTGACTTTTTAATATTAAGTTTGACCTGACAATTGACCAAGTTAGAGTGAGAATCAGTAGGTGCCCTTTTAAGGGTTTATTACCTACATAATTACCAACTCATAGCCACTTTCAATTCGAATAATGGGTGGACCATTAGTGATTAATCACTAAGTCAAATCTTAATTACGACGGCTTTGACTTTTGGTCATTAGACTAATAAAACTTGAACTAGAGAGGCTAAGAATGCTTACAAGGACTCTTAGCACGAATTAGGACCTCAGGAAAACTTGCTTGTACTCTAGAAAGCTCTACAGAGAGTGTTGTGAATAATTTTTGTGAATGAGCAAATGAACTAGCAAACAAGAGGGCCTTTTATAAGATTTTAAACTTCACAAGATCATTCCACACAAGCCTACAACTGATTCCTGATGATTCCAGGTGTCCCTATGCATGAAATACTGTTGGCTCAGTCCCTGGAATCGAAAACAAGGGGTGCAAAGGTGGTGCAACAGGCTGACCTGCAGCTGTGCAGAGAATTATGCATCTGGCAGTCGGACGCGGGCCGCGTAAGACTTAACAGAAGTCTACGCGGGCCTCGTAGATGGCTAATTACGGTAAAAACTTTGTAGACTTTGCAATTTCAGTCCCTGGTCCATTTAAACTTTATATAACTTCCATTTATTGCATTTTGGACCCCCATAGTTAACTTTCAAGGACCTTGGGTCATAAACTAACTCCGTTAAGCTCCCGGTTAGTTGTACGGTCACCCGAAAAGTCTTGTTTTCTTCGAAACTCCACAAAATTAATATCCGACATTCTTGAGATCAAAATATATAATTATTACAATGTTTTTGGGATCGTCAAAAAGTCACTCAGAGGTTACTTTCAACATGTTGACACTTTTAACCCCTATGTTTCATGAGATCCTTATCTTGAGCACAAACGACTTTCCAAGTTTGATAAATTATTCGTTAAAGAATACGAACATCGTGTGAGGTCAATCAGAGGCATAAGAATGGCATGTTGACACTTTGGATCCCTTTTACTAACATATTTACATTGTTTGACAATTTTAGTCCCTTGGAAATAATTTCTTACACGTTTAAACCCATGGCACGTGTCTTTATTATATTGGTCGTGATTTTACGAGGTGTTACAGCCAAGAGGTGCAGTGGCCCATACTAGAGGATTAAGGTCATTTGTTAAGAAGTCATAGGGCTTGGGTGGGGCCGCGAGTTGAGAAAAAGGGAAGGAGAGTTCATTAAAGATGACGTCCCGAGATATATGTAGTTGCTTGGTTTTAAGGTTGTAACATTTCTAACCTCGGTGGTTAGGTGGATAACCAAGGAAAACGCATGGTTTTGAGCGATCCGCTAGCTTATGAATTGTTGATAACGGTATTAGCGAATAGCAAAGGCAACCAAAGGTACGAAGGTGGTTGTAAGTAGGGTGAATGTCACACCCGGACTTTTGCGGAAGCGTGGGCTTATTGATGTGACTTCTTAATATCATAGCAACAATCATAACGATGCTATATGATAAAAACATGAGATATTCATCCATTAATAAAGTTTAGAAAAATACCATATTATACTTGTCTTAAAACAACATTCACAAAATAAGTTACAACCTTGGCTTGATTTAATTGAGTTAATAAAAACTGTTAGTGCATTTATGTCTATAGCCTTCGTCAATCCGAGCCGTAGCGAGAAACAGAAGAAAACGAGTCGTTATATTAGTGATAGCTAGTCAAAAAGGCAAGGTGGCATAATTGTAATTAATGAGAAATCTCATTAATAGTCAAGGCCTATAAATAGGGTGATTATGTTTAGTTTAGAGACTTTTGCTACATTTGTCATTTGGAGCTTTCTAGATCTAGAGAGAGAATCTAGAGAGAGAAAGTGTTGTCATTGTGATTCAAGGTGCTGTACGTTTTCAGATTTATAATAGAATCACGTTTATATTACGTCACGTGTGTTAGGTCGCGTTCGTGTACGGATTCCGCACGTTTCACGTTCATTTCGCAATCGTTTCGGAGTCAAAACCGGTCCAACAAGTGGTATCAGAGCAGGAGCTCGATTGCACTGATCCAACACACATTTCCGCTCGTGATTTCATCGATTTCAGATCCGGATTTCATCTATTTCTTCATCTTTTTCATATTTTTCACGTTTTTAACTGATTTTCGTCAAATTGAACGGGTTTTTATGGTCCAAATCGTCTGATTTTTTGATATGTTGTGCGTATACACCTGATCTATAACCCTACCAAGTTTCAGATCCAAACTCCTAGCCGTTTAGGAGAAATCAAAGGTTTTCAGTTCGATTTCGCGTCAAAATTGAAGGTTCGCTTTTACGAACAATATAGGTTCGCTTATTTGACAAACTCAGGTCCGCTTATTCGAACATTTTGTGAGGTCCGCTCATAGGATAGCAGGAGGTCCGCTCATGTGATAGTATTAGGTCCGCTTTTAGTGATAAAATAGTTGAGGTCCGCTCATTTGTCACATTAACAGTAGGTTCGCTCTTGAGATCCGCTTGTGTGGTTCGCTTTTCTGACATCATATCAAGGGGTATCACAGTTGAAATCTGATTTGCTTGTCGGCCATTTATAATCAAAAGAAAGTGGTCTGAGTTGTGTGGTGTGTTGAGATTATCGAACAGTTCAGTAATAATAGCTTGTCAGTTCACGTGATTAAAGATCATCGGTCCTGTTATAATTTGATGATAAAACTGAGTGTCGGACTTTGTCAATGAAAATCTGAGATTTCAAGTTGTGAATATTAATTGTTGTCGGCCACTACTTGTTTCATTTAAACAATTTGTTGACATATGTGAATTGCATATTATATCAGTTCATGTGATCGAGATATGTTAAAGTGATTGACTGACTTTGAGGTCCAATGAGAATAGGGTAAACATTAAAGTTGTCGGTTCCTGAATCCATTTATTGCATAAGTCATCAGCCCAATATACTAAGAGAATTTGGTCTGCTCATTGCATGTTGTCAGCCTACTCAAGTATTAGGGTCCAATTATATTGAGAGGTGTATTAAAATTGTCGGTTTTAGTGGTATTTTCGGCCCTATCAAATCCAATCAAGTCAACGGGTGTCAGGAGTTATAAATAAAAACATAAGATTTCAAGTTGTTTGTTAGCTGCCAAATCATATTTGTTGGTCAGATCCGGTCCAATCACATTCAAGTTCAAAGCATAACAGTTCAAAAGAGGTGGTCCAGTTCATTTGAACCTTGTCAGGTCATTGGAAAAGGTCATTTGAATTTGATCCGGGTCATAGCACTTCGTACGGTTTGACAAATTAAATCTCAGTTCCCATCAAGTTCAGTCTGCACAGTGTGTCAACTTTCAGTCTGCACAGTCTGTCAACTTTCAGTCCGCACGGAAAATTTACCAGTTCGAGTATTATTTTGATTCAGTTGTTTGATAAGTGTTTAAACTGATAAGTGTTTGTTTGTTTGTTGATTCAAGGTAATTCGAGATATTCCAGATAATTCAAGAAGCTCGCATCATGGCTGAGGATTTCTACAACACGTTTTTCAACGCATTCACATCCGAATCGTCCGAGATTGCAAATGTTACACCGAAAACAATCACGAAGGCGATCAACGAAAACATCAAGCATGATAACTTTTATGGAACTCACTCAAAGCCACCAACTTTGGATAGCATTGAAGATTATACATGGTGGAAGGAACGGTTTATTAACTGGGCGAAAGCGTATGCTCATGAAAGCTGGTTCTGCTTGGAGTGTGGATATGAAAAACCAAAAGATGATAAAGGCGAAGATCTTGTATTCAAGAAGTTTTCCAGAGAAGATAAAGCTGAATACGGAGCTGAACAGAGAATGATAGCATTGATTCAGTCAGCAATCAGAAATGATATTTTTGCTTTACTAAATCATGACGGGTCATCTAAGTCTGTCTGGGAAGCTTTACGTGTTAAAGCTGAAGGGGGTAAACAGATTAAAAAGAACAAAATCGCTTTATTAAAGAAAGAATTTGATCTGTTTGATAACATAAAAGGAGAGTCAGTGAGGCAAATGATTGAGAGATTCTGTCATCTTAAAATTGAATTGGAGAGATTAGAGATAAATAAAACAAGAGAGGAACTGATAGACAAAGTGATTGAAGCGTTACCACGAGCTGATCAGTGGCAAACGTTTGTTTTTATTTTGAAAAATGATGCTTTGTATGATACAATTATTCTTGATGCTTTGTTTGAAAAGATTGAAAGTCATGATCTGGAGCTACAAAAGCAAAACAAGATGACTGATTCTTCACATCAACAGAACGTTGGCTTGTACTACAAAAGCATTGTGCTTTCTGATAAAGGCATTGGTTCACCAAAAACAGCATTTAGTGGTGAAAAGATGAAAGAACCACCAACAATGTCAACAAGTCATCATTCTGGATATCATTCATCTTCAAAGACAAATTATGATGATTCTGAAGAAATTCTGTGCAACATTGCTCTTAAACTGAAGAATTCTCCTGCAATGAGCATAAATGCAGCGAAGCAGCAAATGAGTTTCCTTGCATCTGTTCTGGAGTCATATGAAGGTCTTGTAGCTGGCAAAATTGGAAACTCCGAATTGACCAAAGAAGATTACGACCAGATTGATCCGGAAGAAATGGAGCTCATTGACATCCGTTGGTGTTTAGCTAGTTGTATTCGCAGAGCTCAGAGGTATATGGAGATTACCGGGAAACAATCGCTTGGAGGTGCTTCAACAAAGCTTGGATTTGACAAAACCAAAGTGACCTGCTTCAGATGTAGGCAAAAGGGTCATTTCAAAAGAGAATGCAGAAACTCTGAGGTTGCTGAAGGAAGTGAACGTCCTTTCAACGATGACTATTATCGAAAGGCAATCTACCATCGAAGCAGAGAAGAACCAAAGTTGATTGAAGATAAACCAAAAGAAAAGTCAAGAGCATATGCAGTAATCTATCCCGATGAAGGATTTGACTGGAGCACAGTTTGTCCAGAAGAAGATCGTTTAGAGAATGTTCGTAAAACAGCTAAGGGGAGAGCTATGACAGAAGAAAGAAAATTTGTTTTTGTTGCTGAGATTCAAGATGAAAACAAAGACAAAGACACTGCTGAAATCCGTGAAGAAAAAGTTGAGATCAAAGAGAAAACTCGAGAAGAGATCTTGAGTGAGAAGACCTACAGAGAAAGAAACGTGGTCTACAACAGAATGGATGACATGCAGGAGGAGTATGAGATGGTTGTTGGTAGCAAAAGATGGGATAAAAAGAGAGAATGTTATTATAACAGAGAAGGAGAACCGGTTGTTCCCAAGAAAGACATAATCTTCGATGATGTTCTTCTCAAAGTCCCGTTGAGAGCTGAATACTATAGAAATGTGATGAAAGATGACACATACGTTAAGAGGTATGAAAAAGAGATCAGATATGCCATGTTATCGTGTCTGAGAAAAAGGGATGAAGAAAGAATGAAGAAGAGTGTTGAAGAAATGGTGAACGATCTGAAGAAAGATGCTGAAGAAGTTAAAGCAGAAACTATTGAAGTTGAAGATGTGAAGGAAATCAAAAGTGAAGAAATTGTTGTAAATGAAGAAGTTGAGAAATCTGTTACTGAAGAACAGCAGATTGAAGAAGAGGTGAAGAAAGAAGAAAAGAATGAGAATGAGGTAGCTGATAATGCTGGTGATGAAGTCGGTATTGAAGAAAAGCAGAATGTTGCTAAGCAGACAGAGGTTGCTGAAAACACCGAAGTGCCAATCACTGAGGTAAATTCTGATTCTGAAAACTTGAAACTGGTTGATCAGTGCAAGAAATGCATGGAATCATGCAGAGCTTGTACTGAAAAAGATGAGCAATTTAGAACAAGAGATCTTGAGTTCACAAAAATTGAAAAGATTTTCAAAGAAAAATGCAAAGAAATGCTAGAAAAAGAAAAAGTTTTTAAAGAAAATGATGAAAAACTTTCAGAAAAATGTAACAAATTAGAGAAAGAAAATGAAGTTTTGAAAGAAAATGTTTTGAAAATGACAAATGAATGTGAACAAAAGGAAATTGCTTGTCAAGAAATGAAAAAGGAATATGACTCAATGAAATTATCATATCACATTACAAAAGAGTCATATGATAAAGTAAAAGACGAAATGAAATATGCTCAATCAAGAATGAATTATATGTCTGAAACAACCAAAGAGCTTAAACGAATGTATTCTATAAAACAAGATGTTGTTAATTCCTATATTGAGGATGTTGCTAAGTTAAAGCGACAGATTGCTGATTTAGAACAGGATAACAACAAGTTAAAAAGTTACCACGTGTCGTCATATGTGCTTGAAAGAATTTTCAATATAAAACCGGGTGAGGGTGAGTCTGAGCAGAACAAGAAAGGTATTGGTTCAGAATTTCATAAAGTTCCACCACCGGGAAAATTTGCATTTTATGATGAGGAAAAGGTCGAAAAAGCTTTCAACATGGTTGATCAATTGCCAGACAACATTGACATAACCTATTCCAAATCTGATGATTCTCATGATTCAGAGGTGGTAGGTAAAGTCGTTGAAAGTGTGTTGAAAGAAGAGTCAGTTGTTACAGGTAAATCTGAATCACAGGATGAAGATGAAGGAAATCTTCATGATGGTTATCTGAAAAACATAAAATCTGAGGAAAGTTTGAATGATGATTCAAAAGGATTAGTTTATACCATGATTGGATCGGATAAATTGTTCTTAGATGTTGTATTCCCGATTCAGAATGTGATTTCAGAAAAGGTTAATAAAGTGTTCAAAATGGTTGAGATTGAGAAGTCTGAGATTTCAAAGTTTGTTGGTAAGAGTCATAAAGGTTCGTATAACAAATCTGGTTTCAAAAAGAAGAACATGAAGGCTGGGTTGGGTTTTAAGAAGAAACAGAATAGAAACAAAAATGAGATGCCGAATTTTCAGACAAAAATGACTTTTGTTCAAGGAGGCAGTTTAGAAAAAGAAAAAGAACTCAAAATGAGACAATCTAATGATGAGTTCTTTGCTAAAAATAAAAAGCAACAACCACAGGTCAAAGATGTGTCCATGAGAACATGTTTCAAATGTGATCAAAAAGGACATCTTGCACGCAAGTGTCCTAATCTAAAACCTGTGGATGTTGACAAAAAGAAGTTTGATGCTGAGAAACAAAAATCTGAGAATGTGAGACAAAGGTCAACCAGATTTAAATCAAAACAAACTTGGAGGTCAATACAAACAAGTTTGCTTCGGATCAAAACTGGAAATCAGACCCGAACATATTTGATTCTAGACAGACTTGGAATTCTCACACACCCAGAGTCAGAACAACTCAAAGTTGGAAAACAACTGTTGATATGACAAAACCCCAAGAGTTTTGGAAACCAAAAATTGTTGTTCAAAATCAAAGTGTTCAAAAAGATTCACATTTTTACAAACGAGGAACACCAAAAGGTCAAACATGGAGTGTTAAGAAACATGTTGAATTGGTAAACGATGAGAAAATTGAAGTTAAAATTGAGAAAGTTTTTGTGAAAAATGATACAGAATTTCCAGCATTGAATGAAAATTATTGTGTTGAAATGCCTAAGGTTCAACAGACCTGGGCTAAATTGTTCAAGTAATTGAGTAGTTTGTTTGTGCAGGTGCTCATGGAATTCAAAGATTGTGAAATTGGAGATTGGAGCAGCCTGGCACATCGAGAGGAGGCTGCTGGATCCTGTGTTGGTTGAAACAGGAAGTTTATATGTTTTCTGTAAATAAATAAACAATATTTCAAAAATCCTAAAAATTGGAAAACTTGAAAAACCAAAAATATGTTTGTTTTTAATTTTTGTCAAATATTCAAAAATACAAAAATATGTGTTGATTGAATATGCCGAAACCCTCACGGCTGAACAAACATGATTACTTTCATCAGATTGAAAAACGGTTTTCAAACTGTTAAGATCAATGTGTTGTAAATCATGGGGGTATGTATATTTTCTGCAAATCAGAGCACTTTAAGAAGAAAATGGATGGCGAGACAAAGCTATCAGTATTGGTTGTCAAATTTTATTTATATGATTTTGCATTTTAGGGGGAGTAATATTGTCAGAAAATACAAAAACATTTGAAAATTTTGAAAAAGTCAAAAACATGATAAAATTCAAAAATTGAGTTTTTGTGTAAAAAGAGGAAATGATAGTACATCAGTAGACTATCACAGTATGCTAAAGAAATGGAAAGTTTAAATGTGTTAAACGATCTCACCGTGGATGTGTTGGTAGGTTTTTATACATTTAGTAAATTTTTTTCGGGATATAAACCTAAATTCAAATACTTGCTTATTTCGTGGGGAACACTACTTGGATATATAGGTAACCCCTGAAATCTTGTTTGAAAGATTCCTTTTTCTGATATACTAGGTCTTTATACTCAGTGACATCTGGGGTATTATTCTGGGACTTCTGCTGAATGGAAGTTCTGACCTAGTCCTCGAATAATACTTTCTGCAATTGCTTGAAACATAGCATCACCCTCAGCATATATGATAAGACAATAAAATTGCTTAGCAATGCTGTTGTAAAAAGATCCTCTAAAGGGGACACACCCAAGTTGAGTCATGATCTCTCTGCTGAACGGTAGTTCTGACCTGAGCTCTCATGATTCTTCATAATTTATTAACCCCTTACAGATATCATTTGTGTTATAATTACCTGTAAGACTGAATATTGGGATCTGGATACGGGAGTATATTCAAGAGGTGGGACACATGAATGGGTTTAAGTTCTTAAAACATCTAATTAATATCCTGAATAAGTTGAACTTTGTGTGAAAATTTAAGTGGATCAGTATATCGACAATCTAAGTGAATTGTTTAATACTTACTGTGTAACTAAGCTCAACGGAACTTGTGACTTGTCAAAAACTGATATGATCCTCTGACGCATACTCAAACAAAAATATTGTCTGTAAATATGTTTGTACATATTTCTTTACTGCTTTATATTTTCAGAAAATACAAAAAGATTTTTGATTCTGCTTTATTTTCGACAACCGATGTCTGAGTGCTGAGTTTCAAAATCTAAGTAAGCTGATTGTGTTTCTGAAAATAAAACAAGTTCATTAATTTGAAACTTGAATTAAAAATAAAAAAAAAATCAAAAACAGTTTGTGATATCTCCAAGGTCATTAGTTTGGACTTGGATGATTAACTGTGAGGGATTTGGATGCTTATACTGTTATAGAGCTAGTTTCCGATTCGATTCGATGAAACTGCAAAATTCATGAAAATTGTTTGTTTAGAATGTTTGAGTGAGCCAGGTTACAATTCCTAGATAGTTGAAATTTGAAATGATGTTACTTATAAATGTTTGAGAGATTGCAGATGAGATTCCATACTACGATCCCGGAAGCTGAGTCTAAGGGGAAGTCTGAAGACGAGCTTAAAGCAAGGGGGAGCTTGTAACCGAAAAGCAAGGTGTCGATCCCTATAGCACGGAAGCTTGACTAAAGGGGGAGCCTGATGAAGAAAAGAGTCTACCAAAAGGAGAAGAAGCAAAAGCTGAAGACAGATCCACCGGGATTCTGTTCAAGAAGTCTAAAAGAGAAAAAGAAGACGCTACGAGTTTGACTCAATGCTCGAGATTGACTGCGGGAATATCCAAGGGGGAGTCTGTTAGTGCATTTATGTCTATAGCCTTCGTCAATCCGAGCCGTAGCGAGAAACAGAAGAAAACGAGTCGTTATATTAGTGATAGCTAGTCAAAAAGGCAAGGTGGCATAATTGTAATTAATGAGAAATCTCATTAATAGTCAAGGCCTATAAATAGGGTGATTATGTTTAGTTTAGAGACTTTTGCTACATTTGTCATTTGGAGCTTTCTAGATCTAGAGAGAGAATCTAGAGAGAGAAAGTGTTGTCATTGTGATTCAAGGTGCTGTACGTTTTCAGATTTATAATAGAATCACGTTTATATTACGTCACGTGTGTTAGGTCGCGTTCGTGTACGGATTCCGCACGTTTCACGTTCGTTTCGCAATCGTTTCGGAGTCAAAACCGGTCCAACAAAAACTTAGCAAAAGACTTTAAACAATACTAGGTTTAGAGATATGTAACCCGTCCAGGAAGAGGTTACACCTTCTAAACCCTACAACCCTGGATGACTTCTTTATTCAAACGCAGCTTGAAAAATATGCATACCGTGCCAGATCCATTAGTTTCCTGAAATACATGTAGTTTGAAAAATCAACATAAAGTTGAGCGAGTTCATGTGTAAGTGAGTATGTATATACCTTTGTAATATGTTTGTATGTATGAAAATCCCTGGTATGTAGCAATTAAGGAAAAAGAGATCACCATTGGGTTGCAAAGCCAACGATATGTGTGAAGTGAGGCAGGAAGACTCAAACCTAGCAGATTTGTGCGACGGGCACATAGTCACTGCCTGGTCCACTAAGCGGACTCAGGAGTGGGGCTCGCTACACCCAAATAGATCTATCACTAATAACCCTCAGTCCTACAATGAGGATTAATGGCCTCTAGTTCCAGCCTACCCACTCACATGATCTAAGTAGTAAACCCTCCTTAAGCTAACCATACCATGTATAAAGGTATCCGCGATTACTGTAACATGTATTCCACCCCCGAAGTATAAAAACTGAAAACAGTTAAGAGAAAGGGGGACATGAACTCACTGAAGTGCGTCTCGAAATAGTCAATCCCAAATCAACCTGCTGCGTGACGACCTACACGTACTAATTCCTATTAGACGGATGGCCGTGCCTTCGCTTAAGGTTTAACGTTTTGTTGGAGAAATAGTTAGGTAACTATTCCGTAATCACACTTCTTATTTATTTTATAAGAGTATTCCTTCCCAAGGATGGGGGTTTTAATACATGTGTACGTTATAATCCCGAAAATATATTTTAAGTCTCACTTGTCTAAAATATTTTAATTCCCAAAAATATATGTATTTTTCCCAAAAATATTATATTTTACTTCATACAATTTCCAAAATAATACTTATCGAAATACACATTTAAGAGTATTTTCCGAAAATACATAAGTTACATTTTAAAGTTCGCGTTGTAATAACAATACCGGTGTAACTTAAATATTTATTTTGTGAGAGCGTAGATATTATTTGGAAGTCGTATTTTCATGATATTTCAAGTAATATTATTTTTACCCTAAAAATAATATATCTCTGGTTCACAAAATAATCATATAATCACACAAGCGTCTTGTTATAAAATATATATTCTAAATATATATTTAACAGGTTTTATTTACGAAAACCCACCTCCGAATACTTGGTAATTTTGTAATAAAAATCATGGCGAAGTTTATTTTGAAAACCAAGTCAAAAACATATTTATGATCAAAAATATTTCTAAGCGTTATATTTCTAGAAAATTTTGGCCAGAGTTTCCTCTGTAACTGGAGGTGGCCACGCTTTCAAGCATATCATTTTCTTTTCAGAATTCAATCGAGCAATTTTACAATCATTAACATACAATTTTTAAACATCACACTTGACAAAACAAGCCTAAATCACAAACTCATGAACTTGAAAGTTACGTAAAAATACGTAGTAAGTTGCTAGCGTATCTAGTAGGTTTTGTTAACTTTAAAAACATGTTTAGTTTCTTAAAAAAAACTTTTATTTTTATAGAACTTGAAGTTTAACAACTTCTTGTCATAATTTACAAAAATATTTCTTTATGAAATTTCATTGTTACACAAGTATTTACACACTAGTTTAGTTACTAAAATGCTTTTAGTTTATGTAAGATCCGGGTTTTTAACAAGACTTGCATCTTTCACTTGGTTCTTCCGAAAAACCACTTGTAGATCTTTAGATCTACTAGTTTAGAACCTTATTTTACAAGAAAATTTACATTTACTCAAGTTCATGTTTCATGAGTGGAAGGGTTCATCATCTTTTATAATTTTAACACTAACATAGTACTAGTTCATGTTCTTGAACATGATCTAGTATGGTTAGATGATGACCCATCCCACTTCTAGTAACAAACAAAATCAAATAATCACAACTAGACAAGTTTCACAAGATTTACACAACTAGTTTCTCTCTATCCAACTTGTTCATCTTCTCTTTAAGACTTTATGTTATGTTCTTGTGTGTTTTTTATTTTTAACCATTATATCTACTATTAACCACTTTAAACAAGATCAAGACGATGTTTAGACGCACTTACTACTAGCTCGAGGCTAGGGAAGAAACAAGACGTAAAAGTGTGGATAAAAGAAAACAAGAGTGGTCCTTGAGCTTCCGGGTGCACCAAGCTTAATTGTATGATCTTTAACACTTTTGAGTGTATGGAAATTGCTTGAAAAAGAACACTTGAATGTGATGGTGGGTGTGGTTGTGGTCTCGGCCGAACACAAAGAAAGGGAAGAGAGAGTTGTTTTCTAAAGTTGTTGATTTGTGAAATGAAAGCTTAATCCCTTATGCAATTAAATAGACCAAGATCACCCTTAATTGTGAAGTAACCATTTAGTTAGGATTTCTAATATTTAGTTGGTATATTATTATGTGTGTTATAATATAAAATGTGTTAGGGTGTTCGGGGACCCTAACTAGCTCAGAAAATTAAAAACAATGTCTTTGGCAATATTTTTATGTTCCGGGTAAAGTCCGGTTGTTCGGTTGGATATTGATCCGTTAAAGTGTTAAATAAGTATTTAAAGTGTCTTTTATATTGTTTTTTTTTTTGTGACACGATAAATTACCAACACTTTGGAAAGTGTCTAGAATTATTTTACCAAGTTTTTGCACTTTACTAGTTTTGTTAAAAGCTGAATTTTTTTTTATGTAGTGCAGAATTTTGTAATTACTGTATGTTTTAGGCACTTCCGGTCACTATAACTATCACCTAGTGACACAGTTTTATGGTTCTCACCTCCCTACACTCCCTACTAGTGTAGTAATCTACTCCCGGCTCATACTGGCCTCAGAACAATGTCTGTTTTGGTGCTGGTAATGTCAGCATGTTTACTGGGTTATCCGTTTAGTGTGCTAACTGTGCTTTTGTGCATCAAGGTTGTCACTAATGTTAGTGTGTATGTAATAGAGTGACAGTATAAAATGTGATGCAAGAGTATGTATGTATCAGAAATCAAGAAGCAGTTTAACCACAATTGTAAGCAAGCACAGTAATTAAGCATTAATTAAATATTAATTAATTGTACGGATACCTGGTTTTGTGAGGGTTGTCACATTCTCCCCCCTTTAAGAAAATTTCGTCCTCGAAATTTGTACTACCTTAACCCCTTATAGTTTCGTCACATGTGTATGTATATAATAGTACCGAGGTAGATAATTATCAAACCGAATCAAACCTTACTCACATTCGGCGAGTCCAAGAATATATAATAACCAGAATCCTAGGGTTAAAAGGTGTGTGCTTTTAGCATTTGTTGTCAAAGGTACAAGACGTACTTGACGTATAGTCTAGTGTAATCCAGCTAGCAGGGGGAGGGGTTCCACAAAAGAGAGGTTTTGACTAAAGATTCTCAAACGATCGATCGCAATATGCAAACGAGTTTTCACGAACCCTAGCATCCGTTATATGAATTCAAAATCAACAACTCAAAGGAAATAGTAAGGTGATCTGTCAACTCCCGAGTAGATGAATGGTAAGATTTAGTGTGTTGAAAACTTGATTTGCGATAATACGCCGAGTGAATATAAGCGAATCCGGTGTATCCTTGCCTTGATTTGTAGTTGCATCAGAAATGTTTAAATGACAAGTCAACAAAAGTATGTGTAGTTTTGCGTGAAACGGTTGACCATGGTTAGCACAAGCTATAAGTTTGTAATGACGCCACAGGGTGTCGCAATGACATAATTCAATAATAGTGGTGATTGAACAAGTTCACCGTGTTCTTAAACCAACGAAAGTGTACCGAAACAGGCCTGAAGATTTGATTTACATAATGTTACAAAGTCTTTATTGAATACGGAACATCAAAGAGTCACTGTTTTTTATCGAAGGATGAAAAAAATATTAAGTACCGCAAGGCATTAGATTGTCAACGAAAGAATCGTTAGGAGGTACATTGTGCTTATGAAATGAATATATGTACCATTGCTTTAACACACAATTGTGTTGAGACTTCTTTGATTGTGAATTTCAAAATGGATTGTTAACAAATAAATAGGCAATTAAATCCGTGTATGAAGTGAGTAACCAATTAAGCGCAAGCTTCGATTTTTGTGAAAGTATTCCTACAAGGTGTTGTAACCAACAAATGATTTAGTGAAGTCGTAGACCAAACAAGTCTACTACGACTCGAAACAAAAGAATCTTTGCCAAATTATTAGAATATGATGCTCTCAATACATCATATGGCGTCTCAAATCAACATGTGACAGGGATAAGTTCAATCAATTGAACTTATTTTCAGCGTAACTCGACAATAAACGTATGTATCAACAAAGGAAATCTCGGCATGGTACAAAATAAATTATGAATGTAATTTGGAATAAAAGAAGTTTCAAGAGAGTGCGTTGACTTGACAGCAAGGGAGCCATTGATTACAATAATTTAGGTCATTCGAATCATAATTCAGTAATCAGATTTAGCAACATAATATTTGAACCTTAGTGAAGCGTTTATTCAAAATGAAACCGCATGCGTAACAAAAGGTGCATGGATTATATATAAGTTTTCAAGTAATGAAGCGGTGTGTAACTGCTAAAATGGAAAAGTGACCAAACATACAAAGCAAACGTGTGTTCGCTCTTAGCAAAGAGAATCAACGTGATGCAACTACCTTGAGAGGAGTAGAGATGCAAACATCTACTTGCTAGCAGTAAAAGTGAAAATTTCAACGAAGGAAAATGACATGTTTGTCAGGTTAATGATGGTTGATTGAGTTGACAGATATGGTTCCTAAGTGATAAACTCTCATGAGTTTGGACCTGGGTTCCCAAAGGTTCCTAATATATGTTTCCTAGATCCTCCAGATTTCGTATCCCGTGTAGATCTGGTTTGTGCATTATGTAGGAAACGCCACCTTTGTATGTGTCTAAGATCAAGTCATTGTTCCACAATTTTCCCCGATGCACTTTCTTCCCGAATTCACTGCTAACGACGCTCGATCGTCGATCAGTCGTGTAATACTTGTTGGATGCTCGCAGTTAATCAAATAAGTAAGTCATCAGTTCTTAGCAAGAGCCACCGACTCTGGTTAGCTAGCTCGTCCGACTCCCGGTCATTTGAAAGTCATCGTCCTTTCTTTTGACGAGCAGCACTGAGGTTATCCAAAACAAAAGTTTTGGTCTGTTATCTTCCTTCTCTATCAGCTTCTGAAGCTTCACTGTCAATCCTTGCACCTCCGAAGGTGTAAGTCGTTAAGGGGGTACTGACTGCAGGCGCGACGCCTGGAATCAATCTGATGCGAAATTCGACTAGTCGTTGAGGAGATAATTCTGGCAAGTCTTTGAGGAAGACTTCAGGATATTCTCCGATCACGGGGGTATCTTCAAGTTTTAGTTCTTTGGCTCCCTTGTCCCCGACATGAGCCAGAAAACAACACATTCTTCCCACAACAACTTTCGTGCCTTAAGCAATTCATGATCTGTGGTGGCGTATCCTGCTTCGTGAGTCACGATCGTTCCTTCATTCGTCATCAAGGTGCGGATATCAACCTCCGCTCGACCGCTTGGCAACTAATCCACCCCAATTACCTCGCCGAAGCTTCCCAGCTCAACTGGCAGTAGATCTATCGTAAACTTGCGCTCCCCGGTTTTTTTATTTGGTCGCCTCCAGTTACTGCGTTGGCTTCCACTAGCTTCCCCTAAGCTAGTTCTAATGGGTACTGGAACATCTACTTACTCGCTACTTAAACCAATTATACTCTTGAACTCTAGTGGTGCGAATCGTAAAATTTGCAACAGTATTTGGCAATACAGACGCATAACATTGAGTAATTCGGGACGTACCGATATCCATGCTTGAATCCCTGGCGTGTCTCCCTAGCTCCGGTGGGGAGCTTTCATCCTTGTGCCTGATTGTTTTTAGGGCAATATCTTCTGAAATGCTTTTTGCTTCCACAGTTTAAACAACCTCGAGCACGTTTTTGTTTATCACTCATTCTGCCTTGGTAATTGTCATTGTCGTTGTTTCCTTCGTGATTCTCACTACCATCTTGGCCTCCATTACTATGTTCAGTATTTTTCCAACAAGTTACTTTGGGATGCCCCCTCTTACCACAGTTATCACATTTTCCATATTTGCATCGCCCGACATGATAACGTAAACAAATGTCGCACTTTGGTAGGATACCCTTGTAATCCTTTCCCTTTTTGGCCTTCTTTTTGTTATTTGCCCGAGTAACCTTCTTGAAATTTGCAAGCTTTCTCTTGTTATCTCCAGATGGCTCTACAGGAGTCTCCTTTTTCTCTTCCGAAGTGCAAAATTTTCCTTGTCTAATCACTTCTTCAGTGAGCGCCACGCTTATATCGATAGCCTCGGTGATCCTTGAAGGTTTAGACGCTGTTACCAGGCTTAGAATCTGAGGTGCCAATCCCCCTATGAAACGTTCAAATCTCCTAAACTCTGGTCCCACCAGGAGCGTAGCAACTTGTGATAAATCGTTAAATTTCCGCACATACTCAGCTATATTTGGTCCTTCCATCTTCAAGTTCCACAGTTTAGTTTCCAACTTCTGGACTTCTGCCTTCGAGCAATATCTCTTACGCATCAGATCTTTCAGCTCATCCCATGTCAAAGCATTCGCAGCGGTCTCGCCCATTGTTTGAACTTGAAGGTTCCACCATGACAGAGCCTCATCTACCAATAGTCCAGCTATATACGTGACCTGATGTTCGGGGTCACATTTGCTCAATCGTAAAACAAAATCCGTCTTTTCAACCCAGCGCACGAAGGCTAAGGCACCCCCAGTGTCGTCGAACTCTCGAGGTTTGTGGTCCAAGAACTGCTTGTAGGTGCAGCCTGCGATGTAAGCAACATTATTCGCGTAAGGCCTTAGCAAAGCACTCGTGGAAATGTCCAAACGTTTTGTAATGTGTCTTAAAGGACTAGACATTACCGTTGGGGGGGTTATTTCCCGAGGTACCTCCGCTGCAATCGGAGCGACGAGCCTCGTACCGTGCGATGGCCTGTAAGAGGCGCTCTTGCATTTCTGCCTCTGTTGTCGGTAGAGGGTTGTTGATATCGATGTTCCCTTGAGTCGACATCTTCCTAGAAGAAGGTCGGTTAGGTCAGGTCTTGTTAATGACATGAGCACACAAGTCTCCTTTTAACGAATAAGACCTCAGAAATGTATTACATATACGTATATACGCAGTCGTTATAACATTCAATCACATATTATCACAGTTATTGCACAATTTGTAAATAGGAATGTAGCAAGTAAGCATGTAGCATTATAGTTGTAGCACAAATATGTAAATTAACAGCGTGCTTAGTGAGGACATAGCGACTAAGTTTTTCATTAGTTATTAGTCACAAATATTGTCGCATGTTTAAAGATGATTGGGCTTTCATTATCCTTCGGCCACAATCACTATGTCTAACAAAATGTATCACATCGAAAGGGACACAGGGTCACCCTACCCTTGTCCAACAGGTATATTAGTGCATCAAAATTTCGTAATCAGAAGTGGTCCTCAAAAGTCTCCGCAATCCCGGCTTATCATTAGTGTCTTTACCCAAGTGTAATGCAATCCGCATAATCCAGAAACCAACTATACTGGTGACTGAGGTGGAGGAGGATAGAAAAGTGACCGCTAGCATGCGTAATCTCCTCCTCGAGCTTGTATATATATATATATCGAAGTAGTTAACTAATCTGCCGCCCGATAGTAAAGAAATAAGTATCAGAATCCTGGGAACGGTGTAATAGCAACGGTCGAGAGCGCAAAAGGAACCTTGATGTATGTGGCGAATCAAAGTATGCTGGTAATAGACATGGTGGAGGACGTGGTGTCTCACATAAACTTTTCTGACAAAATGCTGTCTTGTGATGTAGACACTTAAATCATGTTTTCGGTTATGTAATGTTTTGCATTTGAAGTTACTAATTGTGGTGTCAGCTCAAGCCCCAACATTATACGACTTATATCCTCAAACTGCAGCTGATGTGACAGATGTACTCATCCCGTGTGTGGCCTCCATAAAACATGGGATGGTAAGGGTCTAAAATTTAGCATAGTGCATTATAGGAACCATCGAAATGGTTTGTCCAGCGATGTAGAGATGAATGCATCAGACGGTGCGGCATGTGAGGTCGTAGAAAATGCTGTGGTGGCAAAAGGAATCGTCACGCGGGTGCTGACCTGGAGTACCTTCCCGGGGTGCGGGTATGTTTTGAAAGGAAGCGATAGGCTCGTTGGCGCAATGGACGTCGGTCTTCATAAGGGAAGAGGAGCTACATTAGTGGCTGCGGGTGCAAGAACAAACGTCTCAACGAATGAGGAGATTGCCAGATGCAGGTAGATATATAAGAGGTGCAATGTCAGGCGGACCTAAAAGAATCAGGATCATGATCACGTAAAGGTGTAGGTTCAGCAGGTGCAACATCGAGCTGACCCAAAAGGTGTTGAAGCTAGCTCAAAAGCAGGCTCTGGGTCATGTAACGATGTGATGCCTCGAGCAGGTGATAGAGCAGCAGCCATGTTGTCGTCGTCTGCGTCAGTAGTAGAAAGTTGTAATCCAGCTATTTGTAAGGTTGCAGATACCACAGACTTAAAGGAGTCTGAATGCATGCTAGAATCAAAGGGTAGCTTGTTAACAAGGGTATTAAGAAGTGAATTTAGTAACAGTGTTCCCGTCAAACTTTCTATCGTCATAGGTGTCGGCAGTAGGACCATCGATAAGCATGTCAACGTCGTCATAAATTGTTTGTCGAGTAGCCAACCTTCAGTAGAATGTCCGCAGGAGGCGCATCATCGAGGATCGGAGCCATGGTGTGTCCATCATCGGGATGACCAGTGATAGAGTGGTCATGGATTGAAACAAGAGTGACAGAAAGATTCTTGTCAGAGAAACCATCGGTAAAGTATCACCAAAATCCGGTAGCACGGACTGTTGGAAGTCATCCTCGTCCTTAGTCAGCATATCAGGATCGCCCTCAGTGTCTGATGTAAATGTCTCTGGCGCAGATGTAGTCTCATTATCTGTGGCGGTGGCCGTAGGGTTATCAATATCTGATAACTCGTTCTCTAAATAGAGTGATATGTGTGCCGGTGCGTAGCATGTATATCCATAGTAATTATGAACAATTTGTGTATGCAAGAACTACCACATGTGCACGTTTATCGATAATTAGCAATTAAGCATGTATGTAGTAAAAATGAAAGTATGTAGTCACAATCAACGCAAGCAAGAAATCCTCCTAGTCTCCCCAGACTATACTTAGCGCGTGGTACGAAGACTTGGCAACATGCCAGAAACACTTATATATAGGAAGTGCCAGCGGCGTATCCACCATGCTTCAGACATGTCATCCTCGCCTTCGGCGCTACTCCCTGGTCTCTAAGACCAACCTCCCAGCCTCTAAGACTAAATCATTGGTCCCTAAGACCATCCTCCCAGTCTCTAAGACTAAACCTCCCTCGGTATCTAAGGCTGAACCTCCCAATCTCTAAGATTGAATCCCTCAGTCTTTTAAGACTGAACCTCCCTCTTCATCTAAGGCTGAACTCCCTCAGTCTCCCTGACTGAAACTCCCCATCCTTTAGGGCTGAACTCCCCCAGTCTCCCTGACTGAACCTCCCCAGTCTTTAGGGCTGAATTCCCTCAGTCTCCCCGACTGAACCTCCCCAGCCTTTAGGGCTGAATTCCCTCAGTCTCCCCAACTGAACCTCCCCAGCCTTTAGGGCTGAATTCCCTCAGTCTCCCCGACTGAACCTCCCCAGGCTTTAGGGCTGAATTCCCTCAGTCTCCCCGACTGAACCTCCCTAGCCTTTAGGGCTAAATTCCCTCAATCTCCCCGACTGAACCTTCCCAGCCTTAAGGGCTGAATTCCCTCAGTCTCCTCGACTGAACCTCCCCAGCCTTTAGGGCTGAATTCCCTCAGTCTCCCCGACTGAAATATAAATTTTGAAATGTGTATTTGTGCTTTTTGTTTGCAAAAATGTTTGTGCCGTGGACCTGGACGTTTAGTGTATGCAATGTAAAATGTTTGAAAATGTTTTCGTGAGAGCCCTGATGATCATAGTCTAGACTCGAGAAAGAATCCTAGTTCGCTATAATCGAGGCTCTGATACCAAGCTGTCACACCCTGACTTTTGCGGAAGCGTGGGTTTATTGATGTGACTTCTTAATATCATAGCAACAATCATAACAATGCTATATGATAAAAACATGAGATATTCATCCGTTAATAAAGTTTAGAAAAATACCATATTATACTTGTCTTAAAACAACATTCACAAAATAAGTTACAACCTTGGCTTGATTTAACCGAGTTCATAAAAACTTAGCAAAAGACTTTAAACAATACTAGGTTTAGAGATATGTAACCCGTCCAGGAAGAGGTTACACCTTCTAAACCCTACAACCCTGGATGACTTCTTTATTCAAACGCAGCTTGAAAAATATGCATACCGTGCCAGATCCATTAGTTTCCTGAAATACATGTAGTTTGAAAAATCAACATAAAGTTGAGCGAGTTCATGTGTAAGTGAGTATGTATATACCTTTGTAATATATATGTATGTATGAAAATCCCTGGTATGTAGCAATTAAGGAAAAAGAGATCACCATTGGGTTGCAAAGCCAACGATATGTGTGAAGTGATGCAGGAAGACTCAAACCTAGCAGATTTGTGCGACGGGCACATAGTCACTGCCTGGTCCACTAAGCGGACTCAGGAGTGGGGCTCGCTACACCCAAATAGATCTATCACTAATGACCCTTGGTCCTACAATGAGGATTAATGGCCTCTAGTTCCAGCCTACCCACTCACATGATCTAAATAGTAAACCCTCCTTAAGCTAACCATACCATGTATAAAGGTATCCGCGATTACTGTAACATGTATTCCACCCCCGAAGTATAAAAACTGAAAACAATTAAGAGAAAAGGGGGACATGAACTCACTGAAGTGCGTCTCGAAATAGTCAATCCCAAATCAACCTGCTGCGTGACGACCTACACGTACAAATTCCTATTAGACGGATGGTCGTGCCATGGCTTAAGGTTTAACGTTTTGTTGGAGAAATAGTTTGGTAACTATTCCGTAATCACACTTCTTATTTATTTTATAAGAGTATTCCTTCCCAAGGATGGGGGTTTTAAAACATGTGTACGTTATAATCCCGAAAATATATTTTAAGTCTCACTTGTCTAAAATATTTTAATTCCCAAAAATATACATATTTTTCCCAAAAATATTATATTTTACTTCATACAATTTCCAAAATAATACTTATCGAAATACACATTTAAGAGTATTTTCCGAAAATACATAAGTTACATTTTAAAGTTCGCGTTGTAATAACAATACCGGTGTAACTTAAATATTTATTTTGTGAGAGCGTAGATATTATTTGGAAGTCGTATTTTCATGATATTTCAAGTAATATTATTTTTACCCTAAAAATAATATATCTCTGGTTCACAAAATAATCACATAATCACACAAGCGTCTTGTTATAAAATATATATTCTAAATATATATTTAACAGGTTTTATTTACGAAAACCCACCTCCGAATACTTGGTAATTTTGTAATAAAAATCATGGCGAAGTTTATTTTGAAAACCAAGTCAAAAACATATTTATGATCAAAAATATTTCTAAGCGTTATATTTCTAGAAAATTTTGGCCAGAGTTTCCTCTGTAACTGGAGGTGGCCACGCTTTCAAGCATATCATTTTCTTTTCAGAATTCAATCGAGCAATTTTACAATCATTAACATACAATTTTTAAACATCACACTTGACAAAACAAGCCTAAATCACAAACTCATGAACTTGAAAGTTACGTAAAAATACGTAGTAAGTTGCTAGCGTATCTAGTAGGTTTTGTTAACTTTAAAAACATGTTTAGTTTCTTAAAAAAAAACTTTTATTTTTATAGAACTTGAAGTTTAACAACTTCTTGTCATAATTTACAAAAATATTTCTTTATGAAATTTCATTGTTACACAAGTATTTACACACTAGTTTAGTTACTAAAATGCTTTTAGTTTATGTAAGATCCGGGTTTTTAACAAGACTTGCATCTTTCACTTGGTTCTTCCGAAAAACCACTTGTAGATCTTTAGATCTACTAGTTTAGAACCTTATTTTACAAGAAAATTTACATTTACTCAAGTTCATGTTTCATGAGTGGAAGGGTTCATCATCTTTTATAATTTTAACACTAACATACTACTATTTCATGTTCTTGAACATGATCTAGTATGGTTAGATGATGACCCATCCCACTTCTAGTAACAAACAAAATCAAATAATCACAACTAGACAAGTTTCACAAGATTTACACAACTAGTTTCTCTCTATCCAACTTGTTCATCTTCTCTTTAAGACTTTATGTTATGTTCTTGTGTGTTTTTTATTTTTAACCATTATATCTACTATTAACCACTTTAAACAAGATCAAGACGATGTTTAGAGGCACTTACTACTAGCTCGAGGCTAGGGAAGAAACAAGACGTAAAAGTGTGGATAAAAGAAAACAAGAGTGGTCCTTGAGCTTCCGGGTGCACCAAGCTTAATTGTATGATCTTTAACACTTTTGAGTGTATGGAAATTGCTTGAAAAAGAACACTTGAATGTGATGGTGGGTGTGGTTGTGGTCTCGGCCGAACACAAAGAAAGGGAAGAGAGAGTTGTTTTCTAAAGTTGTTGATTTGTGAAATGAAAGCTTAATCCCTTATGCAATTAAATAGACCAAGATCACCCTTATCCATCATGTAATATGCTACCAATTTACCCAACATAAACCAATAGAATAGTCAAAAGAAGTGTGGGGATGTCCCCACACCATGCAACCGTCAAAAAGAAAAGGTGGGTTATGGGGTTGGGATTTAATTGTGAAGTAACCATTTAGTTAGGATTTCTAATATTTAGTTGGTATATTATTATGTGTGTTATAATATAAAATGTGTTAGGGTGTTCGGGGACCCTAACTAGCTCAGAAAATTAAAAACAATGTCTTTGGCAATATTTTTATGTTCCGGGTAAAGTCCGGTTGTTCGGTTGGATATTGATCCGTTAAAGTGTTAAATAAGTATTTAAAGTGTCTTTTATATTGTTTTTTTTTGTGACACAATAAATTACCAACACTTTGGAAAGTGTCTAGAATTATTTTACCAAGTTTTTGCACTTTACTAGCTTTGTTAAAAGCTGAATTTTTTTGTATGTAGTGCAGAATTTTGTAATTACTGTATGTTTTAGGCACTTCCGGTCACTATAACTATCACCTAGTGACACAGTTTTATGGTTCTCTCCTCCCTACACAACCTACTAGTGTAGTAATCTACTCCTGGCTCATACTGGCCTCAGAACAATGTCTGTTTTGGTGCTGGTAATGTCAGCATGTTTACTGGGTTATCCGTTTAGTGTGCTAACTGTGCTTTTGTGCATCAAGGTTGTCACTAATGTTAGTGTCACACCCCAAATTTCCACGTGTCACCGGTGGGCCCGGTAGGGGAGTATCGTGACGTGGTTGGCAACATCGTAGTCAAACAACACAATATTTAAATGCACAGCGGAAGCAAAAGGATAAATATATTACAATCCGAAATAATGTACATCAAAGTATTATGACGGAAGTAAAGGATCCACAGGCGGATCATAAATAAAATAACATTGTCCAACAGACATTAGGCATCTAAGCTTGCGAGACTCTTTATTGATGCTAGGAGTAGCCAGCCAATTCCGATTAGTACCTGCACTTAGCCTTTTTGGGAAAATACGTCAGTTTACACCGGTAAATACAATCAACCGACTCATTTTGAAAAGAGTTTAAAAAAAAGGATTTAAGGCACAAGGCACAAATAATAATTTTATAACTTGGGATAATTATTTAAATATATAAACTTGTACAGGATTTACATGTTTCTTATGCGTTCAGTAGCCCGGATCGAGCCGGGTTAAAGATTAATGGACACACCACTTTAATTATGAGACACTGACAGGTGTACGCCTACACCTGTGTGCTAAGGTCGTGGCCATTTCGTAAAATGATGCCAGGGATATCCGGGACAACGGTCATTAACCCCCAAAGGCTTTAAGTAAACAAAACAAATTAAACGGAGACATCTCAATAATTTAACCATAATAAGATTAAATATTCAACGCCCGACCAAGCGGTATTTTATACATCGTACCCCAAGCCCGTATAGGGAAATAAGTTAAAAGTATTTACCTGAGCTAAATATAAATTCAATCCCAGCGGTATCAAATCAGCAAGTACAGATAGCTTTTACTGGGCTCCTAAATCTGGAACGAAGGTTTTTAATAACCTATTAGAATCCTAACGGGTCTTTAATTAAGTCATGACTTAGACCGGTTAGTTTTTCAAAAGGAAGATACGGTTCAAACGCTTGATAAGGCGAAGACTGGAATGGAATGTCATTTTGACCCGAGAAGTTCGGAGACTTGTATAATATGGGTATATTATACACATTCTGGATTTTGAGATAAAACCGATAAGGTTTGACCCGTTTCGGCTAATTTATGTAAACTAGTTACATAAACCGAACCGAACGCGTACGAAGCGTAACGGGTAACCATAAGAGTCCTAAACAGGTTTCCTAAGTTAACATGCCTTAAATATGTTGTGATATCAGTAGGATACCTTCCGTTATGCCCAAAACGAGTTTAATCTCATATTAAGCCCCATAGGGGTATTTTGGTCATTTTAAAGATTTTAAAAGGGATCCATTAAGCTTCTGTGATCCGGGTCTGAATAAATCAGTAAAATAGTTTATTTTAACTTGGTATATCAGTTGGTGTTAAGTCCTATGTGGCAAAATGGTTTTAGACCCTTACTATGCGCTTAATACGCGTATAACGCCGTACGGGTTAAAATAGGATTCTGAGTTTTCTGGTCATTTAAACAGGCTTAAAACACTTCATTTATTATTTAAAATCAGTAGCAATTTGATTGGTATCAAAAGGATTTATAAAACTCATTTTATACCCGAAAAGGGTATATTCGGTATTAACCGAATTAAGGCGCTAATCCTAGCTTATGATCAGTTTAAAAATAATTAAAAATATTCAAAAATCCCAAAATATTATTTAACATCAGTGGGTAAAAGTTTTGGTGTCAAAAATTGGGTTTAGATAGGCTTTACGCTAATGACGCCGTTTAATTAGTAAAAGTGTTTATAATTACGTCATTAAGCGTAACTCCTAATCTAGACTTCCGATTGACGTGAAAATTTACAGACATGTTCAATAATCAGTAACAAAGACTTTTATACTTTCACATCTTCAAAAATCTCGTTTTATAAACATAAGGGCATTATGGTAATTATTTAGGCATTTAACGGAAACGTCGGATAGTTAAGGATTCGGGTAGCATAAACGCAGAGGATTATACTAACATGTATCAAGGTCTTAATGGAACTTTAAGGCATGTCTAAACCTATCAAAACCGGGTCAGAATCGAGGTCAAAGCAGAAAGTCAAACTATGCGACTTTTGGCTCCGAATCGGTTCAAAACTGAGAGTTGTCGAATCAAACAAGCCTAGACAAGTTTTCATACTTATTTTCAGATTATATATCTGATAAAACAGGCTACACGCCTTCTGTATCGTTAATTTTGCGATTTATGGTTCTGTTGACTTTTTCGGAAGAAGTTTGACTCGACGAATGACATAGTTAGATCGGGAATCAAAGGGTGCCCTTTTAAGGGTTAATTTCCCACAATATTACCAACTTGTAAAAACTTTCGTTTCAACAAACCGCTGGACCGTTTATGATTTATCGCCAAGTCAAACCGTAGTTACGACGGTTTGACTTCTAGGTTATAAACGAATCAAGACTCAATTTAGAAGGGTCAATGATACTTACGTAAGTCTAATAGATGTTTTGTGAGCCTTGTATCAGTTCCAGAGCTCCCCCAAATGTCCAGAAGTTGATATGTGTTGAATGTTGAACATAAGACTTTTTATAAGAACTTTTGATCATCAAAGATTGATTCCAAATGAGTGTAAGATGATCCAAGATGCATGTATATGGCCTCTACAAGCTGTAAACCACCTTAGACAAGCCCATAGAGTCGAAAACCATCAATTAAAGTCGGTTATAACAGCTTAACAGGCACCTGCCTGTTTTTTCCGCATCTGCAGGTCTGTCGCGGCCCGCCTGAGATATAAGCAATCCTTACGCGGGCCGCCTGGGACATGACTTCAGGTTTCAAATTTTCAGTTATTGCATTTTCAGTCCCTGGTCCTTCTAAACGTCGCTTTCACCTTGTTTCTTGCATTATAAACCCTCTAACTTGATTTATAAGGGCTTCAAGACTTATACCATCTTTGTGAAGTCCTCGGGTAACTTTGTGATCACCCGAAAAGCCCTAATTTTCAATGTTGACGATTCTAACCCTCACACACGAATTTTATCACAACTTTCTCATACGACAACGAAACTTGGTGAAATTTTTATGGTGCATTCTAGTGAGCATAATTAATCGTTACAAGGCTTCGGGTTTGCTATAAGGTCACTCAGAGGTATATCTTTAACATGTTGACACATTTAACCCCTGTAGTTTGTAATCTCTCACTTTCTTTCACAATTCGCTTCGTATGATCCATGATCCATTCGTTTAAGGTTATAAACATCATGTAGGGTTATTGTAAAGTATATTTATTCATTGTTGACATTTTGAACCCTTATATTCACACAGTTTCATTGTTTGTCAACTTTAGTCCTTCAAGAACATTCTTTCACACGTTCCAAGGTTATGACACGTGTCAAGACATTATAGGACGTAAATTTTCGGGGTGTTACATCCTCACCCCCTTAAAAGAAATCTCGACCTCGAGATTTGTTAAAATGCTGGAAGTACTCTTTGTCGCATAAGGGACTTAACTTTTATAGCATATCTGGAGTCTTTCCAAGCTCCCATAGTGGCTCTTATATTAGGCGTATATATCCTTTTGGAGCTTCTTGACCTGTCAATCCTCAATCGATACAGGGTGCTCATCACATCATAATTCTGCATATCATTATGTGATAGTGCTTCTTGACTTATTGGCGGAGCACATCCTCCAGTCACTAGTGTGCAATGTATTGCGAGCTCCGTCAAACTCTTAATTAGGTTTTAGCTTTCAAGCTACTTGATCTTGATACATTTGATTTCCTTCGAATGATTTCCATATATTCAGAGCTTAACTAGCCTGATAATTTCACAAATTTGGTACACCCTTCCTGGGTGATATCTTTTGTTAAACCATATTCCTTAAAAAGAACTTAGGAAGTTTGCTATTTTCATAACTCCTTGATTTCTTGCCGTATACTGGCAACCTACAATCGATTATGGATTTGTATAATCTTATTTGTTGTCCCCCAGGCAACTTTCAGATCTTGATAATTGGACTTACCAATTCTCTATCTAACACTAGACAATTAACATTCCATCTATACAAGGTCTCCAAAGGAGTAACCTTAATACTTACATATCCATTATTATAAAAAAAAGCTTTATTTTTAAGGTGAGATGGTTATTCCAACCACTGCTTAGCTAATGTTTAGGGAATAGCTAATCCTTGCCGTTAGTCGAACAGATCGACGATCCTGGGCAGTTGATGGCAATTTCTTAATCGTTACCTAATTAGGGTTGCGGTAAATAATGCATAAGTAAAACGAACCGTCTTTCATCATGGACTATCCCGTATTCTCAGGATATTGAGTTAAGCTATATGAACCCTCTATTTTAAACTTAGTTAATCAGGGTTTCGATTCTTCCAATGATGGTACCAACCGTCTTGGAGATTTCAAAATAACACAGCCTTAAACGGAATTTAAACCGTAACTCTACCTGCCTCTCAGGGGTAAACAGGGTAATATTAGGAGAAGATAATCTAGGTACAAGGAGTTTACAGAGAGATTTCCATATCTCGGGCTCTAGTTCACCCATAATTGCTTGTGTCAAATTAGTGACACATTCATGTTACTAGTCCACAAATTCCTTAATCGGGAACATTTACTTGGACAATTCCATTCTGGACATCTCCTTTGAATACCATTAGTACTTTAGTACACTATGACCATCGGAATATCTTTGTGGTCCCATGTATTAAACCTCCATACTGATCAGGCATGGAAGCAATCTATGGAACTTATTAAGATATACCAATCCTCATATGGCGCTTTTATCATACCATCTGGTAATCGGAATCGATAGAGATTAAAGAGATATCTACTATGTACACTGTCGCACTTCCTTTTAGAGAAAGGATACTTTTAAAATTCTACGACTGAAGGTTTCTGATAAGAACAAAAGAAATGGTTCTTATGATTTGCCAGAAGGTTCTACCTTACACTTAACATCTGGGGTTCTTACAGGGAAAAATTTCTAAAAGTTTGCTAAGTTTATGGTCTTGTGGGAGACTTAACTGCACCCGAAACCACAAGTAATTTATAGCAATAAATTCACAATAAGGGTTTATCTGGTGAAATTCACAATATGAGCTGTCTCTAATTATTCAACAGGAGGGTTAAACGCCTCCATTATTAATCCTTCTAACTTAGCTGTAAAATCTTAGATAACTTTAGGGCAGTCTCAACTTTGACTGATTACTTCTTAATCATTATAACGTGGGTAGCTGAGGTAGATCCATAATGGATTCTTAATGAGTAGGTTTTTAAACCTTAATGTGCCCTCTCATTGCCAATGCTAACCACTTATAATTATGTGCTGTAATAGGGTACTATCTCAGCCAATGAATTAAAATTTGCGACACACTGTCGACAGTCTAGAACTTTTATGGCGAGAGTCAGAAAATTCTTATTCCGTCTTTTCCCTTTTTTTTCGCGAAACGGATATCAGGTTTTTCTAATAAGGTTCTTAAAACTTGGACCGTTCCATAATGTATAATATGATCTTTCTTGAGGATTTCCTTAACGTCCTCACTAATTTAGGGTATTGTCATCAAGTGACTGTGATGTATGCTTTACCAGGTCCTTTCCAGCATAACCGTTGATATACCTAATGGTTTCTACTTCATCCATCAATTTTTATTGAAATCGATGGCCCCCTTTTTATTATTGAAATCTCTTTCTGAGTTTTTCCATACTCGAAGTTTTGGTATTAAATACCGAATTCACCAAGTGCTTAGTCAACCTAAGAAGGATAAGTAGGTGATTGTAGTAAGAAGTAAGGAAATTATTGTACGTGTGCTTATATTAAATAAGAATGGAAATTTCACAAACTAGGCACCTAGCTCGGTTGGCTAGGCACGCGAAAGGGTACGGCCTAGACCCAGGTTCGATTCCGGGGACGGCCAATTCCACCATTTTTTTATGTTTAATATTAATTAATCGCACAGATGCATGTAATTATGAGGGTTGTCTCATAAGGAGTCTTGATAATTAATTACTTCTTATCACCCACAATATGGGCTTGATTTTCAAGACAAACCATCGATTTTTATTACTATATCGAGTCCTCTTATTAACGAAACAAGGACAGCGGAGAAGGGTAATTCCTAATGGATATAAAACATCCATTTAATATAGCTGGAGCAGTCTCCGAGGTGTTATCGGTCAATTTTACTTTATACTTAACGCTTAGAGTCGTTAACAGGCAGATTTAATGATTTACAATATCTATTGTCTATGAGAGACTTATCTGAACCTGAATTAAATAATACTCTAACATGAGCGTTATTGATATAGAAAGTACCTGTTGTGACCTTGTCATCTTGGATAGCCTCTTGAGTATACATTTGGGAGTTTTCGGTTTTGGTCTTCTTAACTTCCTCAAGCTTTTTAGCATACTTAGGGCAGTTGGTCTTAATGTGCCCTCTTTGATTGCAACCATAGCAGGTTGCGTCCTCCATCTTCTTGCAGTCCAAGGTCTTATGCCCCTTGGACTTGCAGATCCCACATGCAAAAGTTCTCGACTGTTTATGCGAGTTCGATCCATACCTGCACTTCCCGAAGTGCTGTTTCTTGCAGGTTTTGCATTTGGGTTTTTCACCTGACTGCTGTTTGTCCTTTAAATACTTGCCATACCTAGCTGCTCCTTCCTTGGCAGCCTTAGGGCAATTAGTACTGATGTGGCCCTTTTCGCCGCAGCCATGACAGATCGCATCTTCCAATTTCTTGCAATCCAAGGTCTTATGACCCTTGGTTTTGCAAATTCCACATAAATTAGCACGTGGGTCGATGGTGCATTTTCCAGAATGTTGCTTCCTGCAGTTATTGCATTTGGGCTTTGCCCCTTTTTTCTTGGACCGGTTATGGTTTGAACCGGTCTTACCCTTTTTACGACCTTGAATTGGGGTATCATCGCCCTTCCGTTTGTGATCCCTCAGCACGCGATCCACAACGTTATTTATGGCCGTATTTAACATAGCCTGTAACTCGGTTCTTGTTAAGTTCAGTCTTACTTCATCATTCTGATTATCTGGATGATGGTGAGCTTCAGAGGAGTCAGCCATGGTGAAGCTTTGAAAGCTACTATCCAAGTAAAAACAATTTGTTTAATCATATAGTGAATCGTCGAATTTGATGAATAAATAGCCATGGCGCAATTAAACCATATAGGCCAATAGATAGAATTTAATTTATTTGATTATGTTTTGCCTAAGTTTAAATAAATCATCTTTGGCATTTAAGCGGAATATAATCCTTCATATTTATTAGACAGGGGACATAAGTCACGACTGCCAATGTCATACTGACATCTTTTATATATAGCACAAGGGCTTGTTCCAAAGGACTTATGATGGCTCAGAGACCTTGTCACTAGGGAAATTTTAAAACATAATCGATGATTCCTTTGGATCGGAAAATTCCATAATTCATTGTCTTGACAAGAATTTATGAAATAAAACTATCTTTTCATGTATACACCTTTTCCCGTAGGTATACATCCCAAATGGATGTTTTGATGCGTACATCATTTTCGACGTCTACCAGCCAAGATTCCTATTGGTCACTTACGCTAACTAAGGGATTTGTAAAATTCCTAATATAAAGGTGACAAGGGTGATTTTATCGCATCACTGATATCAGGAGTGTTAACACATTTTCAGATGTTAACAAGGATCTGAATCTCTTTTTAAACAGATTTTACCATCTTAGCTAGGTCTTTAATGACATTCAAGCTAGGTCAAACCTTTTTAGATTCTCCTTTAATAATTATACTGGCAGGAAAGGAATGATATTTATTTTATTCAGGATTTCTATCATAAATCCTGATTTACAAGTTAATAATAGCACAAATGGCCTAGTCGCATAGACAAATTTAATTTATAAACCATGATTTCAGAGAATCAAAGCATGAAGGTATTGCTGGCACAACAGGCCTAGTCACAAGGACATTTATAAATTATAAGCTATGATTTCAGAGAATCAAAGCATGAAGGTATTGCTGGCACAACAGGCCTAGTCACAAGGACATTTATAAATTATAAGCTATGATTTCAGAGAATCAAAGCATGAAGGTTTGAACCTAGTTCATTACCTTTATCTGACAGGGAGTCATCACTACCACTGTCTTTTGGTTCATATGGAAATGAACAGGGCCTGTAGGCGCTATATTACCACGTATGGTCAAAATGTGATCATCTCAAGTGATGATCTAAACCCTTGATTCAGAGATCATTATATTGGGTTAGGAATCTTTTGAAGAATCCATTAATAAGAATGACGTGTGTGATTTTAATGAATCACGTCTGTCGGGAGTGTTAACATATTTACAGATGTTAACAGGGATTCGAATCTTTTAAACAGGTCTTACCATCATGGCCCGGCCTTAAAATGACCCGAAGGCTGGGTTTCACTCTTAAGATTCTTATTAATATTTAACGCAGAACAATCCTAAATTGAGGTGTTAAATATGGATCTGAATCAAATTATGGAACTACCATCTTTGCTCTGCCTCAAAATATTGCGTGGCTAGGTCTCGTCCTTTTTAGATTTTGCCATTTTATATAAAGGTAGATCTTATAAAAGGAATGTCTGAATGAAAATTTAAAATTAAATATTCCACTATAAAATTAAAAATACAGATGTGCCCTAGACGGGACTTGAAAGGAATAGCGTTGTCCTCAAAGGAACTGAAAGGTAATTATGTCCTTATAAGGACTATTAAGGAAACGATTTTTAGCAAAAGGAGTTTCTTCTTCATTTCATTTCTGAATGCCTTCTCCTTGGTTGCATGTTTCGACCTAGCCGCTGTACGAAGGTCAGCAAATTAAGGCTCCTGGTGTGGAGAATTATTATTACGGCTTCTTCGCTTGGCGACGTATCCAAAATATAAAAATTTTGGAAGCAGAAATTCCAGATAAGGATTGAGAATATTCCTATGTTAAGTCTAGACTCAGAAGGTCAAGGTATGTGCTAATGTGTCATTGAGATTAAACACAAAAAGATAGTGTTTAATTCACTCAATGTTGGCTCTGATACCAACCTGTCACACCCCAAATTTCCACGTGTCACCGGTGGGCCCGGTAGGGGAGTATCGTGACGTGGTTGGCAACATCATAGTCAAACAACACAATATTTAAATGCACAGCGGAAGCAAAAGGATAAATATATTACAATCCGAAATAATGTACATCAAAGTATTATGACGGAAGTAAAGGATCCACAGGCGGATCATAAATAAAATAACATTGTTCAACAGACATTAGGCATCTAAGCTTGCGAGACTCTTTATTGATGCTAGGAGTAGCCAGCCAATTCTGATTAGTACCTGCACTTAGCCTTTTTGGGAAAATACGTCAGTTTACACTGGTAAATACAATCAACCGACTCATTTTGAAAAGAGTTGAAAAAAAAAAGGATTTAAGGCACAAGGCACAAATAATAATTTTATAACTTGGGATAATTATTTAAATATATAAACTTGTACAGGATTTACATGTTTCTTATGCGTTCAGTAGCCCGGATCGAGCCGGGTTAAAGATTAATGGACACACCACTTTAATTATGAGACACTGACAGGTGTACGCCTACACCTGTGTGCTAAGGTCGTGGCCATTTCGTAAAATGATGCCAGGGATATCCGGGACAACGGTCATTAACCCCCAAAGGCTTTAAGTAAACAAAACAAATTAAACGGAGACATCTCAATAATTTAACCATAATAAGATTAAATATTCAACGCCCGACCAAGCGGTATTTTATACACCGTACCCCAAGCCCGTATAGGGAAATAAGTTAAAAGTATTTACCTGAGCTAAATATAAATTCAATCCCAGCGGTATCAAATCAGCAAGTACAGATAGCTTTTACTGGGCTCCTAAATCTGGAACGAAGGTTTTTAATAACCTATTAGAATCCTAACGGGTCTTTAATTAAGTCATGACTTAGACCGGTTAGTTTTTCAAAAGGAAGATACGGTTCAAACGCTTGATAAGGCGAAGACTGGGATGGAATGTGATTTAGACCCGACAAGTTCGGTGACTTGTATAATATGGGTATATTATACACATTCTGGATTTTGAGATAAAACCGATAAGGTTTAACCCGTTTCGGCTAATTTATGTAAACTAGTTACATAAACCGAATCGAACGCGTACGAAGCGTAACGGGTAACCATAAGAGTCCTAAATAGGTTTCCTAAGTTAACATGCCTTAAATATGTTGTGATATCAGTAGGATACCTTCCGTTATGCCCAAAACGAGTTTAATCTCATATTAAGCCCCATAGGGGTATTTTGGTCATTTTAAAGATTTTAAAAGGGATCAATTAAGCTTCTGTGATCTGGGTCTGAATAAATCAGTAAAATAGTTTATTTTAACTTGGTATATCAGTTGGTGTTAAGTCCTATGTGGCAAAATGGTTTTAGACCCTTACTATGCGCTTAATACGCGTATAACGCCGTTTTACGCGACGTACGGGTTAAAATAGGATTCTGAGTTTTCTGGTCATTTAAACAGGCTTAAAACACTTCATTTATTATTTAAAATCAGTAGCAATTTGATTGGTATCAAAAGGATTTATAAAACTCATTTTATACCCGAAAAGGGTATATTCGGTATTAACCGAATTAAGGCGCTAATCCTAGCTTATGATCAGTTTAAAAATAATTAAAAATATTCAAAAATCCCAAAATATTATTTAACATCAGTGGGTAAAAGTTTTGGTGTCAAAAATCGGGTTTAGATAGGCTTTACGCTAATGACGCCGTTTAATTAATAAAAGTGTTTATAATTACGTCATTAAGGGTAACTCCTAATCTAGACTTCCGATTGACGTGAAAATTTACAGACATGTTCAATAATCAGTAACAAAGACTTTTATACTTTCACATCTTCAAAAATCTCGTTTTATAAACATAAGGGCATTATGGTCATTATTTAGGCATTTAACGGAAACGTCGGATAGTTAAGGATTCGGGTAGCATAAACGCAGAGGATTATACTAACATGTATCAAGGTCCTAATGGAACTTTAAGGCATGTCTAAACCTATCAAAACTGGGTCAGAATCGAGGTCAAAGCAGAAAGTCAAACTATGCGACTTTCGGATCCGAATCGGTTCAAAACTGAGAATTGTCGAATCAAACAAGCCTAGACAAGTTTTCATACTTATTTTCAGATTATATAACTGATAAAACAGGTTACACGCCTTATGTATCGTTAATTTTGCGATTTATGGTTCTGTTGACTTTTTCGGAAGAAGTTTGACTCGACGAACGACATAGTTAGATCGGGAATCAAAGGGTGCCCTTTTAAGGGTTAATTTCCCACAATATTACCAACTTGTAACAACTTTCGTTTCGATAAATCCCTGGACCGTTTATGATTTATCGCCAAGTCAAACCGTAGTTACGACGGTTTGACTTCTAGGTTATAAACGAATCAAGACTCAATTTAGAAGGGTCAAGGATACTTACGTAAGTCTAATAGATGTTTTGTGAGCCTTGTATCAGTTCCAGAGCTCCCCCAAATGTCCAGAAGTTGATATGTGTTGAATGTTGAACATAAGACTTTTTATAAGAACTTTTGATCATCAAAGATTGATTCCAAATGAGTGTAAGATGATCCAAGATGCATGTATATGGCCTCTACAAGCTGTAAACCACCTTAGACAAGCCCATAGAGTCGAAAACCATCAATTAAAGTCGGTTATAACAGCTTAACAGGCACCTGCCTGTTTTTTCCGCATCTGCAGGTCTGTCGCGGCCCGCCTGAGATATAAGCAATCCTTACGCGGGCCGCCTGGGACATGACTTCAGGTTTCAAATTTTCAGTTATTGCATTTTCAGTCCCTGGTCCTTCTAAACGTCGCTTTCACCTTGTTTCTTGCATTATAAACCCTCTAACTTGATTTATAAGGGCTTCAAGACTTATACCATCTTTGTGAAGTCCTCAGGTAACTTTGTGATCACCCGAAAAGCCCTAATTTTCAATGTTGACGATTCTAACCCTCACACACGAATTTTATCACAACTTTCTCATACGACAACGAAACTTGGTGAAATTTTTATGGTGCATTCTAGTGAGCATAATTAATCGTTACAAGGCTTCGGGTTTGCTATAAGGTCACTCAGAGGTATATCTTTAACATGTTGACACATTTAACCCCTGTAGTTTGTAATCTCTCACTTTCTTTCACAATTCGCTTCGTATGATCCATGATCCATTCGTTTAAGGTTATAATCATCATGTAGGGTTATTGTAAAGTATATTTATTCATTGTTGACATTTTGAACCCTTATATTCACACAGTTTCATTGTTTGTCAACTTTAGTCCTTCAAGAACATTCTTTCACACGTTCCAAGGTTATGACACGTGTCAAGACATTATAGGACGTAAATTTTCGGGGTGTTACAGTTAGTGTGTATGTAATAGAGTGACAGTATAAAATGTGATGCATGAGTATGTATGTATCAGAAATCAAGAAGCAGTTTAACCACAATTGTAAGCAAGCACAGTAATTAAGCATTAATTAAATATTAATTAATTGTACGGATACCTGGTTTTGTGAGGGTTGTCACAGTGAAGGTTGTAGAGAGAGAAGGTGGGTGTAGAGTTGTTTAAGACCTTGTTGGGTAGGATATTTAAGAGATAAGTTGCGTGTTCAAGGGCATGATGCCAAAGGGTGTGAGGAGTGGAGGATTGAGAGAGAATTGTTCGCATGATATTATTAATAGAACGATTTTTTCATTCGGCTTTGCTATTTTGAGAGGATGTGTAGGGACAAGAAAACCGAAAAGTCATGCCATGGGTGGTACAAAATTTATGAAAGGAAGTGTTATTGTATTCCCGCCCATTATCGCATTGAAAACTTTTTATGGACATGTTAAATTGTGTAGAGACAAGTTTATGAAATTCTAAGAATTTTGAGAAAACTTGAGATTTGGATGCTAAAGCATAAGTCCACAAGAAATTGGTTTTGTCATCTAAGAATAAGATATAATAACGACAACCTGTAGATGAAAGAACCGGAGTGGTCCACAAGTCACTATGAACTATATCAAACGGTAAATAAGTGCAAGAATTAGAATTATAAAAAGGAAATTTAATATGTTTGCCGAAAACACATGGCTCACAAACACGAGAAAGTTTAGAATTATTAGAATCAAAAGATAAACTAGGTTTCAAACAACGTAAAATATTAATAGACAGGTGTCCAAGACGGCGATGCCAAATATCTTGAGATACGGTAATGAAACTTGAGGCTTGAGAAGCAAAGACTTGGGCTTGTGGTCTTGAAGGTAGAGTGAGCGGGTATAGATCACCATTGCTTTCACATCGGAGGAGTGGCATCTGTGTGTGGAGATCCTTCACATAAAACCAAATGAATCAAACTCAACGGAAACATTGTTGTCGGTGGTGAAACGACGAATGGAGATCAAATTTTTAACAAGTTTAGGTGCGTAAAGAATATTATTAAGTTTGAATTTTGGTAAAGGGTACGGTAAGGTGTGATTTCCAATCGCATGGACTGGAATTTGAGTGCCATCACTGACGATTATGTTTCGAGCATTAACCTTATTAAAACCAGACGTAAGATTAGAAGGGTTATGAGTCATTATACCTGTAGCACCAGTATCCATGTACCAAGTGTGATCCGGCAGATGGAATGAGAGAGCATTGAAGGCCTGATCCAACTCGGTAGGGGTGTAGGAGGCTTCGCTGGCAGCATAGGCATGAGACTGTTGTGGGCGAGGGCCTAGCAGACCAGGTTGGTGGTTTGGGCTGTGGTTGGTATTGGGCCGGGTTGGTGGAGCCGTACGGTAGGGACAGGGTAGGGCGGCCCAATAATAGGGAGCCCATGGAGATGGTGGGCGGTTTGGAGTGGTGGCAGTAGATGTGTTCCATGGGTGAGTGGACCAAGGTGGAGAAGGCGAGTGGTTCCAATTGGTTGTTTGGTGCCTGCCGCGACCTCGGCCCCTTCCGCGACCTCGGCTACGACCTCGGGTTGGGTTTGCAGGCGGTTGTTGAGGGGAGGTAGGGGTGGTAGTGTGGGTGTTGGTTGTCGAGGTGTGAAGAGCCGTGTCGTGTGAGACACGGTTGGCTTTGGTTGTTTCTTCAAGGACCAACTGGGAACGGGCCTCGTAGAAAGTGGGAAAAGGTTTGGTGTTTTATAGGATAGAAGCAATACTCCCGTAGGCTTCGTTTAAACCCGAGATGAGTTGGATGACTAGAGTGCGTTCGGTCACCGGGGAGCCCACATTAGCCAATTGATCAGAGAGGACTTTAACCTCCTGGACATAGGCTGCCATTGATGGAAAAGAATCAAGTTTAAGGTTAGCAAACTTCTGTTGGAGGAGAACGACCCGGGTGGCTTGATTGTCATGAAAAATGCTCTTCAAAGCATTCCATGCATAATGAGCCGTTGAATCCGGCCGCATAATGGTGCACAGGAGATCATTCGAAATGGTACCATAGATCCACTGAAGGACTATGGCGTCGAGTCTTTGCCAAACGTCATCGGGAACTGGTGGTTGTTGTTTTTCGGTATCTTTTTCTTTGTCTGCCGATGCGAAGGCAGCGGCTGAAGTGGTAGTCAGGCGAGGGGAAAGGTGATCGAGGACTTAGTGGGCATAGCAATGGATCTTAAACAGTTCCGCCCAAGAGGTGTATTGACTGGTTTCAACTTCAAGAGTGATAGGGATAAAATTCTTGATGTTGTTTACGGTTACGGCGGGGTAGATTTTGGGGTCCATTGGAAAAGAAAAAGAAAATAGAGGGTAACAGGAAGGTGGGGGATTGACGGAAGATGGTGGTTGGCGAAGAGAACAGGATCGAAGAAAGAAGAGGGGATTACAATGATACCATATTAGATGGGAATAATCTCCGTTGCCTTTATTTCTCAAATATTGTTACAATGTATAGAGTACAAGACTTTCTATAATTTTGGTAAACTTCTATAATTTCGCCTATCACAATATTTCACAATTATCACAATAATTACAGCAATACATTCCATGTATACTAATAGTGGTAACTTGAGTGGTGGATTAGTGACGATTATATGTGTCACATTTATTTGAACCGACTATGGAAAAAATATGTCGACACACTGAGTATTGAAGAAATGAGTTGTAGAAACAATTTTAATCAAAGCTAGTTTCCATGTATTTGAAAACAATTAAAATGAAATTCATCAATTGTTTTCAAATGTCTCTTTGAATAAGTTATTGAAGTTGTTAATCTAGTATATAAATCGATAAAAGCAACTATGTAGGCTTTTGATAATATTGTTCTCGTTGTAATATTATTGCATTGGATACAATAAGTACAAAAGTAGGTGTTCCATGAAAAATTTAAAGAGGGCACAAGTAGTGAAACCATAAAGTCTATTACGAGAATTAAAACACAGGTTGATGTATTAAAACATATAAGGCATAACTCTATAAATAATAGAAAATTTAAATAACATTAAGGAAAACATAAAATTTATATTAAAAGTCACAACAAGTACAACTAATTCATAAATTACTAAATATTTTAGACCACATTTGATGTTTGATTTGTGTTTTACTATATTTTTCTCAAATTTCTTTTATTCTCTACTGTTTTTGGAATTTGAACTCAAGACCTCTCCATCTCAAAATGGTTAAAAGTTTTGCCTTTACCAATGGAACACCACCCCACTTTATTATGTTTGTCTAATATTATTTTACTCTAGATAGAGCAACATGTACTCTTGATAGTTATTGACCTTGATTTTATATAATCCTTATAGTAAAACATACAGCTAATGAAAATTGTCTTGCAAAAACCTGATCGATTTTTTTTGTCTGATTGTATCAAACTAATTCTTGAAATGAAAGTGTGAGTACCAATATTTCATTCAGATGTTATTTCTGCTTCTATAACATTAGTGGCGGACCCATGATTTTTTTTCCAATAAGGTCCATTTTTTTCGGTGTTCAAAATTTTCAAAACAAAACGTTAAAATTTTTGGGCCAGTCCTTGTTTGGGTCGGGTCAAAGAGAGGTTTGAACTAGATTTAAAAAAAAAACAAGAAAAATGGACTATACCAGTATTGAACCCATAACATCTTTTTATGGTGTCCACCTAATTGTATTTGTGGTGTCCTTTTACAATTTAATATACTGAATTTGCTATTTTTTTTTAAAAACATTAGGGTCCAGGGATCCCGACCCACTCTATGTGGGTCCGCCGCTGTATAACATGTTTCCCAAGTGACATTATTTATAGTCTAGTACAGTTACACAATCCGCTTTGTTGATCAATATTTCGTAGTAACATAACATTGTCGGAACACCAACCTTTCGTACTAACCTGTGATTTGTCAATCCTGATATTTTTAGTCCATTCAAAACGGCAGGCTAGTATAAAGTTTGTTGGAATGGAACATTAAAATGTTCAGTTTGACAGGTGCTATCGTAGCTACGGTACTCTTTTGCATCTCCGGGATAGAGTGAGACTAAGCGGTCATTGATTTCATTAACATCTTCTTTATTAGATGCAAGTATGGCTCATTCATGAAAAAAATTCTGGTTTTTTGAAATACTAAAGAATCGAACGATAAAGGAAATCAATTAAACTTGAAATAGGATCAGATATGTCATCAATTAGTGGATCCTTAGGTGTGTCAATAGTTGCCTCACCATCATTTCTACCACCAATTTTCCCCTTGCCTAAAAACAAAAGCTATTGTGCAAAACTATTTGCTTGTTCCACATCAGTTGTGTGACTTCCACTAGTGATTTTTTTGCAAAAGTAGGTGATTTGAGCTGCAAAAGAGTGCTTCTAGGTGGTCAACATTTTTGTTTTCAAATCTAGGCAACTTGTTGAATGAATCAGCGAACTTAAGCTCACCTTATGACACAATTCAGAAAAAGCTGTCCAAAAGTGAACTTCGTTGTTTTTAGGGGCAATCTTCAATCAAGGTCGCTGTTTGATTTTAAAAACTAAGACAAGGTCGCTGTTTGGTATAAATATGTAACATAAATTCGCTGTTTCATGCAGGTAACTGATGTTTGTAAAATGCAACATATAAATTACATCAAATGAGGCATAAAACTAACCTTTTTTTAGTACTAATGTTGGAAAAAGTGTGCTTTTGTCTTCCTTTTGTATTTTCAGGATTAAATGAGCGCAAATGAACAAAAGAAGCAAAAATACAGCTAAATCTAACATAAATTCAAGAAAAGGAATAAATGTGGCACGCCCGACCCCTCGACAACATCTTCCCAAGCAAAAACAAGAGATCAGAAGGCTGAACACGCCCCGTGCCCAGCAGACAGGGGGGCGTGCCCAAGTGTCTGCAGAAAAGACAAAGTTGTAGAAGCTTCTATTTCCCAACACGGGGGCGTGCCCAGCTCAACACGGCCGTGGTCAACGCTAAGAATCGCATAATCCAAGCAAATCTTGATAGTACAGATACGCTTCTGCACACGGGGCCGTGCCCAGTGGACACGGGGGCGTGATCAACTAATGTAGACAAACTGCAATTAATGAAGAAAGAGAAAGTGGATGGACACGGGGCCGTGCCCAGCGGACACGGTGCCGTGCCCAGCGGACACGGGGCCGTGTCCGGGCTTTTGTGCAGGCTATAAATAGAGGTGTTTGGTTCCCTTCAAAGGCATCCCTTGACAAACCACCTCTATCACACTTCACCCACGCTCTACCACCATCACAACCCACATCCACCACCATCATCCATCATCCATCATAGAGTGTGTGTAGTAGTCTCGGGATCCAAGATTGATAGTAAGAGTTCTTGACAATCAAACGCCATGTTTGCCTAAGTCTCTTACATCACTTGGTGAATACAAGCATTTAGTGTAATACTTTTGTTTTCTAATCTTTTCGCACTTTTTATTTGGTTTTGTATTAATGACTTTAATAACTAGTTTCTTGTGTTGAAGGTGAAACTTCCTTATCATTTGTCCGTGGTGTCTTGGCGTTATTTTACTGTCTATATAAAATAAAATATTTACACCATTCATATCTCCACGGTCTATATGGAGATATGTTGGCTACCTGGTCGGGGGTTAAGGGAATGGTTTGGTAAGGTTCTTGCCTTGTTCAGTGTATAGATCCTGCAAGGACCTGGGTCGAGCTTACTTGGACCTCCTTCAATACCCACTGGTATTGGATGGTGGGGGTGCGAATGGCTTGATCCCTTCATATGAAAACTACTATTAATACATTACCCTGTCTACTTGTGATTGTATCCCTGCTAACTCAAACCACTTAGCCGAGGGTAACGTCACCTTCAAAAGAGGGGCCTACCACATTACGCATTAATAACTTAGTTAATTATCTTTCAATAATCCAACCCTTTAGGATTGTATCCTTGCTGACTCAAACTACTGGGTTGAGGGTAACGTCACCTTCAAAAGAGGGGCCTACTACTATAACTAAGATAATGTTTTAAAAAGTGCAAAAGTGGGAAATTCATCAAAGGTTACACTAAAGGCGAGTCGGATCCAATGATTCATCTTGTTTATCTGTTTTTATTTTATTTTTATTTGTCAGCGTTCTTAGTTTTTATTTTCATGTTTAAAACTTTTTCTAACTTTTTGATTTGATTAGACATTGAGGATAAACTGGTATTAAAAGCTCTTGTGTCCTTGGACCACCTCGGTATCTTACCAACGCTATACTACGCTCACGATGGGTGCAGTTGCCCATATGTGTGTTTAGTGTTAGTAAAATATCGTGTTTTATAAATTTAAAACTTGACTAAAGTGTTAAAAAGGGCTTAAAACATAACTAAAATTATATAACGCTACACACGCATCAAGTTTTTGGCGCCGTTGACGGGGACACAAGGATTTTAAGAAGGTTAGGAATCAACGGCCTAATCGTTTTTATTATTTTTCTTTTTTTTTTTTAGGATTTTTTTAGAAATTTTAGCTTCTGCAGACTGCAGCACGGGGCCGGGCCGTGCCTGGTTGGACACGGGCCGTGCCTGGTCGGACACGGGCCGTGCCCAGCATTGTTACTAGCAGTTTTTATGTTCCGAGTTATAGAGAGCTGAGCACGGGGCCGTGTTGGTGCAGCACGGGGCCGTGTCGAGCTCCCCAGTAACAGGGATCCGGAAAACAATCACTGTAACTCCGACCACGGGCCGTGTTCATCTGAGCACGGGGCCGTGGTAAAACTTCTGACCAACGTTCTTTTTGTTTTTATTGTAGGACTTGGAACCCAGGCGCCGGACCTGAACTTTCTACGCAGTGTATGAGCTCCAGTTCCAGTAGAGACATAAAAGAACCTCTAGACGAACCCGAACTCTTTCTAAGAAAAAGACTTAAAGCTAAAAACAAAGAGAAAGTTTCAGGGGACCCACTTCCAATGGAGGATCAACGTACCCTCATGGATTACCTACGACCCACTGTAGGTAATCTTGGCACCGCTATCAATGCACCGAATATCGAGGCCAACAACTTCGAACTTCGGCCGCATTTGATACAAATGCTCCAAAACTCCGCAACCTTCCACGGGCTTGCGGACGAAGATCCTCATTTACATATTACTAACTTCTTGGAAATATGTGATACTTTTCGGATCAATGGAGCATCAAATGACGCCATCCGCCTCCGAATGTTTCCATTTTCACTAAAAGACCGAGCTAAGGCTTGGCTTAATACCCTCCTAGTTGGTTCGGTAAACACCTGGGATGAACTAGCCCAAAAGTTTTTATATAAGTATTTCCCTCCTACTAAAACGGCTAAATTAATGACTGAAATTAATACATATTCACAAGAGGACGGGGAATCCTTATATGAAACTTGGGAAAGGTTCAAGGAGCTACTAAGAAAGTGTCCTCATCATGGTCTTACGGTGTGGCAACAAGTATCCACTTTCTATAATGGGTTGCTGCCACACACAAGACAAACACTTGACTCTAGCTCCGGGGGACTTTTAGGTAATCGTCGCCCAAATGAAATTTATAATCAAATTGAGGAAATTACACAAACCAATTTTCAGTGGCACACTCCCCGAGGCACAAAATCTATTGCCCCGGGCGCCCATAAGGTTGACGAAAGCACCTCCTTGCAAGCCCAAATCGAGGCCCTTTCTTCAAAAATCAAAAAATTAGAAATAGCAAAAACGGTCTCGGTTATGGCTTGTGAAGGGTGTGGTGGGCCACATGAAAATTGGAGTTGTATGAAAGAAATGGAAAATCAAACAGAAACGGTAAACTACATTGATAATAGACCTAGGCCGTCAGGTCCTCCAACGGGTACCTACAACCAAGGATGGCGTAACCACCCTAACCTTGGTTGGAGAGAACCCGACAATAGTAGTAACCAACAAAATCTAAACCAACGGACATACTTTCAACAACCAAGAAATGAGTCACAAAATTTCTCTCAACAACAACAAGGGGGACGAGAGAGGCTTGAGAATATCGTCTCTCGCCTCATCTCCGACACCGAAAAGAAAAACTCGGATCGATTTCAACAAATGGAATCGAACTTTAGAAATCAACAAGCTAGTATTCAAAACATTGAAAAACAACTAAATCAACTAGCTCAAAATTTCTCCGAGAGACCACAAGGCGCGTTACCCAGCAATACCGAAACCAACCCAAAGGCGCAAGTGCATCTCATAACATTGAGAAACCGTACCGTAGGTCCCGAGGAGGCTCTGCTACCTCCAACTGAAAAGAGCCGATCTAGCCAAACCGCAACTTCGCCGACTCCCCAACAAGAGACGGCTCCTCCACCAAATCAAGAACCTACTAAGAATCCTCCGGTACCGTACCCCGGTCGGTTACTTCGCCAAAAGACCGACGAGCAATTCACAAAATTCATAAATTTGCTAAAACAATTGCATGTTAATATTCCATTTGTCGAAGTCCTAACTGAAATGTCTAAATATTCAAAATTTATGAGGGACTTCCTCACTCACATAAGGAAAATCGAATCATTGCAATTAGTTAATTTAAGCGAAGAATGCTCCGCCTTGCTACTCAACAAACTCCCGCAAAAGAAGATCGATCCTGGAAGCTTCACCATCCCTTGTTCAATTGGGGAATCACCCATTCGCAATGTACTAGCCGACCTCGGGGCTAGTATCAACCTCATGCCCGCATCAATGTTCGACCGACTCGGACTAGGGAAAACAAACCCTACAAAAATGAGCATACAACTCGCCGATAGGTCCGTAAAATATCCACAAGGTGTCGCTGAAAATCTATTGGTTAAAGTCGGAGACTTTGTCTTCCCGGCCGACTTTGTCATACTAGATATGGAGGAAGATACCGAAGTACCACTCATCTTAGGGAGGCCATTCCTAGCTACGGCCCACGCAATGGTAGATATGAATGGTGGGATACTAACATTGAGGGTTGGGGACAAGGAGATGAAGTTTGGGGTTGGTAAGAGAGTAGAAGACGATGACCCGGTCAATTACATGAAAGTCATAGACTCAAGTTTGGATGATGCTCTCTGACGGTGCAACATGGGATGCAAAACATCCCACTTGGGTAATATATGACTGACTTTGGGTCTAGCCAAGGACCCTTATAAACGTGGCGCACCACGGAGGCATTCCGCGGAACTATCCTTAGTTTTAGTTTAGATTAACTTTTATACTTTCTAGTTTAGTTTTAATTTTCAGGAATAAAACACACTCTGGATGGTGAATGATACTAAGGGATGCTTGGACCAGCACCCCATGCACAAAAACAGAGCCTCCCGACATTTTTTCTTCATAACAGCAAGTTCAGCATGGGCCGTGCTCAGCCAACACGCCCCGTGCTCAAGGGTCTGCAGAAAAACGCCCAGTTCAGGTACCTAGACACAAGGCGTGTTCGCTGAACACGCCCTCGTGCCCAGCCTTCTGTTACTTTCTGTTACTGGCAATCTGAACACGGGGCCGTGCCCGGTCACCACGGCCCGTGTCCAGATGTCCAGTAACATAAACTTTTGTTTTTAAGACACCTTTTGCAAATTCAATCAACCTAAAAACTTTTTTTGGGACACATTGAGGACAATGTGTAATTTAAGTGTGGGGGGATGCTAAAACCTTGAATTTTGCAAGTCCTAATTACAAGCCTTACACAAAACTCTATTGGAACCGCTAAACACCCCAAATTTTTTCAAAAAACTTTTCATTTTTTTACTTGTGTTGGTTTAATTTGGGAATATAAAGTTCTAAAAAGGTTATATTTTTACGAATTTACAACCGATAGCATCGTGATAAAAAGAACCAACATAAGAAAATTATGAAATTGCATGACAAATCTAGTTAAAATTTGATTATATATACTTGATCACATTAATAACCCATTCCCACAAAAAGTGAGTTTTGAGCCTTTAATCGAGCATATAAATGCACATCTTTAAACTAAATGCTCATCTTTCGTTTCTTGTGTGAATAGCCGTTTGGTTTCTTACGACTCTAGAACTTGTCATGACGATACATTCCCGGTCCTTATCAACTTAAACCCAAGTAAGTAAATGATGGAGGCATTAGGACTAACCTTTTTCTTTTCAACACCATTATTTTTCATTTTTTAACCACCTACCTAAAATCTCTCTAGTTAACCCCTTTGAGCCTAAACATTTTCATTTCTAAACCCACAAAACAAACACCCTTTACCCACCAAATAAAAAAAAACCTTTTTCATTTTTAACCCTTTATTTTAGTAAAAATATCGGTCTTCATGTGACATTTCTTCAAAAAAAAAATGATGATGAAGTCTAGCAATAAACAAACGAGTTCGTCAAAAGAAACTTTGTTTGGGAAATGCTTCGTTTGAATAAAAAGTCACAAAAACAAAAAGTTTTATGACGACCGACGCTTTTTACGCCTTTCGCCATTTTTACTAACCACTAACCCAAAACCACGTACCTTTAACCCAAGCCTAACCCTTTCCCCAAGACCTCTTGGTATTTACAAAGGTGTATAGTTAAAAAGGCGGAGGATTGATTGCTTGGCAAGCATATGGTAAAAGTAAGTTACATGCCGGTCTCGAGTGTTTCACAAAAATACATCTTCGGCCGAGTGTTGAGTGATCTCCCGTGAGGTATGTGAACTTGTATATAAATGGAATTTTAAAAAGGCATATTATGCCCAAATAAGTAATTTATCTTATGAAACGTTCTAAATAAATCATAACGAATAGGATTGTAAATAACATAAAAATAAAGCCTAATAAAGATCTTGGAATCCCGACACTCAAGACAAGCCCAAAACTTCTCTTCTACCCATTCCATTTGGGTGTGTAAGCCACATTATAAAGAGTTTTGCTTGAGGACAAGCAAAGATTCAAGTGTGGGGGTATTTGATGTGTGTAAAATGCAACATATAAATTACATCAAATGAGACATAAAACTAACCCTTTTTAGTACTAATGCTGGAAAAAGTGTGCTTTTATCTTCCTTTTGTATTTTCAGGATTAAATGAGCGCAAATGAACAAAAGAAGCAAAAATACAGCTACATCTAACATAAATTCAAGAAAAGGAATAAACGTGGCATGCCCGACCCCTCGACAGCATCTTCCCAAGTAAAAACAAGAGATCAGAAGGCTGAACACGCCCCGTGCCTAGCGGACACGGGGGCGTGCCCAAGTGTCTGCAGAAAAGACAAAGTTGTAGAAGCTTCTATTTCCCAACACGGGGGCGTGCCCAGCTCAACACGGTCGTGGTCAACGTTAAGATTCACATAATCCAAGCAAATATTGATAGTACAGATACGCTTCTGCACACGGGGTCGTGCCCAGCGGACACGGGGGCGTGGTCAACTAATGCAGAAAAACTGCAATTAATGAAGAAAGAGAAAGTGGATGGACACGGGGCCGTGCCCAGCGGACACGGGGCCGTGTCCGGGTTTCTGTGCAGGCTATAAATAGAGGTGTTTGGTTCACTTCAAAGGCATCCCTTGACAAACCACCTCTCTCACACTTCACCCACACTCCACCACCATTACAACCCACATCCACCACCATCATCCATCATCCATCATAGAGTGTGTGTAGTAGTCTCGAGATCCAAGATTGATAGTAAGAGTAATTGACAATCAAATGCCATGTTTGCCTAAGTCTCTTACATCACTTGGTGCAGACAAGCATTTAGTGTAATACTTTTGTTTTTTAATTTTTTTTCCAATTTTTATTTGGTTTTGTATTAATTAATTTAATAACTAGTTTCTTATGTTGAAGGTGAAACTCCCTTATCATTTGTCCGTGGTGTCTTGGCGTTATTTCACTGTCTATATAAAATAAAAGATTTACACCATTCATATCTCCACGGTCTATATGGAGATATGTTTGTGACAACCGGTATTTTTACGCCCTTAATTACGTGATTAACACGCGATTAACGCGATTATAAATAGTGTTTACGACGCTAATTAACTTAACCAGGCCCTTGGAGTGCCCAGGAATGTTTGTTCAGCTATACAGTACTCGTATGAAGATTCGTGTGGAATCTGCGAAACATCAAATGACAACGGACTGAAACCGTACGAAATACTGACGACACCGAAAAATATGGATGTTACACGAATATTTTATGCTCATGGAGTTTGGGTCGCGATATCGGGTCCCGTAGGAATTACGGGCCACTTACACATGAGATGGGCTTGTGGGCCCTTGGCCCAAGCCCAAAACCGCAAGCCTAAACCTACACATAAAATACTAGATCTTATAAGATCTCTGCAATCTCTACTAGATCTCATAAAAATTCACCAAATCTCTACTAAAGATGTTGTCTCAAAGATAAGAAACACATTGTTCAGTGTGTAAATGAGTTTGAGAAACAACCTTAATATAACCTTATTTCATATGGGGCAATGACCCTCTCATTTGAATATAAATAGGAAGTAACCCTCCTTCCCTTCAACAAACCAGCCGAACACCCATTCCTTTCTCTCTCTCTCTCATTTGTTTGTCTGCAACATAAACACACAAACAACACCCACTTCTCTTTCGAATCTCTACAATTAAATCAAATTACACACACAACATCATCTCCTTCAAGATACACACACCACAACCGGCTTCCTCTTTCTCTCGTCTTCTTCATGACCGGTCACCGGTGATACACCAGCGACGGCAACACCACCACCACCACAAGCGGCGGCACTGTGGTGGGTGGTGCCGGAGATGGGTTCGAGCACGAGAGGAGGACCGAGAGGGAGAGACGAGAAGGAGAGAGAGAGAGACTCGGGAGGAGAGAGAAAGACGGAGGCGGAGCAGCGCCGCCGCTCATGGCGGCGGCAGGGGCGGTGATGGTGGTTGGTTCCGATGAGCTTCTCCGGTAAACCCCATTTTCTTTTTCATCTTTTACTTCTCCTTTAATTAAAGTTCGATGATGATGACGGTGATCTTATGTTGAAAAGGTTCGGTTTTGAGTCAGCCTTGTTCAGGTCAGGTTTGGGTTAAATGCGGCTCGTTCAGTTACGGTTTGGTTCGGATCAGATACGAAGCAGTTCGAGTCGACTCGGTCGGACCGAGTCAACTCGGTCGACTCGGCCAACACGCAGTCAAATGTGGTCAAGATGGCCAACGAGTCAGCAGTCAACAAATTCGGTTCGTGGTTGACTCGGTCAAACCGACTCAACTCGGTCAACTCAGTCAAGCGGTTCGACGTATCGACACGTAAAGATTGGTAAAGATTCTACGGCGATTTATTTCGTTATTCTCCTAATTTTATTATTTCGTGACCTACGAGCTCGAACCGATTCGATTAGTAATTTATTTATGTTTTGATATTTTGACGAAAACTATATATTGTCGTTACATTGCGTTGAATTGTTGATTGATTGAATTTTAAAATCGACACTTTAGTTGTCAGGATCGTCCAAAAACAGAGGAAACTCTGTCCGTTTTTCTAGAAAAATCCGTAAAATGAAATGTGTTTTATTATAAAACTAACATTCGGTTTCAAGTACACTTTTAGAAAAACAAATACAAATATAAAGCTTCTTTCGACAACAACTTACAACTTACGAAAACAACGATACGGAAATTATTTCGACAACAAATAAATATAGTTTATATATTTATTTCGAACAAAAAAACGACGATTTTTTTATAAAATAGATATAACTTATCTATTTATTTCAAACATCGTACAACGTGAATTCGTTTTACAAAATAAATATAGTTTACATATTTATTTCGAATACCATACAACGCAGATACTTTTATAAAATAAATATATTTTATATATTTATTTCAAGCGCCAAGCAACTCATATTATTTCAAGAAATAAATATAACTATCGTATTTATTTCAAACGACATCAACACGAAAACGCTATTAAATAAATATAAGTGGTTATATTTATTTCAAAACGCCTAAACGACACATAGTTTAGTTACCGTCGTTCATTTACCGTCATAACTTACAGACGAATCAGTCAATTAGCGATTCGGTAAAGCTCGATGACACGTAGTTAATTACTGCGTTTATTGGAAACTTATAGGATATTCCGTGTTAGGAATATTGTAGAAGGCACGCTAGCGAGTCAAGTCTTGGAAACGACATCACAAAGTCGTATATAGCTAGCTTTGCACAAGAATATTCAGGTGAGTTCATAACCCCACCTTTTATGGTTTTACATTTTTATAAATGTTTTCGGGGTGGAAAGACATGCACTTTTTGCAAAGCAAGAACTACATATTTTTAAACCATTTTACAAGCAAGTTTTAACTGACACAAATGGTTTACGAAAAGCTTATGTTTTATACCGGTTTTTCAAACAAGCGTATTTTTTTGAAATATGCATACACACGAGTTCTAGTTTTCTAAACTACGGGAAAATACAAGATACAAATGTTACAATTTTTATAAATGGTATGATAAAAATACAAGAAGCACACTTGGTGAGGACGAGTACCAAGTGTGATGAGAGATGAGAATACGAGAAGCGCACTTGGTGAGGACGAGTACCAAGTATGATGCGTTATGAGAAATGATACGAGAAATCGTGTCACGAATAGGGTACATAAGCACTATTAATCAACAATATACCTAGACCGCAGAACAAAAGGTTAGATCTAACAGGTGCCGGGCAGCCACCCTCTCGGTGAGGGCGAGAATCGAGTAGTGCTTTTGTGTCTCAAAATATGCCAACTAGAAAAATACCTAAGGTTTGGTGACTTCCTATGTCGTGTCACATATTAATGGCCTTGCAACCCATTAACAATCCTGATACGTACAGGAATACTTTATTTACATAAAATTCATACCATACTAAAACATGATTTATACTTGGGTACGTGGGGTGCTCAAGAAAACTTGAATTATACTTGAGTACGTGGGGTACTCAAGAAAACGGGAACTATACTTGAAGTACGTGGGGTACTCAAGAAAAATTGAATTATACTTGAGTACGTGGGGTACTCAAGAAAACGGGAATTATACTTGAAGTACGTGGGGTACTCAAGAAAACTAGAATTATACATAAGTACTTGGTGTACACATGAATACTTGAATTATATATGAAAACTTGATTTTTACATGACACAAACTATGTTTTCATACAGAGTTTCAAGTAACTCGACAAGAAAATGATTTTAAATTCGTTTTCTCAACAATACTTCAAAAACCGGTTATTCAAAAAGATTTATTTCAAATCTTTTACAAACAAACTATGAACTCGCTCAACTTTATGTTGATTTTTCACATGTTTCTTTCTCAGGTTGTATTTCTAAGACAAGGCACGGTTGGAATAGGAGAACCATGAAGAGTCGAGTACTTAGTGGCGTTCATTTTCTAAAAGACTTAGATGATTTGCTTCCGCTATGGAATGAAGATACCAGTCCAGTCACGCCAATGCTCTGATATGTCGGGGTGTGACAGATTGGTATCAGAGCTATAGGTTACAGCGAATAGGGTTCTCTGTAAAGAATACCTAGGCTCTAACCTCATATTTCTCTGGGGACTTAGATTATTCAAACGTTGAATACATACAGAACGCATAGTACTCGAATATGGTCTCCAACCGTTGCCAAAAATCAAACGGTCGAAATTTTGATTTCAAACATACGCTATAGTGGTGTTTTATACACGGTACACAAAACAGTCGCATACAGTACACAAAACTCTCAGAGCTTAGGAAACATGCATCTAAGACCTTCGGAAACTTATGCTAAAGTTCATTAAAGGTCATCACGTAGGAACTGCAAATATTAACTCAGGCACACACTATTATTCATATCGTCTATGATATTTTGACTCCCGAGCAAGCAGCCTACGCATAACGAAATGCTAGTGCACGAGAATACATAGAACTCAAATTTTACGTCAACAGATGTCGGAGTGCATCACATTCTACGCAAAATGAAACGCTAGCGCACAGGCATACGTGAGACTTAAGCTATACATCAACGGAGGTTGAAGTACGTCACACGCGACTATCGATCAGGAAGCGGCAGTTGGCACGCGGTCCTGTAAACGACACGAGTCATGCTAAGAAAAAGACACAAGTCACTGTATTCCCCCTATTTCAGCTAACGACGAGTACGCCATGTTCAACATTCCATGGTAATGTCACCTAACTACTGGTCGTCACATAAAACCCCAGGTAAAGTCCTTAAATTTCTTTTATTGAAATTTCGACTTTCACACTTACTGAGTAGATTTTCGTATCTCTACTCCTCTTAATGGTCATTGTATCACAATCATTTTCGTCAGTATAGCGAATACTCATTTGCTTCGTTTCTTGAAAATTCATATGATACGCATGCATAGTTTGTTACGCATGTGGTTTCGTTTTGAATAAGCGTTTCATCAAAGTTCAAATATTATTTCGCTAAATCTAATTTTTGATTTGGGATTCGAATGACCCGCGTTATTGAAATTGTTGGCTTCTCTGTTATCAAGTCGACACATTTTCTTGAAAATTCCTTTCTTTTTCAAGTTGCATACATGGTATTTCGTTGTGACCATGCCAAAAGTTTTCTTGACAATGCATGTATTTATTGTCGGCTTGCGCCGAAATCAAATTCAATTGTTTGAACTAAGTTCATTACACATATTCAATTCAAGACATCATATGATGTATTGGAAACATCATATTCAAATTTGTTTTAACAAGCGTTTCATTGTTCTGAGTCGTAGTAGATTTGTTTGGTCTACAACTCCATTAAGTCGTTTGTTGATTTCGACACCTTGTGGTGTCAGTATAAACTTGTAGCTTGGGCTAATTACGATTGAGCATTCGATGCAAAACACAGGTGATACTTGTTCAATCACCGCTATTATTGAATTGTTTCATTCACTACGACACCTTGTGGCGTCGGTAGAACTTGCAACTTGCGCTGATCACGATCGAGCGATTCATGCAAACTAGTACATATGAGCTTGTTGAAACCTAAGTTCATTTATTTGAGGCGATCATTTCTAGAATTCATTTGCATCTTGTGATACGTCCTTGAATTCACATCATTCGAATAAGTCTTGATTCGATTTCATAATCGTTCACTTTGGTACTATTCGTATTTTCTACGCATAATGTAACTCTAAGGAGTTAACGTAGTATAAATTTCGAGGACGAAATTTTATTAACAGGGGGAGAATGTGACAACCGGTAAATTTACGCCCTTAATTACGTGATTAACAGGCGATTAACGCGATTATAAATAGTGTTTACGACGCTAATTAACTTAACTAGGCCCTTGGAGTGCCCAGGAACGTTTGTTCAGCTATACAGTACGCGTATGAAGATTCGCATGGAATCTGCGAAACATCAAATGACAACGGACTGAAACCGTACAAAATACTGACGACACCGACAAATATGGATGTTACACGAATATTTTATGCTCATGGAGTTTGGGTCGCGATATCGGGTCCCGTAGGAATTACGGGCCACTTACACATGAGATGGGCTTGTGGGCCCTGGGCCCAAGCCCAAAACCGCAAGCCTAAACCTACACATAAAATACTAGATCTTATAAGATCTCTGCAATCTCTACTAGATCTCATAAAAATTCACCAAATCTCTACTAAAGATGTTGTCTCAAAGATAAGAAACACATTGTTCAGTGTGTAAATGAGTTTGAGAAACAACCTGAATATAACCTTATTTCAAATGGGGCAATGACCCTCTCATTTGAATATAAATAGGAAGCAACCCTCCTTCCCTTCAACAAACCAGCCGAACACCCATTCATTTCTTTCTCTCTCTCATTTGTTTGTCTGCAACATAAACACACAAACAGCACCCACTTCTCTTTTGAATCTCTACAATTAAATCAAATTACACACACAACATTATCTCCTTCAAGATACACACACCACAACCGGCTCCCTCTTTCTCTCGTCTTCTTCATGACCGGTCACCGGTGATACACCAGCGACGGCAACACCAACACCACCACCACCACAAGCGGCGGCACTGTGGTGGGTGGTGCTGGAGATGGGTTCGAGCACGAGAGGAGGACCGAGAGGGAGAGACGAGAAGGAGAGAGAGAGAGACTCGGGAGGAGAGAGAAAGACGGAGGCGGAGCAGCGCCGCCGCTCACGGCGGCGGCAGGGGCGGTGATGGTGGTTGGTTCCGATGAGCTTCTCCGGTAAACCCCATTTTCTTTTTCATCTTTTACTTCTCCTTTAATTAAAGTTCGATGAAGATGACGGTGATCTTATGTTGAAAAGGTTCGGTTTTGAGTCAGCCTTGTTCAGGTCAGGTTTGGGTTAGATGTGGCTCGTTCAGTTACGGTTTGGTTCGGATCATATACGAAGCAGTTCGAGTCGACTCGGTCGGACCGAGTCAACTCGGTCGACTCGGCCAACACGCAGTCAAATGTGGTCAAGATGGCCAACGGGTCAGCAGTCAACAGATTCGGTTCGTGGTTGACTCGGTCAAACCGAGTCGACTCGGTCAACTCAGTCAAGCGGTTCGACGTATCGACACGTGAAGATTGGTAAAGATTCTACGGCGATTTATTTCGTTATTCTCCTAATTTTATTATTTCGTGACCTACGAGCTCGAACCGACTCGATTAGTAATTTATTTATGTTTTGATATTTTGACGAAAACTATATATTTTCGTTACATTGCGTTGAATTGTTGATTGATTGAATTTTAAAATCGACACTTTAGTTGTCAGGATCGTCCAAAAACAGAGGAAACTCTGTCCGTTTTTCTAGAAAAATCCGTAAAATGAAATGCGTTTTATTATAAAACGAACATTCGGTTTCAAGTACACTTTTAGAAAAACAAATACAAATATAAAGCTTCTTTCGACAACAACTTACAACTTACGAAAACAACGATACGGAAATTATTTCGACAACAAATAAATATAGTTTATATATTTATTTCGAACAAAAAATGACGATTCTTTTATAAAATAGATATAACTTATCTATTTATTTCAAACATCGTACAACGTGAATTCGTTTTACAAAATAAATATAGTTTACATATTTATTTCGAATACCATACAGCGCGGATACTTTTATAAAATAAATATATTTTATATATTTATTTCAAGCGCCAAGCAACTCATATTATTTCAAGAAATAAATATAACTATCGTATTTATTTCAAACGACATCAACACGAAAATGCTATTAAATAAATATAAGTGGTTATATTTATTTCAAAACGCCTAAACGACACATAGTTTAGTTACCGTCGTTCATTTACCGTCATAACTTACAGACGAATCAGTCAATTAGCGATTCGGTAAAGCTCGATGACACGTAGTTAATTACTGCGTTTATTGGAAACTTATAAGATATTCCGTGTTAGGAATATTGTAGAATGCACGCTAGCGAGTCAAGTCTTGGAAACGACATCACAAAGTCGTATATAGCTAGCTTTGCACAGGAATATTCAGGTGAGTTCATAACCCCACCTTTTATGGTTTTACATTTTTATAAATGTTTTCGGGGTGGAAAGACATGCACTTTTTGCAAAGCAAGAACTACTGATGCGTGTGAAGTGTTATATATATTAGGTGTCTTTTTGCTTCTTTTGTGTTTTGAGCTCATTTAATCCTGAAAATACAAAAGGAAGACAAAAACACTCTTTTTCCAATATTAGTACTTAAAAAGGGCTAGTTTTATGCCTCATTTGATGTAATTTATATGTTGCATTTTACACACATCAAATACCCCCACACTTGAACTTTTGCTTGTCCTCAAGCAAAACTCTTTAATATGTGGCTTACACTCCCAAATGGAATGGGTAGAAGAGAAGGTTTTTGGCTTGTCGTAGAGTGTTTGGAATCCAAGATCTTTTTGGGTTTTATTTTTATTTATTTACAATCCTATTCGTAATGATTTATTTAGAACGTTTCATAGGAGAAATTACTTATTTGGGCATAACATGCTTTTTTTTAAAACTCTATTTATATACAAGTTCACATACCTCACGGGAGAAATCACTCACACTCGGCCGAAGGTGTATTTTTAGTGAATCACTCGAGAGCGGCATGGAACTTATTCCTACCATAAGCTTGCCAAGCAATCAATCCTCCTCCTTTTTAACTTTTATACCTTTGTAAATATCAAGAGGACTTTGTGGGTTAAGGGTTAGGCTTGGGTTAAAGGTAGGTGGTTGGGATAGTGGTTAGTGGTTAGTAGAAAAAGGGCGAAAAGCGTAACAAGTGTCGGTTTTCGTAAGACTTTCTATTTTTGTAACTTTTTGTTATGATGGAGCTTTTATTCAAACAAAGTTATTTTTGATGAACTTGTTTGTTTATTTTCTTTTTGCTTCATCATCAACACAATTTTTTTTTCACCTTACGAAAAACCGAACTTGTTACTAAAACAAAGGGTTAAAAATAAAAGGTTTTGGTGGGAAAAAGGGTTTTTGGTTTGGGTGATGAAATGAAAAGGTTTAGGCTCAAAGGGGCTAACTAGGGGGATTTTTGGGTAGGTGGTAAAAGAAAAAGAAAAATAATGGTGTAGAAATAAAAAGTTGATAAGGGCCGGGAATGTATCGTCATGGCAAGTTCTAGAGTCGTAAGAACCAAGCGGCTATTCACACAAGAAACGAAAAATGAGCATTTAGTCTAAAGATGTAAATTTGTATGCTCAATAAAGGCTCAAAACTCACTTTTGTGGGAATGGGTTTTTATGTGATCAAGTATATATAATCAAATTTTAACTAAGTTTGTCATGCCTTTTCATAATTTTCTTATGTTGGTTCTTTTTATCACTACGCTATCGGTTGTAAATTCGTAAAAATATAACCTTTTTGAGAACTTGAATTTCCCGAGTTAAACCTAGACAAGTAAGAAAAATGAAATTTTTAAAAAAAATATGGGGTGATTAGCGGTTCCAATAGAGTTTTGTGTAAGGCTTGTATTTAGGACTTGCAAAATTCAAGGTTTTAGCATCCCCCCCCACACTTAAATTACACATTGTCCTCAATGTGTCCCAAAAATAAATTTTTAGGTTGATTAGATGTGTAAAATTGTGTCAACAAGCAAAAATTTTGTGTTACTGGGCGCTGAACACGGCCCCGTGTTCAAGTGCCAGTAACAAAATTGAAATAAGAGAAACAGAAGTCTGGACACGGGGGCGTGTTGGGTGAACACGGCCCGTGTCCAGTTACCTGAACTGGTCGTTTTTCTGCAGGTGGTTCAGCACGGGGCCGTGTTGGTTGGGCACGGCCCGTGTTGAACCTTCTGAACTGGAGAGAATTGTCGGGTTGCCTTGTTCTTGTGCATGAGTTCATTTTTCTCGTTCCCCTTTTTCATCCTTTACCACCATGAGTGTGTTTTATTCCTGAAAATTAAAACTAACTAGAAAACATAAAAATTAATCTAAATTAAACTAAGGATAGTTCCGCGGAATGCCTCCGTGGTGCGCCACGTTTATAAGGGTCCTTGGCTAGACCCAAAGCCGGTCATATGTCCCCCAAGTGGGATGTATTGCATCCCATGTTACACCGTCGGAGAGCATCATCCAAGCTTGAGTCTATGACCTGCATGTAGTTGACCGGGTCTTCGTCCTCAATTCTTTTTTCACATTCAAACTTCACCTCCTCATCCCCAAACTTCAATGTTAACGTTCCGTCATTCATGTCTACCACCGCTTGGGCGGTGGCTAGAAATGGCCTCCCGAGGATGAGAGGGACCTCGGTGTCTTCTTCCATGTCTAGGATGAAAAAGTCGGTTGGGAAAACGAAGTTGTCAACTTTTACCAACAAATTCTCAGCGACACCTTGTGGAAATTTGACGGATCTGTCGGCAAGTTGTATGCTCATCTTTGTGGGGCTTGTTGTTCCTAGGCCGAGTCGTTTGAACATTGATGTGGGCATGAGGTTAATGCTAGCCCCAAGATCGGCTAATGCATTACGAACGGGAGATTCCCCAATCGAGCAAGGAATTGTGAAACTTCCGGGATCGATTTTCTTTTGTGGAAGTTTGTTGAGCACTAAGGCGGAGCATTCTTCGCCTAAGTTAACTAATTGCAATGATTCAATTTTCCTTTTGTTTGTGAGGAAATCCCTCATAAATTTTGAGTATTTAGGCATTTGGGTTAGGACCTCGATAAAAGGAATATTAACATGCAATTGTTTTAGTAAATTTTCAAATTTAGCGAATTGCTCATCGGTCTTTTGACGATTTAACCTACCGGGGTACGGAATTGGAGGAGTCTTGGTGGGCTCTTGAGCTGGTAGAGAAGCCTTTTCTGGCGCAGGAGGAGTCACAGGCTGGCTAGAATGGCTTCTTTCATTTGGCGGCAATGGAGCATCCTCGGGACCCACGGTTCGATTTCTTAATGTGATGAGATGTACTTGTGCCTTCGGGTTGGTTTCGGTATTACTAGGTAACGCGCCTTGTGGTCTCTCGGAGAAATTTTGAGCTAGTTGATTTAATTGTTTTTCAACGTTTTGAATGCTAGCTTGTTGATTTCTAAAATTCGATTCCAATTGTTGAAATCGATCCGAGTTTTTCTTTTCAGTGTCAGAGATGAGGCGAGATACAGTATCTTCAAGCCTTTCTCTTCCACCTTGTTGTTGAGAGAAATTTTGTGGTTGTTGAAAATTAGTTCATTGGTTTTGTTGGTTACTACTATTGCCGGGATCTCTCCAACCAAGGTTTGGGTGGTTACGCCATCCTTGGATGTAGGTACCCGTTGGAGGACCCGACGGTCTAGGTCTATTATCAATGTAGTTTACCGTTTCTGTTTGTTCATCTAATTCTTTCATACAACTCCAATTTTCATGTGACCCACCACACCCTTCACAAGCCATAACCGAGGCCGTTTTAGTCATTTCTAGCTTTTTGATTTTTGAAGAGAGGGCCTCGATTTGGGCTTGTAAAGAGGTGCTTTCATCAACCTTATGGGCGCCCGGGGCAATAGATTTATTACCTCGGGGAGTGTGCCATTGAAAATTGGTTTGAGCAATTTCCTCAATTTGGTTATATATTTCATTTGGGCGACGATTACCTAAAAGTCCCCCGGAGCTTGAATAAATAATAAAAACATTTGTAATAATAAATCAAATATATTTAACTAGTGTAATTAAATAACATAATTAAATATAATGATTATTGGTAAAATATTGTCCAAGTGATATAATTAATTTATAAATATTATAAATTAATTCAGATGGTTGAAATATATATTATTTGATAAATAATCAATATTTTGTTTAAAAGAATACATATGATAATTATATGATTAATTATCAAAATAATTATATTAAATCTGAATAATTAAAAATAACATTTTTAATTATTGAACTTTAGTATTACAGATTTAAAATAATTATTATGGCCTTGGAATCATTTTAAATAAATAAAATGAATTAAAATGATTAAGATAACAATAAATAAGTTTATATAAGTTTAATTATCTAAATAATTAAATATAATAAAAATTCAGATTCTTAATTTATATAAACTCAGGATAATGTATATTTTGTCATAAAAATAATTTTGGATCAAAATTATATAGTTATATAATTTAATTACACTAAATTAAACTATATAAATAAGTATAAATACTGATTTATTTATATAAATAACAAATTTACATAAAATGTCAGTTAACAATATTATTTTTATAAAGTTTATCATTTAAAATAATTTGTGTAAAAATTTCGGAATTTAATTCATAAAAATCGATTTATCATAATTTTAGAAAGGTTAATACTGTTTTAATTTATAAAAACAGTTTTATAAATAATTTTGACTAATATTATATTTTTAATAAATACATCAGTGTTGAAAGTATATATGTTAAAATTTTTGGACTTTAAATGTTAAAAATCGATTTATTGTGTATTTTTTAAAGAATAAACTGTTTAAATAAAAGAAAATAGATAAACAGTAATATTGTTCATCATCTTCTTCCCCAAAACAGTCAACGAAAGTCAACTGATCCGATTACTACATTAATACTGGATAATAATGAAATTAAATTTTCAGAAACGTGGTATAAGTATAATCATACCGGGTGAACGATTAAAACCGATCCGGTACCGGTTGGAATAGCGTGTCGACTAACTTCCGGCGACTCCGGCTCCGGCGAGGTTTCAGGTTCTAAATTCCGGCTTGTTTCGATGTTATTGAGTAATGTGAGAGGTGTAGGATGTTCATGGGAGTCTAAGGGACTTAAATACAAGTCCAATTCGATCTCAGATCCGACATATCCTAGTGTTTTTAATCCACTTTATATTTTTAAATAAAAAGTTCAATTATAGCCACAAGGGCACTAAAATGTGTCGATTGAATGATTAAATGAGTGGGAAATCGGTTAGGTATCATGTGGATAAGTTTTACAGATCAAAAGAAGGAATAAAAATCGATTTTGGTGAGTTTTGGTGATGATCCGCGACCTGCAGATCTGATTTAAACATTCAGATCTGTTTTTCGGAACCTATATATATATTGCATAATCTAATAATTAAACCAACGAAGCTGGTAGTCCAGCCGGTTGATCCATGTTGTTTGTTGTTGTGTGCGCGGGTTCGAGTCTCACACGTGACCGGTTCAAAGGGGTTTTCCCCTTTTTATTTGAATTAAACCTTTTTTACATTTTAGTCCCTGAGGTTCCATTATTTAAACAAATGGTCCCTGTAACAGTTAACTTAATTAACTAACTAGGTTAGTCTTCAAACTAGAAAACCTTATATAGAATGTAACCCGGTTAATGTTCTTAGTTAAAATTAGTTTAGAAAATGACCACAACAGTCCCTGGAGTTCAAGTTTAAGTAAATGAAAATTAGGACCCTAAACTTTTGAGTTTTCAATATTTACATTTTTAACCCGAACTTACAAGATTTCAAAAATGACTTTTAGTCCCCGGACTTTTGTACTTTCTAAAAATGACGGTTTTAGTCCTCGGACTTTAAATCAACATTTTCAAGCAAGTTTCAAAGAATGTCGAATAGGTCCCTCAACATATTGTTTGTCTATGTGTTAGCATTGTCAGCATGTTTCTGAGTTATCCGTTCACTGTGCTAACTGTGTTTTGTGCATCAAATTTATCACTAAAGCTTGTGTGTAATAAATGGAGTGACTGTATAAAATATGATGCATGTGTATGTACGATATAAAAATCATAGAGCAGTTTAAATTGTCAGTTGTAATCAAGCACAGTCATTAAGCACGTAATTAAAATTAATTACTTGTACAGTACCTGTAATTTTGAGGGTTGTCACATTAACGAAATCAAATTTTACATACAAACTAGTAGGCTGCGATTTCATTTAGGCATTTCATATCACTGAAAATGAGTTGTTTCTGGTGACGTGTTTAACCTGTTTACAAGTCTTCAAAAATTATGATTTTTTATGTCGCGTACCACTCAGAGGGTTAGACCTTGTGTTAAAATTTCAAGATCTAACTCTTTACAAAAAATTCGTAAAAATTCATTTACTAAGCTGCAATCAGATTCGTCACTTCTGACTGCAGCTTACGGAAAAATTCATTTAAAATTCCTCGTTTATTCGATTGACGAAATTCCAATTGGCGATTCTTTTATTCACTTAAAAATTTCTACAGTAATAATTTGAGATCATAACTCAATTCCTAATTTGAGTTATGACATTCGTAATGGGCTGCAAATTCTGCCTGAAAACGCAGCTTGAACCTTTGATACGGAAAAATTCATAAAACGCTCAATTTTCATCGAAAAAATGCGATTCATGTGGGGTTTTAAAGATATTTCCTGGAATTACATTTTAGACTCAAGAAACACATGTTTTTGTCAGGTTTTGTCTAGGTTACAACTGATACAAGTCGGCTGTAAATTCTGATCAGAAGCTGTTTGAATTTAGCTTTCAATTTGAACATGTTTATGACATTATAACACTTATTCTTAGCAATCAAAACCCCTAAAAGCATCACATACACGAATATAGTCAAAACCCACTTAGCACATGCAAAAGTAATCATCAAATCCCTAGTCTTTAATACTAATTCATCAAGTTTTTCAACTAGGGTTTGTTTCTAAACATGAATTCATCCTAGTTTCAGCCAAACATCAATCATTCAAGCTTGAATTTTGTTTTTTCATAAGTTCATCAAAAATCTCAACTTCATAAATATCAAAAATTTGACATACCTTACGATCCCCACGACTAGGTGATCGTTTCTATGTGTTCATGCATTTGATTCGAGCTAATCTTGGCCTTCAATTTGATGAATTTGGGTGAGCTAGGGTTTCACCCCTCTTTCCCCTGCTCCTGGTTGATCGACCACACACCCATGTGTGTGTTTTGTATTATTTTTTATTTAAAACCTTTAAATTAAACATCATTCCTTTTGCCCACTTTTAGTCCCTCAAACTTTAAGGGTTTTATAAATGGGTTAGTTACTACAAGCTCCTCCTTTGTTTTACCAACCATAAATAACTAGGTTAATTATTCCTAGTAAATTTAGCGGGTTTCGGGAGTTATTAACCAAGTTTATTCTAAGTCCCGTTAACTCGGGCCTTTCATAACTTTATTTTCTCAAGCATTTATTTTCCTTTTTAATTAATATTAGGATTATTTGTTTAAGTCCTAATATTCACCGGGTTAATTTTACCATTAACGGTATTTTATCCGTCTTTTAGTATTAACGTGGTTTGATTACCAAACCCGTTTTCGGGGTGTTACAAGTCTACCCGTCTTAAAGAGGTTTCATCCCCGAAACCTTTCTTACATATTTCCTTAGGTTCAACTCTACGTGCTTAGTTTCAGCAACTGCTTGAGCATTGTTCGCATATAATAATCTTACCAAAAGTATGGTAATGTGTTCTTGGTTTTAAGACGTATGTGCTTCTCACGTGTAAGGCCATTACTTTCAGCTTGTATTTCTTATTTTGGTCACTTGTTTGGCCGAGTTGTCATCAGATCACTCGGTTATATTTATTTTCAACATGCTTACTTCAAGCTAGTCTTATATCGACAAGTGCTTTGTATAAGTCGTAACACTAACCTGACTTTAAAAGGTTTTTTTTATCATTAGGGTATATCTTATTGCCAACCCGGCCTTTTACGTGTTTTCTGATTTTCATATCTCGTAACTCACGTTACGACTTGACTGTATTCTATATCTTTCTATATTTCTTTTCTTGTCTGTGAGCGTGTCACGTCACGTTTAAGTCTAATTCGACTTTTCTTTATCATGCTTCTTCTTTTCGAACGTATCGTCTCGCACCCATCGGTGTTAAGACCCACATTCTTTGATTTATTCATTTCCGAATTCATCTCATAGTATTCATATGTGTTAAAACGTTGTTTCTTACCAAAAATTGAATTTTTTTTGTTTAACGTTTTCTTTTTAGCTCATGTCAATTCCAAGGAATTTACGTACAAGGATTTATCCCCTTCCGTTGTCATTTCGGTAATGACTTTACCCACTTTTGTGACGTAACACAATTTATATAATTGTGAACTCTTTTGTCATTTAAGTCCGTTTAAATGTTTTAGTGAAATTCCTCACTTTTGTTAACCAGACTCTTCGCGATCTCTTCGCTTTAACCCGTTCGATTAACTTAGCGAAACCCATCGCTTTTATGCTAACGTTACTTTTCGTTATTATTTTACGCGGGAAATTGCAACTAGTTTCCTCGCTTTACAATACTGACCTGTAGGTTTCTTCACTTAGCCCCATAGGCTATTTCTTTGTATGTTTCACCTGTTTAAGGTGAGACCCAACAATTCGTTTCTTTCTATTTATGACCCAACGGTCTCCTTGGTCCCGTAGACCTTATCACTACGTTTTATCCCGTAGGTTATGATAATCCCATAGATCATCTTTTATTCACGTCTATATTCAAATGTCTATTTATACATATATAGCTTTAAAGCATCCTTTGTTATGTTTGGAATCATTTAATTTTGCTTTTGAACTTTAGTTGACCTTGACCGTAGTCTAAGGTTTCATTTGTTTACTTTCGGACTATCTTTCTGACTTTACGACTTCTAACGTCATTTACACGTCGGTTTATCCTACGCTTACCGTTACCCGGTTCATACTTATACTCCTTTACAACCCATTACCCGGGTCCTTCTATCTTATTGTTTTTAGCTTTCCGGTTTCACCGGTTTGCGTTTTCCTATTATATTGAGCGTTATTCCTTAATTGACTCGTTTGACTCATTTTGGGTGAATTTTCATCACTTATGAATGTCAAACTTCATTCTTTATTTGACCCGTCCAACTTTGAAATGGTTGAACGTAATTACCAAAATTTATGTTTGCGAAAATTCTTGTCATCTTTTAGTCATGACTATTATTCCGAGTCTCGGTTTACGCATTCACCCACAATCCTACCCGTCCATCGGGTATCTTTACCGTAATCATTATCAAGTAACCATTCTTATATGGTTTTAGACGTCATTCTAATTTATTTGGTCGTCTTAGCGAAATCCATCGCTTTTATTCAATTAAGTCCTTTATTCATTATTTAATTTGTTTGACTGTCCACGTGAATTTCATCACTTATGTCAGTCAAACCTTTATCCCCATGCCTTAGCATTCTCATTTGTTGGTTTGTATTTTCATTTACTTCATTCTTTGTCCCTTCTGTCGGGCTCGTCATTTTAACGTAATACGCTTCTGTCGTCCGACTTGCGTTTACGTTTACTATCAAACATCTTATTTATTTGATTCATTTGGGTACCATTTAAGTTAGTCCCATTCACCCCGCCCTTACTACATCGGACGTAAATGTGTCAGCTACAAGAAGCTCATGGTATCATATGCCACTACTTACTTGGCCAGAGTAAGCGATCAGCACATGATACACATGACCTTTTTATAGCTTTCATATCACACCCTATGTAAGTAATGCCTCTATTTATTTCATATCTCTGATTTCATTTAGTAAAACTTTATTTAATTGCAAAACAACAATCATTAGTTTTACTACTTTTACATTTGAACATATAAAATGTTTTTCTTTTCTATCGAACTATTATATAATCATATTTGTTAGTGTGATCGCTACTTTTCTCAATAGCATTATATTGAGAGTTTTTCCACTTGGATAATTACCCCCCGTCCAAGTTTCCATATGAACTAATCCTATTATTTCTTTGTTATTCATCATCGTGAATAACACATATTTCTATTAAACTTCTCTTAGAAACATCATCCTGAATAGATATCCTATTCAAGTTTTATCAGATATATGCAACCGTTATCCCCTACGTGTTTGTTGCATATTACTACTTATGCGATTAAATTTAAAAGCGTGCACCTGGTAATGCTTGCCCTAACGGGCTTCTCTTGCCGTGAACTTTGTTCGCGATCATCACGCGATTTAGGTCCTCAATGAGTGTGCTCAGCTTGTCATACCTAGGACCGTTCCACCGTCATATCCACAATTCGTTCAACTCTCGTCATCTTCAGATGCGCGTGTCCTTCAACTAAACATTTACAAAAGTTAGTAATTTCGACACTTATAAACGCCCGTATTGTAATACAAGGCTTTTTACTATACGTGTCAACGCACGTAATTTCATTAACTGTATCAATCATTTTAATTGGGGTAGCGTGTATTACGCGGTAACCCTATGTGTTGTTTACAACACTTTAACATGTTAAACCATTAACATACATGTACTTACCGGATTTGCGATCAAGCCTCGAACCGAACACTTTATTCTTTTAACCGTGAGCTCTGATTACCAACTTATAACACCCTTGCTATTATTTTAGGGTTTTCGTATTATTTACGTAAATAAACATGTAATTATAATTACATATACATTGAAAAATACGGTCAAATTAAAACATTTTCGGATTTGAAACAATACAATACAATATGTATAAATTCGTCGTTTTTAAATGACGACGAAACCATGTGCGGAAGCTTGTATCTTGATCGTGTTTGGTTCTTCAATGAGCTTGATCTTCATCCGGGACATCTTCACATTTACCTATGATCAAAACCAACTTAAAAGTTAGTTTCGATATCTTAAATATTAGTATAATCAAGTTCTAGTAGCGAACAATCAAAAACAAAATAAAATTTCGGAATTTATTCTGTCGCGCCACGCGACAGACTCCTCTTGATCTTTCGCGTGCCGCGAGCGCCCTCGCGTGTCGCGCCAGGATTACTGCTCCCTGTCGCGTGTCGCGGGGGAGATGATTTTCCAGCAGTTTTGTTGCTGAAACCTGCATTTTCCCCAGCTATGGTTTTAATCGTAAAACGATCTTTAAAGTGTCATAACTTTTTATCTACAAGTCCGTCTTAGGTGATTCTTTTTGCTACGCGTTTGTATTAAAAATACACATCAATTTATCCTATTTTCCGCATATGAAACCTGAATTATAAACGATTAGTTTATAATTTCTTATTTCATTTATTCGACCCATTTGTTTTAAAAGTTTACAACCTTGTTTCTAATTAACCATTTAGCATACATCAACATGCTTAACTCAAAATCTATAGTTCGGGTTTGTAACTTTTATGAATTACGCGGCTAGTACTCAATCTATGCGCATAATTCTTTTGACCCGTTTCGAAGACTTAAACCTTCTAAGTTTAAATCTTTCCCTTTTGTTATGCACAATCCACTTTATACTTATCTATAACTTACATTATCATAATACACGATCTTAAACGTCTCATAAAGACCGTTTACCCAGTTTAGCGTTCATGGGTATTTTGGTCAATTTCAGTCCCTCATTTTACGATGAAGGGCTTTCATTGATATTTGACCAACATATTATTTCTAACTATAATTTAAAATATGCGTACCTGGCTCGGGTCAAGTATTGACCCGCTCTAATATCTTGCTTTAATGATTTAGCTAATTTATAGCAAATGCAAATTTCCGTAAGCCGTTCTTATCCTGTGAGCATTAGACTCGACAATACTTATTAGTCGTTATTTGTCAAATGGCGCTAAAAATTGCCCTTTAACCCGTTTGGTCTAAACGACCAAACATTTTGCATTTGTATTTGAATGGTATATATATATTTACCATTTCGTTATTTAACCCATTTCGGCTTACGCCGTAGGGTATCATTTAACTTTATCTTACGTTGGTCGTCACGCAACTAATTACCATTTTATCCCCATCATTATTATGAGTTATCCCACAGGGCAACATTTCAAAACTCGTTGCATGTTTGTCATTCCATGACTATACCACCATTTACCCATTTTAACCATTCATTATGGTTTTCCATCGTTTTTACTTATTCCGAGTCGTATCAACTACGTCGGAACACCACATTTTAACCATTAGCTTAACATATTCGTAACCCTTATAATGATTAAACATTTTATAAAAAAAGAGAGTGTAAGCTTTACTTACCTCGCATCAAAATTATGCTTTTCTTTTCGTACTTGCTCCGTTTGACCCGCTTCATTCCCAAGTCTCCATCTAGCTTGTCAAGAGTCAAACTATCATCATAATTCGTAAGACGGTTAGATTAGTCATAATCATTTACGACTATTCCATCCTACGGGTTTTATGTCGAATTTATCATTCGACCACATCAAAATTATCATTTGATCTAATCATTGGTCGGTTTGACTTTTTAAAGTCAATTGACTTATCAACATATTCAAATGCACATTTGGTTCAGTGAACTCACTTAGGCATATTTCATCCGAACACTTAACGAAATCAAATTTTACATACTAACTAGTAGGCCGCGATTTCATTTAGGCATTTCATATTACTGAAAATGGGCTGTGTCTGGTGACGTGTTTAACCTATTTACAAGTCTTCAAAAATTATGATTTTTTTATGTGGCGTACCTCTCGGAGGGTTAGACCTTGTGTTAAAATATCAAGATCTAACTCTTTACCAAAAATTCGTAAAAATTCATTTACTAAGCTGCAATCAGATTCGTCACTTCGGACTGCAGCATACGGAAAAATTCATTTAAAATTCCTCGTTTATCCGACTGACGAAATTCCAATTGGAGATTCTTTTAATCACTTAAAAAATTCTACAGTAAGAATTTGAGAGCATAACTCAATTCCTAATTTAAGTTATGACATTCGTAATGGGCTGCAAATTCTGCCAGAAAACGCCGCTTGAACCTTTGATACGGAAATATTCATAAAACGCTCAATTTTTGTCGAACAAATGCGATTCCAGTGGGGTTTTAAAGATATTTCCTGGAATTACATTTTACACTCAAGAAACACATGTTTTTGTCAAGTCTTGTCCAGGTTACAGCCGATACAAATCGGCTGTAAATTCTGATCAGAAGCTGTTTGAATTCAGCTTTCAATTTGAACATGTTTATGACATTATAACACTTATTCTTAGCAATCAAAACTCCTAAAAGCATCACATACACGAATTTAGTCAAAACCCACTTAGCACATGCAAGAGTAATCATCAAATCCCTAGTCTTTAATACTAATTCATCAAGTTTTTCAACTAGGGTTTGTTTCTAAACATGAATTCATCCTAGTTTTAGCCAAACATCAATCATTCAAGCTTGAATTTCGATTTTTCATAAGTAAAAATCTCAACTTCATAAATATAAAAATTTTGACATACCTTACGATCCCCACGACTAGGTGATCGTTTCTATATGTTCATGCATTTGATTCGAGCTAATCTTGGCCTTCAATTTGATGAATTTCGGTGAGCTAGGGTTTCACCCCTCTTTCTCCTGCTCCTGGTCGATCGACCACACACCCATGTGTGTGTTTTGTATTATTTTTTTTATTTAAAACCTTTAAATTAAACATCATTCCTATTGCCCACTTTTAGTCCCTCAAACTTTAAGGGTTTTATAAATGGGTTAGTTACTACAAGCTCCTCCTTTGTTTTACCAACCATAAATAACTAGGTTAATTATTCCTAGTAAATTTAGCGGGTTTCGGGAGTTATTAACCAAGTTTATTCTAAGTCCCGTTAACTCGGGCCTTTCATAACTTTATTTTCTCAAGCATTTATTTTCGTTTTTAATTAATATTAGGATTATTTGTTTAAGTCCTAATATTCACCGGGTTAATTTTACCATTAACAGTATTTTATCCGTCTTTTAGTATTAACGTGGTTTGATTACCAAACCCGTTTTCGGGGTGTTACACTAAATCAAGACTTTTCAGCTAAAACTCATGTTTTTCCTTCACCTTTTCTTAAAACTTTACTTAAAACGGTGGAGTCCGGATCTAAACGGACTGTAGACTTAATGATTAGTCTGGAGACGGCTTAGAAATGGATCATCGCCGGAGAAGATGGCCGGAGTACGGATTCCGACATAAACTCCGTCAAGAGCAGACGCATGGTCGGACTGGGGTGATTCCCATCCGATCAGACCGGCTGAGTAATGACACGTTTACCGTTGTCTCAATACGTACCGTGCCATCACCGTAAGAGATGTAACGGGTAAAAATCATAAACACTAGAGATCAAAGTTTAAAGACTTGAAAGTGAGATGAATATGTTGGATAAAGAATAGATGTGTGTGTAAATCATGTAGATCTTGTGTTATCATGATTCTTGTTGATTATCTGATGGGTTGTAGGTTAATATTGATGTTTGATGTTGTTGTGATCACTAAACATGATTAACGGAATCAATCGAACACACTTTAGAAGGCTTAAAACTGAAAACAGCTTGCTGATTCGCATTTCCAGCCGACTTAAACAGGCTGTAACAGGACTTTAATAAAACGAAAAATGTATTTTCTGAAGTCTAGGTTCATGTATTATGAAATACGGTTCTAATGGCACTGGAATCATAATTTTTGGACTCCGTTTAGTATTTTTAAAGTGTATTTTCGTAACAGCAGCTAGAGCTGCATTTTTGCTGCTGAAATGTGCGTCCTGTTTTCTGTCATAACATGTATTCTGTGTGGAGTCTGATCACGAAATTTATACCATAGTTGACCACTGTTGTATTTGTAATACTCCCACTGGAATTTCGTAAATCGGACTCACGATGAATTTTTAATGAATTATTTTGTAAACTGCAATCAGAAAACGACAAATCTGATTGCAGTCCGGAAAATAAATTCTTATAAAATATTGGATCGTTTAAGATGTTCTGTAAAAATTTGGGAATTTTTGGAATAAGTTAACCATTTTCTTTAAATATCCGAAAACAACCCAGTTTTGGATATTTAAGTTGAAACGACATAAGTTGGAATTTGCGTGCCTAAATGTCGAGTATGTTATCTGAGGAAAAGTATATATATTTGTTGATTACTAAACTTTGTGCTAGACGTATGTGGTATGTATAATACGTGCTAGTATATTAGGACTTGCAAATACACATATAACATATTCAGACAAAATACATAATTCGGGTGCAAAGTGCAAAATACAAGAGACTTATAATTATTTTCGAGAAAATAATATAAGTAGGACACTTAGTTAAGAATATAAGATATTTTTAACACAACGATACAAATACAAAAGAGAGAGACTGTACTTGTGCGACGCAAGTCTAGTGACTAATGTTAAGTAAACGCGTATAGGTCACAACGTTAATTAAGCAAATCCGGTGAAGTTTACGACGCAGGAACGCAAAGCAGTGAGTTCATGCTCCCCCTTTTCCCTTACTGTTTTTGGTTTTATAACTCTCGGGGGTGAAATACATGTTACAAATATTACAATTTTTACAAATGGTAAAAATACGAGAAGCACTCTTGGTGAGAATGAGTACCGAGTGCAATATGATTTGAGAATACAAACGAATACGAGAAGCACTCGTGGTGAGTGCAATATGATGAGCTTTGAGAAAAGCCTAGAAAATACTAGATCATGTGAGCTTAAACTAGATATTGAGATGCCATTAATACTTAATTAGGGACGAGGGTTAGATCTAACGGGTACGGCCGAGCCCCACTCATGGTCCTTATGTGACCACTTGAGTGCTTCGGTGTCCCAGTCGAGGGAAATCGACATAGTGGAGGGAAATCGACACAGTCGAGGTTAATCGACACAGTCGAGGGTAATCGACACAGTCAAGGGAAATTGACGCAGTCGAGGTTAATCGACACAGTCGAGGGTAATCGGCACAGTTGAAGGAGAAAATGCTAATGCTCCTATGTCCTCACATGCCTTGAGGGAAAAAATAATAATGCTCCCTATGTCCTCACATGCCTTGAGGGAGAAAATACTAATGCTCCCTATGTCCTCACATGCCTTGAAGGAGAATATACTAATGCTCCCTATGTCCTCACGTGCCTTAATGTCCTTGTATAAACAATCATTTAAAACGTGGGGTACACAAGAAAACTTGAATGATACTTGAGTACGTGGGGTACTCAAGAAAACGGGAATTATACTTGAGTACGTGGGGTACTCAAGAAAGACTTGAATTATACATGACACATACTATGTTTTCATACAAAGTATAAAAACGTGAAATACAAAAACGCATGAACTCGCTCAACTTTATGTTGATGTTTTCCAAAATTACATGTATTTCAGGTGACAGGATGGATCTTGGGCGCAAGTGTCGTATCCACTTTTGTTGAATTGTAACCTTGTCAAAGGTCGTGTTTTGAAAACTTAAATAACAAGTGTTTGTAATACTCAAATTTTCATGAATGGATGAACATCGTTTTGATCATGTAGTTGTTTATAATGATTGAATGCAATGATAACAAACAAGTCACACATCGTACGCTTTCGCAAAAGACAGGGTGTGACAGAATGGAACTTGAATGTGGTGAAGATGGTGGTGTGAAGGTGGTGATGGTGGGGGGCGGTTATAGAGCCGAGAAAGAGAGAGAGAGGAGTGAGGTGAGAGAGTAGAGGATCTTGAGTGGATTTTATAAGGATTTGGGGGCCAATTGAAAGGATGGCACATGATTATGTATAAGGCAACAAGCAAAGTCTATCAAGCTAGGATCTAGGTAAGTATGATGGTAAAATCTTGTGGGTCCCCATGTAGTTGATCAAAAATCGGTTGGGGGGGGGGGGTTTATGTAAAATTTTCAACCTAATTAGTAAAGGGTATATAAAACTCAAGTATCTTGATTATATAAGCTAGTGTTTTGATTTCTAGTGGGTGTCATGATAAACGGGGATCATGACTAGCCAAAAATAATTAAATAATGTGTTTGACAAATATTTGGTGTCCCGAATAATGTCCGGTTGTTCGGTCGGATACTGTTCCGTTAAGTTGTTTAATTGTTCCGTAAGGCGTCTTATACATATATTTTTGTAACGAAATTTATTCCTAACACATAGGAAAACATACCGGACTATTTAGTAACTTTTCTGTATACTACTAGTATGCTAACACGCACATGTAAGTATAACACAGTAATCAGAGAGTAGTTAAATGATTCAGCACAGTCATCAAGTACTTTTATTATCATTAATAAACTGTACGGTTACATGCAAATTTGAGGGTTGTCACATTCTCCCCCTGTTAAGAGAATTTCATCCCGAAATTTAGTGCGTAGTTACTGAGGAAGCTAGTTAAGTTGCGGTGTTTACTGGTTTTCCTGGGGTGTCACATCATCCCCCCGTTGATTTGGAATTTCGTCTCGAAATTCTGCAGTAGCTTCAGCCTCAGTAGTGGTTGCATTGTTTCCGAACAACTGGTAGTCATCAGTCTTTCGCTGCTGAGACTGACCCGAAGCAAAACCCTTACTGGAGTTTCCATCCCATTTTCGCTTGTTGTCAGTAAGTGCATCAGAAGTAGATGTGGCACTGATTCGTTTGGGCAGCATGTTTTGCTCCACCGCCTGGTCAGTGAGTCGATGGGCCAACTTGATGATTTGCTGTATGGTACCCAGATTGGCTGAAGTCACGTGACTTTGAATCTCTGGTACAAGGCCCTTGAGATACAGCTCAATTCGTTTGATGGGAGGGTCCACCATAGTTGGACACAGGATGGCCAGCTCGTTTGACCTCTTAGTATACGCCTCAATCTCAGACCCCATCATTTTCAGATTGAAAAATTCCACTTCTAGCTTTTGGATGTCATCCCGACTATAGTATTCTTCTTTGATCAGTTCCTTGAAACCATTCCAGGGTGTGGCATTAGCAACTGCCAGTCCTAGTAGTTGAACCTGTGCCTTCCACCAGGTTAACGCAGCTCCTTCAAGTGTTCCGGTAGCATATTTCACCCAACGGTCTTCGGGGCATTCGCACATCTCGAAAACTGACTCAAGCTTTTCAAACCAGTGAAGAAGGCCTACTGCTCCTTCTGTGCCACTGAAAGTAGTAGGTCGGCAGTCCATGAATGTTTTGAACGTGCACACAGGAGTTTGAGCATGTTGACCTGTGACGCGAGATTAAAAGACAAGATTAAGCACGAGGATTGGTTTGCGAAGGTAGGATCTAAACGTCCTAAGGTGAGTTGGTATGGCAGGTTATACCTCCTGCAGGGTTAGCTACGAGGGCCTCAGCGACTCGTTCGTTGATCAAAGCCGTCAACTGGGCTTGAGTGAGGTTGATACGTCCTCCGCGTCCGCTCATGATCTTCATAATGAAGCAACGTAAGTGAGAAAAGTGTCGTGAAAGTGCGTAAGTGTGGGACGACAGTAGAGAGTAAGCACACAGGGTTCAAATAGCAATTATCACGTTAACTAATGCACAGTGTGAATTATCTAACCGACAGTATAACATAAATCATACCACCTATTGTGTCGAGTCTTGCACGTGGAGCGAAGCGTCGTTGTGGATCGTTGAGCACTGTACAGGTTATAGTCTGGTTTTATCAAAAAGCTTTTCCCTTTTTAAAACCAAGTTCACTATAACCAATGGCTCTGATACCAATCTGTCACTCCCCCAAAATCCACCATGCGGGGTATCACCGCTTGGAGGCGTGACATGACAAGGATCGAGCCACCAATCATATTGAACATCGTAATTAAGTAAATAAGACCAACCACAATACGATTGGTGTCCAAAGCTAGTTAACCATGTTTAGTTTAAACAGCGGAAGCATAAAAGTAAATCCAAAAGCATAAGACCATAGTTTATAAGTTAGAGTTCAAAACACAAGTTTAATAAGTTCGTAGGGATTTAAATAATAAGCACGGAACATAACAGTACGAACACCACAACGACTCCTTCCTCGTGCAAGCTCCAAGCGTTTAGCGACCTGTAAGGCATGTAACAACGAGTCAACAACAAAGTTGAGTGAATTCACAGTTGGTTGTTTAGTTATAGCATTTGTTTCGTAAATCATCTGTTCGTTTTGTAAATCATGTAACGTAAAATTTTGTATCGCGGTCTTCCTGACATGTTTGCGAAGATTAGTGGGGGCTTCCCATGTGTTACTAGACCACGCGTATCGACTGCTACGAAAATGTAAGATGTGCCCTAAGTCAATGTCTATCAGCATTGACCCTTTGCCCATAGTCCATTAGAACACGCCCGTCCGACTGGCACGGTGTGAGGTTTGTTAAACCTAATAGCGCTATTAACTAATGACCCGCTCGCCATAGGCCTCGGCGATTAAGTCGATAAATGAGGGACTTCAATTGATAGAGTTGATGGTCTTATGGTCGTGTACGTAGGCTTTACGTACGTGCCCTTCAATCCGAGGACAGTAGTAAGTATGAGTGTACGCAGGTTTTACGTACGTGCCCTTCAATTCGAGGACAGTGAAAAGTAGTTTAATAGTAATGATAGTACGAGTAGTTATTCAATCCCATTCCCAACCCACCGGGAATCCCATACCTTAAGAGTGTGAACTCACCTCGGTTGCTCGGTTTGACTCTCAAATATAGCTAATAGTCGAGGTCGGTCAATCACGTCCTAGTATGATTACCACTTAGTTTATTAGTGATTTCAAATAACATGCATGCATCACTTTAACGGTTCATGCCCATATAACCTTCCCATCTATTCCCCACTCATAGACATACATACAACATTGCACATAACACTTTTATTGACATATAACATGTTATATCATTCTCGGATAACCTACTCGACATTTAGACACGCAAATCACTACTTATGTCGTTTCAGCTTTATTAATCAAAACTGGACTGTTTTCGAGCATTTTAATAAAATAGTTAAACTTTTCCAAAAATTCTCAAATTTTTACAGGATGTCATAAACATTCCAAATTTTATTGTGTAAAAACATCGGGGCCCAGTTCGTTACCAATATTATATAAAAATTTATTTACCCGACTACAATCAGATTTGTTACTTTCTTATTGCAGTTTACGGAAAAATTCACTAAAAATTTATCGTAAGTCCGATCGACGAAATTCCAGTTGGGGGATCACGGCAACAACGGTGACCATCTACAGTAAAAATCCCATGAGCTGATTCGACTCAGGTTTCAAGTTATGCCTCCAAATACAACACACTTTTTTAGCAGAAAAATCGCAGCTTGAGATGCTATCTAAAAACAGTTCTTTAAAAATAGTAAACGACATCGAAAAATTACGATTCCAGTGCCATTTGATCGTTTGTTCAAAAATACATAATTTGGACTCCAGAAATTCAGTTTTTTGATTAAAAATGACCCAGTTACAGCCTGTTGAAGTTGGCTGGAAATTCCAATCAGCATGTTTATTTATAGTTTAATGTTTCTAAAAACATATTACCAAGTGTCCTAACAACGGTTTATCAATAATTTAATGATCAAACATTATGCATGCATTAACCAAACCCAATCCAACCAGATTTCAACTTCATACAAACTTTTTATGTAGGGTTTTTATGTAGAGTTCCATGTTCATCTTTTAGGGTTCTATTTCTTGTGATTTAAACAAATAACGTCATACATCACATTTTAACTAAGAATAAGATGGAACAAGGTGTAGAGACTTACTACTAGCACAAGGCTAGGGTAGAAATCTTAGTGCAAGGATGATGAAGAAATGATGAAGATAAAGCGAGCAAACAAGTCCCTTGAAGCTCCACAAGCTTACAACTTCCTTGAACCACTCTTGAAGCTTGAATGGAACTTGAATGTGGTGAAGATCGTGGTGTGAAGGTGGTGATGGTGGGGGGCGGTTATAGAGCCGAGAAAGAGAGAGAGAGGAGTGAGGTGAGAGAGTAGAGGATCTTGAGTGGATTTTGTAAGGATTTGGGGGCCAATTGAAATGATGGCACATGATTATGTATAAGGCAACAAGCAAAGTCTATCAAGGTAGGATCTAGGTAAGTATGATGGTAAAATCTTGTGGGTCCCCATGGAGTTGATCAAAAATCGGTTGGGGGGGGGGGGGTTATGTAAAATTTTCAACCTAATTAGTAAAGGGTAGTTAAAACTCAAGTATCTTGATTATATAAGCTAGTGTTTTGATTTCTAGTGGGTGTCATGATAAACAGGGATCATGACTAGCCAAAAATAATTAAATAATGTGTTTGACAAATATTTGGTGTCCCGAATAATGTCCGGTTGTTCGGTCGGATACTGTTCCGTTAAGTTGTTTAATTGTTCCGTAAGGCGTCTTATACATATATTTTTGTAAGGAAATTTATTCCTAACACATAGGAAAACATACCGGACTATTTAGTAACTTTTCTGTATACTACTAGTATGCTAACACGCACATGTAAGTATAACACAGTAATCAGAGAGCAGTTAAATGATTCAGCACAGTCGTCAAGTACTTTTATTATCATTAATAAACTGTACGGTTACATGCAAATTTGAGGGTTGTCACATTCTCCCCCTGTTAAGAGAATTTCGTCCCGAAATTTAGTGCGTAGTTACTGAGGAAGCTAGTTAAGTTGTGGTGTTTACTGGTTTTCCTGGGGTGTCACACAAAACTTAACGGCTGCCTCCGATTATTTGAAGTCACTCGTTTCGATCGAACCAATCTACTCGGTATCTTGGTTAGTGCTTCATCTATGTTATTTTGTTTCATTCTGGATGTGATAACTACTATGATTATATATGATGGCTTAGGGTTTCATAATAATAAAGTTAGTAATGGAATTGGTTGATTGGTTGATTATATATGATTGTTAACATGATGTTGATTGGTTGATGAAAGTGATATACGCTAACATGCTGGACGAAATTGATAATCCTGATTCATGAATTCATTCTTGACAGAATAATAATCTGATAGTATGATTAATTGATGATGATTAGGGACTGTTGTGAATGACGGAATGATTCGTATTAATAAACGAGGGTAACTGTAGATTGATTATACGAATATAAGGATTTACTGAACCATGTTGTTGATCTGCGACTGTTAATATGAAATTGTATGATCTTGAACGATAACTAATTGAAATATATGGTTTGATCTGTTGTGGTTGGATTACTGAATGTGTTTACTGGATTGGAAATTTGTAACTGTTATGTACGCGACGAAATTCCCTCTTCGGGGAAACATCCATGTCGACGAAAGATGGGTTTTTCATCGACAGGATCATGGTGAGCAGTGGTGGTGTTTCGTCGCATATACTCACGACGAAAAAGGGTTGTTCGTCCGGCGCATCTTTCGTCGAGAAACATTACCTGAACAGTAGGCTATAAAATGCAAGTGGTTGATTTATTTGTGTTGCAAACGGTGTAACATTAATGGGGAAAAACATGATTTGTCTAGTGTGAACAGTAAATCAACTGTTACGTGTGTTACGTGTTCGAAGTGATTGTTATCTGTTATGCATTATGCACACTATGAACATACGTGAACGTAAACTGATTTCGTGTACATGAACATTATAGGCTTTGACTGATTTAGTGTGTGCGAGTAACTAGTCATACCGAGTAAACCAAGGTGAGTTCACTACTCTTTTTCCAAGCATGCTTCCCGGGGAGGGACATCTGGTAAACGTTCCGGGGAGGAATGTCGGGTAAATGGGTTTGACTGGAATGTTAAACCTAGGTTGTTGGTTAATACACGTATATCTATCACTCAAGTCCCTCCTACCGATTGTTGTCGGAGAGGCAACGGGGTATTAGTTAATAGCACTATTTAGGTTTGGCACCCTCACACCGCACCGAGGAGGTCGGGAGTGAACTAATGACCCCCATCTTGACCATTACTTTGATAGAGGCATTGGGGTTTAGGGTAAATAATCTGGAGCCATCGGCGGTAAGCGTGTGATTAACAACATCGAATCTGGGAAACGTTTTAATCTGGTAACTGGTAACTAAACACGTTAACAAAACTTTGAACTCACTAGCGTCGTCTGACACACTTGTCTGCATGCTTGCAGGTCTATAGGTTTTTATCATTTGGAACTTGCTGTCTGGGATGCTGGAGTGGTCATGGGTCGAGATACTTGGAATCGCAAGACAAGTCTAATGTTTTTGTACATGTGGTTTATGAAACACTTAACAAATGAATTATGCTTCCACTGTATACGATGAATTAAACTTAACGTTTTGTATCTCTTTATGATAATGAATGAAAGTTTTATTTAAATATATTTATGTGTTCAATGTGATTGGTGGCTAAGATCCTGGTACGTTACACACCCCGCGGTGTTCCCGCAAGTGGTATTTTGGGGGTGTGACACATGACCTCTCGTTCACGGGTGGTGTGTTACTCCTATAGCGCTATACATGTTAAGTGGAGGCTTGTACGAAGCTAATGACAAGTTCATCACATAAGAATCACCTAAAAAACACGAATCAAGCATAACAAATAGTAAGCATGTATTGGATTGTTTGTTTATGTATTTTCATAAGAGTATGTATACTAAGTGTGTTTTGTATATAAAAACATGTTACACCCAAAAGTGTGAAAACGGTAAAATGCGTCGAGTATACTCACAAAATTGAATATGCTTTCCGATTATCCAAGAGTGACGAGTTTTCTTGTGAGTGAGGATTTAATGGTAGGGTTACGTGATGTGTAGGGAGTGGTAACATTCAGAATTTAGAAATTAAAGTGGTAAAAGTATTGAAAGTAATATCTAAGCCCTAAGAGTTTGCTTATGATACCATAATTAGTGGTTTCATGGGTCCCAAATTGCCCATTGGAATCATAACAAGAACTCTAGAATCTTTGATATGATAGCTTAGGTTTATGATGGCCAATCATGGTTTGATTAACATCACAAACTCAGCCATATTTTTATATAATTATGTATAGTTTATATAGTAATAATACATCCTAAAACTAAGTCCAATCAAGTATTGTCATATAGCATCATGTATGTCAAGCATGGAGGTTAGGAAACCTCATTATAAGATTCACCACTACACACACCATCTTGAAGATGGTGGGAGGGTCATGAATAACGATAAGGTAAATCTAATCCAATCAAGTCATAAAAGTGTTTAAATGAAGGAGTGGAACTTAGTTTGGAAGGCCAAAGCCTCCATTTGTTCACACTTCACAAGTCACAAGTTTATCATATAGAAGATGATGACTTTTGCTTGTTTTCATCATTCGATTATCAAGTTTAAACAGAAATTAAATGGGTGTTTGAACCCAAAACTATGATGGAAATTCCCTAAACATAAACCCACAACCATAGACTAAGTTGTAAGCTTGGTGGGAACAAGATCCCACCAAGTTTTCTATCAAAATATGAACATAAAAAGAAATAAAAATGAGCAGAATTTTATATGCACTTTGGACCTCAAAAATGGTAAGGTTTCACCTTAGTTTACCCAAGCAAACTTGTGAAAACCTTCCTAGAGGTTATCCAAGTGTTAAGAATAAATAAACAAGAAGAAAATTGAAGTAGAAGTGAGTTAAAACTCACTTTTTATGGCTAGAACTTTCTGATTTATAAGCTGAAAACTCAGCTGAGATTGAGAGGTTTTTAAGAGTGTTTAAGTGTAGCAAAAGTGGTAAGGAGCCTGATTATAAGTGGGTATATATAGGGGAAAAATTAGGGTTAAAGTTGGTTGAGTATTAATGATAGCCGCTGGTACATCCTATATATAAGTGTTTCTGGCATGTTACCGAACCTTCGTACCACGCGCTAAGTGAAGTTCATAGTTTTGTGGACTCGGATTGAAGTTGTTGAATCTATTTGGTTAATCTACGTGAAAGCTTTGTGATATGTGATGGAATCTAATGTTATGGTTAACGAAGCATGACACCTATGATGAGACGGACGTGGCATGATTGAAGCATGGTGGATACGCCGCTGGTACTTCCTATATATAAGTGCTTCTGTTATGTTGTCAAACTTTCGTAGCACGTGCCATGCGGGAATTCGTTGTTGGTAGACTGTGATGAGGTTGTTAACCCTAATCTATGTAGTAATCTATGTGAATCTATTGAGTAATCTATGTGAATCTATTGGGTAATCTATGAATCTAATGGATAATCTAAGTGAATCTATTGGGCTAATCTATGTGAATCTACCGGTTTAATCTATGTGTGTATGATGATGATAATGATGAGTGTGTTGTTATGTCTGGAAATTGCGACACGTAACATGGCATCGGGTACGAGGTGGAAGCGATGTGCCCGAAGCGTGGTGGATACGCTGCTGGTACTTCCTATATATAAGTGTTTCTGACATGTTGCCAAACTTCGTACAACGTGCCATGCGAAGGTCGTGGGTTTGCGGTATGGAATCTATTGGAATCTATGAAACTTGTTGGAAACTTGAATCTTTAAACTACGTGAAACTTCTTGAATCTTGAGTCTTTAATCTATCATGTGTGAATCTATACTGTGAGACTTTGTGATCTAAACTTATACGATCCTCTTGCTGGATCTTAGGATGTCTTATCGTAAGCTATCTGACACTCTCAAGAGATCCAGGGAAAAGTCTCAGAAAAAGATGATGCCCTTCATGGCCGATCAGATCGCTCAAGTCGTTCCAAAGATCGTCTCTGAGATCCAAGGATCAAACACTCCTCCATCCTCTGTAGAATCGAAAGGCGAGAAGCTAAAGCCCACTAAGTTCAACTACAAACATTTCATCTCTTGCAACCCTAAGCCTTTCATGGGAAGTGATGGGGTGACCGCTATGCTCGAGTGGTTTGACAGCATTGAGGTTACCTTCATTAACAGCGAGTGCCCAAAGCATCTAAAGACTAGGAGCGCGACGGGAATGTTTCAAGGCAGAGCGTTGGAGTGGTGGTCAAATGAGATAAACATCCGTTCTAATGATGAAGCCTATGCTCTTCCATGGGCTGAGGTGCGAGAGTTAATGATGCTTGAATTCTGCCCTCCCCGTGAACAACTGAAACTCGAAGAAGAGTTCTGGCACTTGAAGCAGATTGGTGATGATAATCTGGCTTATACTACCCGCTTCAAGCAGCTCAGCTTGATCGTTCCTCACTTGGTTTCTACTCCTAAGTGTATGATAACCAAGTACATCAATGGTTACCTCTTGCTATGCGTGATTCTATTGAAGCAGCCCAACTCGAAACTATTGAGGAAGTCTACCGTCTTGCAGCTAGTCTCAACAACAATCGCGTCTGTGATAAGCAATTTGCTACTCCTACTCCATCTAAGTCTGCACATCAAGTTACCCAGCAGCCAAGTGGCAGCAAGAATAAGAGGAGAAAGTCACATGGGTCAGGGTGCAATGCTATTATTCCTGCTGCAAAACTTGCTGCTAAACATGCCCCTGCTGCTGCTGTTCAGAACCCTCCTGCTCCTGAAATCAAAAAGCAGTACACTGGGCCTCACCCCAAGTGTACAACTTGTAACTTTCATCATCCTGTTGCTTCTGCATGTCGTTTGTGTACCAACTACAATCGCTATAGTCACACGAATCCCTATTTCCGTCAAGCTAATCCGGCCCAACCAGCTCAGCAAGCCCTAGTTCAAGCAGCCTTACCAGCTCTTCCAGCTCCTCAGTAGAACCCAAGGCCAGTCAACGCTGTTCGTGCGTGCTACAAGTGTGGAGATACTACTCACCTCCGTAATCAGTGCCCTTTAGTTGAACCAGGACCAACAGCCAGCCGCTCATGGACGAGCATTCAATCTTAATTCCAATCAGGCTCGTAACGACAACGACGTCGTCAATGGTACGTTTCTCGTTAATAATCTTTACGCTTCGATACTATTTGATAATGGTGCCGACAGAAGCTTTGTGTCTGTAGAATTTGAATCTTTGTTAAATTGTACACGCTCTAAGTTACCTAAGTCGTTTTCGGTGGAGATTGCCGATGGGAAGTCTATTCTAGTAGATTCTATTCTCAGTGGTTGTTCCTTGACTCTTAACGACCACGTATTTGCTATTGATCTAATACCCATGCGATTGGGTAGTTTCGATGTCATTATCCGCATGGATTGGTTGCGTTAGAATCATGCCGAGATCGCTTGTCACGAGAAATTTGTTCGTCTACCTCTTTCGTCTGGAGATATTTTGCACGTCTATGGAGACTGACCTTTGAGAGGACTGAAGTTGATGTCCTGCACACAAGCGAACAAATGCTTACGTAAACAGAACTTTGCCTTCTTGGCCCACGTGGTGGAATAATAGGGCAAGGGGAAGAGCATAAGCGACGTTCCAGTGGTGTGTGATTTCCCTGATGTCTTTCCTGAAGATCTTCCTGGTCTTACTCCTCCTAGATCTGTTGACTTTCGTATTGATCTCATACCTGGTGCGACACCTGTCGCCAAGGCTCCTTATCGACTTGCACCTTCCGAGATGCAAGTGCTATCCAGCCAACTTCAAGAACTGCTCGACAAAGTATTCATTCGTCCAAGTACCTCTCCGTGGGGTGCTCCTGTGATGTTCGTCAAAAAGAAAGATGGTTCGTTTCGTATGTGTATCGACTACCGTGAAGTTAATAAGCTTACCGTTAAGAATCGTTAACCTCTCCCTAGTATCGATGACTTATCTGATCAACTACAAGGCGCGTCCTGTTTCTCGAAAATTGACCTTCGTTCTGGTTATCATCAGCTTCATGTTCTCAAAGATGATGTACCCAAAACTACATTTCGTACTCGTTATGGACACTACGAGTTCGTAGTCATGCCATTTGGTTTGACCAACGCACCTACCGTGTTCATGGATCTCATGAATTGTGTTTGTAAACCCTATTTGGATAGTTTTGTGATAGTCTTTATTGATGATATTCTCATCTATTCTAAAACTAGAGCTGATCATGCTCGTCATTTACGCTTAGTGCTTGAGTTACTACGTGGTGAACACTTATATGCTAAATTTTCTAAGTGTGAGTTTTGGATTAATGAAGTGCAATTTCTTGGTCACGTTGTTAGTAAGCAAGGTATTCACGTTGACCCATCTAAAATCGAAGCAGTGAAGAATTGGAGTACGCCTAAATCTGCATCTGAGATTCGTTCCTTTCTAGGATTGGCGGGTTATTACCGCCGATTCATCTCCGATTTTTCTAAGATCGTCGTTCCTCTCACTTCGTTGACTAAAAAGAGAAACCTTTTGCTTGGGGTCCCGAGCAAAAGGAATCTTTTCGGACTCTTAAGACCCTTTTGTGTAACGCTCCTGTTCTTACTCTCCATGATGGGAATGACGATTTCGTGGTATATTGTAATGCCTCGAACCGTGGGTTGGGTTGTGTGCTCATGCAGCGGGACAACGTTACTCTTTATGCCTCTCGTCAACTCAAAGTGCATGAGAAAAACTATACTACTCATGATCTGGAGCTTGGTGCAGTTGTGTTTGTGTTAAAGATCTGGTGGCACTACCTGTATGGTACTAAGTCTGTGGTTTTCACTGACCATAAGAGCCTTCAACATATATTTGACCAAAAGGAACTGAACATGTGACAGAGACGTTGGGTGGAATTGCTTAACGACTACGCCTGCGAAATTCGATATCATCCTGGCAAGGCGAATGTAGTGGCTGACGCTCTTAGTCGTAAAACTCATGTTAATGCTATTCGCATCTCTAGTGATCTCCATGCGTGTATTCATGAAGCTCAGTATTCGTCAGCTAATGAAGGTAGTCTATTCGTTGAAATACGTGGTGCTGCTATGGATCAACTCGAAACTAAGTCTGATGGACTTCAATACTATCTCAATCGCATCTGGGTGCCAGATCGCGATAACCTCTGTGAGCTCATGATGAATGAGGCTTACGAATCCCGTTACTCTATTCATCCAGCCGCTGATAAGATGTACCATGATTTGCGTATGACTTATTGGTGGCCTGGTATGAAGAAGGACATTGTTGCTTACGTCTCGAAATGCCTTACTTGTACAAAGGTTAAGGCTGAACATCAGCGTCCTTCCGGACTCTTAGAACAACCAGAAATCCCTGTTTGGAAATGGGATAGCATTGCAATGGACTTTATTACCAAGCTACCCCGTACACCTTCTGGTCACGATAGTATCTGGGTGATTGTTGATCGTTTGACCAAATCAGCCCACTTTCTTCCTATTCGTGAAGATTATAAAGTGGAGAAACTTGCTCGAATCTATACCGATGAGATTATATGCCGTCATGGCATACCCCTTGACATAATCTCTGACTGTGATGGTCGTTTTACTTCACGTCTTTGGCAAACTTTTTAATCCACTATGGGTTCTCATTTGAATCTTAGCACGGCCTTTCATCCGCAAACGGATGGACAGACCGAGCGCACCATTCAAACCCTAGAGGATATGCTCCGTTCTTGTGTCATCGACTTTGGTGGTAACTGGGATGTACATTTACCATTGATTGAGTTCTCGTACAACAACAGCTATCATTCCAGTATCCAGATGGCTCCTTTCGAAGCTTTGTATGGTCACAAGTGTCGATCTCCTCTCAGCTGGCATGAGGTTGGTGGCAAGCGGTTTACTAGCCCTGAATTCATTCAAGACATAACGGATAAGATTCTTCAGATCCGTGATAACTTGATCAAGGCTAGGAGCAGACAAAAGAGCTATGCTGATAAAAGGCGCAAGCCTCTGGAATTTGATGTTGGTGATCGAGTTCTACTCAAGGTATCTCCCTGGAAGGGACTTTTACTAGTGTGCGGCCCACTAGAGTGTGCGGCCTACTAAGATTGAGGCCCAAGTTGAAGTGTGCGGCCCACTTGTCAATGTGCAGTCCACACGGGAGTGTGCGACCACTAACAAGTGTGCGATCAGGCACGTACGATGTAGGAAGTGTGCGGTGTAGTGTGTGGTCCGTTTTGGGTGTGCGGCCCATAAAATAGTGTGTGGCCCAACACTTATTTCCGGCCCAAATGAGACTGTGCGGCACACATGAGGGTGTGTGGCACACACTGGAGTGTGCAGCCTCCTCATGTGTGCGATTTCCCCTTTAACTCAAACAGAAATTCATTGTGTCGTCTATCACTCAAATGATTTAACAGCACATGTTTATTATCATCACTTATTTATTCAAACAACCTATGCTCAGTTCTACATGTACGGTTCATTCTAAGAATGTTATTAAAAGCCTATCAACATCAAAAACACCTGGTGTGTATCAAAAAACGTCACCTATCTCAATCAGTAAACATTGTTTCTCCTTTTCAAATCCACAAACAAAACAGTCTGTGACAACTGGCACCAAACCGGTAATTTCCGTACACTTTAACTATTAGTTAATGACTACAATTATGTGCTTAATTGTCAGCAATGTCTGAACATATACTAAACAAGTGAATTCATGCACGTTGTATACTACAAAATATTGCTTTATGCATAAGCGAGAGCGTTGCGTCAGAAATACCAAGTAAACTCACCGGTAAGACACACTATGTTAACAGAACTGTAGAAAGCAGTCATACATTAAAGTGGAGCCTAGGTGTAGGTCTAACAACAAGAATACAATAAAACCCAAGAATACATACAAGGGTTTAATATATATACTCTTCGGAAGCAAAAATAGGCACTAAAAAGCACCCGAAACGCACTTTAAGTGTAGAATTTGGTATAATTCAGCAATAAATCAGCTTTTAACAACATAAATGTCATGCGGAAATTCCGTTTTACTATCCAGAATACTTCCCCAAGTGTCGGGAATCGAAAATATTACAAAAAGGTACTTAAAAGACACTAAAAGGTGTAATTTAGCACTTTAACTAATCGGTATCCAACCGAACAACTGGACTTTACCCGGAACATAAAAACATTGTCTATGACATTGTTTTCTTTTTTCTGAGCTAGTTAGGGTACCCGGACACCCTAACACCCGTTACAAAACACTACACTCTAGTAACTAATTTAAAGTTCCTAATTAACAAACTAGTGCCTAACTAAATGGTTAAAATCCAACTAATTACCCCACCCCCCTTGACCGATCGGTCCCCATGAGGGGGACACACTCCTTACAAGTTAGATTATTTTATTCTTAGTGCCTAATATCTTGTTGGCACTTTATTTGTTGGATAATACTTATGCATGGTTTATAAATAAAACCATAAGGCCACATTATCATTCACTAAAACACTTAACACAAATCACTCTCTCCCTTTCCCTCTTTGATGCTCTCGGCCGAACACAACCATACCCACCTCACCATCATTCAACCTTGATCTTGCAATTCCACATACATATCAAGGTGCTAGAGTTCATACGAGGAGACCCGGTGCTTACGGAATCACAAGGACCTCTCTACATCGCTATTAACCACCTTGTTTTCGCTTGATTTCTTCCCTAGCCTTGAGCTAGTTGTAAGTGATTCTAAACACCCTCTTGATCTTGTCTAAAGTGGTTAATAAGAAATTTAACGGATAAAATTCATGAACATGCGAAAACAAAACTAAAAGTCTTGCTAGAATGATGAACTTGATTGATAAAAGGAAAGTAATGGTGTAAAACTTGTTAAACTTGTTTTGTTATGATTATTGTATGTTGTTGATTGCTAGTAGTGGAACGGATTGTCATCTAACCACGCTAGATCATGTTCATGGAACATGAACTAGCATTATGTAAAGCAGAAATATCACAAGATGACGAACCCTTTCATACCTAAACATGAACTTGTGTAAAAATAGTTTTACTTGTAAAATGGAGTTCTAAACTAGTAGATCTAAAGATTTACAAGTGGTATTTTCGAAGAAACAAGTAAAATATATAAGTCTTATTTTAAAGCCGGATCTTTCATAAACTAAAAATGTTTTTGTGAACAAACAAGCGTGTAAACACTTGTGTAACAAAAGGGTTTAACAAAGAAATAATCTCGTAATTTTTTTACTAGGAAGTTGTAAAGTTACATCTTCTTTAAAGATAAGATTTCCAAGAAACCGATTTTATTTCTAGAAATAGAAAGATCTACTAAAGGTGTTGGAAGATTACTACGTATTTTCTCACAACTTACAAGTTCATGTGTTTGCAATTTATGTTTATTTTTTACTAGTTCGATGTTTAAATGATGTATGTTGATGACTGAAAATTGATTGATTGAGTCGTTAAAAGAAAATGATACGCTTGTAAGCGTGGCCACCTCCAGTTACAGAGGAAACTCTGGCGAAATTTTTCCAGAAAATAACACTTAGAACATTTTTGGTGACAAGTGTTTATAAATATATTCTTGACTTGTTTTTCCAAACAAACTTCGTCATGATTTTTATTATAAAATAACCAAGTATTCGGAGGTGGATTTTCGTAAATAAAACTTGTTAAACATATATTCAGAATATATATTTCATAGTAAAACGCTTGCGTGATTCTATGATTATTTTGTGAACTAGATAAATTACCCTAAAGATGATATAACCTAAATACACTGAATACTCATGAGAAGTATAAACACAAAAATACACATACAACATACAAGATACATAGTTCGGGTGCAAAGTGCAAAACACGAGATACTTATATTAATTTTTGAGAAAATAATATAAGTAAGATACTTAGTTAAAAATATACAATATTTTTAACACACCAATACAAATACAAAAGAGAGTGACTGTACTTGTGCGACGCAAGTCTAGTGACTAACGATAATAAAACACGTTTAGGTCACGACGCACTATAAGCAAATCCGGTGAAGTTTTACGACGCAAGGAACGCAAAGTTGTGAGTTCATGCTCCCCCTTTTCTCTTAACTGTTTTCAGTTTTATAACTTCGGGGGTGAAATACATGTTACAAATACTTCAGTATTTACAAAATGGTATGACATGTACTAAAACGAAAAGTACTCTTGGCGACAACTAGTGCCAAGAATTGATACGAGAAATCGTGTCACGAATAGGGTACCATAAGCACCATTAATCGTGTACATACTTAAACCGCAAAACAAAAGGTTAGATCTAATGGGTTTCAGGGCAGCCCCACTCTTGGTGACAACTAGAACCAAGTAGTGTTTTTGTGTCTCAGTCGTGAATCGACTACAGATAAATGCCTATGGTTTGGTGACTTCCTATGTCGTGTCACATGTTAATGGCTTTGCAACCCATTAACACTTGATACATATGGAAATACTTGATCCATACTTGAATACGTGATTTAACAAATACATACCATGATTTTTTTTACAAAGTATACAAGCGTTAAATACAAAACTGCATGAATTCACACCAACATTATGTTGACGTTTTCCAAAACTTACATGTATTTCAGGTAACTAGAAGTGGATGTGCGCGCGGTCTTACCCATGCTCGTGGATGTCGCTTATGTTTGTCTTTAAATAAAGTTGTAAACCTTTTTAAGACAATGTTTTATGCTAACTCGCGATGTAAACGCTAACTTATGTTTTTTCAAATTATGGTATTCGAAGTTAATTTCATGAGCATGTAGTATGTTTACCTTTCGTATGCAATGAGAACCTTTCATTATCACACCTCGTGCTTCCGCCGCAGAAAGGGGTGTGACACAGTCGATGCATTAATATTCTAGGCATACATGCTTCTACCTCTTATTTATACCAAATCCGCCAATAAGTCGGTACCATGACAAGGACCAGAACAGATGCAAATAAGAGTCATACACAATGCAAGAATCATAATTATGAAGATTTTTAGCACATATTACACATTCCTTTATTCAAAACAGTTGATAAAACATATATTCAGTTCACAAAAGACAGTGCGGTTTACCAATAAAACCCTATTATCAACAGTTAACAATTACATACATCAAAAAACCTCAAAATGTAAGAAACCAAGGGTAAGCACCTGTTCCAACAACAATATCCTATTTCCCTTTTTTGAATCATACACAGAACAACACAAATTAATAAATATTCAAAGATAACAAATACCTCACTGACCGAAGGACTTTGAGACAAGGGGGAAGGTGCCCTGATGCCACCGCTACAGCTTGAATCGGGGTGCCGGAGACCTCTGTTTGCCACCGTCCATCACCGTCGCAGCAGGGTGTCATCAGAGTGACGGTTCATGCCCTCGCCGAGCGCTGCTGACTAGTTTTGGCTGTTGTGGGTATTCACGGTGGTGGTGGTCGGCTGTGTATTCAGGAGAGAGAGAGGGGAGGGTCGAGCATAGAGAGAGAGCAGGTTGGTGAGTAAGTGTGGCCGGAAAACAGTTCCATTTACTATCTGTAGTGGGAGATGTACGAGAAAAAGGAGTGTTCTGAGTGTGAGACACCGGAATTCAGCCGGAAACATCTCCGGTCGTCGGAGATGGAGAGTGTGAAGTGTGATGATAACCAGAGAATGAGGGGTTCAAGTTTTCTTGCCGGACAGATAAGGGTGCTGGAGCTTTATCTGGAACTCCGATCGCAGGAAACATTGATCGAGAGAGAGAGAGGGAAAAGGGGCAGGGGTGTGTGGCTTAGTTATTTTAGGGTTTTTAATTGAATGAAGTTTATAAGGTTATATACATCGGGTAGGGTTTTGGTTTAGGTGAGTTGGATTAGGCTTGGCCCGTGTATACGTATTCGCTTAATCACTAGGTGTCTAGCTAAGTCCAAGTCGCTCGGTTCAAGTCACAAACAATTATAACGGTCGGCAATCATTCAGGCGTCCATTAAATTTTATAAACTTGGTTCGGTTCATCCATTAAACGGTTCGCCTTTCTCATCACGCGTTACTAATAGATAATAATAATAATGGCAATAATAATAAATCAGAATAACTAATAAGGAAAACTCTTCTCTCGATGATTGGGGTCGAGAGTACAGGTTATCACATTCTCCTCATGTTACTAGAATTTTGTCCTTGAAATTTAAGTCAAGTCATACGATACGTTCTGTTTGTAGATTCATCAATAATCCGTTGTCATACGTAAGTGCACGTAGTTGCATGAAAGTTCACTAAGCGAATACATAGGTCACATAGCACATAAAATCATGTAGCACGTAAACTCACGTAGTTCACAAAACCTAAAGATCCACATTTTAATCACGTAACACCCATATATATATTTATCATATAACACCCAAAATTCGAAAATTCTCAATTAAACCCCGTTTATTAATTTCACATAGTCATAACATACCATGAAATCGTGCAGGAATACCCAAAGTGTCACATTATCCCCAAGTTCAGAGAAATTTCGTCCCGAAATTTAGCGCGCAGCCACTGACAAGCTAGTGTGTTTAAATGTTTTCGTCGGGCGTCACATCATCCCCCTGTCGGTTTGAAATTTCTTCCCGAAATTCAGTTGTAGCCTCAGTGTTGGAAGTATTGTTTATAATCAATTGGGGATACATGCGCATCATCTGGTCTTCCCGTTCCCAGGTAAACTCTGGGCCATGACGCGAGGTCCTACGAACTCGGACTACTGGTATCTTGCTATGTTTGAGGGTTTTGATTTCTTGATCCATGATCTCAACCGGTTCCTCAACGAACCATAGTTGATCATTGATCGTGAGTTCCTCAAAAGGAATGATGAGTGTTTCATCTGACAGACACTTCTTCATATTCGACACGTGAAAAACGTTGTGCACCACACTCAGCTCTTCAGGAAGGTTCAGTTTGTAAACAACCTTACCGATTCTCGCGATAATACTGAAAGGTCCAACGTATTGCGGATTAAGCTTGCCCCCTTTTTTCCAAAACGTACCACACCCTTCCAAGGTGAAATTTTGAGTAGAACCCGATCCCCGACCTGGAATTCTAGAGGTTTCCTTCACCTATCAGCGTAGCTTTTCTGACGGTCTCGAGCCACCGCCATGCGTTGTCTAATCTTGGCAATCTTTTCCATTGTGTCAAGTAAAAGTTCCGGGCCGGTAATTTGGCTTTCGCTAACTTCCGTCCAATACAAAGGTGACCGCCATTTACGACTGTACAATGCCTCAAATGGTGTTGCCTGAATGCTAGTGTTGTAGCTGTTGTTACATGAAGATTATACCAGAAGTAGGTGTCGTTCCCACTCATCTCCGAAATCAATAACACGTGCTACCAATTTGTCTTCAAGTGTTTGTATGGTACGTTCCGTCTGACGATCTGTCTATGGATGATAAGCGGTGCTCATGTCTAGACGCGAGCCAAAGGATATGTGCATGGCTTGCCACAAATCAGATACAAAACGTGAGTCACGATCAGAGATGATAGAAATTAGCACCCCGTGCCTAGAAATTACTTATTTCGAGTAGACGGTTGCAAGTTTCAAAAACTTGTCGGTTTCCTTGATCACAAGGAAGTGCGCAAACTTGGTTAAACGGTCTATGATCACCCAAATGGGCCTTAAGGTCGTGATGCATGTTGTCAGAGCCGGGCTGTATCGTGTGGTGAGACTTATGTGCTTCGTCCATCACAAGCTCTCAGAGATTTCCGTAAGATGGAACCCAAATATGTTCCATGAAGTAGTAAATGCCATTATCTTTGAGTTCGAGCGGCTTTTCCATGCCCCGCATGGACTTAGCCAAAAGATTTTCGGCTTCCAGTGTTTCGACTTGAGCGCTTCGGGTTTGATTGGGGAGGTTCGAATGAATAGTAAGATGTAACGCACATACACACTTAGGTTTAATCTCTTTTCGGCTGAGGGCAGCGGCTACTACGATAACCTAGTCCGGATGATGCCTGATCACGCATTTGTGATCATTTAGGAGTTCGATCCACCGGCGTTGTCGCACGTTCAACTGCTTTTGATCCCGTATATGCTGGAGACTCTTGTGATCGGTGTAATTCATGCACTTGGTACCATATAAGTAATGTCTCCGTATCTTGAGTGCGAAGACTACTGTTCCCAGTTCCAAATCATGTGTAGTGTAGCTCCTTTCATGAATTTGAGTTATCGAGACGCGTGAGCAATAACTCTCTCACGTTGCATCCGCACGCAGCCAAGTCATTGAACATTTCCCTACTAATAGGCGATACACTTTCGAGCTAAGTATTAAGGGGTTGATGCACGTGGTCGAGAACAATGGGTTTTGCGGAGCTAAAAGTCGCATGGTGGAAACTTAGCGTAGAGTCCTTCTCTTGTAGGAGTTTCCAAGGTAAGGCGCATAGGTTGTTCGGGTTCCTACTGCCTCTTACACTAGATTCGGGGGTTGTTTAAAGAAAACAAGTGATGAACTCGTCAAGGTAGGGTTGGCACAAATGGCTCGTGAGTTTTATGAAGACCGCAGGTGTGTTAGTTTATTCGAATGACATAACTAGAAGATCGTATGCTCGAGATACCCTCAATTCTGAGGTATATGTGGTTCGTTGCTCCTTGAGTAATATACGCAGGGAAAAAATTCATTCAAGAAGAATTTCTCACAAAGATAGTGTTAGACAAAGTGATACTATTTATGAAGCATAGCATGATAAGACGTGGGAAACATTCAAAGATATAGTTAGATTCGACGCGTCCATCTCGATGTAGCATATGAAATCTGCAGGATAAGTAGCAAGGGTTTTTCCGATATCACGGTTGTAGTTGGTCGTACGCAAACAGTGTGAAATAGAAATAAAAGACATTTTTTGTCGATATAAGTGTCACGTTACAGACATCGATACCACAAGAATCAGCCACTGAAGGATGGTTGTAGCACTAGCTTGTAACGTTAAGGTTTACTAAAAAGTCTGTCGAAGTTTTTGAGTTAGGTCGTACACGAGAGGGGGTAATTCACCCTTATCCATGCTCTTGGATGAGTTTGCGATTTATCAAATTGGGAAGCGATCAAAGTCTAAGGAGTTGTCGTAAGTCGTGCGAGTGAGTTTGAAATAACGTGTGGATCGTGGAGAGGTTCAATGCGAAAAAGTTGGTCGGAAAACAGTTCCATCTACTTTCTGTTGTGGGAGATGTACGAGAAAAAGGGGTGTTCTGAGTGTGAGACACCGGAATTCAGCCGGAAACATCTCCAGTCGCCGGAGATGGAGAGATTGTAGGGGAGATGATAACCAGAGAATGAGGGGTTCAAGTTTGATTACCGGACAGATAAGGGCGCCGGAGCTTTGGCCGGAACTTCGGTCGCCGGAAACAGTTATCGAGAGAGAGAGGGAAAAGGGGCAGGGGTGTGCGCCTTAGTTATTTTAGGGTTTTTAATTGAATGAAGTTTATAAGGTTATATATATAGGGTAGGGTTTTGGTTTAGGTGAGTTGGGTTGGGCTTGGCCGGTGTATACGTATTCGCTTAATGATTAGGTGTCTAGCTAAGCCCAAGTCGCTCGGTTCCAGTCACGAACATTTATAACGGTCGACAATCATTCAGGCGTCCGTTAAATTTTATAAACTTGGTTCGGGTCATCCGTTAAACGGTTCGTCTTTCTCATCGCCCGTTCTTAATAGATAATAATAACGACAATAATAATAAATCAGAATAATTAATAAGGAAAACCCTTCTCTCGACGATTGGGGTCGAGAGTACGGATTGTCACAAAGTAATAATAATAAAAATTATGCGTTAGTCAATTTACATTATTAATTTAAAGTAATTGCATACTATTTAATAAAGCATAATAAAATATTTAACTTGAAAACTATAATAGTCTTTGTTATATAAATAAAAACTAGTATTAAGCACCCCCGCATTGGGCGAACACTAATGTCACACTACTGCCAGCAACCACTGATACTGAAGTTGTTGCATGTTAATGTGAATAAATTAAACCGAAATGTAATACATAGAATAAAATAACTAAGTTGATGTAGGACTCGCGCGTTACGATGAACCAGCGTCTATTTTTTTCCCGTTTGATAGTTTCATCGTAATCTATATATAATATATATCATTACCACTATACAAACCATAATGCATACATTACAACAACCATTGCATCAATATATTGCAAATTATATTTATAAAAGATTTTGGCTAAATTTTATTAGATTATTATAAATAATAATAATTTACAAATAAAATAACACAACTTTGAATGGATCAAACCGATTGAATTTGGTAAGATAATGAAACCATTATTTGATTAGGGTACAACCACTTAAGCATAATTTACAACCATACATGCATACAAAACAGATTGAAGTTGGTTAGATAATGAAAGCATTATTTGATTAAGGTACAACAACTTAAACACAATATACAAAAATGTTACAAAATAATAGTATATAAATAAATTAGATAATGAAACCATTATTTGATTAAGGTACAATAACTTAAGCACAATTTACAACTATACATGCATACAGATTAGATAATGAAACCATTATTTGATTAAGGTACAACAACTTAAACACAATTTACAACTATACATGCATACAAATTAGATAATGAAACCATTAATTGATTAAGGTACAACAACTTAAGCACAATTTACAACTATATATGCATACAAATTAGATAATGAAACTATTATTTGATTAATGTACAATAACTTAAGCACAATTTATAACTATATATGCATACAAATGTTACAAAATAATAGTATATAAATGTCATCTGATAGGTATTGTCATGTAATTCCCACACAAAATCAAATCTAGACAAACTATTAGACAGTAACATTGTAGAAGTAACATTTTAAAAATGAATTTTGTTATACGAAATAATTATTAATTTAGCTCCATGTATTTTGTTAAAGTAGAAAAAAAGTTATTTTAGGCTAAAGGGTTGGGGGTCATGGTTGGAACATGATTCTTCACGTAGGAATATTAATGAAAGGATACACCACCCTCTTGCATGATCCACCATGTTTTGCATGGATTAAACTAGGGTGTTCAAAACTCTCCGTATCCGAAAATCCAATCCGAAATATCCGAATCCAAAATATCCGAAATATCAGATATCCGAATCCAAAATATCCGAAAAATCAGATATCCGAAATTTCAGATCTTCGAATTTTTCGGATTCGGATTCGGATAGTGATTTTTAAAATTTTCGGATATTTCGGATATCCGAAAATTTAATTTCATTTTTTTCGGATATCCGAATATCCGAAAATATCCGAAGTATCCGAAATATCCGAAAAATATTTGAAAACTTATATTCGGATATCTGAAACTGTCCAAAATATCCGTTTTCGAATATGAAAAAATAATAAAAGAAATAAAAATTAAATAAAAAGTTGGATTTTTCGGATACAGAAATGTGGTATCCGAAAATTTCGGATATCCGAATTTTCGGATATTCGGTTTTGAGCACCCCTAGATTAAACCATGGCAACCATGGTCCTGCTTTTTATTTTTCAAGAAATTATTTCTTTTTTCTTTAGACAAAGATAAATAAAAATAAATAAGGGGATAGTGGCTTGGGTCTTGGCCACACCATTAGGGTATTGATTTTGGATGGTGGATTAGAGGTAGGTGACATATCACTGACATGGAGGGTAATGATGATCATGAGGGTCATAAACACATCCTATAGCCTTAGTTGTGTTGTGTTAAATGATCGACGATTGCATTTTAATTTAAAAAAAATAAAAATGAATAATAATAAGAGTTTTTGAAAATTAAAGTTGTAAAACTAAAGCTTTATAATAATTGTTTAATAATCATATGTGATCTAACTGTTTTGGATATTATTTAAAAGTCAACAAAGTGTGAAAAAAGTTACCAAAGATTTAATATACATTGAATTAACAAACACGGTTACAATATTTTGTAAATATAGTTGTAGGATTAGGTTTGGGTAAACTGATGAATGTGGCTAGATGCTTTAGAATTTTTATTTGTGTTTGCGTCTTAAAATTAACATGCACAAATCTAACTTATATGGGTTGGGGGTGGATAATTGTGAGATCAAGGATATGCCTAATGTGATTGGGTGTAATACTGATAACATTCTAATTTTGTACTTGGGTATCACGGTGGGGCCAACATGAATAGAATTAGTAATTGGGATCCAATTGTTGAGATTTTCAACAAAAGATTATCGGTTTGGAAAGCAAAAACTTTGTCTATAGGGGGAGATTTACTTTAATTAACTATGTTCTTGAGAGTCTCCCTATATATTACTTTTCTTTATATAAAGCCCCGGTCGTTATAATTAAGATCCTGGAAGGTAAGCTGAGAAAGTTTCTCTAGGTAGGGTCTAGTGAAAATATAAAAAATCAACTGGGTTGCTTGGGATTGGGTCACGTGGCCCAAGAAAAAAAGGGGATTGGGTATTAACACACTAAAAGAAGTCAATGAGGCGCTCTTATATAAGTGGGGTTCGAGATATAGGGTCGAAAACCAAAACCTGTGAAGGAAAGTGGTGGAAGCTTGTCATAGTAAAAACAATCAAAAAATCTTCTTACTGCTAAACGGAAAATCTACGGGTTGCTGGAATAATATTGTTAATTTAATATCCAAAATGAAATTAAACGGAAGGGTAAAAATCGGGTGATTATAGTTAAAGTGGGGAACGGGGTTGATATTCGGTTTTGGTTAGACACATGGGAGGGCGATATTCCATTCGTGAAAAGATGGCCACATATTTTTGGTTTGGAATCTTTCAAATCTTGTAGAGTTTCGGATAGAATGGGAGCAGTGCAAGGAAATGGGGGATATACTTGGAATTGGGTAAGACAACCCGAGTCTGATACAGAGCTTAAGAAATGATAGAAATGTCAAGAAGTTATCAACATGGTGAGAAGGTCAAATGAAAAGGACTCATGGCTTTGGAAAGTTGACAGACAAGATGTTTTCTCGGTTATGTCTGTGAAAAAGGCTATTATTTTTTATAGAGGAAGTAGCAACCTTCCCAATTTCGAGTGGAGCAAATGGGTGCCAATTAAATGCAATATTATGGTTTGGAGAGGAAACTTAGATAGACTGCAGAGTTAATTTAAGAAGAAGGAACGTAGATATTCCATTGGTTATATGCCCTTTTTGCGACGAATACAAGGAAACGGTGGATCATTTGTATACAGCTTGCACGGTGGCAACTCGGGTGTGGGCGACTTTCAGTGCTTGGTGCAACATTCCCTCGATCTTCGCGTTCGATTTCAAAGATTTAACGGATATTCATAATTCTACCCAGGGGGGAAAATGAAGAAGATTATTCATGGTTTGGTTATCATCTCTTGCTGGTGTATTTGGAAACGCAGGAATGAGTTGGTTTTTAAGCAGATCAATAGAAGTCCGCAAGATATTCTGATAGAGATTAAATTGAAAAGTTTCGGGTGGGTTAAAAATAGATCATCATGCAAATATATTGGTTTGAAGAAGTGGTGTAAATACTCTATGAATATGTTGTAATTTTGCTGTTTGTCCGTTTGGGTCGGGGGTGGTGTTTTGTATTGGCATTTTGCCCGTTTGGATCGGATGTGTGTTTTATTAAAGTTAATTTTAAAAAAAAGAAGAAAAAAAGAAAGATAATATATATTGAATACTTGAGGATGCAATTAACAGTTGTACCTTTCCATCCATCAGAACCATCTCAATCGAGTAGGTTCCACCAGAGCAATCACACATCAGTTTTCTCCAAACCCTAATAATCCTCACCTTGATCGTATAGTTGTTTTTTAGGACATCCAGTTCATCCAAGAAAATGATTTTTTTGTACTCAATTTTTATCAATTTAAGATGTAAAGGGAAACGTTTAATTCAAAAATAAATGTGTTTAATCAGCCACCTGTATTAGGCCACTGGGGGCGGATGAAGTTCAACGCGTGATGGCCATATATAACGCGTGGGTTTTCCGTGATGACCACCGCCACCTCTCAATTTAATGCGTGATGGCACCACGGATTCAATTTTCGTTATTTTCTTCACGGCGTTATTGTTTTTTTTTTTTTGTGAGGGTAATTGTTTGTTGGGGGGAAATTGTTGGGTGTGGTGGTGAGTGATGACCATTGCCACCAAAAAAGGTTGTGAGTGATACAAAAATGGTTGATGACATGGCGGAACTTAATTGGGTGCTTGTGAGTGATAGAATTCTATCACTAGTGACCACCCCCTCCCCCTTATAGATTGAAATGTATAATAAATACGTATATTGTTATTATTAGTAATAAACAAATGCATTCAAGGTTGGGTAGTGTGCACATGATTTTGTTTATTTGCAGAAAGAGGGCCAATGGCATGATAAGGAAAGGGTTAACAGGGACTAGCAGGTATTCATCAAGGAGAGTCACGAATTCGAGCCACTTGTTTTTATGTCATGGAGCCCATCACACTTGGGTTTTAGTGGCCCATTAGTACGATCCTTCGGTATCACAGCCGAGGTGGGTGCATTTGACTGAGCAAACCTTGATTTTTTTTTTTATGTGAAATAGAGGTTGAAGAAACACTAGTTAACCAAGAGGTTAGTCTACGGGTTGAGTCTCGTCAAGTAGGGTTAATCCCTCCTTTCCTTGATCGATGGCTGGATCGTATTCTAATATGTCACCTGCACAGTGAAAACACACCGTGACTCGCAACAAGGAGAATGGGGTGGGGGTTGCTCCGTGTTCCCACCCTCTGGCGTGAGAATAAGTATTTGCTTTGAAGTTGGTATTTATAGCCGAAGAGTGAAGGAGACGTATATTCGACACTTGACCGAAAACGAAAAATATAGTGATTTAAACGTCTTGTTACAACCGCACAACAATCTCGACGAACCGTTTAAGTCGATCGTACTTCAACGCAAACGCGAGATATGTGAAAAGTGGGGGTGGGAGATGCCTTAGATTTTTTAGGTTTTTTTTTATTTACACTTTTTAGTTTTTTTTTAGTTTGAAATTTATAATTTATAATTTTAGTGTTTTTATTGTTAATTTGTAATTTAAAAACAAAAAAAAAGGTTGTGAGTAATGGAATTCCATCACAAGTGATGGGCATTTCCACTAAAATCCATCACTAGTGATGGAATAATGCTTGATAACATGGCGAAACTTGATTGGAAGTTGTGAGTGATGAGTGATGAACGTCCCAACCCTCCTTAGTAGGTAACATTAATTCAGTGTGATAAAAATGTAATGAAGAAAAAAAGAGGGCATATTTTAATATGCATAGGGATCTTTAGTAACCTTTATAAAAATTAAAAAAAAGTTTAAACCATTATATAGATCAATGTGGCTGCCATCCAAAATAACCCAGGCCTCGTCCCTCGTTCGGAACAAAACTCAACTGCTCCTCAGATCCTACATAGCAATCTGTCGTCTCATGTTCACCTCTACACATCTGACACTTATAAGTCATCTTAACCTGAATGTCCTTAACCATCTTGGTTAAGGAATCTACCTGAGCTGTAAGGACCTGCAAAAATGTCCATAAACGACCCGTAAGTGAAAACCCCGGACCCCTAAAACCCTAATATTCATGAAAAATCAAGAATTTAACAAATTTGGTTTTCACGCGGGCCGCGTAAGCCATAAGGTAAGGCTACGCGGGCCGCGACAACTTAAAATTCTCCGGATAAGCGCTTAGGCCACGTGTCGCACACGTGGTGGACCTACCTGTGACACGCTAGCCCTACATGTAGACTAGGGGGCCCTCGCGGGCCGCGTAAGATCTTAAGAAGGTTTACGCAGGCCGCGTAAAACCTAAAAAGTTGCTATAAATTGAGCAGGGCATGGGCTTTCATCTGTGTTCGAAAATTTCATTCAAAAACGAAGTCTACTGCTCAAATTCGACATTTTAAGTAGGGAAACGCTGCTAAGATTACAGGGTATTAACTCGATCACTGCTACGATACAATGTCCGATCGATTGAAACCGATCCGATGGATGTTTAAGTGCTGCCCGAATCCGGGCTATACTTTGTCATTCGTCGTGAGGGTTTTGATTTCGTGAGTTTATCGTAAATGTTGTATTAAGTTACTGACCTAGTTTCGTGTGCATTGTTATTTAACTAGGTTACTAGGCTAAAATCAGTAGGCAAACCTCTGCCCGTCTAAATTTGCAATGTGAGTCATTCTCTTTTTATCAAATTGGTTTCCCAAAACCCTACTTGTTTTCAAAGTTATAATTACAGGGATTAAGTCTTTGTAATCTTCAATTACTGCCGGTATGTGGGGCTTTGTATACATTACTTGATACCCGTCACCATTGGACAACGGGTTAGCCAATGGGTGATCTGACCATAGTCACAGACACAGTCAAGTAACAAATACCGATTTAGGGTAATTGGTTGATAGAAACATTGTAATCGCCCTTAATACTGTGTATTATAACAATGTATCGTTTTGTACAATTTGAGTGACTCGCAAGTATTTCCCCGCTGACAAAATCTTTTTAAAACATGTTTCAGGTGACTTACTGTGAACCAAGGAAAAAGTGTCGCGTAGCACTAAAGCTTGAAGAGGTGGCTCAGTAAAATAAATAAACATGTTTTGTAAACTAGGGAATTTCCTCGTGAAATTCCTTTAATGTAAATTATGAGGTTTATTCCAAATATGTGAAATAAAATTATTAAATATTTTTAGTTTAAAAGATCATGTCAACATTTCCGCTGCCAAATTTAATAACAATTACAACGGGTTTCTGTCCCGCGGTTTCTGGACCGGATAACACCGGGCCAGGGGCCGTGACAGAAAAAGGTCGTATCAGAGCCACTGATTTAAGCCAATTAAGTATTTAGAAATACTTAATTTTCTGATTGTCATTTTGTGATTTTGTGAAAATTTAATTTACAATAAATAAAATTTTAACTTAAGTTTGTGTGTGTTTCTTCATGTGTGTTATCGGCATGAATGAACTGTCGGAGGCACTCCGAAACTTTACTATCCATAGCACTGATATGGATACCACAGGAAACCCATCTGGCTACTTGGCAGATACGGAGGAACCACTAACTTTCCAGGCCCAGGCTTAGGAGAAACCAAAGCCAAAAAAGAGGAGAAGAATCTTGGACTGGAAACATGGGCGTAGGAAGAAACCAGCTGCCCAAAAGATTAAAAAGACTGAGGATCCAAAGGATAAAGGCAACGGAAAGGAGATCGGGGAAAGTTCTGGGCAACCCCAGGAAATGCCACCATGGGAGGAGCTGGATCGTAAACTGGAAAATTGTGATCTCATCGGACCTGCCGATGAAAACCTCTTCAATTACCCTGTTGAATCCCAACTCCCCGTTAATTTGGAACCTGCTATCCCAGATCCTATTGTCAACCCCCGACTTCTACAAGGAGAGCTGGAAGAATGGTGGACAAACGAATGGCAATTTCAGAATCTCTTGAATAACCCTGGCGTCTATTTCCCCCAGTTTGACCCCGAGCCTGCACCAAATCCACCTATGAGTACAGAAAACTAGGCTGAACTCCGTCATTATGGCGAAGAGCTGGTGGAGGCAGGAAATAGAATTAGGGATGTGGGAGAGAGAATCACCTGGAAATACGACGAGAGGGAACGTCGTTTTTGAGATGCCAGCTGACGGTGGCTGTGTGATGGTGTGGTTATGTGTTTAATAATAATAATAAAATAATAAAAATATAATCATGTAAAATAACTTAAAATAAAACTTTTGTAATATATCTGGTGTGTATGGATGCATACTAAAATATATATGAAATATGAAAGTCGCAAAGTCGACAATTTTGGCTATACGTGTTGACATAATTATGTGTGATTGCTTTATTGCATTTGGTTGTTATTTATTTTGTGCCAATAACTTATATATATTGTTAATTATCAGATGGAACACACTGTTAATGAACTAGTTAACGAAGTTAACCAATCCGAGCAAAACAATGAGGATCACTTTCTTAATAGGCAAGATATAGAGAATATCGTTGCCCAGGGAATAGCAAATGCTATCCCAGCAATCGTCGCTGCTGTTAAAAGCCCTGTTGAACCCTTACAAGCCAACCCTAGTAAACGTACGCGCGACGATAATTTTAGTAACAGTGTTAACGGAGGCGGCAATAATGATAACGTGATCCAAGCCCCAATACTTAAGAAGATGAAAGTTGCAACATCTGGTTGCACTTATAAAGAATTTCTTGCCTGTAAACCTGTTGAATTTGCAGGCAATGAAGGGGCAACTGCGGCACTGCGTTGGTTGGAAAAGACCGAGGCAGTAATTAAAATAAGTAAATGTGCCGAGGAGGATAAGGTCATGTATGCTTCTCACCTTTTCAAGGAAGAGGCATTAGAGTGGTGGAATACGGTATTACAGGCCAAAGGAAGCGACATGGCTTACGCTATGAATTGGGAAGAATTTAAGCAATTGATGGAAAGAAAATTCTGCCCCGAATATGAAAAAGAACAAATGGCCAATAAGTTCCTGAGCCACCGAATGGTGGATGTTGACTGTCGAGGGTATACTTCGAAGTTCTTCGAGTATGCTTGAATTGTACCAACTCTGGCTTCGCCAGAACTGGTACTAATTTCTCGCTATATCTGGGGTTTGATTAGCAAGATTCGTGACATCGTCAAAGCTGCGAGACCCCGCACAATTGACGATGCGGTGGAATTAGCCAACCCTTAACCGACGGGCTGGTACGTACGAGAGAAGAAAACAGGAAAAAGGAGTTAGCCCAAAAGATTACCCAAGGATTTCGTGTGGGTAATAATAGTAATTTCAAGAAAAAGGGAACTGGGCAATCTTCCACCCTTCCATTCTGCAGAAATTGTAAAAAGAAGCATTTTGGAAGATGTAATGAAACCTGCAACTTCTGCAAAGCTCTAGGACATCGAGAAGAGGAGTTCAGAAAGAAAACAAGGATCTGCTACAACTGCAGAGAAGCTGGACATTTTAGACCAGAATGTCCAAAGCTGGTCAAACCAGCTGATAATAAGGCCAAACCTGCTGAAGGAACTAATAAAAAGAATGCAAGAGCCTTCCAATTGACCACGCAGGAAGCCGAACTGATTCCCGACGTAATAGCTGGTACGTTCCTAGTTCATGACGTTTATGCAAAAGTATTATTTGACTCTGGTGCAAACCAAAGTTTCATAAATATTTCATTCTGCCAAGCTCTTAAGCTACCCTTAACCACTCTTAGGCAGATTTATATAGTAGAAACGGCAGACGGGAATTCTGTTAGTATAGATAAGATTTTGCAAAAAGGAAAGATAGAACTCTTAGGCCATAAATTCTCTGCAAACCTGTTACCTATGAATTTAGTTGGATTCGATGTTGTGTTAGGAATGGATTGGTTGGTAGCCAACCATGCTCGAATCCTCTGTGACAAGAATTCAGTAGAAATTCATACACCCACAGGAGAGGTAATTATGATTACAGGAGATAAGCTACGAAATCCAATGAAATTCATTTCAATAATGAAAGTGGCCAGTTATTCCAGAAAACAAGGATTAGTGTATATGATTTCAGTAAACATTAATGCTAAAGGTAAGGAACTTAAAGAAATTCCTGTAGTATCAGAATACAAAGATGTATTCCCGGAAGAACTACCAGGATTACCACCAGATAGGGAAGTAGAGTTTAGAATTCATCTAATTCCTGGAACTACACCAATAGCCAAGGCACCATATCGGTTAGCACCCACTTAAATGTTAGAACTGAAAGAGCAGTTAGATGAATTGCTCAGTAAAGGATTCATACAACCTAGTTCATCCCCTTGGGAGCACCAGTGTTGTTTGTAAAGAAGAAAGATGGTTCAATGCGAATGTGTATCGATTACAGGGAATTGAATAAGGTTACAATTAAGAATCGATACCCATTACCTAGGATTGATGATCTTTTTGATCAATTGCAAGGAGCTAGATACTTTTCTAAGATAGACTTGCGTTCAGGATATATTCAGTTGAAGGTACAGGAGGAAGACATACCTTAAACCGCTTTCAGAACTAGGTATGGTCACTACGAGTTTACAGTCATGCCTTTTGGACTAACAAACACTCCTGCAACATTCATGGACATGATGAATAGAATCTGTAAACCGTATTTAGATAAATTTGTAATTGTCTTCATTGACGATATATTTATTTATTCCAAAAGCCAGGAAGAGCATTGTGAACACCTGCATGCACTCTTAACTTTGTTAAGAAGGGAAAAGCTTTACGCCAAATTCTCAAAATGTGAATTTTGGCTACAGGAGGTGCAAATTTTTAGGACACATGGTGAATCACGAAGGTATTCATGTAGATCCCTCCAAGATAGAAGCAATCACCAAATGGAAGGTTCCGCAATCAGCCACGGAAGTTAGAAGTTTTCTAGGATTAGCTGGGTACTATAGGCGCATCATTAAGGATTTCTCTAAGATAGTTGTGCCCTTAACTAAGCTAACCTGTAAAACAGTTAAGTTTGAATGGGGACCTAGGCAAGAAGAAGCTTTTAAGATTTTAAAGCAAAAGTTAACAAATACTCCAATTCTAGCTTTACCAGAAGGAACAGAAGATTTTGAAGTTTATTGTGATGCTTCTAAGCTAGGATTAGGATGTGTGTTAATGCAACGCAAAAAGGTAATTTCACATGCCTCAAGGCAATTGAAAAAGCACGAAGAAAATTATACGACTCATGACTTAGAATTAGGAGCAATAATTTTTGCCCTTAAGATTTGGAGACACTATCTGTATGGCAGTAAGTTTACAGTCTATACAGATCATAAGAGTTTAAGATACATATTTGGGCAAAAAGAATTAAACATGAGACAACGAAGATGGTTGGAAATTTTAAGTGATTACGACTGTGATATTCAATATCATGAAGGAAAGGCAAATGTAGTAGCAGATGCCCTAAGTCGTAAGTATCATGAAAAACAAAGACGAGTTCGTGCTCTTAGATTAAATCTTCAAGTAGATTTAATGGAACAACTGAAGAATGTTCAAGCAACAGCAATCAAGGATGATGCTGAAGGAATGAAAGGAAGGATAAAAGAATTAGAACAAGGAACTGATGGAGTTTGGAGATTCCACAAGAAAAGGATTTGGGTACCTAAGCAAGGAGACCTAAGAAATAAAATTTTAGAGGAGGCCCATAAATCTAGGTATACCATGCATCCTGGTAATTATAAGATGTACCAAGATTTAAGAAATAATTTCTGGTAGATAGGAATGAAAAAGGACATAGCTAGATATGTATCTAAGTGTCTAACTTGTTCGCAAGTTAAGGCATAACACCAGAAACCTTCAGGTTTACTCCAACGGTTAGAAATGCCTGTATGGAAATGGGAACTCATAACAATGGACTTTGTTACTAAGTTGCCCAAAACCAGAAAAGGTAATGACGCGATTTGGGTAATTGTGGATAGATTAACCAAATCAGCTCATTTTCTACCCATGAAAGAAACCTTTAGCATGGAAAAGTTAGCAAAGTTGTATGTAGACGAAGTAGTATCTTTACATGGAGTTCCACTCTTCATTGTATCGGATAGGGATAGTCGCTTCACTTCACATTTCTGGACAAGTTTCCAAGAAGCCATGGGGACGCGATTAAATTTAAGTACAGCTTACCATCCCCAAACAGATGGACAAAGTGAAAGGACAATCCAAACCCTGGAAGACATGCTCAGGGCATGTGTAATAGATTTTGGTGGAAATTGGGATGACCACCTACCCTTAATTGAATTCTCCTATAATAATAGTTATCATGCAAGCATTGAAGCTGCCCCATTCGAAGCACTGTATGGACAAAAGTGCAGAACTCCAGTTTGTTGGGCAGAAATAGGAGAAAGTCAATTATAAGGTCCTGAAATTGTACAAGAAACCACCGACAAAATAACTCAAATTAAAGAAAGACTGAAGACCGCTCGAGATCGCCAGAAGAGTTATGCATACGATCAACGCAAGCCACTGGAATTTCAAATTGGAGACAAAGTACTCTTAAAAGTTTCTCCTTGGAAAGGAGTAGTTCGGTTCGGTAAGAAAGGAAAGCTAAGTCCAAGGTACATAGGACCATTCCCAGTAATCCAACGCATAGGACCAGTTGCCTATCGCTTACAACTACCAGAAGAGTTAGCAGGAGTACACGATGTATTTCATGTATCCAACCTCAAGAAATGTTTATCTGACGAATCCATGGTAGTACCTCTTCATGATATAGAGGTAAATGAAAAGCTAAAATTTATTGAGAAACCACTCCAAATAGAAGACAAAAAGGTCAAATTTCTCAAACACAAAAGACTAGTACTGGTCAAGGTCAAGTGGGATTCAAAAAGAGGACCTGAGTACACCTGGGAGCTGGAATCAGAAATGAAGCGAAAGTATCCTCACTTATTTCAGTAAATCTCGAGGACGAGATTTTAAATAAGGTGGGGAGGATGTAAGGACCTGGAAAAATGTCCATAAACGACCCGTAAGTGAAAACCCGGACCCCTGAAACCCTAATATTCATGAAAAATCAAGAATTTAAGAAATTTGGTTTTCACGCGGGCCGCGTAAGCCATAAGGTAAGGCTACGCGGGCTGCGACAACTTAAAATTCTCCGGATAAGCGCTTAGGCCACGTGTCGCACACGTGGCGAACCTACCTGTGACACGCTAGCCCTACACGTAGACTAGGGGGCCCTCGCGGGCCGCGTAAGATCTTAAGAAGGTTTACGCGGGCCGTGTAAAACCTAAAAAGTTGCTATAAATTGAGCAGGGCATGGGCTTTCATCTGTGTTCAAAAATTTCATTCAAAAACGAAGTCTACTGCTCAAATTCGACATTTTAAGTAGGGAAACGCTGCTAAGATTACAGGGTATTAACTCGATCACTGCTACGATACAATGTCTGTTATTTTGAAACCGATCTGATGGATGTTTAAGTGCTGCCCGAATCCAGGCTATACTTTGTCATTCGTCGTGAGGGTTTTGATTTCGTGAGTTTATCGTAAATGTTGTATTAAGTTACTGACCTAGTTTCGTGTGCATTGTTATTTAACTAGGTTACCAGGCTAAAATCAGTAGGCAAAACGCTGCCCGTCTAAATTTGCAATGTGAGTCATTCTCTTTTTATCAAATTGGTTTCCCAAAACCCTACTTGTTTTCAAAGTTATAATTACAGGGATTAAGTCTTTGTAATCTTCAATTACTGCCGGTATGTGGGGTTTTGTATACATTACTTGATACCCGTCACCATTGGACAACGGGTTAGCCAATGGGTGATCTGACCATAGTCACAGACACAGTCAAGTGACAAATACCGATTTGGGGTAATTGGTTGATAGAAACATTGTAATCGCCCTTAATACTGTGTATTATAACAATGTATCGTTTTGTACAATTTGAGTGACTCGCCAGTATTTCCCCGCTGATAAAATCTTTTTAAAACATGTTTCATGTGACTTACTGTGAACCAAGGAAAAAGTGCCGCGTAGCACTAAAGCTTGAAGAGGTGGCTCAGTAAAATAAATAAACATGTTTTGTAAACCAGGGAATTTCCTCGTGAAATTCCTTTAATGTAAATTATGAGGTTTATTCCAAATATGTGAAATAAAATAATTAAATATTTTCAGTTTAAAAGTTCCTGTCAACATTTTCGCTGCCAAATTTCATAACAATTACCACGGGTTTCTGTCCCGCGGTTTCTGGACCGGATAACACCGGGCCGGGGGCCGTGACATGAGCCGTTAAGGCAACACTAGAATCTACCGTGTGGATGCCCCTAGGGGCAGCAGTAACGCTCCTAGAGCCAGGCTTGGTGTAAGTACTGGTGGCTAAGTCTTCCATCATCTCAAGGCACTCAGTAGCGGTCTTGATCTTCATCATGTTGTAACCTGCTGTGGAGTCAAGAAGTCTCTTAGTCGTTTCAGAAACTCCATTATAGAATTTCTCCACAACTCTCCACACCTCAAGACCATGGAGCGGGCACTTGTTTAGAAGTGCCTTAAACCGGTCCCATGTCTCGTAAAAGGACTCCCCCGGCTGCTCAGTGAATGCGTAGATAAGATTTCTAAGACGAGCTGTCTTAGAGGGGGAAAGTATTTCTGACGGAATGTATGGTTCCTGATGGGAGGGAATCCAACCAAACAGCGGCTTGATCAGTGAGCGAGAATGGGAAAAAACGAAGACTGATGGACTCCATAGTGACGCCCGTACTACAAATCTAGTCAGATGAGCGTGCAGGTCCTCGTCACGCATACTGTGAAACTGGACTGAGTGGGTGATGGTGTTAATAAAGGTGCGTGGAATGGTCCAGTTGTTCAACTCTACAGTTGGAAGGGTGAAGATGGAGCGAACGGTGGTGGGAGCAACCATAATGTTCTCAGCAACAGTCCTATGTTCGTCCATAACTACGGAAAAGATAAGATCAGAAATAGGTACCTGTGGTTGGCGTAGACGATGGTGAAACTCGCGATCGGGCTCAGAGAATGGTGAAGTGTTCGGTGGGCCCGAGGAACGTGTGTGCATACACTGGAACGCAAGCATAAACGACACGAATCACACACAAGATAGCTAAATAATTAGGCACACAAAACTAGCAAGTATGCTAAGAGAACAAACAAATATTTTAAGGTTTTCCTTTTTTTAACTAAAGAAAAACAAAGTAATCTAATAAAGCAGTTAAATGGCTAGATCCCCGAATCAGGTTGTACTCAAAATCGCATTGTGTTCCCAGCAATAACGCCAAAAACTTGATGCGTGAAATGTATATTCATTAAATTCAAACAAGTTTAAAAATAGGAAAAACTCTCTAAACCACACACTACCGGCAAGTGTACCGGTCGACTAGGAGAAACACTTACTAGTGTTTGAAAGGAAAGATCAGAACTCATCAAAAGAGGCCTCAAGTGAAGAAGCAAGCTCCAAAAGAGTTTTGAGAGTGAAAATAAAAGAATGGAGTTATGAAACACAAAGATTTGGAGCCTATTTATAGTGTTTTTGGATCAAGGAGGTGTTGCCAGTTTTAGGTGAGGTGTCTTGATGTTGTTTAGCGTCCTAATAAGTGTTTAACCAAAATTAAGGTAGCAAGAATTGTGCATGGTGTCCATACTTGGTAAATAAGGCTGCTGCCAGCAGTTTTCTACATTCTGGGCACCCCTTATGGACCGTAAGAGGTAGGCCTTAAGATCAGTAAGGTCCTCAGATGCAAAAACTTTCATTTTTGATAGTTTTGGCCCATGGACTTGAATATCGTTTTGCTTGATTGTACGATTATGAAATTCGTAAATAAAATATAAAAATTTATAAAACATGGAAACGATCGAAAGTTTACAATCATTGAAATCTTGGTTTAGGGAGAAGTTCCGTATTATAAAAAAAATAATCTTCAAAATTATTGAACATTCTAGTTATAGACTTATAGCATTCAGAGCATTCTGTCCATCAAAATATGTTAGAAGCGGTTTTTATATTATAAAGGGTATAAAGTGGGGAAAATCTCTAAAATAGTCTTTTACTAAACATTTTTTTTTTCAAAAATAGTCATCTGAGCGGTTTCATGCTTGTGAAACGGCTTAAGCAAATCCTTTCAAGTCCCACCAATCCCTGATTTCCACATGTCCAACAAAACCTGATACGGCTCAGAGCCATTTCAGACGCCGTCATTCATTTGAAAGTTCTTAGCCGAGCCGTTTCAATTGGCTTGTTCGTTGAGCCGGTTCAGTGGATGACTTGTCTTCCGGAGCCGGTTGAAAGATCCTAGCTGAGAACTTTCCACAAAGCTCAAGTCGTTTCTTTTGGCTCAAAGCGCAAGCCGTTTCAGCATATGTTGAGTCGTTTGCGTACAAGCGAAGCCGGTTCAACCTAACCTAAGCCGTTTCAGCATAAGTTGAGCCGTTTTCGTATAAGCTCAGCCGGTTCAACTTAACATGTGTCGTTTCAACATAAGTTATGTCGTTTCCATACAAACTAAGCATTTTCAAGCAGAAATTTTGCCGTTTCCGTACAATTCTAATCGTTTCAAGTATTGTGCTCTATATTATGACGAAAATGTTATCCAGATTCAAGTTTTTGTTAAATAAGTTAAATAAGTTCTGTAAGCTGGGTTGTGCTAATTTGTTTTGCTATAATCAGAAGATTGTAATGTTATGAAGCATTGTAGGTGTCCAAATAACGTAGAGACTCTCGGCGTCGATGGTTGTGCTTCCATTAGATGTGTTTCATTCCCGAGAAGAGGAGGGCTGAAGTTCTCCATGTGATGTTTTTCTATGTTTTAAAGTTGGTCTACCTATTGAGAAAACCGTCTGTGCAGCGTCTACCTATTGAGAAATCCGTCTGTGCAGGACAATGATCCTTTTCTGCCACCGTCTTCTCGCTTATGGTCTCCTTGAGCTTATATTCTTCTTTAAACGAGAATGTTCATTTGGGGAGAATGTTCTGGGGACTGTACGATAATAAAGATTCAACTACTGCTATTGAGTCTTCTCGGATTCATCTGCTGCTGTTGGAACATTGATGACGGTACGTGGAGTAGAACAATCATCTGAAACCCGTTTTCCGTAGGTGGTGAAGATCACAACAAATTTTTTGCCCCAAGTTTACCGCATATAACTTAGAGACGAAAACGTGTTGATTAGATCCTATAGTAATCCACAATCAATGTATAGAGCTGCAGCAACAGATTCAACGTTACTTCTTAATGAACTTGAATTCAGGAAATGATGAGTAATGTAAGGAGAAGCGTTGGGATTCAAGGATTTAGACGCCATGTCGCAGGAAGATGGGTACAAAAACCACGGGAGAGTGTGGGATTAGATCCTATAGTAGTGTTGTGTGATATTGCTGGATGATACTGTGTGTTGTTCAGCCTTCACGTGGTCTCTGCCCTGTTGTATTTTTTTTTCTTTTTGTAACAATTCAGTATTAAAGTTGAAAAACATTATACTTTTGATGTATACCTTAAGTAGATCCTATAGTAATGTTGTGTAATATTGTTGGATGATATTGTAATGTTGTGCAATATTTGCTGGATGATACTGTGTGTCTTTAATTAGTTAATTTGAAATATATTTTTTTGCCCGAAGCAATGAAACATCGTTGAAAATATTGTATATTTTTGTCCGAAACAATAAACCAGTAAATGAAACAGTTAAAGCAATGCATAAAAGAATTAAGAACGCGGATGCATCTTGTGTTAGACACTTGTCCCATTTGAAGGGACGGGTGCACAAGAACTTAAGGTCCCGGGTTTGATCCTTGGCAAGAACCGGGTTTTGCCAATTTTTAGAATCTTTAACCAGTAAATGAATTAGTTGAAGCAATGCATAAAAGAATTAAGAGCGCGGATATATCTTGGGTTAGACACTTGTCCCAGTGGAAGGGACGGGTGCACACGAGCTTAATGTCCCGGGTTCGATCCTTGGCAAGAACCGAGTTTTGCCATTTTTTTTGATTCTTTAACCAGAAAATGAATTAGTTGAAGCAATGCATAAAAGAATTAAGAGCGTGTGTATATCTTGGGTTAGACACTTGTCCTAGTGGAAGGGACGGGTGCACACGAGCTTAAGGTCCCCGGTTCGATCCTTGGCCAAAACCGTGTTTTCCCATTTTTTTGGTTCTTTAACTAGTAAATGAATTAGTTGAAGCAATGCATAAAAGAATTAAGAACGCGTGTATATCTTGGGTTAGACACTTATCCCAGTGGATGGGACGGGTGCACACGAGCTTAAGGTCCCCGGTTCGTTCCTTGGCCAGAACTGGGTTTTGCCTTTTTTGGTGTTTTAAAATGCTTAAATCATTTCTTTTTTCAGCTTTAATTAAAAACCTTGAAGTGTTTAAAAATCATGAGTCGTTACAACGTAACTTGTGCTGGTTCAATTTAACATGTGCCGTTATAAGCAAAGCCGGCTCACCTTAACATGAGCTATTACAACGTAGCTTGTGTCGGTTCAACTTAACATGTGCCGTTTCCGTACAATGCTAAGCCGTTCCCGTACAAACTAAGCCTTTTCAAGCAGAAGTTGTTCCATCTGGCCACGTGCTTCCATATTATGACGAAAATGTTATGCCCATTCAAGTATTTGTTCTTCGCTGATATTTATATTTATCTGCACATACTCTTATTGTTACAGAATGATGTGTTCTTGAGCTTTAAATTTCGATGTTCACTTTCTTTCTAGAGGGTTCAGATCAAAGAAAAATTGTTGTGTTTATTATTACTTTTTTAATATCTGTTCTCGGATTGAAGTGTTCCTTCAGATTGTTACCTCTTATCTCTCATTGAGAAAGAAGTAATACTAAGTTTCTATGTTATAATATCTAAAATGTGTAGGTTTCTATTTTTTGTATAAATTATTATTTTTGCATGTCAAAGAAAAACATCTTCTATATTTCCCTTTTTAAACAACTCATTATTCTCATTCAATAACACCTTCTATCTTCCCATATTTAAACTTTTTTACTTCATTCATAACAATATTCTCTACCTTTTGTCCCCTCCAAAAATGGCAAGTGCATGGACCGAAGAAGAAGACATAGCCTTGGCTTTGTGTTATGTTGCAATCTAGGAAGAATCGACATCTCCGACTCGACGTACTAGTTTTTTGGAACAAGATGTTACGTCGTGCTCAATCTTGTTAACATATGCATTGATTTTTTTGGTAACTATAAAAACCTTACAAAAAATGAATACTGAACGAGTCTTGTTCAGATATGCATTGATTTTTTTGGTAACTATAAAAGCCTTATAAATTAAAAATAAAAGTCATGGCCCCCAGGGGTGGATCCATCCCACATTTGTGGGTTCCCAGGAACCCAGTGCGTTTGAAAAAAAAAACGGAAAAAATTAGTGAGAACTTTGTAGAATTTAGAAAAAATTAGTGAGAATTAAAAAGAATTTACCAAAAGGAACACATTAGAATAAAATACCGCATTCGCCACTGATGGCCCCAACCAACATCGTGCTAAACAATAAGACCAAGTAAAAGTAAATTATGATGGCAAAGTGGGCTGAATGGGTCAATGGAGAAAATAGTGTTTGTTCAATTTTCTTAGCGAAACGTACATTTATTGATGTTACGTAAACAAAAAATGACACGCGAGGTTGTTCAGTAAGACTTGAATTTTAACTAGCATTGAATAATTTAAAGTGAATACAGCATCATGATTCAACGTAACTCTTATAAGAATAATTTATCTTAACATTACTATAGGATTATCACACACAAAATGCTCAAAAAAGTTGTATTCGTTTAGTATCAAACGTTTATATTTGTACAATTTGCAGTCAATTATTTTCACTATTTTGGGTTCGCCAGACGGCACACCAGTAGATTGTTCCAATACAGTGAGCCCAAGCCCAAGCCCAAGGTTTATTCTATTGTTTGATTTTTCTCCTTGTTTTGCCGCCACAAAGCCCAACTCATTTATAAATGTGCAGGTCAAGATCTAGCAAAATCATTTTGCTATTTCATTTTAGTTAAATCATTTAAAATAAATCATATATATGGATGTAAATTTATTAAAATGCGATTGTTATAAAATCTGATTCTATATAATCAACTTTATAATTTTTTTTGAACGACAAAGAATCTCACATGTAAAACTCACTCTGCTCGAGGCTATGTCTAAGGTCGACTCCTCGATCATCATGGGACGGTGCCCCCGATACGTGGAAACCGGATAGAATCCATAAACCCTCGCCCCCCGCCAGGTTAGAATCCGTGATTAAAGCCCCGATTCGTCCCTTCACCCAGATGTCTCTTGAAAATGGCTCAAACGGAAATCGAAGCTACGTCTTGACTAGAAAGGGCATGTCAATTTACCATTAGGCCAAGTTCTCAGTACTCAACCCTATAATCTTACATATTATTTTCTCAATTTTGTCTTTAAATAACTTTTATGTATATTATTATTAATTACTATATGCTTATTAATAAACTTCTATCATAAATTAAAAATAGTATGATATCATACATAATTAGCAACAGTTTTGACTTCACTTATTCATGAAAAAGAGGAGAAACGGGGTTGACTAGAGGCGATAGAAATAGTCAAACAGTGGGAGAAGAAAGTTAGCATGGACATGGAGATACAATATGGTGACGAGAATTCTAAGGTGTTTTATAAAATAATTAATTCCCATATTTTGAAAAATAGGATTGTTGATCAGTTCTGTTTAAATTTAATGGAAAACATGAATAACATACCTGTTATAGCATTCAAAGCAGTGGAGAATCCAGTCAGAGATCCAGCCATTGAGTTCGACATACTTGTCAGGATGATCCGGTTCCTCCTTAGGGTGTAAGGTGATGATGGTGATGAACCGAAACTAGGGAAGAATCGGTTGGGAGAGAGAGATACGATTATGATGTTATGAGGGTTGTATGATTATCTAACTTGTGTAACCCTTTAACTCTCTAATAAGCTCCTTATTTATACACCCAAGAGGAAACCTAATTAGTTAATAAGGGTAATATGGTCCATCAACAATTACCAACTAATTATTAATAGGTTATTAATATATTTTGATCTAATATAATATAAATGATTATAAAGGCTACAAGATTAAATATTACATTAATAATATATTTAATCTCACATTCTCCCACTTAGCCGAGTAATTATTTATCATGAGTATTAGGTAAGCCTGGCCAGGAGTTAACACTCATTTTAGCCTTAAACCAAGAACTATAGCAGAGAAATACAGCCGTTAAATCATCATTCGACTCAGGACCCCCATTAGTCATACTATAGCCTCAATTTAAAACCTAATAGTTACGATCAAAATACATATAAGCCCTTTAGCGTCTGATTTGTATTTATATTTGTCTATATGTCATTACACCGGCAGAACATATGTTATAGACATACAAAATCAAACTGAGGAAATTTTATTAATTAAAACATAAGCTAGTACAATATGCCATTAAACAAGGTCTTTAGTAAGTCCCATATTCGATACATGTTCTTCAAAAACTTTAGGTGGGAGACCTTTAGTCATCGGATCCGCAAACATATCTTTAGTACTAATATACTCAATACAAATATTATTTTCCTCAACTCGTTCACGTACGAATAAATATTTTGTATCGAGATATAAACCAGCTCTAGTCGAACTGTTACTGTTCGAGAAACTAACGGCAGCTGAGTTATCACAGTAAAGCTTCAATGGTCTAGAAATGGAATTAACAATTTTGAGTCCAGTGATCAGATTTCTAAGCAACATTCCATGACAGGTTGCGTTGTAAACAACAATGTACTCTGCCATCATTGTGGAAGTTGTAGTTAACTGTTGTTTATGACTCTTCCATGAGATAGGTCCGCCTGCTAACATAAAGATGTAGCCCGAAGTGGATTTCTTGTCATCTTTGCATTTAGCAAAGTCAGAATCAGAATAGCCTACCACTTCTAAATGATCACTTCTTCTATAAGTCAGTTTATAGTCTTTCGTCCCTTGCAAATATCTAAGGACCTTCTTAGCTGCTTTCCAGTGATCTAGGCCAGGATTAGTCTGATAACGACCTAGCATTCCAGCAATATAAGCGATATCTGGGCGAGTACAGACTTGAGCATACATCAGGCTCCCGACTACTGACGCGTAAGGTATCTGGCTCATTTGCTCCTTTTCAACCTCTGTTGTCGGACACTGGAATGAACCGAAAACATCTCCCTTAACTACTGGAGCGACGGAGGGTTTGCACTATTGCATGTTGTAACGTGTAAGGACACGATCTATGTAAGTCTTTTGAGACAATCCTAAGATCCCTTTGTGTCTATCTCAGTGAATTTCAATGCCAATGACGTAAGAAGCATCTCCGAGATCCTTCATGTCGAAGTTATGCGAGAGTAACCGCTTCGACTCATGCAACATGTCTAAACTATTACTTGCCAATAGAATATCATCTACATAAAGGACAAGTATAGTAAAGTTACTCCCACTCATCTTGAGGTAGGTGCATTGATCCACTTGATTCTTCATAAAACCTTGCCTCTTCATGACTTCATCAAACTTGAGGTACCATTGACGTGATGCTTGTTTTAACCCATAAATGGATTTCTTCAACTTACAGACTAGATGCTCCTGACCTTCAGGTTTAAAGCCTTCAGGTTGTTTCATGTAAACATCTTCGTCTAAGTCTCCATTAAGGAAAGCAGTTTTGACGTCCATCTGATGCAGCTCTAAATCAAAATGAGCTACTAGGGCCATAACGATCCTTAATGAATCTTTACGAGAGACAGGTGAAAACGTCTCTTGATAGTCAATTCCCTCTTTTTGAGTGTAGCCCTTTGCAACCAATCTCGCTTTGTGGTGTTCAACGTCCCCATTCGGATCCAGTTTTGTTTTGAACACCCATTTACAACCTACAGGTTTGGCACCATTGGGTAATTCGACTAAATCCCAAACGTCATTTTTCTTCATGGATTCAAGCTCATCAATCATTGCTTTGTTCCATTCAGAAGACTGATCACTGCTAATGGCTTCATTATAAGAGATAGGATCATTGAGCTTTCCAGCATCCATTTCAGTCAGGTAGGTAACATAATCATCCCAATTAGTAGGCCTTCTTTGCCTAGATGACCTCCTGAGTTGATTATCGGGTTCAGCGTTGTCTTGGTTTTGAGCGTTTGATGTGCCTTCGTTATGAGGTATAATGGGTTCTGATTGTGGAGATGGAGTTTGTGCAGTGGCTTCAGGTACAGTTGTTGCATGGGGTACAAGGCGAGTAAACGGAGTAATGGTAAGCGACGAGTCTCTCCCCCCGCGTCTTGTACTTCTTGCAATTCTTCATAAGGGTTAGTACTGCTCCCACTGACCTTGAAATCCTCCAGGAACGCAGCACGCTTGGTTTCAACAATACGGGTGACATGGGAAGGACAATAGAAACGATAACCCTTCGAATGATCAGGATACCCAATAAAGAAGTAGGTAACTTTTTTAGGGTCAAGTTTCCTTAGGAAAGGATTGTAAAGTTTTGCTTCAGCAATGCAGCCCCATACTTTCATATATTTAAGACTCGGTTTCCTTCCTGTCCAAAGTTCATAAGGAGTTTTAGGGACAGACTTAGAAGGAACTCTATTGAGTATATGAACAGCTGCTTTTAATGCTTCAGTCCAGAGGAATAATGGTAAATTAGTGTTGGCTAACATACTGCGCACCATGTTCATAAGGGTACGATTTCTTCGTTCAGCGATACCATTCTGCTGAGGTGTACCAGGCATGGTGTATTGGTTCACAATCCCCTGGCCCTTACAAAACTCATAAAATGGACCAGGAGCTTGACCCACATCAGTATGTCTTCCATAATATTCACCGCCTCTATCTGATCTCACAACTTTAATCTGACGATCTAATTGCTTTTCAACTTCAGCTTTATAATCTTTAAAAGTTGTAAGAGATTCAGAATTTTCCTTTATAAGATACAAGTACATGTAACAAGAATAATCATCAATGAAAGTGATAAATGAAGTATGTCCTGTTATACCAGCGATTTGATAAGGACCACTAATGTCAGTGTGAATGAGTTCTAATAAATTAGAGCTCCTAGTGGCACCTTTCTTATTCGCTAATGTCATTTTTCCTTTAAGACATTTGACACATGTTCCAAAATCAGTAAAATCGAGAGGAGGTAAGACTTCATCCTTTACGAGACGATTTAATCGTTCTCTTGAGATGTGGCCTAAACGTTGATGCCACAACATAGATGAAGTCTCTAAGTCTCGAACCTGTTTCATCTTTGTGAGTGATTCATTAATATTATATGACAACAAAGATTTGGAAAAATTATCATCTAGTTCTAATCTATAGAGACCACCATCCAGAATGCCAGTACCATAAACAACGGAATCATAGAGAATAGAGAGTTTGCGATGACCATGAGAAACGACAAAACCGTCCATGTCTAACTTTGGTCCTGATACAAGGTTCCGAGTTACCTCAGGAACATATAAGGTATCATAAAGTTTAATACATAAACCAGTTTTCAAAAATAATTGTAATGTTCCTATGGCCTTCACTTCTAATTCCCGATCATCTCCAACTTTAAGTGTTCTTTGGTTTCTTCCCAGCTTCCGGATTGTAAGGAATCCCTGAAGTGAATTGGTAACATGAACCATAGAACCAGAATCAAACCACCAAGAATTAGCAGGAACATTTAAATTAAAGGACTCAAGTATCATGAAAAAATCGTTACCTTTCTTAGCCAGCCACTCCTTGAAGTCAGGGCATTCCTTTTGCTTATGTTCTGTCTTCTTACAGAACTTGCAATAGGGTTTGCCTAAGGAGTTCTTAGAGCTGGAAGGTGCACTTGTATTAGGATTTGGATTTGGATTTGGCTTTTGAACCTTAGAAGCATCCTTTCTTGGATAAGTGTTCTTCCTCTTCTTAGAGCTGGAGGTTGTCAAGTTAGCAACATCAGTTGTGCGATCCATTTTCATACGCTCTTCCTCCTGCACGCACATAGCAATCAGCTCACTCATCGTCCATTTGTCCTTCTGAGTGTTGTAATTGATCTTGAATGCTTCATAGGATGAAGGAAGCGAAGTGATGATGAAGTGAACAAGAAAACCATCACTGATCTCCATCTCTAGGCCCTTCAGCTTATTGGCCATGTCATGCATCATCATGATGTGTTCGCAAATGCCGCTCCTCCCATCATACTTAGTCGTCACCAGCTTGAGAATAAGAGTGCTAGCGTGTGCTTTTGATGTTCCCTTGAATTGATCCTCCATAGAAGCCAAGTAGGTTTTAGCATCTTCAGAATCAAGAATAGCTCCTCTGATTGAGTTCTGAATGGACTGCTTCATGAACATGAGAGACATGCGGTTACACGTAGTCCATTTATCATGAAGTAACTGCTCAGCAGCAGTACTTTGAGTAGTAAGGTCTGCTGGCTTATTCTCTCTTAGAGCATAATCAAAGTCCAGCAGTCCAAGTGTAAGCATGAGGGCATCCTTCCATGCAGCAAAGTTATCACCAGTCAAAGGTGGAATCCCCTGATTGGGTGCTGATAGTGGAAATAAGGTGAGCAAGTTATGATACTAAGAAAGAAGTCTTAATGTAATCTAAGGGCATGTTATACTAAGGCAGGCATATATAATGACCATTTTAATTATGAAGCTGTGATATTGTCTATTACTAACATCAAAATAATAGACTTAGTAAAATTCTATTTAAATGAAGACAAATCAGCTTTGGCCAGAAGTGTAATAATTTAAATATGTGTGCAAAGTAATCGTGACAAATCAGCTTTGGCCAGAAATGAGACAATCACTTTAGTTATGCACTTGTCAAGCATGCTAAACATAAATGAATTAAATCAGCTTTGGCCAGAATTAAAACATTTCACGTTTGTAATGCATACTCAACATAGCTTTTGTAATACTTGAACAATAAATAGATGTATTAAATCAGCTTTGGCCAGAAATGATACATCAGAAGCTCATTCAAGTTAAGCTATTTTGGTTTTGTAAAAATTATCTGATTCTGATTAATTAAGCAATTAGGTATTTACAAAACCAAGTATTTATTAGCAAACCACCTGTTAGCGCGGATCGAATCTTGTGCGATCAGTAATGCCCAATAACTTGTGCGATCAGTAAGGCCCAAGTCTTGTGCGATGTATGTAAGGCCCAAGTCTTGTGCGATCAGCACTATCTTGTGCGATCCATAAGTTCTTGTGCGATTTCCCTTGTGCGATCAGATCACATCTTATGTGATCTGATCTTGTGCGAATGTCTTGTGCGATCAGATCATATCTGATTTGATCTTGTGCGACTGTTAAGGGACTTGTGCGATTAGTACATTTATGATTTCGAAACCCACCGTTAATAGCTGTTTCTTGTGATAATAACTAAAACTCGAAATTTAAGGGATTTTGGGATAGTATTTCCTATTTTATTTCTGATCTAAACTTATCAAAAGATTTCGAAAATAATAACTGAAAATCTATTAACAGTTTTCGAAAATTTTAATAGATAAAATTAAGATCAAAATCATGAAAAACACCCACTAATCCAAATTATATTCCAAAATATAGGGAATTTTCGAGTTTTCTTAGAACAGTATGAGGAACCCTAAAAAAAAAAACATAATCTAGGATCCGAAACCTTATATTTTAGACTTTAGTTAACAGATTTCGGAAATTAGGTTTGTCCATTATGATTTTGAGTCAAATATTAAACATAGTTTTCCGAAAACAGTGATTTCGGTGCCATTTGACTCGAAAACATCCGTAACTTTTAAGGCTTTAAAACTTTCTGTTTTCCAGATTTTTAATCCCAGAATAATGGATACGAAAACAGAACTGATTTATCAACATATGCTCTGATACCACATGTTGATCAGTTCTGTTTAAACTTAATGGAAAACATGAATAACATACCTGTTATAGCATTCAAAGCAGTGGAGAATCCAGTCAGAGATCCAGCCATTGAGTTCGACATACTTGTCAGGATGATCCGGTTCCTCCTTAGGGTGTAAGGTGATGATGGTGATGAACCGAAACTAGGGAAGAATCGGTTGGGAGAGAGAGATACGATTATGATGTTATGAGGGTTGTATGATTATCTAACTTGTGTAACCCTTTAACTCTCTAATAAGCTCCTTATTTATACACCCAAGAGGAAACCTAATTAGTTAATAAGGGTAATATGGTCCATCAACAATTACCAACTAATTATTAATAGGTTATTAATATATTTTGACCTAATATAATATAAATGATTATAAAGGCTACAAGATTAAATATTACATTAAAAATATATTTAATCTCACAAGGATGAGTGGTGTGAAAATTGGTAACAATTGGGAAACAAAGCCGAGTTGTGTTAAAGAAGTATCCAGGTCATATTTTATTGAGAAACATAAGGAACCGGCAACAAGGAGACCGAGATCGGAGGCGGATGGGTTTTCAAGAGTATCGGTGGAACAAGCGAGCAACCTTGTAAAACCATTCTCTAAAGAGGAAATAAAACAGGCGGTAAATTAATGGACTATGATGATGGACTGTGACGGGGAAAAGGCAACCGGGCCCGATGGCATGTCATTTGGTTTCATTTGGAAATATTGGAATGTGTTGGAATCCCCCTTCGTGGAGGTATTGGAGGAGTTCTTTGTGCACGAGTCACTTTATAAAGGTAGTGCGGCTTCATTTAATTCACTTATTCTAAATAAGGTTGACCCGAAAGGCCCTGTAGACTACCGACCTATATGTTTAATTGGGTGCATGCAGAAAATCAACTCCGAAGTACTAGTAAAGAGGCTGGTTGCGGTCCTTGATTCTATAATCTCTCCATGTCGATCTGCTTTCCTTTCAGGTAGGAACATCATAAATAGCCCTTTGATTCTAAAAGAACTACATGCATGGAGCAAGAAGTCGAAACGCCCTTTGGCTTTCTTTAAGGTTGATTTTGAAAAGGCTTTTGATAGCCTAAATTGGAAGTTTTTGATTTCGGTAATGACCCATATGTGTGCTGGATGATGGGGCTCTATTTTAATGAGTCATCGGCAGTGGTTGTAAACAGCTCTCCAACGAATGATTTTGGATTAGAAAGGGGTCTAAGACAAGGGGATCATCTTTCTCCCTTTTTATTCAGTATCGCAATGGAGGCATTAAACGTGATGATGACAAAGGCGGTCAATCTGTGCATTTTTAACGGGATTTCACTACCCATTGGTAGGGCAATGATATCTCACTTGGTTTATGCAGACGACGTTATGTTTGTGGGTGAACCAAGTATAGCTAATCTCAAAAATCTTAATCGTATACTTCGTATATTTTACCTTGTTTCAAGATTGAAGGTGAACTTTTCAAAAGTAAATTGTATGGGGTGGCTATAGACGAAGAGGACCTCCTATTGGCGTCTGATATGAATCACTGTAAAATGGGAAAATTTTTGTTAGAATACCTTGGGTTGGTGATTGGGGCTAATATGAATAAAGGTGAATTTTGGAAGCTGGTGGTAGATCGTTTTAATGTGAGACTCTCCAACTGGAAGGCTAGAAACATGTCGTTCGCCGGGAGAGTAATACTAGCAAAAGCGGTAATCGGTAGCCTCCTTACATATTACCTGTCCTTGTTCAAGGCGCCCGCCAAGGTCATAAAAACCTTGGAGGGGATTAGAAGGAACTTTATTTGGGGAAGCGTATCTAAAAGAAACAAGATCAGATGGCTACGATCGGAGTGAATGATTAAAACAAAATCTGCTGGTGGACTAGGGATTGTAGGCTTAAAGGAAGCAAATATGAAACTTATGATCAAACGGTGGTAGAGGTTAAGGACGCAAGGGGATTATCTTTGGGCCAAAGTTATCCACGCTTTCCATGGTTCAAACTGGGTCAAAGAGTTGGTACCGGTTAGAAAAACAGAAACTGGTGTTTGGAAGAACATATGCTCGATGGGTAATGAGTTAAAAAAAATAAATGTAGAAATCAAGGCAAAACTGATATGTAAGGTGGGTAATGGGGAGAAATCTGATTATGGTATGATAAGTGGTTAAATGAGGGTCCACTTTGTGAGACCTATCCAAACTCGTTCAAGATGACGGAGAATAAAGAAGCAATGATAAACGAAAACTATGTAAAATCAGGCGAGAGGATAACATGGAATTGGAGATGGAATTCACAACCGCATACACCTTCGGAATGGGCGAAGGCATCAAACTTGATGGGAATTATCAACAGGTGCATTATAGAACAACAGGAGGATTAATGAAGTTGGCACTCGAGTGGCGGAACTGAATTTAAGGTAAGTGAGGCCAGGGAAGACATACAACAGGCTTCTAATGGCAACCAAAATGAATATGTGATGAGATGGTGTAATTGGGCACCTCCCAAAACCAACATGTCCATATGGAAAGCTGTTGTAGGTAAAATCCCAACTACTCATGAATTACAAAAGAGATGTGTACTGGTAGGAAACCAATTATGTCCTAGGTGTGGTTAAGAAATGGAAACAATTGATCATTTATTAGTCACTTGTCTTGCGCCAAAGAACATTTGGTGGCCGGTCGGGATATGGGTGGAGGTTCCGTCCATAGCCTTATTTGGTACAATTAAGGACCTGTTGCAACATGTACATGAACTAGCCTTATCGAGCAAGAAGAAGAAAGCATTATACACAATAATTCTGATGGGATTATGGTTGATCTTGGTATACAGAAACAACAAAGATTTTTAACTAAAATAGTAGCTCCGTGACAACAATAATGGACGAGATAAAGGAGACAACTTATCTTTGGATGAAACATAGAGCTAAATGGCACAATTTTTCAATAGATAAGTAGATGAAATTTGATGTTAGTGTTTTTTTATTTTTATTTTGATTGACTGTACTGGGTGTATTTCAACTTCCTACAGCACCTTGCTAGGGGGGTTGATCTTTTGGTGATGTATAAAGTATGCCAACTTGGTTGTTCAAAAAATGAGAAATACATGGGATGTGAAGTCTCTTAGGCCTTGGTGAATGGGATGTAGGAGGTTTTTTAAAGTGAGAAATACATTTAGGAAACTGTGAATTTTAGATAAATTATATTATTGGGGATGGTGGGAGATGGGATGTTAAGTCTCTTAGGCCTTGGGGTGTACTCTAATACTTGGAGTGTTAAGGATGACATGGCATGTTAATCAGCGTTGCACATCACTCCCTTCTTGTGTTAAGGGGCGTTAAAGATGTTATTTATTAACGTGTTAACGGGATGTTAAGAGATTCAATTAATATCTTTTCCTTTTTATAAACCAAAACCCATTAAAAAATAGGGTTAGGTGGAGTTAATAAGATTAAACCATTTCCTTGGGGTGAGGTGACGTGAAATAGGAAAAAGTAGGTTAACTGGCATCTAAGTGAAGTTGAGAAGTGTTAAAGTATACCCCAAACTTTATACTATTTGTGTAAACTGTATTTTACCAGAATTTTAACCTTTGTACACTACATTGCAACCTATATAACCCATTTATCTAAACGTGTTAAACAAACTTATGGGAAGTTGGGTAATAATTAAGTTGCAAACATGTTAATTAAGTCAAATCAAGGTTAGATTTATGACTACCCAAAAGTTTATCTATTTCATGTCATGTTCAAATCATATTTGATGTCGTATCATATATCGACAACCCTTGAAAATACACCATAAACAACCATTACTGAACATGACAGTATCCACATACTCCAACACCACACACACACACACACACACACACACACACACACACACACATATATATATATATATATATATATATATATAATAGAAATTAAGAGAAAAACCAAAAAAAATTTGTTGTGCTAGAAAATAATAAGTAGTGCACTAATTAATAAAATCAACTCAATTTGTAAATTAGCCACTTAATTACGCTTTTTCAGCAATTAAACACCATGTAACAAATGCAATGTAGTTGTTAAAACAAAAAGGATAAGGTCAGGGGAAGATATGAACGTTCCTCCGGTCAGCCTCATCACCTCCTAGCTTTTACCTACAACACGAAAGAACCCGTTAGAAGGGGCCAGAGACCGGGGTCTCTAGACCACCCTCCGACGCTCAACATTCGTAATCTATCCAAGAAGAACGTATAAACACATAGAATAGATGTATGAGTAAGTATAAGAGAGATAGAGAATGCTTAGGGAGCTTGTGGTCGAGATCCAACGGTTAGCTAGAAGCTGTGGTGACTCCAGGTTGCGTAGCTCGTGACTAGAAACTGCTGGTATAGTCCCTCGGGAGCTCGTGACCCTAGCAGCTCAGAGGAGAAACAGCTCAGCATAGTGGCTTGTGTTCTTGATAAATAGAATTTGATTCTATTGTAGAGAGAATTGTAGTGAGAACATTTCCTGGAGCTGGGGGAAGACTTCCTTTTATAGGTAGAGAGGTCTGCCTTGGGAAGCATGTGCCAGCTCGCACCTTCTATAGGTGGTAAGGCTTAACCTTAGGTGATGTTGCTTGCAAGGATGGTCTTGCCTCTTTTGGTAGGTATCAGATTTGTGTTTATTCAATGTCACCTTTATGAACTTTTGGGCAAAGTGCCATCACTTTGACCCACCGAGTTCGAATCCCGATGTGAACAGTAACTTGAGCTTTTGGTCGCCAGCTTTTGATATGTCAGCTTCCCACCAGAAGCTTCTAGATTCCGGCTTCCAGCTTCTTACTTCCAGTTTCGTTATTTATTATGATTATAATTATTTTCAGCCTCACTGACTGGGAGACTCCGGGCACTCACGTCATCAGCCCCCTAGTCAGAAGTAGTCATGACGTAGTTATGGGTGCTTGTGACTCCTAAGTTATGTGGTCAAGGATGATGCTTCCAATTATAAGCTGTGTAGGCATAAGACTCATTGAAAGAAGCTGATATATGATGTTGTTAGTAATTAGCTTTGAAGTTTATTGTGAGAAGCAATCAGCTATGAAGCTTATTGGACGAAGCTATCAAATATAAAGCTTGTTGGAAGAAGTTATCAAATGAGGAGCTTATTGGTAGAAGCTATCATATGTGAAGTTTATTGGCAGAAGCTATCATATGCGGAGCTTATGGTAGAAGCTATCATATGTGGAGCTTATTGGCAGAAGCTACCATATGTGGTGATTATTGGCAGAAGCTATCAACTATGAATCTTTTTGTCCTGTATGAAGCTTCTATGCTTCTTTTGTGGCCTATTTGCTTCTAAACTTTTGGGCTTGCCGTGAAGCTTTTAAGCTTTTCGATTTTGTTTAGTGTGTTTAAAGATTCTATGCTTCTGTCTTCTGATTGCTGCACAAGTTACTTTAGGTATCTTAACAAATCTAGTGTGGTAGCTTGCTTGATTTCATCGTGATGGGACAATGTAGTAGGGAAACTACAATCTCTTTGAGGCAGCATGTGAGCTTTGTTCCATAGAAGGGACGTTTCTATCTTACAAGGGATGATTATATTACTTCTAAAGCTACTCATCCTTATTGCAGAATGTCTAAATGTCCATGCATGAATGGAATTATCATGTTAGTGGACTTTACCATAGGCAAGCGGTGGCTTTGAACATAAGTTATGACAGTTCAGTATGTGCCTTATATCTTATTGAGTCCATAATCGCAAGGTTCATGGTAGGCCATATCTACATGAGCGTTTTAGTTGTGTGTCCCAATAACCCTTGGAGCTTTGTTCTAGTCATTTTCTTTTTACTAGACAAGGGCTCATGGATTTTGTTTATAAAATGAAGTAGCTTACCTTCCCTAGAACCTTTGGGTTTTTTGAAGAATTGTGATGCTCTGATAGAAGCGATCAGGCCAAACAGGTTGAAGCGAGGTGTATATAGGAATGAGCTTTTTGTGTGTGCATGGTGCATATTGGGTATCTTCTTGCACTCAGGTGTGTATAGGAAGGTGAGCTTCTTGTTCTTGGAAGTGAGCTTCTTTTATGCAAGGGTAAGTTGCATATTGCTGAGCTTCTTTTGCGTTAATGCGAGCTTATAGTGAATGCTGGTGAGATTATAGCGCTCGAAAGTGAGCTTGTCACACCCCCAAAATACCACATGCGGAATCACCACGGGGCGTGTGACGTACCAGGATCCAAGCCACCAATCACATTGAACTACGCATAATATAATAATATTTAAATAAAACATTCCATTGATTTCAATATATAAATCCAAGTCATAAGTTAAACTAAACTAGTTGTTCAGCGGAAGCATGATGTAAACTGTAAATCAATTGTTTCAAAACAAGTGTTCATAATCAACGAAGCAAGTATCCAAGAGTCTCGACCCATGACCACTCTAGCACTCCCAAATAGCAAGTCCATATCAGGAATCTAACGACTTGCAAGGCATGTAACGACGAGTCAACAACAAAGTTGAGCGAGTTCACAGTTGGTTGTCCATTTTAAAGTTGTTCCAAAAACCACGAGTTCATTCAAAAACCATGAGTTATCCAATTCATTGTTTCCCAAACCATAACCAGTGGGGGGCTACCCCATGCAACCACTAGACCCGTTACCATATCGATAACTGACTGGAGTCATGTTTATGTGCCTTACGTCAATGTCTATCATCATTGACTAAGTGCCCAGATCCATTAGTCCACTCCCGTCCTATGTGGCACGGTGTGAGGCTTGTCAAACCTAATATCGCTATTTAACTAATGACCCACTCGCCATTGGCCCGACGATTAAGTCAATATAAAATGAGGGACTTCATGATAGAGTTTTGTCTAGTAAGTTATATGTTGTCATCCTTCCTACGGAGGATGGAGGTACGTAATCTACCCAAGGAGAATACGCAGGTTTAATGTTGTCATCCTTCCCATGGAGGATGGAGGTACATATTCTACCTAAGGAGAATATGTAGGATCCGTTTAGTTTCTTAACCCATTCCCTAACCACCGGGAATCCCAAGCCTTATAGAAAGTGTGAACTCACCTTGGTTTCCTCGGTATGACTAGTTACTTGATCACACTTAATCAGTCAAAGTCTATGATGTTCAGGTACACGAAATCAGTGTACATTCACGTTGTTCACATATATCACGTATCCAACATACACGTTACGCGAGTAGCAAGTAAGACACATGTGTTTACACAAGTCGTAACGGTTAATCATGCAGTCCATTAATCTATAACATTTGTCGTAAAGTCACATAACAAGTGTTTTGTTCCCAAACAAGTCTACATCCCATGCTTATGACACATATCAACATTCACAGACGTGCTGTCTATACATACAGGTTTAGTCAAGGTTCTCATCTGATTAACATCATTACCTTCTAACAGATTGTCTTTTATAATCAAACTACTCGATTCACACAGTTTCGTTCACGTCATATACCTCATACTGTTTCATTGTCTATCATACAGTTTCATTATACTTCATACACATCAGGCAGACAATAAATCATTCAAGTTCCCTACCCATGAGGTACCATACACATGATAAACCACAGTCCCTTGATAAACCACAGACATACAATAAACCACATGATAAACATCAAGCTGTTCGTTGGCAGGTGTGTGTGAAGAAGCACTATGTTTCGTCGGGAGAAGGGTGGCGAAACACCAAGTATGTCGTCATCATGCAGGTGACGAAACATAATCTTAAGCGTGTGACAAAACATACTTTTCATCATGGGCAAGTGTATGACGAAACATACTTTCGTCGTGGGCAGGTGTGTGGCGAAACATACACTTTCTGCCGTCACATCATCGTTGCAACCCTAACCATCATCAATCCATTTCTATGAAGCACCTAATCAAGTTTATGCACCCTAAACTCCAAGCATATCATCATTCACATCACGGTTTCTATGCGTTAATCACCACTCAACCTATCAGACTTGATCAACATAAACAAGTTCCATATCCTACCAACATATGTACGATAAGTAGTTTCTAACAACATCGATCCAATATACATCAGTTTATCGATCCAACATAACACAATACATCATGTAACATCAGGTTTATGGTCATCATGATCATATTGATTTTAACAAAAACCCTAACTCATAGTTATTCCTACACTACCAGCACATTAATCAATCAATGTAAAACATGTTAAGGGATTAACTGTAGATAAGCAAAATATACTAACCAAATCAGGAGATGTATGAAAGAGCGCTGGATTCAAGAGAGAGCAGGGTTTCGAAGGGGGTGGAAGACTGCCGTCGAAGACTAGAGAGAGCCTAGGGTTTGTTAACTATCGTCATACGTATAAGTGTGTGAATATAAGGCAAATATAACTGCTTTGAACTTGGGCCTCACCTGGCCACAAGTCCACACGGTGAAATTCCTCTGGTGAAACTCCCCTGGTGAAACTCCCCTGGTATTTCATCGAGACCCATAAGTGACGAAAGTCCTTCATGCTCAAACATTAAACCCACCACACAACTATCATTAAATCATTCTACAATGATACTAACGATACAACGCTCATTGAAATGTAAAACCGGATTCGTAAAACAGGTGACACGTGAAGGAAAGGTTTTGAAATCTAGGGTTGTCACATCATCCCCAACTTGAAAGAAATTTCATCCCGAAATTTGATAATCAAACCAAAAGTGAAACGGTAACTCAAAAGTAACACAAGGCGGGAAAGTGCTAGATTAGGATGACTGTGGATTTTTCCTCGGGTACCACGTCATCCCCAACTTGAAAGGGAATTTCGTCCCGAAATTCACCAATGATACCAGAAGTTGATACAACCGTTAGAACTGCTGAGGGTAGTAGGGCTTACTCCGATCATTGCGTTCCCTCGTGAACTGCGGTCCACATTTTGAGTTCCAACGAACTCCAACGAGCTCCCATGGGATAACTCGAGGGTAGAGGTATCACAAATGTTTTCTTGGTCAAACTTTTCTGTAGGTTCGAGTCATACTGTCATCGTGAACGTTACCCAATTCACCAGGTAACTCGAGTTTGTGAGCCATGTCACTGATTCGTTCCAGGAATCCGAATGTCCCAAAGCATCGTAAGCTAAGCTTGCCATGTTTTCGATAGCGTATCGCACCCTCCCAGGGTGAGACTTTCGATTATGACATGTTCGCCTACAGCGAACTCCCAGTGTTTCCTAAGCTTATCAGCTCTCCTGACAGTCACGCGTTGCCGTCAACAATTTCCGATCTAAGCACTCTTCCCAAGAGTTTCAAGTACAAATCCTGGATCGGTGATTAGGTTGTCACCCCCCTTAGTCCAACAAGAAGATTGGTATTATCATCCATGCAATGCCTCATACAGAGCTGTATGCATACTAATATGGTAACGGCTGCAGTAGATCTCACCCAAAGATGTGTGTTCTTCCAAATGTTTACTAAAGTCAACCACGCACATGCTCGCAGCATGCCTTCGTGCATCAGGATGGTCCATTACTCTGTCCGGTTGTCCTTTAGTGATAAGTAATGCTCATGTCTAGGCGTGAGCCAAGGGTGTTGTGTATTGCCTGTCATGAATCATATATAGTTCGAAATCGGAGGTAACAGGAGTTGGTACCTCGTGCCTAATAGCCGCCTCTCTCAGAGGTACATTCACAGTTGTGAAGACTCATCAGTTTCCTTGATTGCAAGAAAGTGTGCTGGTAATGTGAGATAATCAACGATCACCCATGTGATATTGTTTCCAGTTCGAGTTCTAGGTAGCCTAGTGACAAAATCCATGGCAGTCTGTTCTCGTTTCCACATGGGTGTTTCTGGTTGCTAATACTTCACCTTGACTTTCCCACAAGTCAAACATCATTACCATACCTTGCTAGGTGGGCCTTCATGCCCGATCACCAGTACAAGGTTTATAAATCCTAATGTCTCTAATCAAAACCCAGACGACTAGAATATCAAGGCCGGTGTGCTTTGCTGAACATAAATTTCCTACAGTTACTGTATAATGAGATCCACACTCGTTCCATGAGGTAGCGAATATCGTCTGACCTGCCAAGGTTGCTTCTCCATGCCCCGCATGGGTTCAACTTGAAAATCCTCTTCCTTCAGTTCTCCAGTTTGAACAGGGCGAGTCGGATCAGGTAAGTTAGAGTCGATAGTGAGCTGCAAAGCTCGTGCACGTTCAAGTTTCATAGTTGTAATCATCCAAAAGTTCCCTCCAGCGATGCCATTAACTGATTTAGCTCTGTCGAAGCCAAGGTACACGGGAGGCCCTTGTGATCGGTCTAAATAACGTATCTGGTACCGTCCAAGTAATGCCTCCATCTAAAATCCCAAGACCACGGTTTTCACCGCCAGTTGTGTGTCGTGCAGTTCCTCTTTGTAACTCCATCATGTAAGTCATCACTCTCCCGTGTTGCATCGGTGTGTGACTGGGACTCTGATTCGGACAATCATGGTATACCACTAAATCACCCGCACCCTCGGGTAAAGACGATGCTCAGTTCATTACAAAGTTGGAATTCGAAAGCTGAAAAGACGTCCTCCTGTTTCGTCTTTCACGAACACAGGTATACTGTGCTAAAGAGATTTAAGCTGTGCGACCTTCGAAAATCCTGTGAGTAAGCTGCGATAGTATCTAGCGAAACCAAGGAATTGCTGCATCCCCGAAGGAATCTTTGGTGTCGATCAGTTTCTAACAAGATGCATCTTAGCGAGATCCACGTGTATTCCCACTCCATTGGTTACATGATCAAAATGCATCTCCTGAATCTAGATGTGACATTTAACAAGACTTCGCACGTAATGGCTCCTCCCACAAGAGCGCTGAAATAGGATACATATGCCACCCATGGTGTTCCTTTCTCCTGGTCATGATTCAGAAGCTGCTGGTGTGTTGATCAACTCAATGATCATGGTGTACAAAGTTGAAATGGCTGCATTGCATTCGACATGTTGTTCTAAGAGCATTCTCCTCTTGGACTTCCATCTGATGATAGTTCGTTCGCTAGCCAATCCTCGAATGGAAGCTTGTTCCTCGCAACTGGTCGACAGGTGGCCAATACATGGTCGAGACAAGCGGCTCCTAACTGTCACCTTGTTACGTTCTCGATAATCGGTACACATACGAAAAGGCTTATCTTCACTGGTATAACTGGGGCTCCCCAAAGCGAAAAACTAGATCCGATAAAACTCATGTCCAATAGTTCCTAAAGTTGATTAGGCAGTTCCTGCAACCTCCCTGGTGTAAGACAATAAGGAATACTATTAACAAGGGCTGCTTCTGACATGATACTTACGTGATGTCGTGGTCACAATCAAATTTAATCAAATTACTACTAAATAGTTAGTGGCAAGTGGGTATCGAACACAGGGAGTTTGTGGAATATGTGTTATTTGAAATATTACTCTAAATTAACTAAGATTAAACTAAATGCAAGTAAGTAAATTTCAAGAGTTGATTTGATTGAATTGGTTTTAAAACTAAAATGACTAATGTAATTGTAAAAATGAAAGTATTGGTTGTAAGCAAATTAGAGACAAATGATCATCTTCAGTTTCCGGTTTGCATTGACAGTTATGCTATCATTCCACTAGAAAGAACTACATAGACATAGTTCATGTGTGATTAATTGCAGTGATGAAAGGGAACTAAGTACTCATATTCCTAGAATGTGAGGTTGTTACCCGATGATCAATCAATCCATACGCAAGCCTAACTATACCCATGATATCTCGATTGCCAACGGCACCAAGAACGTATGGTTTCTAATTAGTTTAACACAAGAATCAACAATTTACTAACAATCAATCACACACCATAACAAATAAATCATAAAGATGAAGTTGTTATTCTAGAAATACGGAATTCAAGCATAAAGTCTTACACAAAACCTTCCACCAAAGATGACCACAAAGTGTTTAGCCACTCATGGCTTCAATCAACATCATCATACAAGTTTCAATGTTCATAGAAATAACCAACATAAAAACCAAGATTAAAGATTGTTCTTCAAGCTCCAAAAGTCTCCAAAATGCACCACAATTCGTTCCCCAGCAAAAAGTAACCGAAATCACATGATAGGGAAGCATAAAACATCTTCAAAAGGCCATTAAATGTAGGAGTTACAAGAAAGCATCAGACGGCGCCGTAAGCTACGCCAGCCGCCGTAGCTTACGGCGGTCAACATAATCCCAAAAGTCAGCTTTGTGCCGTAAGCTACGCCGGGTACCGAAGCTTACGGCACCCATTGTTTCCTTACGGTAGATGTGTACTGCCTTACAGAAGTGGCTTTTTTGACAAGGATGGGGCCGTAACCTACGGCCATAGCCGTAGGCTACGGCGATGGCTGAAGTCTTTTTCTTGTTTCTTTTTCAACTTCTTCAAAGCTCCATCTTGTTTCCGCCAAGTTCTAGCTTCCAACTAAGCTTCCTAAAACCCGCATTTTAAGCACTTTAGCACCTGCATCATCAAACATAGAGTGGTTACCAAGTTCAAGCAATTAACCGAAATAAACATGGAATGTGTATAATCTTAAACCTTTTAAGGGTTGTCCTATGGACCACCCATCACATCCCCACACTTACCCATTGCTTGTCCCAAGCAACTCATTCAAAAACCATTTTCAAAACAAAGAGCGATCATCTTGCAAACCAAGCTGAATATACCGCCCTTCTACTAACTTTTAATCATACCACAAGACACGCCCCTCACAAGAACTCTCGGTGACAAGAAACATTAGCATATAATGATAAACCACTCAATGCGTGTGTGTGTTTGTGCGATAATAAGCTTGTATAAGGATCAAGTTTCCTCCTAACAAATATGTAGCATGCTTATGAATCAAAAGGACTTACGGGCTGTAACGGGGCTAGGTGTAAAGGTAGGAAATTGTGGAATTGTGAAAGTAGCTCAATGTTTCGACCCGGTTTTTACTTTTACTACTAAACAAAGCAAACATCAACTATATACACAACTTCATCAACTTTCCCATCTACTAACGCAACTACATCCTTCTTTTTGTATTTTTCTCATTTTTTTTCTTTTCTTTTTCCTTTTTTTTTCTTTAACATAAGACATAAAACTCAACAATATATACAAGAACATCAACAATCACAAGCTAAACTCCTAAACCGGGTCATCTCAATAGGTAAAGTTTTGTAGGAAGTAGGTTTGGGTCACAACCGAATGGTATAAGGCTCAAACATGGCTTTCTAAGGTCCAAACCCCCACCCCTCACAATACCAAGCTCATATATGTAAAGTATGAGGTCCAACCCACCAATCCCACACTCTCACACATCTAGATGAGGTTACCTAAAAGTCCCCTATCATTTTCAAAAGCATGCTAAGTCTAGGATTTAACAAGAATTCGTACACAAGTTCTATTAACACAAGACACACACCGCCACTCAAACAAGGTAATATCTATAATAACCATATGTGGCTCAAATTCTCACCAAGAAAAGACTAGGAATGGGTGTCAGTGTGTCAAGTGGAACAATATCAAGTTTTCAAATTTTGACATTTTTCGCTTGGCTTCACAAAAACCTTTTTTTTAATTCTAAAAAATTCCCCCCATCCCCACACTTGGGATACATTGTCCCAATGTATGGTTTTGAGGGAAAGATCGCTTTTTAACCAACAACATTAGCTTTCGCTAATACTCTCAAATCCCAAATTTCTTTTTTTTTTTGAAAATTCAAACAAACCACCACTAACACATCCCAAAAATCACATCAACATCTAAACACCACCCTACCTCCTAACCATAAACATAAACATATGAGATAAAAATATACACAAATATACAAAGGAGCAAGATACGACCTGTCTAATAGTACTTTGGCTGTGGAGGCCCGAAAATGGATGTCATCATGTCATTCCACTCGCCAAACCCAAAAGCTCCGCTACCACTGCTACTGCCTTGATCACCACCTTGATTCGCCTGCTGATAATTCATGGCGTGTGGATCCACCCATTGAGAATGATGCAATGGTAGGGTGGGATACGACACACTACCATCATATGGTGGCAATGTGGTATAATCCACAACTGGCGGGTCCGCTTCGAGTGATTGGCCCGCATGCCACTGATCATGCAAGCGGCTCTGGCGGTCTTCTAAGTAGCGATTATTCATCTCTTCTTCGCGGGCATACATGTGAGCACGATTCCATTGCTCATTTCTGTCATAGCTCTGCTTCAGAGCTCTTTCCATACTAGCCCCCATAAAAGTTTGCTGATCGAAGGGCATTTGGTTGGGTTCAGTCCATTCGCCAAAAGTGGGGGGTCGCCTCTGCTCGATAATCTGTCCCATATTCCCCGAATGAGCCCAATAGGGATCATAGGGTTGTTGTGCATAATCGAATGCACTACCCACATATCCTGACTGTACTCCTGCTCCCTGAACTCCACCTGGGCCAGCGCCCCCTATCTGAGCATCAACCATGAACGTGTCTTCACGGTAGTCATCGTCACCACTAACTTCTTCATCAGATGTTTCGGGCTCATCAGCCACGCCCGGTCGTAGTGGCCTCGCATCCACCTTCAAAACTCTCCACCTTCGCCCATCCGTCTTCAACTTGTGATACCTTTCTGTTTCCGTGTAATCCCATCCTTGTCCCAAATTCTTGATGTCAAACGGCTTAAACCTCTTATAAGATCCTTTTTCATTGCCTTCAATCGCCCCATATTTTATTAACAATGCCGTGATCAACCGGCAATGAGGTACAATTTTTCTTTCTCCGCTATTTCGGCTCAACCAAATGTTGTTCAACACTAGAAATCGGAAAGGAACCTTGGGAGAACCATGCATCAACATGTACAAGATCGGCACCTCTTGAAACCTAACCTCCATCTTATCACCCCGCCGCGGGATAACATTGTGTGTACACAAAACCAACAACCACTTCGCCTCCATTCTCAAGTTTCGTCTAAACAATTTTCTGTGTGTAGTACCCGGAAGGAAAATGTAATTAAGCATTTGTTGCCATTGAGGATGCTTGTCAGGCTCGTAATAGAGATCTTTGAGGATGGGTAGATATATTGATTGGATGGTTGGTCGTCAAACTTCGCTATTCGGCGCAATGAATCATAAGACATCTCGACCTTTACCCCGTTACATGTTCCCACTAATTTCATCTTTTGTAGGGCCTTAAACGGGGGACATTCAAGTGTGGCCATCCACTCTTGAATCTGAGCAACATACATCTTCTTTACCTCGTTATCGTAACACTTCAAAGCTGCCCCCAACCTAATGCTTTAAACTTTGCCGTTATCCCGAACGGCCCAAAATCGACTTCCCGGATCTCCTTTTCACAAATAAATGCTTCACTCCTTTGCTTTAACTTGTTCATTTGCTCGTGAAACAAGTCCTCTCTCCATTCCTCGGGTTGGTCTAACAATGAACCGGATGTCCAATCCGGTTTTGGACCCCTTGGAGGCGCATCCTCCTCCGAGTCCGGGTCTCCTATCCGAGCCAACCTCCTTTTCTTTGATTGTTCTTCTTCCCCTTGAGGTTGTGTAGACGAACTTGCACCCGCTTTACCTTTTGTTTTCACCATACCTACACACATTCATAAACCAAACACAACAAACAAGTAAGTTCAACTCCAAAATCTTCCCCACACTTGCTTTATGTTATGGGTATAAATGTACAAAAACCAAAAGTTCATCCTTTCAAACAAAAATTCGGCATGATGTTTCTACAAATCAGAATTTTTCAAAAAAAAATTCACTAAACATCAAATACATTTATACCCAAACATTCAATGGTTCACAAAATCCTATCATCTATCATATACAAGCAAGTGTGTAAGAAAAAACCATGATGAAAACTTGCAAACCTCAATGTACATAAAAAATGAATTGAAATTGCATACCTTAGCCTTGTAGAAGATGAGAATAACAAACTCTTCAAGTTCACACAAAAACCCACAAAAAAACCCAAAATTTCGACCCCTAGGGTTCAAAAATCGACCAAGAAAATGTGCTTTTCTTCCAAATCTTTACCCGAAATCAGTATGCTCGTGAGATTTTAGTCAAAATCGACCCAAAAACCACTTGATTTGGTTGAGAGATGAAAGAATAATGGAGGTTTGAAGGTGAGTTAGGGGTTCTTGAGTGAATGAGGTGAAGAAGGAGAAAGGAATGTGTGGGTAGGGATGAATGATCGATATGTGGTTGGGAGAGAGTTAGGGATTTTTATTAATTGTTTTATTATTATTATTATTATTATTATTATTATTATTATTATTATTATTATTATTATTATTATATTTTCTGGTTTTTTTTATATGTTGAAACCGCCGACAAGACCCCCCATATGTTTCAGCTCGGTGCCGTCGCCTACGGCACCCGCCGTAGGTTACGGCGATATCTGGGTGCCAAGGGTGTGCCGTAAGACAGTAGGTTTCGGCCGTAAGGTTGTTTTTGTTGGCATGCCGCCGTAAGCTACGCCCCCCACCATAGCTTACGGCGGGTACTGGGCATAGGGGGCGGCCAATGTTGATATTTGTTTTTGTTTTTTTTTGTTTTTTAAAATGTTGTAATTTTTATTGTTTTTATAAATCTTTAGAAAACATGAAATTATAACCCTACCCCCCGTTAAAAACCCGTGTTGTCCTCAACACTATGTTCGGGAAATTCGTACGGATTTCCCCACACTTGTTTCGAACACAAGTTTAAAACGGGACTTTATTCAAAACAAAACACCTAAACTAAATATGTACAAACATCAAACCTGGGCCTCTTTCAAATTTCCTCGTCATCCAATGGGCGTAAAATGTAACCCACTTTGTCAAGCTCAAGATTGTTGATGTCGTTGCCTTCCAAATACGGTTTGAGCCGATGCCCGTTCACCGTTTGTTGCTTATTGGTTTGTTCGTATTGTATATCGACATCACCAAATCTTCCCACTCTTCGGATGACGTAAAGACCCATCCATTTGCTTTTGAGTTTACCCGCGAACATTTTCAACCTCGAATTGTACAACCACACCTTTTGACCCACTTCGAAGTTCTTATTCCTTATCTTTGCATCATGAACTTTCTTTAGTTTGTCTTTGTAAGAGGATGCACATTCATAAGCTTCATCTCTGATTTCCTCAATCTCATTCACTTGCAACTTCCGTACTTGACCCGCTTCGTCATAATCCACATTAACAGTTTTGATGGCCCAATTCGCTCGATGTGCTAACTCCATTGGTAGATGACACCCCTTTCCAAACACCATCCTATAAGGGGTAGTACCAATTGGAGTTTTGTAGGCCGTCCGGTATGCCCACAACGCATCATCAAGTTTACTTGACAAATCTTTTCTATCCATTCGTACCGTCTTCATAAGGATATCTTTAATTTGACGGTTGGACACTTCAACTTGTCCACTTGTTTGCGGATGGTACGGTGTAGCCACTCGGTGATTCACATTATATCTTTTTAGCAATTTCCCAAAATTAAAATTCTTGAAATGTGAGCCGCCATCACTTATTATCACCCTTGGCACACCGAATCGAGCGAAGATGTTGGATTGCGCGAACTTACATACAATGTAATGATCGTTGGTCCTTGTAGCGATAGCTTCTATCCACTTCGTAACATAATCTACCGCAACCAAAATGTACAAGAACCCATTCGAGTTAGGAAATGGACCCATGAAATCTATTCCCCAAACATCAAACACCTCAACCACATGCCGATGAATGAGCATGGGTCAAAATCTATAGAACTTCAGTTTCGGGAACACACCTTCTTATCACTTGACCGGGTCCAACTTTGAACAAATCCGGTTCATCCCAAATATATTGTTTTACTTGACTCAAAAATTGTTGTCGTCTCTTCTTCGTCCAATGATTCGGAATTGCACCCTTGGCCAAATAATTCATGTAGTGAGCATACCAAGGTGCAACAAAAGTAGAAACGACTAACAATTGCTCATCGGGAAACCGATCATTAATCTCACTCGGGTCATTAACACCTTCCAATGGGATCCGGGACAAATGATCCGCAACAACATTTTCAAACCCCTTTTTGTCCCGAATCTCTAGATCGAACTCTTGCAATAAAAGCACCCAACGAATCAATAGGGGCTTTGAACTTTCTTTTCCATGAAATATCACACCGCGCTATGATTCGAATACACGATCACCTGGCTCCCCCAAATGTAGGATCTAAACTTGTCCAAGGCATACACCACCGCTAATAATTCTTTCTCGGTTGTGGTGTAATTCAGTTGCGCCTCGGACAAAGTTTTACTTGCATAGTAAATTACCACCAGATTTTTATCAACCCTTTGACCCAAAACTGCTCCAATGGTCGTGTCACTAGCATCACACATAATCTCAAACGGCTTCGACCAATCCGGTGGTTGCAAGATAGGAGCCTTCACCAACTGTTCCTTCAAAACACGAAACGCTTGCAAACATTCGTCAGTAAAATCAAATGGGACATCTTTCAATAATAAATTACATAAAGGTTTTGTAATTACACTAAAACCTTTAATGAATCATCTATAAAACCCCGCGTGTCCCAAAAATGATCTCACACCCTTAACATTCTTTGGTGGGGGTAAAGATGAAATTACCCGAATTTTTGCTTTGTCTCCCTCCATTCCCCGATCTGATATCACATGTCCCAACACAATACCCTCTTGAACCATAAAATGGCTCTTTTCCCAACTTAGCACCAAGTTTGTCTCAACACACCTTTTTGAAACTTTTTTCTAATTCGTCAAGACAAGAGTCAAAACTTGGGCCAAAGATGGAAAAATCATCCATAAACACTTCAAGAGACTCCCCGACCACGTCTGAAAATATACTCATCATACATCTTTGAAATGTGGCCGGGGCGTTACATAGTCCAAATGGAATTCGCCAAAAAGCAAATGTACCGTATGGACATGTAAACGTGGTTTTGTGTTGGTCGTCCGGGTGAATAGAAATTTGATTATAACCCGAGTACCCATCCAAAAAACAATAGTATTTTTGACCCGAAAGTTTTTCAATTATTTGGTCAATGAAGGGTAACGGGAAATGGTCTTTGGAGGTAGCGGCGTTCAACTTCCTATAATCAATGCAAACTCGCCACCCGGTGACCGGCCGGGTGGCAATTTGCTCGCCTTGTTCATCCTTAATTACCTAAATACCGGCCTTTTTAGGCACTACCTGAGTCGGACTTACCCACGCACTGTCCGAAATGGGGTAAATGATCCCCGCATCCAACCATTTGATCACTTCTTTCTTGACCACTTCTCTCAAGTTCGGGTTCAACCTTCTTTGTGTTTCACGGGTTGGCTTCGCATCTTCACTTGTAATGATTTTATGCATGACAATGGACGGACTAATACCTTTCAAGTCGGCTATCGTCCATCCAATGGCCGCCTTATTATCCTTCAAGACCCGCAACAATTCTTCTTCTTGAGCTACCGCCAAATTGGAAGCAATGATCACTTGTAAGGTGTCATTCTCCCCCCAAAAATGCATATTTTAGATGTTTCGGTAGCTCCTTCAATTCCACATTCGGTGGACACTCCAATGAAGGTTTTGTACCCGAATCAATTCCCACCGGTAAAGTTTCCATTCGGTGGGTCCATGGCGGTCTTCCTTCTTTCACCGCAAGAGCTTCTTGCTCCTTCTCTTCCACCTCCAACGCACATGCATGAACCTGCAAAGACACATCACAAACACACGAACCCAAAATCTCTTCCTCATACTCCTTTGGGTCATATCCATCTATGAAATCTTCTAAAAAACACTCATCACCAAAAACATTAGTACGGTTAGTGAAAACATTTAATCTCATTTTTCTATTACCGAATGTCATGTCGACCGTGCCATATCGACAATCAATAACGGCATGTGCGGTGTTCAAAAACGGCCGACCCAAGATAACATTTTGTTGTTGAATTGGGTCCGCGGATGGGTAATCTAACACAAGAAAATCCACGGGATAATAAAACTCATCAACTTTAACTATCACATCCCGTACAATACCCCGAGGAAGTTTATGAGACAAATCGCCTAATACCACCGTTGTCTCAACCTGTTTCAATGGACCAAAGTCGTATTGGTCATATAACCCCCCAGGTAAGATACTTACTCCGGCCCCAAGATCTAGTAACGCCCTTGCGGTTTGAAAATTTCCTACTTGAATATTTATAAGAGGCGTTCCCGGATCTTGTAGCTTAGGAGGAAGATCTCCTTTCAAAACCGCGCTTACCCGCTCCGTCAAGTCAACCAATTTAGGCACTTTTTGTTGCCTCTTTTGAGTACATAATTCTTTTAAGAACTTGGCGTAAGCGGGTACCTGTTTTATTGCTTCAAGTAAAGGAAGATTAATTTTAACCTGTTTGAAAACCTCCCACATTTCTTCCTTTTGAGGACCCCGTTTTGAAATAAATTTTTTCTTACCCGGATCTAATAAAGTCGAGGGAAATGGTACTTGACTAGATCCCCCATCCTCATTTTTATTTTCTTTTTCTTTATTAATTTCGTGTTTTTCAAAATTGGGTTTTTAGAAGAAATTTTAGGTGTTTCATTTTCTTCCTCACTTTCTTGGCCCGTTATGTCTTCAACCACCCCATCAACCAAATCCGGTGAAGGATTAGTTTGGTACTCTTTCCCATCAAAACACTTACATGATAAATATTAACATTGTTACCTCTAGAAGTATTATGAGACGGGTTCACCTTAGTGTCGCTTGGTAATTGACCTTTAGTTTCTTCAAGTCCGCCACTTCGGTTGCGAGTTGACCCATTTGGGTGGTCAAAGTTTGAATTGCTTTGTCTCAGGCCTCATCCTTTTGTATACGTGCATCATCCATTTGATTTCTCTTTTGCATCTCCGCTTGCATGCTCTTTAACATTTCCATCATCTCGTTTCCACCCGAAGACCCTCCTTGTTCTTGACCCGTTTGATATTGTCTTTGGTATCCTTGATTGTTCCCACCTCGATATCCACTTTGATTGTTGTAAGGTTGGCGCGAACCAAAGTTACCTTGACTTCCTTGAAAATACAGGTTTGCTTGATTTGAAGGGTTCCCGTACCAAAAATTTGGGTGGTTTATCAACCCGGGGTGGTAAGTGTTAGAATTCATGTTGTAGTTTCTACCACCCCCTCCTTGACCTTGCACCACATGAACCTCTTCATATTGCCCTTCACCTCCTTGGTAATTTTCAGCCGCATGTCCTAACTCATTGCAAATAGCACAAACATCATAAATATGGTTAGAGGTTTGAATATTACCATCATTTACCACATGCACTTGGGTTCGGGTAATGGCCGGTCATGCTCTCCTTGATGCTTGAGCTTTTCTTTTTGATGTAATTGCCATTTGCTCCAAAAACTCCCAATCATCATGCTCGTAGTTCGTACCAAAACTGCCATTGGCAATGGACATTAAATTGCGAGCATATTCGACACTCAACCCCTCATGGAAAGCGTTCATCAATTCCCACAGTTCAATCCCATGGTGAGGGCAATTCTTGATCATCATGTTGAAACGCTCAAGGGCCTCATGAAACATTTCACCTTGTTGTTGTTGAAAGCTCCTCAACCCCTTCCTAGCATCATTGGTCTTTTGAGCGGTGTAAAATTCATCTAAAAATATTTGTTGCATCTCCTCCCATGTATAGATAGATGCCGAAGGTAAAGTGTAAAACCACTTCTTTGCCTTGTCTTCTAGAGAAAATTGGAATAAAACCAATTTGACATCATCGGCCGAAAAACCTTGACTTCCAAGAGTATTGCAAATCGAGTCATAGGCCTCCAAATGAAAATAAGGCTCCTCCGTTGCTAGACCCTTATATTTCGGCAAACTTTGCAATGAATTGGTTCTCACTTCAAAAGTCATCCCTTGATTATTGTGAGGAATAACCACCGGTGAAGGATTGTGAGTAATTACCGGCCTAAAATGCGCTTCAATGCCTCTCGCATGTTCTCTAAGATGTCTTCTTGGTACACCCAACCGACCCCTTGGATGAATAGGACCCATTGGTCTTTGCATAGGCCCTTGAGGTACATGTGGTTGAAATTGATGTTGTGGCATCGGTGGGTGTTGAATTGGCCTTTGGAATTGTGGTTGTGCATTTTGTGGACGAACTTGTTGCAATGGTATAGGACGTTGCACTTATGCTCCTTGTGGCCTTGGCCGAATATGTTGTGGTATAAGTTGTTGTTGTGGCATTCCACCAACACTTGGCATTCCTTGAGTTTGGCCTTGTATATAAGCAATTCCCCTTGATCTCCATCACCCCCATATGCATAACCGTCTTCATCATATCCCTCATAATCTTCATACCCCTCATCATATCCATCTCCCCCTATACCCGAAGATTGCCCAAACGGAAGAGTCGAATATTGAAAACCCGACTGGTTCGATGGTCTAAAAGTAGAAGTAGCATGGACAATGGTTGAGTTTGGTGCTATTGAATAGGTTGAAGATGATTGACCTGCACCCGGGAAGAAATGGGAAAATGGTGGAATTGTAGTAGAAGGATTAAAAGTGAGTGTAGGTTCTTCTTGAGTGGTAATTGTCACACCCTGGCTTTTGCGAAAGCGTGGGTTTATTTGGTGTGACTTCTTAATACCATAGCAACAATCATAACAATGGTATATGATAAAAACACAAGATGTACATCCATTCATTAAGTTTAAAAGTACCACAACATCATTGTTTGAAAATGTCGACACTTAAAATAAGTTACAAACCATACTTGTCTACAACGTGTTCATGAGACACAGCAAAAGACTTTAATTAAAACGTGGTTTAAAGACATGCAACCCGTCCAGGTAAGGGTTACACCTCCTAAACCTACTACCCTGGATGACATCTTTATTCAACGCAGCTAGACACATGCATACCCCGCCAGATCCGCTAGTTCCCTGAAATACATGTAGTTTGAAAAATCAACAAAAAGTTGAGCGAGTTCATGTGTATGTGAGTATGTATAAACCTTTGTAAAGATTGTATGTATGTATGTCCCGGTATGATTGCAAACAAGGAAAAGATCACCAATGGTTTGCAAGGCCACTGATATGTGTGACGGTGTAGGAAGACTCAAACCTAGCAAAGTTGTACCGGGCTCCTGGCTGGAAGACATAGTTCACCTCTATGGGCCGCCCCGGACTCATGGGTGTGGGCTCGCTACACCCAAATAGATCTATCACTCATGCCCCTCGGTCCTGATACGAGGATTAATGGTCCCAAGTATCCGCCTACCCTATCACATGATCTATGGTTCTTTCCTAGGCTAATCATACCAATAGTATTGTAAGTATCCCTTTGTAACATGTATTTCACCCCCGAAGTAAGTAAACAAAACAGTTTAAGGAAAAGGGGGACATGAACTCACTGTATTGCGTCTTCAGTATGTGTAACCCAAGTCTCCTCAGCAAACACGACTACCTACAGTTTACTAACGTCTATTAGACGAACGGGCCGTGCCTTTGCTTAGTATGAAGGTTTTTGAGTTACGTTACTTTGATATTATTCCAAGTTATAACTTCTTGTTAAAACAATGATAATTATTTTAACTTAAGTTTTGTTTTTAGGGTTTTGGAATAATAGTTAAGCAACTATTTCGTATCCCTACTTCTCATGTATTTTATATGCGCATTTCCTTCCCAAGGATGGGGGTATTTATACATGTACATTCGTAGTTTCGAAAAATATATTTTAAGTCCCACTTGGGAACATATATTTAACTTACTTGTCCAAAAATCACGCATTCCCAAAATATATGTATTTTCCCAAAAATAATATATTTTACTTCTTTAGCTTCCAAAATAATATTTTACCAAAAATATATGTGTAAGAGTATTTTGTGGAATATTTCGTAAGTTACGTTTTCGCATTTGGTTTTACAATACCAAGTGTGTAACTTAAATATTTGTTCCGTGGGATTTTTGGAATTATTTTGGAGTTGTAATTTCCAGTTAACTTGTAAGTTATATTATTTTACCCTAAAATAATACAGCTAGTTCACAAAATATATAAATTTTCACACAAGTGTATTAGTATAAATTATATATTCTAAATATATATTTATCCATTTTTATTTATCAAAACCAACCTCCGATACTTTGTATTTTTGTAACAAAACCTATGGCGAAGTTTATTTTGATAAACAAAGGTAAAATATATTCGTAAGCACTTGTTAGAAAAATATTTTCTAGGTGTTGGAATTTTAGAAAATTTCGACAGAGTTTCCTTTGTAAATGGAGGTGTCCATGCTTATAAGCATATCATTTTCTTTTCCAAAAACTCATCCAAACAATCATCAACAAGTCACTAAACATTATTACATCTTTCAAGTGCAAAAACAATGCGTTTTATATAACAACATGAACTTGGTTTTTCATAAAAACGCGTAATAACTTAGCGGGGTGTTTAGTGGGTTTTGTTACCCTCCAAAGTGTGTTTACTTTTGTTAAAATCTCATTCTCGGGATTTTTAGATGTTCACAACTTGTGAACATATTTTGCAAAAATATTTGTTTACCACATTTTCATGTTTTACAAGACTTACTACATTTATTTTGTTACTAAAATAGTGTAGATTTAACAAAAGTCATAACCCTTCATAACCATTCTCAAGACTTGGATTTACAAGATTACTAGTTTACTTGGTTTATTATTTTTCAAGAAAATCATCCTACTTTCAAGTTCATGTCTTCTCTAGTGGATGATTATTTCATGTACACATAATCATCCCTAACTTGTTAAGCCATGTTTTTAATCATAACTTAACAAGCTCCATATGATGACTAACCATCATATTACTAGTAATCACCAAGAAATCAACAACATAACCAAAAAACTCTATTTCATCAAGATTTCATCTTATTTCATCATCATGTTAGCTTTATGTTCAAGACTTATGTTTATGATCTTTTAGTGTTCTTATATTTTCATCAAGATATAACTATTAACCACCATAAACATGGAGTAAATGAGGATCAAAGAAGCTTACTACTAGCTTTTAAGCTAGGGAAGATCAAGCTTGAAAATGGAGAGGATAAAAGCAAACTAGAGAGGTCCTTGAACTTCCGAAAGCTTCTAGCTTCCTTGTATGACCTTTAACACCTTTGTATGCTTGTAGAATTGATGAAGATGAGTGAATGATGATGATGGTGGCGTGGCTTGGGTTCGGCCGAAGCCAAGGAGAGGAAGAGAGAAGGTGTTTTGTTTAGTTGATGTGAAAATGATAAGGATGTGAAGATCTAATGGACTTTATAAATAAACTCCAACATGGCTTTAACCATTAGGTTTAGTGTCCTTAAAGTACTTAACAAATCAATTAAACAAATAAATAAAATCATGGTGGGGTCTCATGATTCATAACCGGTTTGGGGGGGGGGGTTGGTTTAGTTGCAATGTAATGGTAAGTTAGACTAAATGGTTAGATGTTAAGTGATTTAGTTAAAGGTTTAGGTGTTGTGTAATAATATAGTGGGTTATGATATTCGGGAATCATAACTAGTTCAGAAAAATAAAAACAATGTTTTTAACAATATTTTAGTGTTCCGGGTAATGTCTGGTTGTTCGGTTATATACCATTCCGTTAAAGTGCTAAGTTATATCGTAAAGTGTCCTTTATGTAACTTTTAGTGACACTTTTAATTCCCGACACTTAGGAAAGCATACAAGACCATTTTGCCATATCTTTGCAAGTGACTAGCATATTTAAATGCTGATTTTTTGTTAATAAATGCAGGATTTTGCATTTTAAGTGGGTTTTAGGCACTTTCCGGCACCTAAACTATCACATAGTGACGCAGTTTTATGATCCTTACTTCCCTGCACTCCATACTAGTGTAGTACCTTGTCTCTGGCTCATACTGGGCCTCAATATATAGTCTGTCTATGTGCTGGTATTGTCAGCATGTTTTTGAGTTATCCGCTCACTGTGCTAACTGTGCTTTGTGCATCAAGTTTGTCACTAAGGGTTGTATGTAATAAATGGAGTGACAGTATGAAATGTGATGCATATGTATGTATGTGAAAGAAATCAAAAAGGAGTTTATTCATCAGTTGTAATTAAGTACAGTCATTAAGCACAAATTTAATATTAATTAATTGTACGGATACCTAAAATTGTGAGGGTTGTCATATTCTCCCCCTGTTAGAGAAATTTCGTCCCGAAATTTTAGTTCTGCTACTAGATGCAGGGGTCTTGGGGAATAAATGTGGGTATTTTTCCTTCATACGATCCTCACGCTCCCACGTGAATTCTGGCCCGTGTCGTGCATTCCATCGAACTTTGACGAGTTTGACACTACTCCGGCGTGTCTTGTTAACCTTCCAATCTGTAACCTCAACGGGTTCTTCAGTAAAGTGGAGTGTGTCGTGATGCGTGCGAAGTGTTATATATATTAGGTGTATATTTTAAGCCCTTTTTAACACTTATTTTTGCCAAGTTTTAAATTTATAAAACACGATATTTTACTAACACTAAACACACATATGGGCAAGTGCACCCATCGTTGAGCGTAGTATAGCGTTGGTAAGATACCGAGGTCGTCCAAGGACACAAGAGCTTTTAATACCGGTTTATCCTCAACGTCTAACCAAAACAAAAGTTTTTAGAAAAATGTTTTAAACTAAGAAAAATAAAACTAACTAAAATGCTGAAAATAAAAATAAAAATAAAAACAGATAGACAAGATGAATCACTTGGTTCCGACTCGTATCTAGTATAACCTTTGATTATTTCCGCACTTTTGCACATAATTAAGAGATTATCTTAGTTATTGTGGTAGGCCCCTCTTTTGAAGGCGACGTTACCCTCACCCCAGTAGTTTGAGTCAGCAGGGATACAATCCTAAAGGGGTGGATTATTGGAAGATAATGAATTAAGTTATTAATGCAGTATTGTGGTAGGCCCCGCTTTTGGCGGTGACGTTACCCTCGACTAAGTAGTCTGAGTCAGCAGGGATACAGTCCTAAATAGCCGGGTTATAGTATTAATAGTAGTTAACTTATGAGGGGATCAAAGAGTTTGGACCCCCGCCATCCAATACCGTGAAGTATTGAAGGAGGTCCTACTAAATTTGACCCAGGTCCATTGCAGGACCTCTAAACACTGAACAATGGCAAGACCTTTACCAAACTGTTCCCTTAACCCCCTACCAGGTAGCCAACATACCTCCATATAGACCGTGGAGATATGAATGGTGAAAATCCTTTATTTTATATAGACAGTAAAATAATGCCAAGACACCACGGACAAACGATAAGGAAAGCTCACCTTCAACATAAGTAACTAGTTATTAAAGTCATTAATACAAAACCAAATAAAAAGTGCAAAAGATTAGAAATAAAAAGTATTATACTAGACACTTTGTCTTCACCAAGTGATGTAAGAGACTTAGGCAAACATGGCCTTGATTGTCAAGAACTCTTACGATCAATCTTGGATCCCGAGACGACTCACACACTCTATGATGGACAATGGATGATGGTGGTGGATGATGGTGTTGTGATGGTGGTGGGTGGTGGATGAAGTGTGAGAGAGGTGGTGTGCCAAGGGATGAGATGAAATGAATCCAAGCACTCCTATTTATAGGCTGAACAGAGAGCTGGGCACGCCCCCGTGTCCGCTGGACACGGCCCCGTGCCCGTCTGACACTCTCTCTCCTCATTAATTGTAATTCGCAATTACAATAAATGCGCCTGCTGTACTTTCGACACGCCCCCGTGTCCGCTGAGCACGGCCCCGTGATGGGCAAT